>MU968493.1:15909809-16513644 GCA_034641835.2 Pinus albicaulis
AAATTAAATAAATGTAATAATATTAGGGAAAATTAAAGGAAGGAATTATGTTTAAAATATACATTGAGATTAGTTTATGAAGTTATCAAAAGATTTTAGATTTAGTAGGAATAATTATGTTGTAAGGAACTTATTAGTGGCATTTATGAAATAAACCTAAATATTTTGAAGTTACTAATTTAAATTTGTAGAAGTTGTTTTAAATTACTATTGAGGAGCAAGTTGTTTTTAATATAGAAAACATATTTAAATTATTATAGTAGAATTTCTTTAGAAGCTTTGTCCAAGCAATGAGAATATAAGTAATAAATTATTAATTAGATAATTAAGGCTACCCAAAATTTGTGAGGGAGTTTATTTTCCTTCATTTTTGAGGTTTGCTTGTCTACAAACTAAATCTTCATGCATGAACCTTGGCTTTGGGGGAACACTACATAGTTCTTTGGCATCACTACGAAACCAACTCTTTAGTCAACCAAGGTGTTTTTTTAATACCAAGTATGAACCAATTACCCTAAGATACTGATGTACTTGAAAATTTGCTTCCATATTTTATTGTCAAGTTCGAAAAAAAAAAGTAATTGCATGGAGATGGTTATTGCGCCAAGAGGTGCTCTCCAACTCAACATGGAAAAGATGTTGTAATGTCTTGTCTTGTCTTGTACTATTATGTCATGCCCTATTATTTTACACATTTTGACTTGGTAAAATTGCACGAAAGTAAAACAAAATTAATAATTTAACATGACTCTGAATTTTGATAACCAATGGTTTTCTTCATGGTATT
This sequence comes from Pinus albicaulis, assembly GCA_034641835.2. NCBI lineage: Eukaryota > Viridiplantae > Streptophyta > Pinopsida > Pinales > Pinaceae > Pinus > Pinus albicaulis. The sequence goes on from MU968493.1 coordinate 15,910,597, forward strand.
CTTCGGTCCTCAACATGACAATGCTTATCATTATCCTTATGGTAATACACTTCTTAGGAGGACAAAAAAAATACATCGGACGAAATACAAGCAACATTTTCAATATGTTCTTGTTTCTCCAAGTATTGTACTCCAAGAGCATTTTTTTCTTTCTGCTTGTGTGTGTAGAGAGGCATCAACATTTTATTCAAGGTGCCAACCCATGAGATTTCATTCCTCTTCCATCGAAAACAACACATATCCATTTCTGAATCGTGGTGATAAACCCTTAGAAGAAGGAAAAGTCACAAAGAATAAAAGTAAGGAATGCTTGGTATTAGGCCAATTAGATGAAACCAAGATTTTTTGTTTCAGGAATTTTGTAATCTTTCAGAAGCCTAAATAGAGGGTGTTCAACATAAGGATGGAATAAGAACTATGGATGATTCAGAGAGTGATACTACACAGTTTGGGGTGGAGCGAAGGGTTTTGGAGGGGTTTAAGTGCTTTGTCGATGTGGTGGGTAGGGTTGGGGAATGGTTTGAGGGGGTGACTGGAGACAAAAGTAAGGTTTTGAAAATATTTAGGAGGGAAGATGACAAAATTAGGGCATTTAAAGCGTTTACAAGGAAGACATAATTTGGAAGTAGGATATTTGATGTCTTTATGGATGTCGCTAGAGACAAGGGCAGAGTTATTGAAGGGTTTCAAAATCGATTTGGAATGGAAAGAAGAGTTTTGTAAGGGTGTGTTTTGGAGAAAGATGTTGATGTGTTGCTTGTGACTCATTGTTTATTACGTAATTTACAATGGTTTGAGGTAGAAGGCAAGGTTTTTGAAAGTTTCTAGAACATGAATGGAGTACAAGGTGGGATTTTAGAAAGGGGAAATGGAGAGAGGATGGAAATTGCTAGTAGCGAGTTCCAACAACAAAATTTGATGAAAAATAGGATAGAGTGTGGTGTTATAGAGGAGTTAATTTGCAGGAAAAAATTAGAACCAAAGATTTATAATGCAAGAAAAAATGGCAATAGAAGTTACACAGACGCCATTAGCATGCATATGGTTCAAAGTTTGGTGAAAAAAAGGGAGGAAAATTTAAGAGCAGGAGGAAAAGATATGCCAACCTCTATGGGAAGTCTGAGGGACGGAAGGAAGGATTTTGTGAGTAGAAGTCCTTAACTGCAACATAATAGAATTGCATCAAAGTGTAAGAGAAAATTTTAACAAAGAGACAAATATTGAAGGCCATTGTTATCAACCAAAACAGTCTAAGAAGAGCATGCTAGTAAATTCAAGTTCATGGTGCAGAAATGTAACAAAGAAAATGGAAACTAAAAGAAAAAGCTCACACAAATCATATGGTGGGTGTAGCCCAACCATAATGCAAGCTTTGGATTCCACATAGAACAATAATGAAGCACTTGCACCTTGAGAAGCAAGCCTCGGTGCAAAAGAGTGAAGCATTATCCTAAAGGAGCAATGGGATTGGGAAATGACAGTTCATATTTTTAAGTGGTTTCAGAAGAAAGAGTGTTATGAAGTTAATGTAATTCACTATAATTTCCTGCTTATAATTCTAGGAAGAGCACATAAATGGAATCAACTAAATTTTTTTTGGGAAAAGATGGTAAATATAAGGTCTTTCCTACCACCACTTAAATGTGTGGTCTCTAATAATTGTACATTTTGGATTTTTTCCATTGGAGTCTATAATAATTGTATGCTTTTTAACATATAAATATATATTTTAAAGAAAAAATCTTTTAAATATAAAATGGAGAGCAATTTATGCACACATATCATAATACCTTTAATAAAAACTAATAATTAAACGAGCTTAGATCCATCTTAACTCCGGATTTGTGATATTCCCACTTAGCATTTTGCTAAGTGAAATATCCAATTTTGTCAATTTTGCCATCATATTCGATTTTCACTTAGGAGATGTGGGTATAGGGGTCCCACATGTGAATTTTGACTTTAGAGCACCTCAAACAATAGAGTTGGGATGAAAGATTGCGGCATTAGTGGAGAGTGGGGACCACTTTGATCTGAAAATGAAGGAGGTGTTCTCTTTTCTCTTCCTCGAAATCTCATAAAAAAAATAAGCATATTTCTGACGCTTTGCAAGGTAAACATGGGTATTGTCACAAATAGGTTTTTCAATGTCTCTTCAAGTCATGAATTATCCTTCACATGTAAACTTGGGATAAGCAACATAAAAGCACATAACTCATGCAGGAATAATGAAGAGCATAATAAAAGATTTGTTGACGGAGTTCACCCCTCCTGGGCTACATCTCTGAGCCTGTCAGCATGACTAGACCACTGATATATTCAATAGTAAAATGAAGTACATAAACGTGTGTTTATGGAAACATGTGGTTATTACCCCTACAAGTTAATGTTCTCCCGCAAAGAACTCTCACAAACAACAGCAACACAAAGCATCTCCTACAAAGATGTCATAATCCAACTTAAATGAGCTAAAATGAGCATGTGAGCACTTCAATTCCACATTGAAGCACATAAATAAAACTTCCCTCAACATAACATAATGAGAAAAGTGAACCTGAGCTGAACCCTGCAAGTTACAGTTGTTGTAGTAGACTTTTGAAGGTGAGAATACCCCTACAAGGTCTTCTCTATGCCCAAACACCTTCCAAAACTTCTTCCAAACCCTGATTGATCCATACATATTTTATCTCAAACCTGCAAAAATACTTTGTAGATGTGCTCGAATAAGAAATTATAGGTCACCAGTAGATTCAGAACAACCAAAAACCCCTAAATTGTAATATTCCTAAAATTTAGCTTTTAGCTAAATGGACTATTATAGGTTATTTTGTCACTAGGTAGGTGAATAAATGGGTAGGGAGGCCCATAAATCTCCTTAGAAACAATAAAAACACTTGAAGTGTGAAATGAGACTGTCTAAGCAGCAAAATAAAGCGGCTTTGAGTATGAACATGGGTTGGATCATGTTGAATAGGTCAACTTTGACCAAACCAACAACGCTGTTATGGAGGAGTTGACATTAAATGAGGAATAACACAGTTTTGGAGGGAGATTGTTTGCATGGAGGAAATGACCTAATTGAGTGGGGCCAAGAGTAAGGAAGCTCATAACTTATATAAGGAAGAGGATGGCAGCCATATGGGATTATGTTTGAGATTATTATTTTGTATGTGGTTTGTTTAGACTTCTTGCATTCTTCAGTTGTTTAGTTGAGATTGTTGTGTTGTTTAGCACCGGGTGTTCCCGAACGAGAATCCCAACTCTTTCCTTGATAGGCCTCTTGGAGGAGTATTGCACTTCATTTCCACATTCAGGCTTAAGGCCAAGCTATAGCTTTCTTCATCAGTGCAGTTTCTGCAGGATCTTGTGCTGTGTAGCAGGGTGCAGTAGTGGAGGATCATTTTGGGTGTCTTCAGAGCTATTTTTGCAGTGGAGGAAGGTTTCCATCCATTGGAAGGCCTGTAAAGAAGCCCCTTGAGATTTATTGACACATTCAGCATCAGGCTAAGGAGTATTCATCCCCTACAACACAGTTTCAGCCCAGATCTGCGTTATTTTAGGGAGGAGTTGCAGGGGTAGTTACAGTGGTTGTTTTGGGAGGTGATCTATTCAGTGGAGTATCCATTCTTTCATCCGGAGGATCTGTTGGAGAATATTTGTAGTTTTCTACATCAGCTTCAGCCATATCTTCTCATTTATGTTGTTGCAGCATACCTTCAGCCCTAGGGCTGCAGCTTACATTGGCACATTGTGTGCATTTTCCAGAAACCCTCTTGGGTTGTCCTGAAAAGATGATCTAGTGCCTAGATCTGTATGTCTAGACTCTATTGGGGCATATATCAGTATTTTTATATCATTGTATCATCTCCAGCTGTAGTTATGCATAATATGACTGTGTTGTAGGTTCTCTTCGGCATTTTGTATTGTAACAACAACTCATATTTGGGAGTGATTGCCTATGGGAGGCTTGTTTCCTCATTGTATATGATTTATGCCTCACTATTTTGTATTGATTTTTTTCTCTAATACATAATGTTATGACTCCATATTGGTCTTATGGTTTCATGTGTTAAATATTTACTGTTGCTTTCATTTTATGAGCTATATTGTTGCTTCCCCATTTTGGAATATTACAGTGGTATCGGAGCATAGTATTGGCTCAGCCTGCGCATTCAACCAATATGTTACCATAAGGAGAAGCTTCTCACAAGAAGATGAGATGTACAGAAGAAACAAAGACAAGACTCCATTCTTTGGAGGAAGAGAGAAAAAGGGGCTCTCAAAGCTTCTTTTTCAAACTATGCAAAGCATCAAGGGAGATATCAAGAAGGTGAGAAGGGAGATGAGTAGGGAATCTCCAAGGGGGTTTGAATATGAAGCGAGCCCTAGATTTTTACATGATGGGTGTGAGCATGCAGCCACACATTATGATCCACAACATAGTATTATGCCCATATTGACTGCAAGAGAGATGGAGGAAGAAGATGCACCAAAGGAGGAGACTTTGAGTGACTATCTTTAGGAGTATGAATCTCAATCTTGGAGATTCAAGGAGCACTTGAATTTCCAAGAGTTTTGCCAAATCAAGGAGGAAAGAAGACCCAAAAATCACCACAGAAGCAGAAGAGGTAGATTCTTTCTGCCAAATTTTGATGGGTCCTCCACATGCACAGCCAAGGATTGGATAGATCAGCTAGACTCATATTTGCATCTACATCAAGTTTCAGAAAAGGAATCCCTTAGGATAGCAGCGCTGCATCTTGAAGGTAAGGCTAGTACTTGGTGGTTTTATGAATCTTCTTCATTTAATCATGAAAATATAGCTACTTATGCAGGATTCACTAAGAGATTAGTGAAGAGATTTGATGTAAAACAATCTGAAACATCTTTGTTTGGGCTAGCAAAACACAAACATTCAAAACCTTTCCATGAGTTGGAAAGATCCATTGCACCAACTCCACTTCAGATTTCTATTGAGAGGGATAAAAACCTGTATGATACCTTGCTAAGGGCAAGATCCCCATCGCAGGAAGAGCTTTCTTCTCAAAGGGAAGACATGAAGATTCCTCCTTCAAGGGAAGACCAAGATCTAGGGTCTCTCATTGTTGATGAGGTAGTCTCAACTATTAATGAGGAGGAAGAGCAGAAAGGAAGTAACAATGCTGTTACTTCAGGAGGAGAACCATCACCACATGGGGATGGGCATGAAGCTATCGCTTCAAATGGAGGAGCTTTTTCATCTTTGCAAAAGGTCCCAAGGAACATCATGTGACAATAGTGATGGGCAATAACACCTTGATCAAAGGAGGAGAAGAAAAGGTGGATCAACATCAAAGGATGAAGGGCATACACCCTTGTTTATTTCAAGGGGTTTATATACAGAAGAAGGAGATTCATTTATGCAGTGAAGGGAAGGACAAATCAGTCCACTTACCCATACAATCTACTTTAGATTTTGATGTCTCTTTACATGGAGGCATTTCACCAAGGAGACCTCCTGATTGGAAGATGAATAAAGAGCTCTTTCAACATGGTGCAACATTGATATCTTTGGCTAGGGGAGAAGCCTTGGGAGGAGCTAGCATAGCGCAGAGAACCTTTGATGGGTTCAAAGGAGAAGTGAAAAATTTTCTGATATGGTCGTTGCCATCTCCCACTCAGTTATTTGCGTTGAAAAATGATGATTCAAAAATCTATGATGACTTGAGCATGGTGTCAAACGGCTATTCCATAACCTTGGGGCGGAAAATGATTCTCCCTCACATGAGGAAGATTTTTGAATATAACAAGAGGTTATTGACACTCTTGTACGCATTGGCAAAACTATGAGAGTTTTGGAGGAGAGATGCCTTTCAAGAGGAGGATGACTTCCATATAGTCAAATCTTGTCTGGGGCAAGATCAGCTGCGAAAGGGGCAACAAAAGTGGAGTAACAATCCTCCAACATGTGGCTTTGGCATTAAGCATGTCAAAGAGGAGAGTTATGATGTGACAGAATCTTCATTTCAGATTTCTACAACGTTGTCATTGTTGGGAAGCCTAGATCCATATGGGGAGTCCCAACTATTGGTGGAATATTCCAAGAACCTCTTCACATGTAAGGTTCTTAATGGGAAAGTGATAGATGGGAGGTATAGAGTGGTTGATGGAAACATTTATTTCCATGATCAGATCTACTTAACTAGAGACTCAAAGCTCAAGGATAAACTACTACATGTAGCCTATGAGATCTTGCTTTCCAATCTCACTGATTTCATTAGAACATACCATACTATCTTGGAGGGATTCATGTGGGAAGACTTCAAAGAGGAGATGCACTGTCATATGAGGAAGTGCATAGATTGTTTGGAGGCTGAGGAGAAACATAACTTTTGGGAAGAGTTATCATCACCACCTTCTTACTCATTAGGTGTGAGAGGGAGCTCATCCATGAGCTACCTCACTAGTTTAGACCAAGTGTGTGGTAAGGATTGTATTTTTTAGCATCATGATATATTTACTATATATTGGCATTTTCCTAACACTCTTGTGCAGGGCATTGCTCCAAGAAGGGGCACTCTTTCTTATTGGCTTCATGAGCTACTTTGGGGCATGAGCAATGATGATGTTGACCATTCCCTATAAGATTTTGGGGAGATGATGTATTCTTCATGGTGTGCTTCATTAACACCAACCATCACACACTTTATCCAAGCATGCAAGAAGAATGGGGCAGGAAATAAGTGGTGGGAGGAACACTTGTTATATCATATTCTATGGTAGTTAGGAGCAAAATTGTGTTGGTTGCATATGAGGGACCGTTTTCCTTCTCCTTTACTACATATGGCAGCTAGCATGACTTTGATTATGATTCCATATGCTCATGATGTGCCTATTTTTTTTGGGAACATAGTTGGAGGAAAGGCACATTGGTTGGAAGTGTCCATGGGGAATGAAATTTCCCACACTTTTTGTGCTTCATGCTTCAAGGGGATCATGGGAGATGATATGGCCACTACAGTAAATCACTTATTTCTTTATGAGGTGAGCCATGTGATTGTTTGGAGCACTAGGGATATGCCTCTCATGAAATTTTGGGAGGAACTTTTCTATGAATTACCATGCTAGGAGGTGATTCATTTCATTTGGATGATAGCATGGAGATGGGAGTCTCTCTTTGGGAATGAGATCCCCTATGCTTGTCATTAATCCTACCATGAAGAGGCCATTGGACAGCAAGAAGGTTTCCATATAGACCTTCCAATTTCTCATAATGAAGGCTATTGGGTTCATCCACCAAAGGCCAACTTACACATTTGGGAGGAACCATTGGGAGACAAATTTATTGTAGAATATGTGAAGCAATGGTGGGGACTATTGATGAGGAGGCCAAAAGAGGAGGAGGGGAGGAATTTGGCTCCACCTTTACAGTTGCTTGAGGACAAGCAACATTTTGGAGGGGAGGCCTGTAATATTCCTAAAATTTATCTTTTAGCTAAATGGAATATTATAGGTTATTTTGTCACTAGGTAGGTGAATAAATGGGCAGGGAGGCCCATAAATCTCCTTAGAAACAATAAAAACACTTCGAGTGTGAAAGGAGACCTTCTAAGCAGCAAAATAAAGCACCTTTGAGTATGAACATGGCTTGGATCATGTTGAATAGGTCAACTTTGACCAAATCAACAACGCTGTTATGGAGGAGTGGACATTAAATGAGGAATAACGCATTTTTGGAGGGAGATTGTTTGCATGGAGGAAATGACCTAAATGAGTGGGGCCAAGAGTAAGGAAGCTCATAACTTATATAAGGAAGAGGATGGCAGCCATATGGGATTATGTTTGAGATTATTATTTTGTATGTGGTCTGTTTAGACTTCTTGCATTCTTCAGTTGTTTAGTTGAGATTGTTGTGTTGTTTAGCATTGGGTGTTCCCAAGCGGGAATCCCACCTCTTTCCTTGAGAGGCCTCTTGGAGGAGTATTGCGCTTCATTTCCACATTCAGGCTTAAGGCCAAGCTATAGCTTTCTTCATTAGTGTAGTTTTTGCAGGATATTGTGCTGTGTAGCAGGGTGCAATAGTGGAGGATAATTTTGGGTGTCTTCAGAGCTAGTTTTGCAGTGGAGGAAGGTTTCCATCCATTGGGAGGCCTGTAAAGAAGCCCCTTGAGATTTATTGACACATTCAGTAGCAGGCTAAGGAGTATTCATCCCCTATAGCGCATTTTCAGCCCAGATCTGCGTTATTTTAGGGAGGAGTTGCAGGGGTAGTTACAGTGGTTGTTTTTGGAGGTGATCTCTTCAGTGGAGGAGCCATTCTTTCATCCGGAGGATCTGTTGGAGAATACATCAGCTTCAGCCATATCTTCTCATTTCTGTTGTTGCAGCATACCTTCAGCTCTAGGGCTGCAAATTACATTGGCACATTGTGTGCATTTTCCGAAAACCCTCTTGGGTTGTCTTGGAAAGTTGATGTAGTGCCCAGATTTGTATGTCTAGACACTATTTGGGCCTATATCAGTATTTTTATATCATTGTATCATCTCCAACTGTAGTTATGCATAATATGATTGCGTTGTAGGTTCTCTAATGCATTTTGTATTATAACAGCAACTCATATTTGGGAGTGATTGCCTATGGGAGGCTTGTTTCCTCATTGTATATGATTTATGCCTCACTATTTTGTATTGATTTGCTGCTCTAATACATAATTTTATGACTCCATCTTGGTCTCATGGTTTCATGTGTTAAATATTTACTGTTTCTTTCATTTTATGAGCTATATTGTTGCTTCCCCATTTGGGAATATTACATAAATTAACTCTTTCTGAGCTCAATTTGGTCAAAAACTCAAAAAGATATGCTCAAAAACCTGATTGATCCATACACCCTTGGTATTAAAATTGCAAAAATAATCCTTAGATGTGCTCAAATCATAAATTAGAGGTCACAATTGGATTCATAACATCAAAAAACCCCTAAGTAGACTCTTTATGAGCCCAATCTGGTAAAAAAATAAAAAATATTTGCTCAAAATCTTGATTGATCCATACACCCTTGGTCTTAAACCTGCAAAAAGACTCCTTAGATGTGCTCAAATCAGAAATTATAGGTCATTCAAAACATCCAAAACCCCCGAGTGGGTTCTTTCTAAGCTCAATTTGGCCAAAAACAGATAAAGATATGAACTTCAAAGCTCTCCCATGAACTTAATTGTTAACCATCCTACAAATTCGACCTTCTGTCAAATTGTCCTACAAATCTGTCATGAAAATTGCTAACAGAGCTACAAATTCGCTAACCGTCAATGCATTTGGTTGGATAGTTAATTCTACCACTAACTCCTAAATGTGCCATATAAAAACTTTAAATAGTAATTTCGGTTCTTTATAGAATAAGAACTATTGTTGCCATATTGGTAAGGTGTTTGATTTGTGGACATGAGGTCATGGGTTTGAATCCCATGGAGGCCAGTTTGGCCCATAAAAAAAAATTTGGCCTATGTTGGGGTGCCATGTGGCAGCCCATGACTGGCCCACATGGCACCACTTCATTGGTTCAATGGTTTTCTTCATGGTATTCTTCGGCCCTCAACATGACAATGCTTATCATTATCCTTATGGTAATACACTTCTTAGGAGGAAAAAAAGAATACATCGGACGAAATACAAGCAACATTTTCAATATGTTCTTGTTTCTCCAAGTATTGTACCCTAAGACCATTTTTTTCTTTCTACTTGTGTGTGTAGAGAGGCATCAACATTTTATTCAAGGTGCCAAACCATGATATTTCATTCCTCTTCCATCGAAAACAACACATATCCATTTCTGAATCGTGGTGATAAACCCTTCGAAGAAGGAAGAGTCACGAAGAATAAAAGTAAGGAGTGCTTGGTATTAGGCCAAGTAGATGAAACCAAAGATTTTTTGTTTAAGGAATTTTGTAATATTTTAGAAGCCTAAATAGAGGGTGTTTGACACAAGGATGGAATAAGAACTATGGATGATTCAGAGAGTGATACTACACATTTTGGGGTGGAGGGAAGGGTTTTGGAGGGGTTTAAGTGCTTTGTCGATGTGGTGGGTAGTGTTGGGGAATGGTTTGAGGGGATGACTAGAGACAAAAGTAAGGTTTTGAAAATGTTTAGGAGGGAAGATGACAAAATTAGGGCGTTTAAAGGGTTTACAAGCAAGACAAAATTTGGAAGTAGGATATTTGATGACTTTATGGATGTCGCTAGAGACAAGGGCAGAGTTATTGAAGGGTTTCAAAATCGATTTGGAATAGAAAGAAGAGTTTTGTAAGGGTGTGTTTTGGAGAAATATGTTGATGTGTTGCTTGTGACTCACTGTTTATTACGTAATTTACAATGGTTTGAGGTAGAAGGCAAGGTTTTTGAAAGTTTCTAGAACATGAATAGAGTACAAGGTGGGATTTTAGAAAGGGGAAATGGAGAGAGGAGGGCAATTGCTAGTAGCGATTTCCAACATTAAAATTTGATGAAAAATAGGACAGAGTGTGGTGTTATAGTGGAGTTAAGTTGCAGGAAAAAATTAGAACCAAAGATTTATAATGCAAGAAAAAATGGCAACATAAGTTACACATACACCATTGGCATGCATATGGTGCAAAGTTTGGTGAAAAAAAGGGAGGAAAATTTAAGAGCGGGAGGAAAAGATATGCCAACCTCTATGGGAAGTCTGAGGGACAGAAGGAAGGATTTTGCCAGTAGAAGGCCTTAACTGCAACATAATAGAATTGCATCAAAGTGTAAGAGAAAATTTTAACAAAGAGACAAATATTGAAGGCCCTTGTTATCAACCAAAACAGTCTAAGAAGAGCATGCTAGTAAATTCAAGTTCATGGTGTCGAAATGTAACAAAGAAAATGGAAACTGAAAGAAAAAACTCACACAAATCATATGCTGGGTGTAGCCCAACCATTATGCAAGCTTTGGATTCCACATAGAACAATAATGAAGCACTTGCACCTTGAGAAGCAAGCCTCATTGCAAAAGAGTGAAGCATTATCCTAAAGGAGCAATGGGATTGGGAAAGGACAGTTCAGATTTTTAAGTGGTTTCAGAAGAAAGAGTGTTATGAAGTTAATGTAATTCACTATAATATCCTACTTATAATTCTAGGAAGATCACATAAATGGAATCAACTAAATTTTTTTTGGAAAAATATGGTGAATACAAGGTCTTTCCTACCACCACTTAAATGTGTGGTCTCTAATAATTGTACATTTTGGATTTTTTCCATTGGAGTCTATAATAATTGTATGCTTTTTAACATATAAATATATATTTTAAAGAAAAAATTAAAAAAAATATTTTAAATATAAAATGGAGAGCAATTTATGCACACATATCATAATACCTTTAATAAAAAACTAACAATTAAATGAGCTTAGATCCATCTTAACTCCGGATTTGTGATATTCCCACTTAGCATTTTGCTAAGTGAAATATCCAATTTTGTCAAATTTTCCATCATATTCAATTTTCACTTAGGAGATGTGGGTAGAGGGGTCCCACATGTGAATTTTGACTTTAGAGCACCTCAAACAATAGAGTTGGGATGAAAGATTGTGGCATTAGTGGTGTGTGGGGGCCACTTTGATCTGAAAATGGAGGAGGTGTTCTCTTTTCTCTTCCTCGAAATCTCATAAAACAAATAAGGATATTTCTGACGCTTTGCAAGGTAAACATGGGTATTGTCACAAAAAGGTTTTTCAATGTTTCTTCAAGTCATGAATTATCCTTCACATGTAAACTTGGGATAAGCAACATAAAAGAACATAACTCATGCAGGCATAATGAAGAACATAATAAAAGATTTGTTGACGGAGTTCACCCCTCCCGGGCTACATCTTTGAGCCTATCAGCATGACTAGACCAATGATATATTCAGTAGTAAAATAAAGTACAAAACCATGTGTTTATGGAAACATGTGGTTATTACCCCTACAAGTTAATGTTCCCCCGCAAATAACTCACACAAACAGCAGCAACACAAAGCATCTCCTACAAAGATGTCATAATCCAACTGAAATGAGCTAAAATGAGCATGTGAGCACTTCAATTCCACATTGAAGCACATAAATAAAACTTCCCTCAACATAACATAATGAGAAAAGTGAACTTGAGCTGAACCCTGCAAGTTACAGTTGTTGCAGTAGACTTTTGAAGGTGAGAATACCCCTACATGGTCTTTTCTATGCCTAAACGCCTTCCAAAACTTCTTCCAAACCTTGATTGATCCATACATATTTTATCTCAAACCTGAAAAAATACTTTGTAGATGTGCTCAAATCATAAATTATAGGTCACCAGTAGATTTAGAACATCCAAAAACCCCTAAATTGACTCTTTCTAAGCTCAATTTGGTTAAAAACTCAAAAAGATATGCTCAAAATCCTAATTGATCCATACACCCTTGGTATTCAACCTGCAAAAATACTCCTTAGATGTGCTCAAATCATAAATTAGAGGTCACCATTGGATTCAAAACATAAAAAATCCCCTAAGTAGATTCTTTATGAGCTCAATCTGGTAAAAAACTCAAAAATATATGCTCAAAATCTTGATTGATCCATATACCCTTGGTATTCAACCTGCAAAAAGACTCCTTAGATGTGCTCAAATCAGAAATTATAGGTCACCATTGGATTCAGAGCATCCAGAACCCCCAAGTGGGCTCTTTCTAAGCTCAATTTGGCCAAAAACAGATAAAGATATGAACTTCAAAGCTCTCCCATGAACTTAATTGTTAACCATCCTACAAATTTGACCTTCTGTCAAATTGTCCTACAAATCTATCGCGAAAATCGCTAACAGAGCTACAAATTCGCTAACCGTCAATGCATTTTGTTGGATATTTAATTCTGCCACTAACTCCTAAATGTGCCATATAAAAACTTTAAATAGTAATTTCGGTTCTTTATATAATAAGAACTATTGTTGGCCTATTGGTAAGGTGTTTGATTTGTGGACAGGACGTCATGGGTTTGAATCCCATGGAGACTAGTTTGGCCCATACAAAAATTTTGGCCTATGTTGGGGTGCCATGTGGCAGCCCATGACTGGCCCACGTGGCACCACTTCATTGGTTCACCACAACCAGCCACTGACTAATCAAAATCGCCCAAATTCAATGAACTGGAGGATGCCAAGTGTTAGCACCTGGTTGGCTCATACATGTACGGTCACCCTGCTGACTCAGCAGTACGGTCAAATTAGTTAACTGACATGCTCAAATTTTAGTTATATGGCCAAACAGTCAACACACAATAACTTGAGCATACGGTGTCAGATTTAGGTGAAACGAACGTTGTTGGATTCATAACGACGAACACATTGATTTGGCCTTAGTTTCAAGACTTTCTGGGCCCTTTCATTTTTGAGCTAAAAATTAATCACCTGATCACACTTCCCCACTAGGAACTTTTGGACTCCAAAATTTTACTTCTCTAATCAATATAAAGAGTTTGGAACTCAAAAATACCCAAAAACTCAATCCAAAATGCAAAATTTTCAATTGGTTCCCTTCAAGCCTCGATCAAGGCACTTCAATTATCATCTTCATGAAGACATGTTGTCCTGTTAAAAATTGAGCCAGCATTCTTATTGTTGTTGCAGAACAAAATATTGACGAGTGGAATTTGAACATTCTCTTTACTCTCATCTTTGCGCGACTCCAAAAAAACTTCATCTTGAAGTTTAAACTGTTGAATAAAAACTTGACTCCATCTTGGAAATCATAAACAACCATAAATTTGCTTTAACGTCTTCAAGCTGAGCTTGTACATGGAAAGCACACTGCTGCAAAATTCGAGTGATATAATTGGTCTTGCGTACAAAATATAGTCGTCTTATACAATCTTAACAACAAGATTTTATTCACACAAGTTTCAAATCGAATAATTTTATCAGTGAACATATGAAAAACTTGTAGACAATTTGAACGACAATCTTGTACATTCACAAAAGTCCTTGAACATGTGGACTATAACAAGCCAATACATACATCATTGAAAAACATCTACTTGTTGAACATAGTGACAATAAATGTTCACTTTACACAAGTACCAAAACAGGTAAACGACAAGAAGTAGTTACAAAACTTACAAAACAACTTTACAATAAGTCTACCCAAATTGTGCCTCTCCTAGGCGGTTAGGTTCTCTTTTTGTATCATCTTTGCCTTGAAGGTCGCTTAGGATTGTTGTGAGTCCTATTTTACACCTCTTTCTTCCCTTGCATTTGGTTGCATAATCTATTTTCCTTTCTTAGAACGAAGCTTTTAATGCAACTTTCAGCATCATTCATTTCCATGCCCATGCATCTTGCAATGAGTACAAAAGAACTTTCTCTTGTTTACCGAAAAAGAAGTTCTCTCATGCAAAGGAGAATCATTATGCTTGATGCCTAAAATATGCTCCATTATTTTAACCATTGTCATACATTGCTCACACACATCCACACAATGGTCAAATGCATCACAAAAAGTACAAGGGTACTTATTCCACAAGTAGTCAAAATTACCATGCATTGGAAAATACCCATGAGAATTATACCTGTCTCTAGGGTTGTAGCTTTGACGGAGTGGAGTGGATGATGACATGCAAGGTCCCTTCAATTTTTCATCTCACTTGGGAGATGAATTAACATTGTCACAAGGTGGTGACATCTCTTCCTCGGATGCTTGATGTGCCTCAAGCTATTTAAAGCACTCTCCAAAATCCTTTCGACCATATCCCAATCCCATATATTTTGGTCTTTCCTCAACCATGATTAGATTGGTAATACCTTGGCCATTTATGGTGAGGTCTCCACCTTCAAAACCCAACTTAGAAAGCAACTTCATACATATGCCTTTGGTATGTTGCTCAAACCTTGCAAAAGAGTTGTTATGCACATAAATGGAAGTAATGGTACTTGAAATGCTAATTACCTCCTTAAATTTGTCATTCATATTCTGAGCTTCTGATGATGATGATGATGTCCAACTTGTAGATGACTCTAGCCACCCACTCTTATCAATTGGCATATGGTGTGCTTCTTGAAGATGCTTGCAAAATTTACATGCATCATCTTCCACATATGGTCTAAAACCACTATTTGAACCATGACCACATATTGGCTTCATTCTAGAGGTTCCTCTTGATGGTATAGGAGTAGAACTTTCTGCAACTTATTCATCAAGCACTTGCTGCAATACAAAGCGCATGTGCCTCTTCTCCTCTTCAACCATTTCTAATATCCTTCTCAACTCAATGTTTTCCATACGAAGAGCCAAATTTTTCTCCTCTAGCTCTTCAAAACTCTTTTTGCTGCCTATTCTTGCAACTTGGTCAGATAGAGCTCTAATACCACCCGATCTAAAAATGGAGGAGTTGTTCTCTTTCCTCTTCCTTAGAATCTCTTAAAACAAATAAGGATCATTCTGACGCTTTGCAAGGTAAAAATGGGTCTTGCCACAAATATTTTTTTCAATGTCTCTTAAAGTCATGAATTATCTTTCATATGTAAACTTGACATAAGAAACATAAAAGCACATAACTCATGCACACATAATGAAGAGCATAACATAAATATTTGTTGACGGAGTTCACTCCTCCTGGGCTACATCTCTGGGCTTGTCAACATGACTAGACCACTCATATATTCAGTAGTAAAATGGCATACATAAATGTTTTCTGATGGAAACATGTGGCTATTACTGGTGAAACTTAATGTTCTCCTACAAAGAACCCTCACAAACACCAGAAACACAAAGCATCTCCTACAAATATGTCATACTCCAACTGAAATGAGTTAAAATGAGCATGTGGGCACTTCAATTCCACATTGAAGCACATAAATAAAACTTCACTCAACATAACATAATGATAAAAGTGAACCTGAATTGAACCCTGCGAATTACAATTGCTACTGTAGACTTCTTAAGGTGAGAATACCCCTATAAGGTCTTCTCCATGCCTGAACACCTTCGAGAACTAATTCCAAACCTTGATTTATCCATACACCTTTTGTCTCAAAACTACAAAAATACTCTCTCAATGTGCTCAAATTGAAAATTAGAGGTCACCATTGGATTCAGAACATCCAAAAACCCCTAAATTGACTCTTTCTGATCTCAATTTGGTCAAAAACTAAAAAAGATATGCTCAAAACCCTGATTGATCCATACACCCTTGGTATTCAACCTGCAAAAGTACTCCTTAGATGTGCTCGAATCAGAAGTTAGAGGTCACCATTTGATTCAGAACATCCAAAAACCCCTAACTAGTCTCTTTCTCATCTCAATTTGGTCAAAAACTCAAAAAGATATGCTTAAGAGCCTGATTGATCCATACACCCTTGGTCTTGAACCTGAAAAAAAGGCTCCTTAGATGTGCAAATCAGAAATTATAGGTCACCATTGGATTCAAAACATCCAAAAACCCCCAAGTGGGCTCTTTATGAGCTCAATTTGGCCAAAAATAGAGAAATATATGAGCTCCAAAGCTCTCCCATGAACTTAATTGTTAACCATCCTACAAATTCAACCTTTTGTCAAATTGTCATACAAATATGCCCCCAAATCACTAACAAATATACAAATTCGCTAATTGTCGTTGCATTTTGTTGGATAGTTAATTATGCCACTAACTCCTAAATGTGCCATATAACAACTTTAAATAACAATTTCGGTTCTTTATATAATAAGAACCATTGTTGGCCCATTGGTAAGCCACTTTATTTGTGGACATGAGGTCATGGGTTCAAAACCCATGGAGGCCAATTTGGCCCATACAAAATTTTTCCCTATGTTGGGGTGCCATGTGGCAGCCCATGACTAGCCCACGTGGCACCACTTCATTGGTCCACCATAACCAGTCATCGACTAATCAAAATCGCCCAAATTCAATGAACCCGAGGATGCCAAGTGTCAGCCCCTGGTTGGCTCATACATGTACAGTCACCCTGCTGACTCAGCAGTATGGTCAACCTAGTCAACTGCCCAATCAACTAACTTGCTCAAATTTTCGTTGTTTGGCCAAATGGTCAACACATGATAAATTGAGCATACGATGTCGGATTGAGGTGAAATGAATGCCGTTGATTCAAAACGAAGAGCACTTTGATTTGGCGTTGGTTTTAAGACTTTATGGGAACTTTCAATTTGACCTAAAAATTGATCACCTCATCACACTTGGTGAGAATTGCAGCACATAAGGGAACTACGCATCCATTGGAGAAAATTTGGTGTGGGAAGTACAAGCTGGGCCCACATGGGAATTTTGGAGGCAATAGAATAAAGAGGCAAGAGACACTCACTTGGTCATTCATTCATCATTTCTGAATTTGTCTTTTGACATAGCACGCTTGAGCAAGTGCCAAGTCTGCAAGTTTTGTTCAGCACACGGGTGTTTCCGAGTGGAGATACCAGCCCTTGCTTCGGTGTAATTTGAGTGCCAACCCAAGGAGGGAGTTCTACTTGAGTTCCAAACCATACCAGCAGCAGTGAGGTCATACCCAGGGAGAGAGGAAGCTACAACAACATAGGGACTGTGTAGTACTTGGTGGAGTCACTCTGGTAGGTTGAGGAGCGAGGGGATTTTGAGGTGGAGACTTGGAGGGAAGGCTTGGAGAGCCTTCTAATAGGGATTGCACTCATTTTGGGAGCCTTTAGCTGCAAATTTCATAGGAGGAGTGATTTGAGCAACAATAGAGCCACTCAATCAAAAGAGGGTCAAATTTTTGGGGTCAAGCTTTGGCCAAACCCTTCGTGGATTTTTATGGGTATTGTCTGGTGAGGTTGGGATTAATTTCCCAGAATGTTTTGAGAAGTGTAGAGGGACCTAGGAGAAGATCCTTCAAGTATCGCATTTCTGAGCAGTTCCAATGCATATCCAAGGCAATGGAGTGATTGATTGAAGAAGGGTGACATGTGTTATCACTCAGATTTTCCTTGAAGTTGTAGAAAAGAGGAAAGGGGTCCGAGGTAACCACAAACTAATCTTTTAGGTACAGAATCTAGCCAATCTATACCCAGAGATGGCTCTCTCTATAAAATTTAGCTTTGTTTTTGAAAATATTAGGCTAGTTATAAAGTCCAAGGGTTTTGTTTGAATTTGGGTGGTGGAATTCGATAGTTGAGGGCAAGATTGAGTAGTTTTAGGCCATTGGGCTATGGAGTCAAAAATATGGCTTCACTGGATTAAGTTTCTAGACAAAAGATGGTGTTACAGGGCAAGATAATCAAACAGAGAACAATTTTAGATCTAAAGTGAATGGGATGGATTTAAATGGATGAAAGGCAATCAAGAATATTTCAACACATTCAAAAGGGGGAAAATTGAGTGATTATTAACAAAGAGCATTTAAGTATTCTTTATTAAATAACCAAAATGCTTAAACCAGTAAAATAGGAGCAATTAAGAATTCATTGTTTAAAACCAGTTTTAGAAGAAAAACATTTAGAATAACAATGATTGAAATCAGATTACACTTAAGTACTTTCTGATTTACTCATTTTCATTAATCATTCAGAAATGAAACACAGTGATATAATAAACAGATATAAAGACTTAAAACACAAGAGAAAGATGAACTTATTGATCTGTAGTCTGACACATGAATTCAGTAAAAAGTCTTTCGCTTCAATTCATCATCTAGCTTAGCCACAAAAAAATTCTCCAATAGCACTTTATTCCAAAATTTTCAATGTTACAACAAAGTATATGAATCCACCCCCAATACTCCGATTGAGGGAGTATTTATACAAAAAAGTTACAAAAAATATCTCATAACAACTTGAGATATTATCTAGGATGACTCATAAGTAAATTACAATAAAATAGAGACAGATGGTCTCGTAGATAAGAAAGAATGATAACTGAAGTTGTGTTGTTTCCTTCTTTTGAGAATGTGCTGGAGGCAGGCCCTATGCTTTGGCTCATTGCTGTCCTCTTCAGTAATTCTGTGCTGGCTGGTCCGTTTAACTGATACTCTTTGACTGCTCTGATACACTTTGACCCTTATTCATTTATCTTTCTTTATCATGACTAACTGTAGTACATGATAAAAAATCCAGATAAGAATAATTTTTACAAAAGTTCCAACATTTCCTCCCACCATTGAGGCTCGGGTATTCTGGTCCTTTGAAGTTTTCTAAGAGTTTCATTAGCCTCAGTATATCTGTAGAAAGTAGGCTGAACTGGGAATAGATGCTTTACTTCATGTTCAAGATAAAATAGATTTTCGAATCTGTCATGAAGGTTTTTTCCTGTAGGCAATGTTGTTGTTGATGAACTGGTTGAAGAACTGGCCTGATTGTCAGCATATTTGTCCAATTTTTCAACATAACTATCAAGGTCCATTAGCTTATCTTCTGCAACTATAGGACTGGGCAATCCTCTATTTAACAAAATATTCAATCTTTCTCTGAAGGCAATGATTTCTTCTTGCATATTTGAGCACCTTTGTTCTAAATTCTGTACCAGAGTTCTTTTGGTAAAAACTCTCTTTATTTCCAAGATTGCTCCTGTTCTGTCCTGAATACCAAATTCTTCAAGTTGCTGCTTATTCTAAGTATTCAAAAAATGTATAAGTCTATTGGCTTCTTCTGGCATATTTCCCAACTCTTCTTTTGCTCTCTCAATCTCATCTAGAGCCAATTTAACTAAGTCATTATGTTCATACATTATTTGAATTTAGGACCAGACGTCCTTTATTGATTGAATGATGTTATCCCAAAGAATTTCATTTATTTCCTTTAAAGGTTTCTCTAATGTAAGATCCTTTTCCAATGCCTTAACTATTTTTTCTAATTTGTTCACTTCTCTTGTTTTATCAGCAACACTCATTTTTGAAAGATCATATTTGTGTTCTAGAGTGGCCAATTGTTCCTTTGTTTTGTAGAGCTCTATGGCCTGAAGTTTCATTTCTTCCATTGACTTTGTTAATTCATCAGTGTTCAAATTTGCAGTGTTGCCTTGTGACAATTCTGTTGGCTGACCTGTTGTTGTTGTACCTGTCACTACTCCTGCTGTAGATACTGGAATATTCACCTGCTTATCTTTTAATGCAATCTCAAGCTTTTTTTCAGTTGCATTAAGTTGCTCATTCAATTTTAAGAGCAAATCCATTAGTTCTTCCTCATAATTTTGTTTGATGATTTCTGCAGTCTGTGGACGTCTTGAGGCTGGTAACTTCAGTTGTTTTCTTAGTGCTGCAATATCATCATCTTTTCTCTTGATCAAAGCTTCAATACCTTTCACATCTTTAGGATTATGACCCAAACCAATGATTATTTCCTCCAAAGTTTTGATTCTATTATCCTTAGCCTGGGAGGAAGCTTTTTCAAGCTGTAACTGTGTATTAATGTTATCCAAAGAATCCTGCAACTTATAAGCCATCATTGATTTATCAGTTAGAGTAGAATAAATCATCTCACCTGTTTGCTTGTGTAGCTTAATTTGATCTAAAGGATGGATATCCTTTGATAAGACTTCAAAATTAGTTCTAATGTAATCGACAGCTGTCTGAGGCTGCTGCACCTTAGGCTTGAAGTGGATCATTATCATCTTACCCTATTGGATGACATAGGCTGACATCAATCTTTCTTGATTTTTCGGAACCATCTTCAAATATTGGTTGTACACTTGAAGTCTAAGTGGATCGTTCCTGGCCTTTATATTGATGAATGTTCTTTTGATGTCCCAGGCATCTTTTACTGGAGGTTTGAAAGAAGATATCTTTGCACTTTGTTGCCTCTGTAGTTCATTTCTTTGAAAATTAGTGGATGTCCCACTACCTGTACCTGTTTGCTGACGGTCTTCTCTTCCCTAGCTATCAGGGATTTCCTGAAATGATTCAATTTCTGGAAGAGGAGTTAACTTCTGCCTTTTAACACCTTGCTGTTCAGAGGAGCCACCAATAGGAGTAGCTGCTTCAGCCTGTCTCTTTTTTCCCTTTTCTACATTCAGGGGAGTTTGTAAAATTGAAATTTCTGGCTCATTGATTTGAGTAGGAGGAATCTGTTCTTACTCCTGTCCTTTAGAAATCTGAGGCTGTTCTGTCATTGTGAAATTTTCAATTACTTGTATATCAGGCTCTTTTTCTTTTCCTTTAGATTCTACTGCCACTGTACTAATCTCCTGCAATTTTCGTTGTAAATTCCATGCTGAAGAAGATCCTAGTATCTGTACCTGTTCAAAAGAGTCTAGGTTAAGTATCTTTTCAAGATCTTTCATCACATTTTCAACATTGACCTGCTCACTATCTTTTTCAACCAATGTCCCTTCCACCCATTCATCCATATTGGCATATTGTTCTATTTATGAGATTCTTTGATGGATGTATGGTGATAATTTATTTTTCATTCTTCTATCACAGATAAAGTTGTTTGGATCATAAGGCACCCAATAGAAGCTCTTTTGTAGTCTGAGATAGTCTTCTAAAATTCTTTCGGCTTCCTTTCTAGCTTCCCTAGAGTTAGAAATAAAGGGACCTAATTGCCTTTTGACCCTGAGTTGAGCCTTTTTCTTTGCATTGTAGAAATGTACTATATCTGAGTTGATAATCTGCCTAAAATACTCTAAGGCAAAGAGTCTCATTGGGACATATTTTGGCAATTTGAATGGGCATACTTCACATCCATATATTCTGATCTCGGTATGGTTTTGATATAAGTACCAGTCACCTATCTTGTACTGCTTTGAAAGCTAAATGATTTTCTTGATTTCATTGTTAACCCTAGGAGGAGAGACTCCTGTCAACAAGGTGGTTGCAGGATGGACAAAAAGGTCAACAAACTCATTATAGGAATAAAGAGAATCAGGGGAATTGTGAGTAATAACAGACCAAAAGATGATTGACCTAGGATTCCCTTTGGCATCAATTTTCTTAACATAAAAATGGATTTTGTCAGCAATATAAGATGCAAAATCGTACTTGACAGCAGAAGGCTGTCCAGGGGTAAAAATAGATAACAATACTAGGGTTAATTGATCAACATACTCACTAGTATTAAAACCCATTATGAAAGATATCATGTTCAAAATAAGTCTAACTTCATCAGTGAAAAAAGTATAACCATAAGGGGGAGGGATTTTAGGCTGATGTTCTGGTAACATGAAGGTTTGGCACAGGCGGTTTAGCTCTTCATGGGATAAATTGGTAGATTTCTCAAGTAATTCAGCCATGGACAGGGGAGTGAGGGCTTGACCAGGTTGGAATTGTAGCATTTCATTTATTGACTGAGCAGTTATTGGGAAAAGAACATTTATTTTGGCAGAGGATGTGCTCAGTGGGTTGAATCTATGATTGTAATTAATGATTCTTTCAGGAAAAATGGTGAGGAGAGGTATGAAGATGGATTCTGAGTCCCAGATGTCGAACCATTCAAATAATTGTCTACTGCTGACGGCAAAAAATTCGAAGAGGATTCTCCGGAAAGCGAGTCTTTAATTTGAAAATCCATATCGGCCAAAATGATGTCAAGTCCTTGTGAGGGGCATTGGGGAGCACAACATTCGGAGCTACGGGAACTTCCATTTTAAGTTCTTGTGGATTCGAAATGCGTTTTTTTTCTTTCAGATTTTAGCAGGAAATTGGAGTAAATACCTGTTTACGGGAAATGAACAATGATTAAACAGGTACACACTATGGAGACTGAACTCTAAATTACTTGTCAGCATTTGTTTTCAGCAAGGTAACAGTTGGCAGATTCGACAGTCGATTTTTGAAATTTGTTGCATGGGAGACTGGTTAGCGCACGAGATAATGAAAATGACACGAGTGTATTTGTTTTATTTACAAAGTCAAAAGGGTGGCAGGTTTTGGTTGATGACATCAGCGGGTACGAAGGCTTCGTCACAGAGGACAGGCGGTAAGTGGTTTCCATCGCACTGGTTTTGGAGAAAGGTGGTTTTGGGAGGAATGGCAGCGATTCCATATGATGGCTGATGCGTGTCGGAGCACTGTTTATAAAACCGCTTCGCCATCGCGCGTTATCGTTCGGACGCGGATGGCTAGCGATATTGATAATAGCCGTAGATCTCAGATCAGTCAATCAGACGGTGGTTGAGACATGGAAATGACAGAGGTGTAACAGGGGGGCCCGACGCAATTAAACGTTAATTAATCTCATCGGGGGGAATTTGATTGGTGGAGTTAGGTTCTTAATTAATCGTGAGGATTAATTAATTCCTTTGTATGATAGAGGGTCGGGGAGGAAAAATATGCACGGGATGGTTTATTTTGAAGTTTGGTTTGAATTAAACTTCGGGTTTATTTTTGTTTTAAACACATAAAAAATATGTTTGAAAGTTTTTGATATATTTTTTATTATATGGCAATTAAACCAAAGCGATTTGCTTACCATAGGGGCGGGAATAATATAAAGATATATTTTAGTCAAAGGGCATATAACGGAGGTGTTTATTTAAACATGTGGGGATAAAATACTTTGACTAAAATTATAATAAAATGGGTTTTTTGGGTATTTTATAAAAAAAGAGTTATATATAATAGGGGAAGGTTATTTTCATAGGGATTTAAATAAAAAATTAGAAATTAATATGGAAATGAGTTAAAGCGCTAAGTATAAAACATCAGAATAATGTATTTAACTTATGCTTGCAAGAAAAAGGGTTTTTATGAAATATTGCATGATTTTCCTAAGTAAAATGGGATTTTACTTTAGGAAAATATTTTTAGAGGTGAAAGAGTGTGATGATGAATGTTTTTAAGCACTTAGGCCTTTTCCAATTATTGGGCCGAGGGTCCGGTCCCTCCAAAAGTCAAGGAAATGCCTTGAGCCCCTTTAATCTTCAAACACCTTAGTACTTTAAGGGAAATTAGTAAAATGTTTAGGGAAAATGAGAAGAGAAATTAATAATTTGACTTTGCCTTGCTTGAAATTCTTCCAGTGTATTATCTGCCTTTTCACTTGTGATGAAAATTAAAATTTTAACCATCTAAAGCCATCATTCATCATATGTAATTCAGCAACACCATCTATCTACCCTACCTTTTTTTCTTCTTTATTAGGGTGCACTTAAAGTGGCAAACCCTTATCACACTTTTTCTTTTACATATGGAAATCTATCTAATTCTAACCTTATTACATCCAAGGGCTCAGATTAAACTGTTGAGCTCCTTTTATTCACTCTACCTATCTACTTATCTGCCAAGATTAAACAATTTGGTTAGATTTTATTCTCTATCTAAAACATAAAATTGAAATATGAACTAGCCAAGCTTAAACTGTTTGACTATTCACCAATTGTGGCATAAGATACAAGTTGCACACAATTTTATTTATTACATAACAGCAAAAAAGTAGTGGCATTTAGGCTTGCACACTTTCCTTGGCTTTTCTTTTGGTGGGGTTTATTTTCTTTCACTTTTTTGGCCATTTTTATTTTTTTCACCCTTTGATTTTTTCTTTTAGGGTATACCCTCTTTACATTTTTAAAATTTTTTATTTTGATTTTTTGATTTTTTGAAAATATGGAAAACCTTTACAACAAGAAAAGGTATGAACATATTGCATAGTTCATCAAGTCAATCATGAAATATGACACCTATTGGTATAGGAGTCTAACACTGGCTCCACTTGGGGATGGCTTTTTATGGTGAAAAGTCAAGAACAGCAGGTCAGATGCCTCAAAATGCCTTTAACCGAACCATGAAATCTTCTTCTTCTTTTTGTTTTATTGTATGTATGATAGTGAAACTTCTGGAGCTTAGGGCCTTCTCTTCGGGCTTCAACTTCAGCAGGTCACCATCCAATCAAAATTGATACATTACAAAGGATATAATATGTACATATCAAAATAATAATATCCTAATAGATAGGATCAAAGTAATGCTTTAACATTCGACCATTTACCAGTCCTTCCTCAGTTTCTGAACCATCCAAGTTTTTTAGAAAATATGTGTTATTTCCTTGTAAAGCATGAATGATGTAAGGTCCTTTCCATAATAAGTCGAACTTCCCATGTTTTCCATTATCCTCTCTTCTGGAATCCCATCTTAAAATTTTGTCTCCCAATTGAAAGTCTTTTGCCTTGGTCCTTATGTCGAACATCTTCTTTAGTTTCTCCTGTAATACTTGGGATCTTTGATAAACTTCTTCTCTGGTTTGCTGCAAATTGATTGTTTGATTTATTCTTCTTTGAATATCATTTGGTTCTACCTGAGCTTCTTGAAGTAACTTCATCACAGTAACTCCTAAAGAGGATGGAAATACAGCCTCAATACCATAAATTAACTCATAAGGACTGGTCCCAATTGATTTTTTGGTGGTAAGTCTGTCTGCCCACAGTGCATTTGTAAGTTTCTTATGCCAATTTTTCTTATTTTCTTCCAATAATTTCTTAATGATATTAATGAGACTTTTGTTGGAAGATTCAGCCAGTCCATTACCCTAAGGGTAATAGGCTGTTGAATGGCTTAAGGTGACATGATACTTATTACAGAAATTTATCATCTTTTTTTATTTGAAAGCAGCATCATTATCAGTTATAATTTTCTCAGGACAGCCAAATATTGATAGTATATTGGTTTCTAAAAATCCTATGATTACAGAATCATTGGCTTGTCTGGATGTGATTTCTTCAATCCATTTAGTAAAATAATCTGTGGCAGTGAGGATCCATCTGTGTTGGCCAGAAGAAGGAGGATGGATTTCTCCAATGAAATCCATGCCCCATTGTTGGAAGGGTTTTTCGGTTGAGATTGGTTTCAAGGGTAAAGGTAATAATTTTCTCTTGCCTTCAAAGACTTGACATTTATGGCAAGCAGTTACAAATTTCTTTACATCGGAAAACAAGGTTGGCCAATAAAATCCAACCCTTAAGATCTTGTCTGCAGTTGACTTCCAGTAAAGATGTCCACCACAGTCTCCTGCATGGAATTCATTGAGAGTCTTGTCAGCTTCATCTTTTAATAAAAAATTTAATAGAATACCATCATGATTCTTCCAAAAAAGAGCATTATCTAAAATACAATACTTTAAGGATATCATTTTTAAAAACCTTCGCTTTGTTCTGGATAACCCTAGAGGAGTTTGCAGGTTTAACAAAACATAAATGATATCAGCATACCAAGGTGAGTCTAAAAAGGCCCGACTGATTTGTGGAGTCGCCATCCCCTGATTGTCATCTAGTTCATTAATATCCAGGGCTTGGCAATTTGTTTCTGTCATGAGTTGAGCCAATCCTTGTCCTTTTATCAATTTTGTAGGTTTTATCTCAACATCATATTCTAATATGGTAGCAATCCATTTACCTCTTTTGCCTTCAATTCCATCTTGAGTTAAGATGTCTTTGACAACAGCATTTGGTACATAAGCTATTACATGAAAATACAATATATAGACTCTAAAATCTTTAATAGCTTTTACAAGTGCAAAAGCTTGTTTTTCCATGATATTGTATTTTAATGATGCCTCTCTTAGTGCTTTACTAAAAAAGGCTATAGGTTTTTCACATCCTTGATCATCCTTTTGTAATAAAACAACTGCTACAGTATGTTCTGATGCAAATGAAAAAATTATGAAATCTCTATCGAATTGTGGACTGGTGAGAACTGGTGTTCTAGTTAAAGCCATTTTAATATCTTCAAATGATTGCTTGGCTTCTACTGTCCATTTAATACTCGAATCCTTTCTTAACATGTTAGTAAGAAATCTAATTAATTCAGCTAAACTAGAAATGAATCTTCTCAAAAAATTGATTTTTCCTATGAAAGCTTGAAGTTCTTTAATATTTCTGGGATGAGGTATTTGCAAAATGGCTTGTATTCTTTCAGGATCAATTCTAATGCCATCTTTTGAGATGATATGACCCAGGAGTTTACCTTCTTCAAGACAAAACAATGGCTTTTTTGGATTCAGGCAAATACCATACTTTCTGCATTTTATGAATACTTGTCTGAGATGGTCCAAATGTTGGTAATCTGATTTAGAGAAAATAGTTAAATCATCCAGATATATAACAAGAAAGTCATGAATTTCTTTTGCAAATGCAATGTCCATTGCTCTTTGGAAGGTTGCTCCAACATTCTTGAGTCCAAATGGAATTTTAACATATTTGAAAGTACCCCATGGTGTTGTAAAAGTTGTTTTATCCTGGTCATCAGGATGAACCAGAATCTGGTTGTATCCTGAAAACCCATCTAAAAGAGAAATCCTTGAAGCACCTACTACCCTTTGCAAAATGTGATCCATTTTGGGCAAAGGATAATTATCTTTTAAAGAAACCTTATTAAGATTTCTTAAATCAACACATAGTCTAATCTCTCCAGTTTTCTTTCTAGTAGGGACCAAGTTAGACACCCATTCTGAAAATCTAATTGGAGCAATTATCCCTGCTTCATACATTCGTTTGATTTCTTTTTCAATTGAAGGTAACAATACAGGGTTGATTCTTCTTAGTTTTTGCTTAAATGGTTTCTGGTCTGATTTTAACGGTATTGTATGTTGAATTATAGATGTATCGTATGATTTTAGGTCTTCATAACTCTAGGCAAAGACATCCTGGAATTCTGTTAATAATTCAACATATTTTGATTTTTGATTGTGAGGTAAAGATTTTGATAATTTTATGATTTTAGGTTTTTCTTTAGTCCCCAGGTTGTATTCTTCAATTTCAGCGTTCAGTGGTTCCATTTTAGGTTTTAGTGGAATGTCATTAGAGTCAAAAAGATCTTCTAGAGGATTCAATCCTTTGGGTAAATGATTATCTTTCAGATTAATGATCTCGGATTCATCTTCTATAATTTCATCAACCTCTATTTGTTTAAGGTCCTGCATGTATTTTCTGGTAAATTTCGTTGGATGAAGCATTTGAATGGCAGTCTCTTCATAAATGTTTGTTTCTTGTTCAATTATTTGATCAGATTCAAAGATTGTATCTTCATCTATGCTACTGTTAGAAAATTCATTCTCTAAAGTTAAAAAATTGTTAATCTGATTGTCATTTGCAAACACTTTCCAATTCATAAGATTGTTTGGTATAGCTGGTCTATGTCTAATCTCAGCTGTGAACTAATGATTAGGTTCAAATGCCAATTTACAAGTGCTAGCAAACATTGCAAGACTATGAGCATGCAAATTTTGTTTTGTGGGGATTTTTGCAAGCTGAGCCTGTAGAAAAGTGTTAATAATCTCCACAACTGTTCCTCTATATTCTCTTAGTCTGGGATCTTTTGTCAAACATTCACCATTGATCTGTTGAATAATTAAATCAGAACCTCCTATGACAGATACTCTAATTTCTCCTAAATTTTTGACAAGTTTAAGCCCTAACAAAAGAGCTTCATACTCTGCCATATTATTAGTGCATTTGAAGTTCAATCTGTAAGCATGGCCTTCAGCGTGATCGTTTTCAATGTTGTGTATCCAAATTCCAACTCCAGCTCCTAACTTGTTAACTGAACCATCAAATTCTAAATGCCAAAGAATTTCATGTTCATAATCTTCATCAGGTGTTTTAGTAACTTTCTTAACAGGGAGATCTGGTTTTTTAGTTTCTTCTGACTTTTCTTGGATTTATGATGTTTTTTTTTCTTCAGAGATTTCTTGGATTTGAACACTAGATTTATTTGCAGTTTCTTTTGGTTCAGATGCTAGTGCTTCTAGTTCAGTGGGAGGATCAGTTTCAACATTATAGAGAATAAATGAGTCCATATCAGAGTGTACTGAGTAGATAGGGAAATTTTCAGGTTTCTCCTGACTACTAACAACATATTTCATCAATGTTTCTCTGTATAGTCTTTTAGGTTGGCCGAATACTGAAATAGTAGCATATGACATATCTAATTGAAGAGATCCTCCGACTTTTGCACCCCAGGATCTAGACAACAACATACCATATTTTGGAGGAATATCTGCTACTGCTATATCCATCAAAATTGATTTAGCATGGTATTGAACCAATGTAACACACAAATATTTGATTAACCCTAAACATCTTACCTGACTTGAATCAAAGGAAAAGAGATCTTTGTATGGTCTGGTGATGTCTAGATTTAATCTTTCCATTACAGCCTTGGACATTAGATTATGAGACGCTCCAGAATCAAGCATGGCATTATGAAGTATTTTATCATGTACATTCAAACTTATATAAAATGGAGGAGTTCCTCCACTTTCAGGTTTTCCACTTACTTCAGGGCCAAAAAGTAATCTGGGTTGGTCATCAAAAACATTAACAGTATCGTCATTTCCAGGAATATTAAGTGATCTATGGATTTGGCTTCTGTAGACATCGTGCTTAGCTAATTCGGATAGTGGAACAACTATTTTTAATTTGCCTACTTCAACTTCCAGATTAAAAGGTTTATCAGTTTGAGTTCTTGTGTTTCGAACAATTGAATTGTCTTTTTCTTTTGTGTTTTCAATGTTTTTCTCCTTTTCAGGAGTGAGGTTGTGACCCGAAGTTGTTTCTGATTCAACTTCTAGAGGTTCCTCTACATTTCCTTTGGGAGGAAAAGTATTGGGAAGTTGTTTGTTATTTGGTTGAGTATTAGATACATCTTCAATTATTGGATGGGCAGGATTAGGATCTGATCTAGTGAGAATATGTACAAAGGTAGTACTGGTCTTACCTTTGAGGGGTTGCTTCGTGGTTTTCTATTCACTTGTTTCTGGGACATCAATTTTTCTGCTCCTCAAATTATATTGTTTATAAACTTCGTAAATGACTGTGTCATATCCTTCCTTAAAGTCAAATGATTCTCCTGATTGGGTTTGAAACTGTTTAATAATGTGAGATTCTTGATCATCTTGGGTCAAGAAAATTTCTGGTTCATTTTCATCTTCAGTAAAGTTGTTTATTTGAACATCATCAGTAGGTTCCTCAGAAGTTGAGCCTTCAACATAATTTTCCTGGAATGGGGGGCCTAATATTTTGGTCAGGACCGGTTTTTCCAGTATTTTGATTTTGGTTTCTTCTGAAGTTCGAAATTTCTCACAGGATTACTAGGTTGACCATCCCAAGGAGCTTTATTCTTTTCAATGGTTTCTACTCTGTCTCCAAGTCTTTCCATTCCTTTGATTATAGCATCTAGTTTCTTTTCAAAAGCTGTGGGTTCTTCATTTACAAGCATTCTTCGTTCAGCTCTAGCTCTAGCTCGTTTTTCTATCAGGTTAGCTTCAACACTAACAACTATGCTTTGCATTTCTTCTAGAGTTTGAAGATCTCTTTCCCTAAGTTGATATGCTATATCAGAATCAAATCCATCAGGGAATTTGATTAGTACTGAATCTGGAGGAGGTCTAAGATTTTGGGGAACAACATTGTAAGCCTCATTAAATCTGGTGACATAATCTTGCACAGTCTCGTTTGGTCCTCTTTTTAGTTTTCCAAAGTATGATAGGATTTGAAGAGGGTCTTTCTTCTTTTCCCATCTGTTTAAAAATGTTCTATAAAGGGATGGTAAGTCAACAACACTGTCTACAGGAAGAGCCCTGAACCAGGTTCTAACTTCTCCAGTGAGACTTTGGACAAAGATTCTCATTCTTACATCATCAACATCTATTTCATAAAATTCAAAATAATCGGTCATCCTTTTGGTATGCTGTTGAGCAGTATAAGTACTAGATCCATCAAAAGGAGTGATTTTAGATTGGTAATCTTGAGGCATAGCTCCTAGATTAGCTGGTAACCTTAAGGGAGCATATCTGTTTTCCATTGGAAGAGGTAGTGGGATAACAGGTGAGGTTGGTATATGAGTGATGGGTGGAGGAGTGGAAGGAGTAGTTTGAGCTTGAGATGTTTGGGGAAAAGTTTATGAACTCGGAGAAGCTGAAGTGATCACAGAAATATTTGAATTTCCTTCAGAGGTGATCTCAGATTGTATAGAATCTCGTAAATGTCTGTCAAGATGTGATGTAACAAATTCAAATTGTAAATCTTCAAGAAATAATGGGTCTGGAACCAATTTGGATAACTCGGATTCAGAAAAATTTACAAATAAAGATGTTTCAAACTTCTCATAAAAAGGTTCGTCCTCAAGATAAATCCACTTCACTGGAAATGAAATAGATCTATAGAGAGGTCGAGAACTTCCAGAGCTTTCTTGACTATCTTGTCTTCTAAGAATTCTAGGAATCAGATTCAGATTTTTGAATACAGGCGGAGGATTTGGATCAGGATTAGCCCTAGTGTAACGAGTTCTTTCTGAAGCAAGCTTTCTTAAGTGATATTTTTGGTTTTTTGGTTTTAAAATGAAATGGACAATACAACTTCAATACTCTCTTTAAGAAGTTTCAGATATTGGATTCAAATTCTCTTAAAGATTTATTATTTAACTAGAGGAACTGATCAAATGTTTGAAACCAAAGTTCAGTCCATAAAATAGACCGGAGATAGACTGAAGCAACTTTTATTTACTATGCAATTACAGAGCAAAAGCAGTTCAAAAGCTACCTGGCTAACTTTAGGCTCCGTTTGCAGTTTATAAAGTAAACACAGTAACAATAAAATTATTCAGGTCCCCATTATGGTCACCACTATGTTATCACTCAGATTTTCCTTGAAGTTGTAGAAAAGAGGAAAGGGTTCCGAGGTAACCACAAACCAATCTTTTAGGTACAAAATCTAGCCAATCTGTACCCAAAGAGGGCTCTCTCTATAAAATTTAGCTTTGTTTTTGAAAATATTAGGCTAGTTATAAAGTCCAACGGTTTTGTTTGAATTTGGGTGGTGGAATTCGATAGCTGAGGGCAAGATTGAGTAGTTTCAGACCATTGGGCTATGGAGTCAAAAAGATGGCTTCACTGGATTAAGTTTCTAGACAAAAGATGGTTTTACAGGGCAAGATAATCAAACCGAGAACAATTTTAGATCTAAAGTGAATGGGATGGATTTAAATGGATGAAAGGAAATCAAGAATCTTTCAACACATTCAAAAGGGGGAAAATTGAGTGATTATTAACAAAGAGCATTTAAGTATTCTTTATTAAATAACCAAAATGCTTAAACTAGTAAAACAGGAGCAATTAATAATTCACTGTTTAAAACCAGTTTTAGAAGAAAAACATTTAGAATAACAATGATTGAAATCAGATTACACTTAAGTACTTTCTGATTTACTCCTTTTCATTAATCATTCAGAAATGAAACACAATGATATAATAAACAGATATAAAGACTTAAAACACAAGAGAAAGATGAACTTATTGATCTGTAGTCTGACACATGAATCCAGTAAAAAGTCTTTTGCTTCAATTCATCATCCAACTTAGCCACAAAAAATTTCTCCAATAGCACTTTATTCCAAAATTTTCAATGTTACAACAAAGTATATGAATCCACCCCCAATACTCCGATTAAGGGAGTATTTATACAAAAAAGTTACAAAAAATATCTCATAACAACTTGAGATATTATCTAGGATGACTCATAAGTAAATTACAATAAAATAGAGACAGATGGTGTCGTAGATAAGAAAGAATGATAAATGATGTTGTGCTGTTTCCTTCTTTTGAGAATGTGCTGGAGGTAGGCCCTATGCTTTGGCTCATTGCTGTCCTCTTCAGTAATTCTATGCTGGCTGGTCCATTTAACTGATACTCTTTGACTGCTCTGATACACTTTGACCCTTATTCATCCTTTTATCTTTCTTTATCATGACTAACTGTAGTACATGATCAAAAATCCAGGTAAGAATAATTTTTACAAAAGTTCCAACATTTCCTCCCACCATTGAGGCTCGGGTATTCTGGTCCTTTGAAGTTTTCTAAGAGTTTCATCAGCCTCAGTATATCTGTAGAAAGTAGGCTGAACTGGGAATAGATGCTTTACTTCATGTTCAAGATAAAATAGATTTTCTAATCTGTCATGAAGGTTTTTTCCTGTAGGCAATGCTGCTGTTGATGAACTGGTTGAAGAACTGGCCTGATTGTCAACATATTTGTCCAATTTTTCAACATAACTATCAAGGTCCATTAGCTTATCTTCTGCAACTATAGGACTGGGCAATCCTCTATTTAACAAAATATTCAATCTTTCTCTGAAGGCAATGATTTCTTCTTGCATATTTGAGCACCTTCGTTCTAAATTCTGTACCAAAGTTATTTTGGTAAAAACTTTCTTTATTTCCAAGATTGCTCCTGTCCTGTCCTGAATACCAAATTCTTCAAGTTGCTGCTTATTCTGAGTATTCAAAAAATGTATAAGTCTATTGGCTTCTTCTAGCATATTTCCCAACTCTTCTTTTGCTATCTCAATCTCATCTAGAGCCAATTTAACTAAGTCATTATGTTCATACATTATTTGAATTGAGGACCAGACGTCCTTTATTGATTGAATGATGTTATCCCAAAGAATTTCATTTATTTCCTTTAAAGGTTTCTCTAATGTGAGATTCTTTTCCAATGCCTTAACTGTTTTTTATAATTTTTTCACTTCTCTTGTTTTATCAGCAACACTCATTTTTGAAAGATCATATTTGTGTTCTAGAGTGGCCAATTGTTCCTTTGTTTTGTAGAGCTCTATGGCCTGAAGTTTCATTTCTTCCATTGACTTTGTTAATTCATCAGTGTTCAAATTTGCAGTGTTGCCTTGTGACAATTCTGTTGGCTGACCTGTTGTTGTTGTACCTGTCACTACTCCTGCTGTAGATACTGGAATATTCACCTGCTTATCTTTTAATGCAATCTCAAGCTTTTTTTCAGTTGCATTAAGTTGCTCATTCAATTTTAAGAGCAAATCCATTAGTTCTTCCTCATAATTTTGTTTGATGATTTCTGCAGTCTGTGGACGTCTTGAGGCTGGTAACTTCAGTTGTTTTCTTAGTGCTGCAATATCATCATCTTTTCTCTTGATCAAAGCTTCAATACCTTTCACATCTTTAGGATTATGACCCAAACCAATGATTATTTCCTCCAAAGTTTTGATTCTATTATCCTTAGCCTGGGAGGAAGCTTTTTCAAGCTGTAACTGTGTATTAATGTTATCCAAAGAATCCTGCAACTTATAAGCCATCATTGATTTATCAGTTAGAGTAGAATAAATCATCTCACCTGTTTGCTTGTGTAGCTTAATTTGATCTAAAGGATGGATATCCTTTGATAAGACTTCAAAATTAGTTCTAATGTAATCGACAGCTGTCTGAGGCTGCTGCACCTTAGGCTTGAAGTGGATCATTATCATCTTACCCTATTGGATGACATAGGCTGACATCAATCTTTCTTGATTTTTCGGAACCATCTTCAAATATTGGTTGTACACTTGAAGTCTAAGTGGATCGTTCCTGGCCTTTATATTGATGAATGTTCTTTTGATGTCCCAGGCATCTTTTACTGGAGGTTTGAAAGAAGATATCTTTGCACTTTGTTGCCTCTGTAGTTCATTTCTTTGAAAATTAGTGGATGTCCCACTACCTGTACCTGTTTGCTGACGGTCTTCTCTTCCCTAGCTATCAGGGATTTCCTGAAATGATTCAATTTCTGGAAGAGGAGTTAACTTCTGCCTTTTAACACCTTGCTGTTCAGAGGAGCCACCAATAGGAGTAGCTGCTTCAGCCTGTCTCTTTTTTCCCTTTTCTACATTCAGGGGAGTTTGTAAAATTGAAATTTCTGGCTCATTGATTTGAGTAGGAGGAATCTGTTCTTACTCCTGTCCTTTAGAAATCTGAGGCTGTTCTGTCATTGTGAAATTTTCAATTACTTGTATATCAGGCTCTTTTTCTTTTCCTTTAGATTCTACTGCCACTGTACTAATCTCCTGCAATTTTCGTTGTAAATTCCATGCTGAAGAAGATCCTAGTATCTGTACCTGTTCAAAAGAGTCTAGGTTAAGTATCTTTTCAAGATCTTTCATCACATTTTCAACATTGACCTGCTCACTATCTTTTTCAACCAATGTCCCTTCCACCCATTCATCCATATTGGCATATTGTTCTATTTATGAGATTCTTTGATGGATGTATGGTGATAATTTATTTTTCATTCTTCTATCACAGATAAAGTTGTTTGGATCATAAGGCACCCAATAGAAGCTCTTTTGTAGTCTGAGATAGTCTTCTAAAATTCTTTCGGCTTCCTTTCTAGCTTCCCTAGAGTTAGAAATAAAGGGACCTAATTGCCTTTTGACCCTGAGTTGAGCCTTTTTCTTTGCATTGTAGAAATGTACTATATCTGAGTTGATAATCTGCCTAAAATACTCTAAGGCAAAGAGTCTCATTGGGACATATTTTGGCAATTTGAATGGGCATACTTCACATCCATATATTCTGATCTCGGTATGGTTTTGATATAAGTACCAGTCACCTATCTTGTACTGCTTTGAAAGCTAAATGATTTTCTTGATTTCATTGTTAACCCTAGGAGGAGAGACTCCTGTCAACAAGGTGGTTGCAGGATGGACAAAAAGGTCAACAAACTCATTATAGGAATAAAGAGAATCAGGGGAATTGTGAGTAATAACAGACCAAAAGATGATTGACCTAGGATTCCCTTTGGCATCAATTTTCTTAACATAAAAAGGGAAACTCTCTGTTTGAAAGTAAATCATGAGGTGATATATGACAGAAGAGTACTTGAAAATTCTCTCATTTCCAAATCTCATGAACTGATCATGGATTTTGTCAGCAATATAAGATGCAAAATCGTACTTGACAGCAGAAGGCTGTCCAGGGGTAAAAATAGATAACAATACTAGGGTTAATTGATCAACATACTCACTAGTATTAAAACCCATTATGAAAGATATCATGTTCAAAATAAGTCTAACTTCATCAGTGAAAAAAGTATAACCATAAGGGGGAGGGATTTTAGGCTGATGTTCTGGTAACATGAAGGTTTGGCACAGGCGGTTTAGCTCTTCATGGGATAAATTGGTAGATTTCTCAAGTAATTCAGCCATGGACAGGGGAGTGAGGGCTTGACCAGGTTGGAATTGTAGCATTTCATTTATTGACTGAGCAGTTATTGGGAAAAGAACATTTTGACTTGGGGATAAAACTGCTCATTGGTTAGGATCATAGTTTGCATGGCAGTAATGGATTAACTCAGGAAAAATGTGGACTGAGGGGAGAAGGTACATGGGAAGATTGGATTCCCAAAGTCCAAATATGTCAGAACCATTCAAATAATTGTCTCTGCAGCGACAAAAAATTCGAAGAGGATTCTCACTAAGAAGCAGGTCTTTAATTTGAAAATCCATATCGGCTAAAGGCAAATAATCTATGTCCTTGTGAGGGGCATTGAGGGGCATAACATTCAGAGCTACAGGAACTTCCATTTTTGGTTCTTGTGGATTCAGAAATGGAAATTCGGGGTTTTTTTAAAAAGGGGCACAATTACCAGTTTTGGAAATATAATTGCAGTTCTGGAAATTAAAACAGATCAATTGAAGTTCTTTTCAGACCTTAGTGTGGAATTAAAACCAGAACCAAGACTTTTTTTCAGAGTTTAGCAGGAAATTGGAGTAAATACCTGTTTATGGGAAATGAGCGGGGATTAAACAGGTACACGCTATGGAGACTGAACTCTAAATTACTTGTCAGCAATTGTTTTCAGCAAGGTAATAGTTGGTAGATTCGACAGTCGATTTTTGAAATTTGTTGCATGGGAGACTAGTTAGTGCATGAGATAATCAAAATGACGCGGGCATATTTGCTTTATTTACAAAGTCAAAAGGGTGGCGGGTTTTGGTTGATGACGTTAGCGGGTACGGAGGCTTCGTCACAGAGGACAGGCGGTAAGTGGTTTCCATCGCACCACTTTTGTGGAAAGGTGGTTTTGGGCGGAATGGCAGCGATTCCATACGATGGCTAACGAGTGGCGGAGCACTATTTATAAAACCGCTTCGCCATTGCGCATTATCATTCGGACGCGGATGGCTAGCGATATTGATAATAGCCGTAGATCTCAGATCAGTCAATCGGACGGTGGTTGGGACGTGGAAATGACAGAGGTTTAACAGGGGGGCCCGACGCAATTAAACGTTAATTAATCTCATCGGGGGGAATTTGATTGGCGGAGTTAGGTTCTTAATTAATCGTGAGGATTAATTAATCCCTTTGTACGATAGAGGTTCGGGGAGGAAAAATATGCACGGGATGGTTTATTTTGAAGTTTGGTTTGAATTAAACTTCGGGTTTATTTTTTGTTTTAAACACATAAAAAATATGTTTGAAGGTTTTTGATATATTTTTTATTATATGGAAATTAAACCAAAGCGATTTGCTTACCATAGGGGCGGGAATAATATAAAGATATATTGTAGTCAAAGGGCATATAACGGGGGTGTTTATTTAAACATGTGGGGATAAAATACTTTGACTAAAATTATAATAAAATGGGTTTTTTGGGTATTTTATAAAAAAGGAGTTATATATAATAGGGGAAGGTTATTTTCATAGGGATTTAAATAATAAATTAGAAATTAATATGGAAATGAGTTAAAGCGCTAAGTATAAAACATCATAATAATGTATTTAACTTATGCTTGCAAGAAAAAGGGTTTTTATGGAATATTGCATGATTTTCCTAAGTAAAATGGGATTTTACTTTAGGAAAAGATTTTTAGAGGTGAAAGAGTGTGATGATGAATGTTTTTAAGCACTTAGGCTTTTTCCAATTATTGGGCCGAGGGTCCGGTCCCTCCAAAAGTCAAGGAAATGCCTTGAGCCCCTTTAATCTTCAAACGCCTTAGTACTTTAAGGGAAATTAGTAAAATGTTTAGGGAAAATGAGAAGGGAAATTAATAATTTGACTTTGCCTTGCTTGAAATTCTTCCAGTGTATTATCTGCCTTTGCACTTGTGATGATAATTAAAATTTTAACCATCTAAAGCCGTCATTCATCATATGTAATTCAGCAACACCATCTATCTACCCTACCATTTCTTCTTCTTTATTAGGGTGCACTTAAACTGGAAAACCCTTATCACACTTTTTCTTTTACATATGGAAATCTATCTAATTCTAACCTTATTACATCCAAGGGCTCAGATTAAACTGTTGAGCTCCTTTTATTCACTCTACCTATCTACTTATCTGCCAAGATTAAACAGTTTGGTCAGATTTTACTCTCTATCTAAAACATAAAATTGAAAGATGAACTAGCCAAGCTTAAACTATTTGACTATTCACCAATTGTGGCATAAGATACAAGTTGCACACAATTTTATTTATTACATAACAGCAAAAAAGTAGTGGCATTTAGGCTTGCACACTTTCTTTGGCCTTTCTTTTGGTGGGGTTTATTTTCTTTCACTTTTTTGGCCATTTTTATTTTTTTCACCCTTTGATTTTTTCTTTTAGGGTATACCCTCTTTACATTTTAAATTTTTTTGATTTTTTGATTTTTTGAAAATATGGAAAACCTTTACAACAAGAAAATGTATGAACATATTGCATAGTTCATCAAGTCAATCATGAAATATGACACCTATTGGTATAGGAGTCAAACAACATGTACTTCATTTGGGAATTTGTTAACTTGCCTAAACCATGCCCAGGTGCACTCTTTCAAGCACCTTTCTTGTACACCCATACTTATTAATAAAATGGCTCAGAAGCACAGATTTTGGTCTCTAATTGGGTTCTTATTTTCTAGGTAAATCCTCTCTGCGAACAGAGATGATCCCTCCAGCCCTAGGGTGGGTCTAGCAACAAATAAGACAAACAAGCATCTACTTTCCTAGATTACATTCAATTGGAAACAAACGATAAGAGTACCTACCTTAAACTTGTGCTGATTACTTGTTCCCTTGGAGTGCATCCACTTATATTTCGCTTAAGATTACGTTCCTTGCTCCTTTTTATGATCAATACCTATGGCAAGAGACAAAAGACAATACAGAACGAGATAGAAAAAATAATACTTATACTGAATTAAATATATCTAACAGATCAAGGAACAATAGAAATTTCATCATAATAACAAACAAAAATGGAAAGTAAAAACCAGTTGTATTATATTAATGATCATAAAGGGGAGTTACAACTTGTGCCTTGATGTCGAAGCTCTCCTTTGACGAGTCTGAATCCGGGAACGTCTTCAAAGCACTCTTTTTCGAACTCAATGTGAGAAGGATAATGGTCTCAACTCTCCCCTTCTATGCCTATAACAATCTTCAAACCTTTCTCTGCTATTCTTCTCTTCTATTCTATTCTAACTAGCCTAGGCATTGGAAGGTGATCAATTTATAGTGATGTAGGAGGGGACATGGATTCATTTAAGATGGGAGAAAGGCTTATCTGCTTGGGTGGTTCCTCTTTTGTAGGAACAAGAGGCCCAAAGGAGGAAGCTCATCCATATCCTGATCAACAAACATCCAGCTCTCCGCCCTCAAAGCTTCTAGGCCATCAAGCTTCGTTTCTGTTTTTAAAAATCTTCCAGAAGTAGACCCTCTCTGCGGACAGAGATGATCCCTCTAGCCCTAGGGCTAGAGGGATCGTCTTTGTCTGCAAAGAGGATTTACCTAGACAATAGTTCTGATTGCGTGTTTTTGTTTTGTGTGATTTTTATGTCTATGTATGCCTGTTATTTATTGTAAAATTTCTTTAGGGATATTACAGTGGTATTAGAGCTCATAGACTTGAATCAACTTGTCGGAGCAGTGCAGTCTATGACACCGGAAGAAAAGCAGAACATGACATACTGGAGGGAGAGGTATAGGAGTAAGGAAAGACAATTGGAGATTACCCCATATCATATGACCACTTAATCAGAGGTCGCGAAAACAAACATAGGGGAAAATGAGGGAGACAAAAGGAACAAGGAGGAATAATTTTCCCATGTTCTGTTGAAAGCAGTGCAAGATTTGTCCAAGAACATTGAGGAAATGGGCCATCAGAATAAAATGGCAACAAGGGCAAGGGAGTCCAAGAGGAATTCTAGTTGGGTGAAGGATCTGGCACTTCACAACACCATGCATCCCTCAATCTCAACCTGCATGTTATTCCAAACACACACCCTAGATCCACCATTCCCACATTCCTAACATCTGGAACTAGAGGGCAACAGGACCAAGAGGATACACCTTATGGAGACTATTTCTTGGAGTACCAGTCCTATGGCCCTGATTTTTGGAAGGTCATTACTTTCAGAGATTTTTGTCAGTTGAAAGGTAACAATAGACCCAACGGAAAGAGTGGAGGAGGCTACACGAAGGGGGCATACTTGCAATGCATTATGGGGAGGTTTTTTCTCCCTACTTTCGATGGATCTTCCAAGATCTCAGCCAAGGTGTGGGTCAATAAGCTAGATTTCTATTTCCAACTGAACCAGATGACAAAGGGAGAGACAATCAAGATTTCCACGTTGCATCTGGAGGATGAAGCTCATGATTGGTGGCTCCATGGGCTGACCACATTAGGGAAAGAAAAGGTTATTGCTTATGATTATTTCACCAGGAGGGTGTTAGATTATTGAGGTCTTCTCTGACAATGATGTTGAGGATGAGACTTATTTTGAGATGGGGGGAGTTGATAGCCCAATACCTCAGAAGAGAGGGCCATCACTATCACCACCACCTGCAGGAGGAGCTTCATTTGCACCTTTGGGAGTGGTCCTCACATCACTGCATGGGGTACCCAAGTTTCTGACATTAAGGATCAAGGGCATAGTTCAGGGGCGGAGAGTCTCGGTTCTAGTTGATAGTGGGGCTACCCACAATTTCATTGATGCCCCGTTGGTTCAGAGGAGGGGCATCACTAATGAAAAATTTTATGGGTTTTCAGTTGTTGTGTCGGGAGACATAACCATGCAATGCACACGTTATGTTCCAGCCTTGACCATTACCATGGGGAACTGCTCCATGACATATCATTTCTTCTTGGTGGACGTGTCAGACACCAACATATTATTTGGGGTCTAGTGGCTCTAATCACTTAACAAATTCACCAATGACAGGAGGAAATTGTATAAATTATACCAGTGT
This sequence comes from Pinus albicaulis, assembly GCA_034641835.2. Lineage (NCBI taxonomy): Eukaryota > Viridiplantae > Streptophyta > Pinopsida > Pinales > Pinaceae > Pinus > Pinus albicaulis. The sequence continues at coordinate 15,951,479 of MU968493.1, forward strand.
GATTCAATCTAATCTTATGATGTACTAAAATAAGATATTGAATCTTTCCACAATTTGCGGAAACAAAACATGGCCGCACAATCACATAAAAAAGTAAGGGAAAGAAACAATCAATTGCACAACACAAGATGTACCTGGGGAAAGCACGCTACCTAAAACCTCGCTATCTGTATATTGTATAAAGTTAAGGATCATGAAACAATACAATGCTTTCTCTCACAACAGAACTCCTGCACTCTGCCAACTGTCTCAATTTATCTAGGCATAATCAGACAAATACTTAGCCAATTATATGCCTTTTCTCAACCTACCTTGCTCACACATTCCTTGAGGAATTAAATCCCTATTAAATAGGAAAATCCCTTGCCTTGACTGCACAATCCATCCAAGGTATCCAACTGGCTCTATAACTGACTTGTACAATTTTCTAATTATACAATTGATAGTTATCTTTCCTTTAACCTCTGTCTCAACTGGGTCTTCCTCATAACTGAGAAGCAACAACTATTTATAGTGAATTATCAGGTCATTGATTGATCGCTCATTGTGAATTAAATCAAATTTAATTCACTTGACCTATCTCTATACTCATCACTCAGTTAGAACTAGTTAAACTGATTTTAACTCAATTTCTTGAGTTCTTGAGTTAACTAATTACAACTCATGCATAACTGCAACTAGACCCCCTTAAATCATGGAATCGCTCTACATGCATCCTCTCTGGACCTCAACTCGAATTTCCTAAGGTAACTCAGTCATTGTGATTTAGTTAACTAATACAAGTTGTTATGAGATGAAATTACAATTTCTCTTCTAATTTAATTAAGGGAAAATTAAATTAGAAGCCCTGCTTTGGGGTGCCATTTCAACACTTCGTCTAAAAAAGAAAGGCATTATCAACTACTCTGATCCTGTCTCTGTGGAATTCGAATTCACTTCTTGCCAGCGCATTTGTCAAGATGTTTGCATCATGCTCCTATGTGGGAATGTACTCTAATGACATAATCCTCCTCTAAACACAATCTCTGAGATGGTGATACCAGATATCAATATGCTTGTACCTATCATGGAATACTAGATTAACCGAGAGTTTGATGCAACTCTGGTTATCATAATGTATCACTGTTGGATCTATTTGCTGAATAAACAAACCAACAAGTATCTTCCTCATCCAAATGGCCTCGCATGCAGCCTAATTGGTTGTCATGTACTCTGCCTCTGCTGAACTGAGTGAAACTTATAATTGTTTCCTGTTGTACCAAGAAAATGTTGTTAATCCTATGTTGAAGATGCCTCTTGATGTGCTCTTTTGGTCAAATTGACTCCTATCCCAATCTGCATCGGTGAAGCCTTGAAGCTTCACTCTCTCTGTATGTTTGTACCATAAACCATACTCTGTAGTGCCCCTGATATATCTCAATGCATGCTTCCCTACCTTCCAAAATATTTTGGTCATCTTAACCAATGTTTAGCTCAGTCGATTAACTGCATAGCATATGTTGGGTCGTGTGTTCACCAAATACATGAGTGAACCTGCCAGCTGCCTGTAAATAGTAACATCCACTACTTCACCTGAAGCAGCATCCTCCTTCCACCAATTCCTGCAAGAGGAGTCTCCATGGGTTTGATACCCTCCATGTGGAACTTCCTCAGAATCTCCTTGGCATACTTTCCCTGAGATACAAATATCTCCCGACCTCTTTTCCATATTTCCATTCTAAGGAAATAGTGTAAGAGCCCCATGTCCTTCATCTCAAAATCTCTTGCAAGATCATCTTTGCAAGATTTTATGAGCCGCTAATCACCTATCAGTATTATATCATCAACATAAAGTACAATAATCAAAAGCTTACTATCAACCAAAATATGATATAGGTTCACATCTGCTCCACTCTTGGTGAATCCCAACCCGATGAAATAGTTTCCAATCCTGGTGTACCAAGAAAGGGGTGCTTGCTTCAACCCATACATGTTCTCTTGAGTCTACAAACACGTGACTCCCTGTCTAAGGTCTCAAAACCTTCCGTCTGCTCAATGTACACTTCTTCCTCAATAACTCCATTAAGAAAGGTTGTCTTTACATCCATCTAATGTATCTGCCATCCCATCTGTGCTGAGAGTGCAGGGATGGATCTAATAGATGAGTACCTTGCGACTAGTGCAAAATTATCATCATAGTCAATCCCATCCACCTGAGAGAACCCTCTAGCCACAAATCTAGCCTTGTGTTTCTCCACACTCCCATTTGTTCCCTGATTCACCTTGTAGACCCATCTGGCTCCTACCAGTGACTTCCCCACTGGTCTTGGGACAACTTCCCATGCATTGTTCCTAATAATGGAGTCATACTCCTCAACCATGGCATCAACCCATATAGTTGTTGTGTTACTTCCTCAAAAGAGGATGGTTTTATATCAATACCTCGGCTCATAAGAGCCATGTATCAAGTATACTACTCTGGGGACCTTCTCTACCTGCGTTGTGATGTGGGTACTCCCACATTATCTCTTTCATCCAACAATAATCTGCCAGCCTCTCTGGTGTGCTTCCTTCCATCTCCAGTGGATTTCTCTACATGAGTGGTTTCTACCACTCTCTATTCCTCTACTTGTGGCTGCTCCACGTCTTGAGGTTCATCCTTTGGAGCTAAGAGCTCCTCAACTGCATGCAACTCAAGCTACCTCTAAAGGTACAATCGCATGGCTTTGTCTTCATCAAAATTCACATCTCTTCTTACCACTATCATCCAACTTTGCTGGTAAGGAAACCCAATAGTTGTGAGGTGTATAAGTCTACCCCAAAAATAACCCCAACTTTGTTGTTGGCTCTAGCTTCTTCCTCGCATCTTTTGTCACATGGAAATAAACAAATGAGCCAAAAATTATAAAATATGAAACATCTAGTTTCTTACTTGAAAAAGCCTCCCCTAGTTTACTCATCCCAAGTATCCGACGAGGACTTCTGTTCTGCACAAATACTGTTGTATTGCATGCTTCTTCCCACAGATGTAACGATAAGCCCTAATCATGCAACATAGCTCATGTTTCTCCCACAATATTTATGTTTTTTCTCTCTGCAACCCCATTCTGTTGTGGGCTATGAGGTGTAATCAATTCTCTTTGAATTCCTTCCAAGGGACAGAAGTTCTTGAATTTGTTAGAGATGTATTATCAATAATTTTCACTCCTCAAAGCCTTCACCTTCTTCCTTGTATCTTTCTCGACAAGTGCTTTCAACTCATAAAACTTGGAGAATGTCTGATCTTTCTTATGCATGAAGAAAATCCAACACTTTCTTAAAAAATCATCAATAAAAATCGCATAATATTTGTGCTTTGTTGTGGAAGCCGTTGAGAACGTTCCACACACGTCTGAGTGAACTCTCTCAAGAATTGTCGCTGCTTGGATTTCCTTATCGTGAAAGGTGGACTTTGTATACTTCCCCATAGTACAACCTTTGCATGTTTCTCTTTGTGCAAGTGCACCCTTTGGAAGCCATGTAGAAATCTATCGCATGATCCTCAAAGTGTTGTTGTGTAAATGACCCAAACTCTTATGAAATAACTCATTAATGTCTCGACTCACCACCTTCTCTACTTTACTAATCAATGCTGCACAATCATCCACATTAATTTTGTAGAGGTCATTCACCAAACCCCAATATTTTTCACCTGTCTCGTGGCTTTGTGACAAAGGAAAACTTTTCCTTTACTGAAAATCACATCATATCCACGATCTTCCAACGTAGCAACAAAGACCAAATTCTTCTTTAAACCATGTACATTCATGAAATATTTTAGTATGAGGGTTTTACCTTACTCTCTCTGGAAAGTAACTATACCAATCTTGGTAGCACTATACCTCTCATCATCACCCATCTCGATGTGCATCTGGAGATCCTTCTCCTCCAAGTTGCTGAAGAATTCTTTGTTACCGGTCATGTGAAATGAGGCACCACTATCCAAGTACCACACAGATCCCAACATCGATGACACCATGCACGCGATGAGGGTGAATTCCAACTCGAATTGTGAAGCCAAAGCTTCACCTGTTTCTCCTCCTGGGGCCTTCTTGTTGTTTTTTTTTGTGGACAATTTGTGGCATAGTGTCCATGCTCATGATAGTTGAAACATTTCACTTTTGACAAGTCTCGCTTCTTTCCCGCCTTTCCGGTCTTATATTTTGAATGGGACACCTTCCCCTTTCCTTTCTTCGCCTTTCCAACTAGGGCACAATTTTCCTCCTCATCAGTCTTTGATGAGGATCCATATTTGGTGCTTCGTCGAATTTCTTCTTGTGCCAAATCAGACCAAAGTTGCTCCCAATGTGGCAGCTTCTCCCTCCCATTAACAGAGTCCTAGTAGCTATGTTAGCTCTTTAGAAGGCCTAGAAGATCTAGGCTCACCAAATCATCCATGGCAATAGTGACCCTAATAGTTCCAAGCTCATCTCGACATTGAGTGAACTTGGTCATGTATTTTTGGATCATGTCGCCCTTTTCCATTTTGATCTTCCTGAGCTTTTCTTTTAGCACCAGCTTCCTGTGGTCACTGAAATTCTGATACAAATATTTCAAGGCCTTCCACATTGCATATGGAGCCTCCTTCCCGTGTAGAATCGAGACGATATGGTCTCTAACCCCCTCTAATAAGATCCTTCTTGCTTTCACAACATTCCTCTTCCATGCATTAAGAAGTTGAGCATCTGCTGCTACGGGTTGTGGTACATCGGAATCTATGAAAGCCTTCAGTCTGTTGTCCTCAAGCACCACCTCCATCCTGTCCTTCCATGCAATATAATTCTAATTTCCCTTGAGTGAATATTTGACTCTCAAGCCATTGAAATACATCTTGATCTAATGTTGGATACCGAAGAATAATTTTACAAATTCGAACCTGATAAACAAAACTATGTTATTCTCTTCTTATTGTGATTCCTAGTGCTCTGATACCATGTATAAATTATACCAATGGGATTCAGTATGATATACGATTTACTAAAACAAGATACTGAATCCTTCTACAATTTGTGAAAACAGAACACGATTTCACAATCACATAAACAAGTAAGGGAAAGAAACATTCAATCACACAACACAAGATGTCTCTAGGGAAAACACGTTGCCTAAAACCCCGATATCTGTATATTGTATAAATTTAAGGATCATGAAACAATACAATTCTTTCTCTCACAAGAGAACTCCTGAACTCTGCCAACTATCTCACACTGATCTAGGCAAAATCAGACAAATACTTAGCCAATTATCTGCCTCTGCTCAACCTGCCTTGCTCACGCATTCCTTGAGGAATTAAATCCCTATTAAATAGGAAAATCCCTTACCTTCACTGCACAATCCATCCAGGGTCTCCAACTGACTCTATAACTGACCTGTATAAATTTCTAATTATACATCTGATAGTTAGCTTCCATTTAACCTCTGTCTCAACTGGGTCTTCCTCAGAACTGACATGCAACAATTATTTATAGTGAATTATCAGTTAATTGATTGATCACTCATTGTGAATTAAATCAGATTTAATTCACTGGACGTATCTCTAGCTCATCACTCAGTTAGAACTAGTTAAATTGATTTTAACTCAATTTATTGAGTTAACTAATTACGACTCATGCATAACTGCAACGAGACCCCCTTAAATCATGGAATCACTCTAAATGCATCCTCTCTGACCCTCAACTCGAATTTTCTAAGCTAACCCAGTCATTCTAACTTAGTTAACTAATACAAGTTGTTATGAGATGGAATTACATTTTTTGTTCCAATTTAATTAAGGGAAAATTTAATTAGAACTCCCACTTTGGGGTGCCATTTCAACAGATGCTAGAGATGGAGTTTGCAGGGTCAGATGGAAAGCCATTCTTGCTACAAGGTATGCAATCCTATCCACCACATACAGTCTCGGCCCACAGGATGGAGGCTGATTTGAGACATAGAGACATTGAGTGGGTTGTGGAGTTGAGGGTTTCAGAGGTTGGGAGCAAACCCAAGCCACCGAATCCGGAGATACAGGCCATTCTTGACAGGTACCCAATGGTGTTTGGAGATATACGACTTGGTCAACCACCTAACTGGGGGGGGGGGTTCAAGCACACTATTGAGTTGGAGTTGGAGGTACAGGTCGTGATCACCACCCCTTAACAACATCCCAAGGCATACCAGGATGAGATAACGAGGGCCATCCATGAGCTATTGGAACATGGGAACATTAGAGCTAGCTCTAACCCTTTTTCTTCATCCGTTGTTCTGGTGAAGAAGAAGGATGGGTCCTTGCACATGTGCATAGACTACGGTCCCTCAATAAGAAGACATTGAATAACCTCTACCCCATCCCACGCATAGATGAGTTGAGGGGGGCTAATTTCTTCTCGAATATTGACTTATGGTCAGAGTACCATTAGATCTAAGTGAGGGACAAGGATGTCTCTAAGACAGTGTTCCGGTGCCACTATGGGCACTTTGAGTTGATCGTTATGCCCTTCGGGCCAACCAACGCACCAACTACTTTCTAGTCATGCATGAACCACATATTTCATGGGCAGCTGAGGAAGTTCGTACTAGTGTTCTTTGATTATATACTGATCTATAGCCAGACTTGGGAGGAGAAATTACAGCATGTTGAGGTAGTGTTGCGTATTCTAGAGGAGCAACAATTCTATGCTAAGTTTTCCAAGTGCGAGTTTGGGTTGAATGAGATGTTCTATCTAGGGTACATCGTTTAGGTGGATGGCATGAGAGTACATGAAGAGAATATTAGGGCCATCCGGAATTGGCTAGAACCCTATAATGTGACGAAGTTTAGGGGATTTGTGGGCATTTGTACATATTACCAAAAGTTTGTTAAGGGCTTCTCCTCGCTAGCAGCACCCCTCACAGATTTGACAAAGAAGGGGGCATTTTCATGGACAACTACAACAAAGGAGGATTTGAGTGCCTCAAACGGGTCATGAGAAGTTGCCTCATGTTGGTACTTCCTGATTTCACCCAGCCCTTTGTGTTGGAGTGTGATACATCTGAAGAGGGTGTGGGAGCCGTGTTGATGCAGGGAGGTCACCCCATAGCTTTCGATAATTGGAAGTTATTACCCCATGAGAGATTATACTCCATCTATGATAAGGAGATGCTAGCCATCATGCATGCGCTAGTCAAATTCAAACAATACCTGGTGGGGAACATGTTTCTGGCCAAGACAAATCATAACAGCCTTAGGTTCTTCTTGGAGTAGAAATAATTACAGGAGAGGTAGCAGAAGTAGGTAATTAAGCTCTAGGCGTATGATTTTGACATGGAGTATGTCAAGGGGAAGCATAACATGGGGTCTGATGTGTTTTCCAGGGGCCCAAATTCCCTCTCTTTGATGAGCATTACCCTAGATTAGAGGGCACAATTGTTAGTGGAGTACTCCAAGGACCGATTTGCATGTGAGGTCCTGGATGGAGTAGTGACAGATGATCAGTATAGGGTGATGAAATAGGTGATCTATTTCAGGGACCGGATTTATTTAGTGGCCATCTCCCAACTAAGGGATAAGATTCTACAAGTCGCCCATGACTCACCTCTAGCAGGGCACCAGGGGTTCACGAAGACATACAATACCATCAAGGAGTGTTTTTAATGGAGGGGCCTCAAGGATGATTTTCCGAGGTGTATCAGGGAGTGTGAGACATGCATAAGGAACAAGGGTGAGTAGTCACACCTTGTCGGTCTGCTGTAACCTCTTCCTATCCCCGAGGGGAAATAAGAGAGCATATCAATGGATTTAATTATTGGGTTTCCCATAGTACAGGGAAAGCATTACATTTACGTGGTGGTGGAATGCTTGAAAATTTTTGGCCATTTCTTCGCCATCTCAACCCAGTACTTGGCCTCATAGGTGGCCGAATTGTTCTTCAGAGAGGTATTTCGATTGCATGGTCTTATTAAGACCATTGTCAGTGACCGAGACAATTGGTTCATGGGGGGATTTTTGCAAGAGCTATTTCGGTTGGTGGGCACTGAGCTCACTCCGAGCATAAGTTATCACCCTCATATGGATGGGCAGACATAGATAGTTAACAAGTGGCTGGAGGGATACTTGCGTAACTATGTGATGGGAAACAAAGGGCATGCATATGGTGGCTACAGTTAGGTGAATACTGATACAATACCACGTACCATATGTCCATAGGTATGTCTCCATTTCGAGCTTTATATGGTTATGATGCATTTTCTTTTTTTGACGTTATGTTTGGAGATGGAAATGCCCCAAGGACCAAGGATTGGATACATGAGAGCTAGGATATTTTTCGGGTTCTCAAAGACAACATGAGGGTGGCCCAAAACCAACAAAAAATTTATGCAGATAGGGGTAGAGTTGAGAGGTAGTTTGAAGTTTGGGAATTGATATTCTTGAGGCTTCATCCATACATGAAGTCGACACTCAATCATAAGGGGGTCGAGAATCTCAAACCCCGCTTCTATGGTTCATACAATGTCACTCAGAAGGTTGGGGAGGTAGCATATGAGCTGGATCTACCCCCGTGGAGCCGGGTGCACAACATCTTTCATATATCTTGTGTGAAGACGACGTTGGGGCAACATGTGAGATCAACTATTGAGTTACCCCATATGGATGATGAGGGGCACTTAGTGTTACAACTAGAGGCCATTTTGGATACCAAGGAGTGGCACTTGAGGAACTGGGTGATCAAGGAGTTCTCGGTCATATGGAGGAACCTATCGGACGAGGATGCCACTTGGGAAGGGGAGAAAATACTTCAACATCTCTCATTGCATTTTCTTGAGGACAAGCAACATCTTGGCAGGGATGACTATGATATTCCCACTTAGCATTTTTCTAAGTGAAATATCCATTTTTGTCAATTCTGCCATCATATTCGATTTTCACTTAGGAGATGTGGGCAGAGGCGTCCTACATGTGAATTTTGATATTATATCACCCCAAACATTAGGGTTGGGATGAAATATTGCGAAATTAGTGGATTGTTGGGGCCACTTGGTGAGAATTACGACCCACAAGGGAACTATGCATCCATTGGAGCATATTTGGTGTGGGAAGTATGAGCTAGGCCCAAATGGGAATTTTGGAGGCAATGGAGCAAAAGAGGCAAGAGACTCTCACTCGGTCATTCATTCATCATCTCTAAATTTTTCTTTTGACATAACACTCTTGAGAAAGTGCCAAGTTTGCAAGTGTTGTTCAACACACAGGTGTTTCCAAGCGGAGATCCCAACCCTTGCTTCAGTGAACTTCGAGTGCCAACCTAAGGAGGGAGCTATACTTGAGTTCCAAACCATATCAATAGTAGTGAGGTCATACCCAAGGAGAGAGGAAGCTACAACAACGTAGGGACTGTACATTACTTGGTGGAGTCACTCCGGGAGGTTGAGGAGTGAGGGGAGTTTGAGGTGGAGACTTGGATGGAAGGCTTGGGGAGACTTCTAACAGGGATTTTAGTCATTTTGGGAGCCTTTAGCAACATATTTCACAGGAGGAGAAATTTTCCTAGCAGTAGATCTACTCAAGCAAAAGAGGGTCAAATTTTTGGGGTCAAGCTTTGGCCAAACCCTTCGTGGGTTTTTCTGGGTATTGTGTTGGTAGGTTGGGATTAATTTCCCAGAATTTTATGACTAGTGGAGAGGGCCCTAACAACAGATACATTTAGGAAGCAACACATTTATGGATAGTTCCAGTGTAGAGCCAGGGAAACACAATGATTGATTGAAGAAGGGTGATTTGTACTTCATTTGGGGCTTTGTTAGATTACCTAGAGAAAGACCAGGTGCACTCTTTCCAACACCTTTATTGTACACCTATACTTATTAATAAAATGTCTTAGCAACACATATTTTGGTGTCTAATTGGATTTTGATTGCGTGTTTCTATTTTGTGTGATTTTTATGTCTATGTATGCATGTTATTTACTATAAAATTTTGTTAGGGATATTACAGGATCTACCAAGTGCGGAGAGGGATCAAATCTCTTTTCACTCTAAAAGAGATTTTCACCTCAAGAGATTTAATCCCTCATGACACTTGGTAGATCCAAAGTTAAGATGAATATAAGTTGGAATCATACCATCCTTAGTTTTTAGCTAAAACTTGTGTTAAGTGCATTTGCCCAAGGATATGAAAGAGGATATGATTTAGTGTTATTATGAGTAAAGAAGTGTGAAGGTGGCCTTGATACTTAAATGCTTTGATAGCTCCTACCATATCAAATAAGACTCTCTCATTGAAAGGGATAACCAACAATTGTCAGAGTATGACAATAATTTAATTATAAAATAAAAAAATGAATTTACCTTTGTATATTTTGTTACGGTTACTCTAAGGGTGTTAGTTTATGAAACCAAATAATAGTGATCAAAGCTATTGTAATCGTGTGCACTTCATTTATGAAACCCGAGAGATTGAGGAGGTTGATAAGCCTAATTTTAAAAATATTCTCCTAATAATAAAATCATTGCACTGCATATAAATGTTTATTTGACAAATCATCAGGGTTTAACCATGTAAATTCTTTGTATATTATATTTTTTTTAAAGTCATTATTTATGTCTTAAATGCTTGTACCTACTCTAAAGACCAACCATTTTTATTAAACCAAGGTTAAGAAAGCAGATTGATTTTTTATTTGTGAGAGTGGTTGTCGGATGGAAGGGGAGTCACACATTCGCAAACATGAATTCACACTAAGCAACTACTGGGCACGTTGAGAAATATAAAATTTTTGTACACATCAAGGAGGAGTATACTATATAGGAGGCTAAGTGGGCTTGCTTCAATCCAAACAAAATGTGAGTCATTGGGTTCAAGACACAAATGTCACTAAACGAGAGAGAAAACAAAAGGAAGTGTCACGTAGTCGATGAGGACTCCTTGGAGCACGTGGTAGAGGCCCACACAGAGAAATAATTTGATGCAACAACAAAATCGATCCGCAAATCAAAACTCATCCACTTTAATCCATGCAATGGAAGCAAACCCTAGCTACATATAGAAACTAGTGGAGTCATTGAAACATATGGCTATAAAGCCAAGAAATCCCGAGCAAGTTGAAGCTGAGTACGATTGAGACGTTGCAAGTAATAAATTAAATACACCTATTTTTGAAATTTCATGTTGTTTATTTAAATTTTTTGTTGAAGCCAATAAACCCTGGTGGATCAATTTTTTTAGGGGGAATATATATATATATTAAAAAAATTAAGGGTGGTTATATATAGCCACATGGAAATTGAACCTTAGATCTCATTGTTTACAAAATACTTCATAATGTGTCCATTGTCAATTGAGCTAACCCTTGTGAACCATATATATATATATATATATATATATATATATATGTATGAAATTAAGGGTGGACAAACACACACAAATATACACACACACAAATATACGCGTGTGTGAGAGAGAGAAACATTTTAAACAGTGGCGGTTTTTTTCTATAAAAACAAAGTTTCTAAAAGGATTTCAAAACAGGGTTTCCGGTTTGTGAAGCAGCGTGTGTATACATTTTTTTAATTATGTAGAGGATAATGGCAAGGTAGCTAATACTATATTTGAAGTTGAAATTTTTAATGGTAAAAAACAACTTTGAAATGTGGAAACTTAAAATGAAGGATTTATTAGTGCAAAAATGGTTACAAGAAGGCATCAAACAGAAGGAGGAAGAAACTTTGCAACAATGACCGATGAAGAGTGGAAGGACATGGATACCAGAGCCCTTAGTACAATTTATTTATGTCTAGTTTATGATATCTTGTTTAACATCATTGGAGAAGCAACAACAACAAGCTTCCAATTAAGTTAAAAGGCCTTTATATGGCAAAGTCCTTGACGAATAGAACTTACTAGAAGAGGCAACTATGCAGTATGAAAAATGAAATAAGGTATACAAATTGCAGATCGCTTGAATGTGTTTAATACTTTTATTTTCCAATTGGATAGTATGGATGTTAAAATTGATGGTGTAGATAAGTGAGTTACATTTTTGTGTTCGTTGCTTGAATCGTGGGATCATTTAGTAACATTAATTAAACTAAAACGCTTGAATTTGATTATGTTGTTGGAGATTTATTGTGTAAGGATATGAGGAGGAAATCAAGTATTGAAACCTCCACACCAAAAGCAATGGTGGCTAGAGGTTAGTCCAAGGAAAGAGGAGAAAAGTCAAGAGTTACATCCAGACCAAAGTTCGAAGGCAGAAAGAGCAAACTCAAATATTGGTACTGTAACAAGACTGCGGATCTCAAGAAGGATTGTTGGAAGAGAAAGGAATGCAAGGATGAATCCAAAAAGGAGGCAAATCCGATTGAATTAGACTCAGGTGTGATTGATGAAGTTTTTTCTATCAATAATGTTCCTCAATACTATGAAGAGCAGTTGTTAGATTATGGTGGTTCTCATCATATGTGTCCACACATAATTTTTTTTTTCTTTATATGAAGAAGTTGATGGTGGAAGTTTTCTTATACGAAATAACATTTCTTGTAAGATTGATGGGGTGAGAGGTGTTACAATTAAAATATTTGATGGTAATATAAGAACATTTAAAAGATGTGAGACATGTGCCTAAACTAAAGAAGAATTTAATTTATTTGGGACTTTTTTATTCTGGATGTCATAAGTTTACAGGTGTTAGGTCCCTATATTACTAGTATAGTCCCTTATCGCTGTTAGTGTAACCCCCTTATTGTTATTGTTGTATCCCTGTAACCCCAATATTGTTATTATTGTTCCCCTACATTATTATTGTTAGGTCGGCTAGGATTATATTGTGATCCAATGGACTCCTATATATAGAAGGAGGTTTTGGTCATTTGTATCATCCAAGAATTGTTCATTTATGTAATGTATTGGAGTTTTCCCCCTCGAATGGCTGATTTATAAGGCATTTATCTCTCTTTTCTTCTATTTTTGGAGCTGGTTTCATAACAATGGGTATCAGAGCTTTGGATTCTAGGGCTATACTACTCCAAATAAGTCATCGTGGTTTCTACGAAGGTTTAGAAGCTGAAATTTCTATAGAGTGAAGCCGAAATCCTAAGGAACGTCGTGTAAAAATTTCAGATCTTGGTTCGTAATATTTTTGGAGATATGATATGTGGAAGTTAGGTTTTTTTTAGGCTCCGAAATTTCACCTAAAACAAGGCATCGTGGAATTTGCGCTATAATTTTTTTTCTACGAAGTTTCAGAAGCTAGAATTTTTACAGAGGGAAGCTGAAATCCTAAGGAACGTCTTGTACAAATTTCAAATCTTGGTTCACAACAGTTTCAGAGATATGATCTATGGAAGTTAGGGTTTTTTCAGGCTCTCAAATTTCATCTCAAAGAGGTGACAGTGGGAAAATCGTCATAACTCTCTCTCTGAGTGTCGGATTGGAATTCCGTAAAAATTGGCCGCAAGTACACGAAATTTAGTTTCCTATGTATGAATTTTAGAGCCGAAGGAGGAAATAGTGACACGTGGCATGTCGTACAACTTTGATCTACTAAACCAGTCCATAATTAGGTCATTGTGGGATATTGGGCATAACTTTGCCTTGAAGAATCCAAATCAGGTTAGACCTGTGGCATTCGAAAGAAGATTTAGAGTGATACTACAGGGCTGAGTTTAAGATATTGAAGATCTGAAATCACAAAGATAATTCAATTTCAATATTGAGCTCCTAAAAAGCAAGAAAAAGGTGTGTATTTGTTTTTTCCGAATTGCATAAGTCTTGTTTGAAGAATCAGTTTGAATTGATTCCAAGGGTTTATTGTAGAATTGATATCAATATTGGGTTCTAAAATTCCCACTAAAAATAATTCAACACCCATTAAGCCTTCAGAAGACTCTTGTAATATTCCAAATCTGGAATGGCTAGCAATCCATGGCTGGAAAACACATTTTCCATAAATGGAGGCAACAGGAATTGAAACTAGGACCTGGATCTCTTAGATCAATGTATCTAAGAATGAAATCCAAGAGATGGCTCCAAATAAATCCTTCTAAGTGGGTTAAACAGATCTCCCACACTTAGATGTCCTCAAAAAATGCCCAATCAAGGGACTGCAACATATACAAGAACAAGATATAAAGCAACAAAGTTATTCTATGAAGTCTGAATACATGAAGAAGTAGATAGCCAACATATATGTTATACAGCAGAAAATGTATACAATGTGTGGAGGAATCAATCAATCCAGCTAGGCAATGGAAGCCTCAATGTGACATATACATGATAATGGAAAACACTGCTACATGAAGAGAGCCTTGGCTAAAATAACGAAGTTTATAGGAGTTACTGCATCATACAAAATGAGAATAGAATGATATGTCAATAACAGCTCAAAGAAATGAGGGGGAGCGAGCTATCAACCCCTGAAAACACTAATACAACAAAATACACAATCCTTGGAAGGATTGGCTACAATATACATGAAATTGGCAATTCTGCAGAAATGTCGGAGTTGCTGGGCAGCAGCTGCAACTCAATACTAGAAATACATGGAGATGGCTGAAGATGATGCTCAAACTGAAACAAACCTCCTCCAATGGATCTCTCAATGCAAGGCTGATCCCGGCACTGAAGATCTTGCCCTCCAAGAAGCTGGTGCAACCTCTCACTACAAGTATGCTCTGAAATAAGGTAGCCTAGAGGATGGAATGCGCTGTCTATGATGGGAGATGGTGGCCTTGATGCCAAAATATGTAAATCATCTCTGAAATCCCTTACACTGATCTCCCAGAAGAATAGGAACTTCCTCCTCCGAAAGATGAGCCAAAGAGAAGTGTTGTGGAACCCTCCACTGCAATGCCCCGAAAACACTGCGTTATACTTTAGCATAAATAATGCAGTATCTGAAGAATGGCTTTGACCTTGAGCCAAGATGTGGAGAAGATGAAGTGCAATCCTTCAAGAGGCCTCTCAAGAAGGAGATGAAATCCTAAACAAGAATCGCTCGTGCTAAGCAGCACTGCAACTCAGCTGAACAACCAGAGTATGCAAATCAACCTTCAGACTAAAATCAATATGCTCAAAGATATCTCACTATGGCTGCCTCCTCCTCTTCTTATACAAGTGAATGCCACTTTTCCATGGACACCACACATTAGGGTTTCATCCACAAGGAATATTTCTCCCTCCAAAACTGTGTTGTCTTCTCTTGCAAGCTACATCTCTTAGGCAGCGTTGTTGACTTGGTCAAACTTGACCTTGTCCTCATGAAAATTTCCCCTTTTCACATTGGAAGGTGAAAAATAAGCTGCTCCAATGATCCTTTTCACATTATGAAGGATCTTATTCCTACTTATGGGCCTTTAACCCATTTTATTCACCTCCTAGATGAAATAAGCAAAAATTAATGTTCCAATTTTCTTCATGAAAATTTTGGAACATTACAGTCCTCCCCTCTCAAAGATTGCTTGTCCTCAAGCAAGTGCAAGGATAGAATGAGTTCTTTTCTTCTCCTCTCCCTATAGCATCCCTGTATGATGATCTCCTCCAAGGAAACTGATGCTATCTCATCAATCAAATTTCCACAATGCTCCTCCTCAGCATGTAAGTCAGCTATCAAGCTATCATCATGTGAAAGTGAAATACTCAAGAGGATAAAAAAGTGATGTCTAGAGGTCCCCTTGAAGAATGGGATATGAAATAGAATGGGAACTATCTTTCCCATATGGATCCTCCATGTCCAAGCTATGAGCCATGCAAAATGAGCCACCTTCCAACTAGGCAACTCCCGAAAGATGTCATCCACCTTTGGCTTCGACAAAGTAGGTGGGATCTAAATCTGCTCATGGTAGACAATGTAGCCTACCCTACGCTATCCATCTCTCCACTTATGATAAGTGTAGAGTGCTGGCTGTCCATGGGTTGCAATAAGTTTTCCCTCAAGTGGAAAATGAGGACTAGACCTCCAAAGATCTCTCCCCCAACGCTGCAAGTCAAGCTGGCCCAAGTTTCTCCACATATGATGAGTTGAAAGTCATCATCATATGGCATCTCCTCCATCATATGGCTCACCTCATAAAGAAACAAATGTATAGTCAAGGTAACCATATCATGTCCCATGTTCCCCTTAGAACATGTTGTGCAAAAAGTGTGAGGAATTTCTCCCTCAACGGACACATCCACACAATGTGTCTTCCTCCCAAGCATGCTCCTCATAAAGATAGCAACAATAGAACCATAGGGAGCAAAAATGAGAATCATACTTGCTGCCATATGCAACAAATGAGAAGGACAATGGTCCCTCAAGTGCAACTAGCGCAGCTTGACCCTCAAGTGCAACTAGCGCAGCTTGACCCTCAACTGCCATAGATACTGATAAAATGATTGGCTTTTCAACCAATTGCTTGTTGCTCCAATCTCCTCATAAGTATGCAGGAAGTGAATAAAGTAAGATGTACAATGAGCATATCCTCCATAATATCTATCTTCCCCAAGTCCTCCTAGGGAATGGCCATCCATCATGCTCATGGCCTCAACTAAACCATGAGGTGTAGGAAAAAGAATTCTACTCCTTGGAGCATCATCCTGCACATGTATGGTTAAGGGACATATACATGCATAATATAAATGCTCATGTAAACAACAATGAGTACTCTCTGCTCATACAAATGGAGTGGCTCATGGATGAATCTCCTCTCATCCTCAAAGTGGAAAAAGGTGGTTGTGCTAACTCCTCCATCTCTATATGATCTATGCATCTGCTCATATGTTGATATATCTCCTCCTCAAAGCCCATCCAAAAATACCCCTCCATGATGGTGTGGTATTCTCTCATAGAACAAGTGGGGCTGAAAAGGAAATCCTCATAAGCTGCTTGTAGCAACTTCTCCTTGAGCTTGGAAGCTATAGGAAAGAAGATCCTACCATGATAAAAGATGACCTCATCTCTAACTGAATACTCCTCCAAGTGCAACTGGCCATCCAAGATCATGCAAGTAAAAAGATCCTTGGAATACTCCACCAACAGCTAGGAGCTCCAATATGGATCTATCCTCCATAGTGACAGCGCTGATGATCTCTCATGAAGAGCACCTGTCATATGGTCACCATCTGCTTTGACATCTCCCATGCTAAAGATACAAGTTGAAGGCTACTATCCTTCCCCTGCTACTTCTGCCACAACGCAGAATCTGAAATGGAAGTGGGTGATACTGATGTTGAGAGAATGATCTCTCTCTCCTTGAGTCTACCCCAGACTCCCAGCGCTATATCAAGCTCTCTCTAGGTCTCCAACCTCCTGAAATCAATGATTGGTGCCCCAACATGTGAAGCATCCATCCTCCTCTGCTGATCTAGTGGTCTCCCCTGCAAAATATCTCCATGCAATGAGACATCATCATCAAGAGATGACTGAATAGATGAATGGAGATAACCCTCCATGCTTCCACTGTGCAATCCAATCACCTTCCTAGGTGCATCAACCTCCATAACTGAATAGGGATGTGTACTCCTCATCTCATGATGCCGGGTCTTCTCCCTACTTCCTCCTTTTGTCTCCATGGTTTCACACCTCCTCAACAATGGCACAGATAGAACATGATTTGTGCCTTGATCTCCACGCATGAGATCCTGGGGACTCCCTTGCAAAGATGCAAGCATCCCTCTACTTGGAGCAAGAGCTCCTCTTTCCTCTGCATGAGGCACTAGATCAACTCCAGATCTAACAACGTTGTTGCCCTCAATCTCTGCAACATGAATGGGCAATCCTCCAATGATTGGCTCCCTATTTGAAAAAAAGACCCTCATGCCTCCTTGCTCAAAAGTATGAGAAGAAAGTTTCTCCTCCGGCAAAGTATGGTGCAAGTTTTCAGCCTTCCCCATTGTTTTCTGAGATGGTACTGCATTTTTGTGCAAGGGTTTTATCTGTGTTTTCTTGTTTAGATCCACCATGTGTGTCTCATGAATATTTTCACTAATGCCTTATTGAAATTTGCATAAGTTGCAATGTTTACATTTCTCAAAGAAAAAGATTCAAAGATCCACCAGGTAAAAGCCTTACCTCTCAAATGCAGCGCTGCAACTTTGATGGCTTCATCTTTCGGCATTTGGTGGTGCTGCAAGAATGCATCTAACTCCTCTACCCAAGCTTTGGCTGAACATACTGGTGAACCCTCAAAGGTAGATAGATGAAATCTATCCTGCTGCTGCTTTCCATTCACCTTCATCTTGAAAAACTCTGAAAAACTGAGATGATCTCTGAATTTTTGAGTTTGAAATTCATACTCCGTCAAGAAATCACTAAGGGTTTCCCTCCTAGAAACTCCTTCTTCTCTTTCCATCTCTCTTCTGGCAATCCTGGGCATATGACTGCGCTGTACAAGATGGTGTGTAACTACTTGCTCACACTCCTTATGTGCAAATCTAGAGTTTACCTTTGGTACAAACCCTCTTAGAGATCCTTCACATATCTCCCTCTGGATCTCCTCATACTCTTCATGGATCATATATACATATTTAGAAAGAAGCTTGGTAAGCTTATCCCCTTTTTCTTTTTCTACTCCAAAATATGGAGTCTTTCTTCTGCTTATTTCTTTGTCTCCTTGATGAGAATAGGAAGTGCAGGGTTCTTCCTCTTCTTTCTGCTGATCCTCCTTGGGGAGATTCTTCATGGATCTGAAATATGATGAGATAAAACTCATCCTCTTCAATCTTCTGATCTTTTTGGGCTTAGACTCACAGGATGAGCCAAGAAAGCAGCTTTGATACTAGCTCCTCATCGGTGTCGGAAAAACATTCACTGTGATTTTCCCAACATAGCATTCCTTCATCCATGGGGTTAAACTGATCTTCATCCTGTGCAGTTATCGTATAAATGTGATCTAATTCCTCCTTTGTGTAGGTTGGCTCTGTATACCGCGCACCTTCTGCTGGATCTAGTGGTACTATAACACGCGTACCTTTGTTTTCGAACACCATGTTGCGTTTCTTGAGATTGATGACCCCCCCCATGTCTATTGCCCAGTCTAGCCCGAGGAGTGTAGGGTAGGGTCCGCGTCTTCAACTATTTCTATTACTTCAAAATCAGCTAGGACCCTGACCCCTGCAATGTCAACCATGACTTTCGGTAACCTACCCAGAGTGATGATTTTCTGTTGATTTTCCATTCGCAGCTGGATAGTGGACCATTCCAATTTAGGCTCTCCCATTCGTTGCCATGTTTGTTTTGGTAAGAAGTTGGCATCCGATCCAAGATCTAAGATAACCTGACCCATGTCATAGTCTCCGATCTGTGCAGTTAATCACATTTCTCTCCCGGTGCGTTTCTTATAGCTGTACAGTTTGTGTACATCCTTGGTCTCAGGGATCAAATTGGGCTGAGCTACGCATGTATTCAGTAATGCTAGGAGATTTTCTATGGCATGTGGATCCCTTAGCAACTTCAAACATGCCTTTAAAAAGGGCTCAATTCCTTCTTTGATCTGAGGCTGCGCAGGGGCTGCCAATGGTGCTTGTTCTTTGCAAGACACTCCTTTCTGAGAGGCCAGGCCTTCTTCGTTTCCCTGGGTGTCCAGCCCACTACATGTCATGAATTTTACACTTGGATCTGCCTCCCTTAGCTCACTTTTAACCCTCTGTACGTTCTGCGTAGGGGTAGGCTGCTTTTCATGCATCTTGGCTATTAAAATTGGGTAGTATTATACCTCATGGTCTAGCTGTCTACAATATTTGCACGACAGCCTGGTGGGATTAGGGCATTATCTGGAAAAGTGCCCTATTTCTCCAAAGTTATAACAGATTAGCTGACCTCGTCCTTGGCCTGCTCTTCCTCCCATACCTCCTCTACCTCGGGCTGGTGATCCTCCAAAGTGCGCAACATGTCTTGGCGATGCAAGGTCCGATTGCACTCGATATAAGTTCCCCCGATCCATCATTAAGTCATATGTTCGACAGTTTTGCTCATCATGTCCCATTGATCGGCAGAATCAGCACCATTGTTGCTTTAGTTCTAGGACATATGAACCTAGCCGAGGGCAATGGTTCGTATCATGTAGGCTTGCTACCCGAAAATCATCACACCATAATGTAGATCCACTTGATCCTGGTCGCAACAGGACAGGTTCCCTACCTGCCCCTGGGCATATCGGACTAAGCCCTCCAGTTTTCATATAATCGGTCAGCAGAGGGCACTGATCCTTCGTATGGCCAGACGCCCGGAAATGTATACACCAAAGATCTGCGTAGATGTCCTTTCCTCGCTCTTTTTTGCAGGTTCTGTATCTCCATATGCATAGCCCCAAGTTGTTCCTGGATTTGTTGTACCCCTGCTGACGTATCCTCTCTGGGTGTAGCTTCTAATTTCATAGCGACTTCCACAGCTTTCTCCTATGACTCAAAAGTATGATGACTCATCGGCGTACGCAGGTGAGGTAACAACATGGCGATGAACCACTCTGTATGTTGTCTATCATCATACTCGAACTCTCCTTCCCTAATTGCCTTCTTCAATCGCTAATCAGCCTCCCATACTGACTCAGACACACCTTGTTTGAAGTCCTTTACTTCCGCTACCATCTAGGAATAAGATTTCAGCTTCCGGAATTGTTGCTTCAGAGCATCCTTGATATCTTGAATGGATGCGGTCCCATTCTAGGCAACATATCACATATACCAGTCCAAAGCTCTGTCTTCGAATGCTAAAGACAATTGCGCCCTCTTGATCATGTCACTTGCCACATTCTGTGCCGTCCAGACAAAGTCTTCCACAAACCAAAACCGCTCCATATCCTCGTCTCCTACCCCCTTGAAGGTAGGTAGTTTCAAATGCGCAGCCATATCACTGTCTAGGGGTTTGGCGTTACAAGCGAATTCTTACCTTTGCGCATCCGAGGTGGCAATGCAGCTGGTGGATCTTGTGCAACAGGTTCCTGCAACGGATTGTAGGTGGATCTACCTCCGTCAAGGTTGGTCCGATAGTATTTACCACTACGGGTCGTGCTCCCGTCTAGATCCAAGGACATTCAGTCAGTATGACTACACAGAATGCTCTTTTCGCACAATAATTTCTTGATCAGCAATGGTAATGTCCTCAGGAACTTGCCTCAGAATCCTTTGAAGAATCGTCGTTCGGCTTCAGAGTATGATACAGAATGATCAATGGCAAATTCTGTCACAAATCCTCCCAGCACACTATCCATCCAGTGATCCACCGTGCGTGATAGTATTATCAGTTTTCTCAAGCTGTTCGAGCAACTCTAGGGTCCATAAAGTGACCCAGTCGTCCTTCCCACACTTCTGGAATTCCACCAGTCTGGCCAGCCACTCTTGGAGTTCAATCGAAAAAGTCACAAAGAATATTTCATATCTTTCAGTAAGGACGTACCTATTTTTCCACCTTTTAGCCGTTAACTTCTCACTGCGATTTTCTTTTACTGCGAACTCCTGGATCTATCTTTCAAACCAGTCCTCGATCTCTGTTCTTTTAGGCTTCCAGTATTCTTTTGTCATTACCCGATTCCTCTCTCAGACTTCTTGCGGTCCCGGCAATGGAACCATTTGTTGGCTTGAGGGGTCCTGACCTAGTTTCGGTGTGCAAGGTTTGCCAACAAACCCCTATACCACTGGCCCTTTCGACAATGACCTACTTTCGCAGGTCACAGTCTCACCTGAAGTAGTATGGGTGGGTACTGGAACCAGGTTTCCACACCCTGAGAAAGGAAGGGTAAGGCAAGCAGAGTTGCGTTCTGTTATGTAATTCCCAGATTACCTTGTTTATTCGCAGGGTTAATTATGTATCTAGTTGCACCCATGTGCACTAGATCTATAATTATATGCTTTATATAACATCAACACAACATTATATAAACAGAGCGGAATAGATCTAGATCCAAGCATTCAATACACATACCTTCACAGCAGAAAGACATAAAATACATAACACAACAATTATCAACAATTCATACAACAATACTCACAGATTTAGATCTCTAATAATCCTTCGCATTCATTCATTCATCAATATTTCCTTACAATTCCCTTCCCAACCTGCGCACACAGCAGCAGGGTCTGCACATAGCTGGACTAGGATCTCCGTGCACACAGCCAGCAAGAGTCCGTTCCCCAAAACCCAAATAGATAGCTTAAACAACAGATCGCATCAATAGCTCATCCATTCCTATCCTTTACAATCCAAAATGCATCTCTATTTATAACAATCTAGCCTCAACGTTCCTATGGTCTGCAACCCATGGTTTTTGGACTCCTAGTTTACCCTTTGACCCATTACAATACGTTCGGGGCTTTGACCCGCCCCAAAACCCCTGCGTTATACTAAATATAATAAAAAATAATCAAAATGGACGAGTTTCGCAGCTTGTTAGGAGACCCTGTTCCAACAAGTAGATAGCCAACATATATGTTATATAGCATCAAATGTATACAATGTGTGGAGGAATCAATCACTCCAGCTAGGAAATGGAAGCCACAATGTGACATATACATGATAAAGGAAAAGACTGCTACATGAAGAGAGCCTTGGCTAAAATAACACAGTTTATAGGAGTTACTGCATAATACAAAATGAGAATAGAATGATATGTCAATAACAGCTCAAATAAATTAGGGGGAGCAAGCTCTCAACCCTTGAAAACACTAATATAGCAAAATACACAATCCTTGGAAAGATTGGCGACAATATACATGAAATTTGCAATTCTACAGAAATGCCGGAGTTGCTGGGCAGCAGCTGCAACTCAATACTAGAAATACAAGGAGATGGATCGAGATGATGCTCAAACTGAAACAAACCTCCTCCAATGGATCTCTCAATGCAAGGCTGATCCCAGCACTGAAGATCTTTCCCTCCAAGAAGCTGGTGCAACCGCTCACTGCAAGTATGCTCTGAAATAACGCAATCTAGAGGATGGAATGCGCTGTCTATGATGGGAGATGTTGGCCTTGATGCCAAAATATGTCAATCAGCTATGAAATCCCTTCCAATGATCTCCCGGAGGAATAGGAACTCCCTCCTCTGAAAGATGAGCCAAAGAGAAGTGTTGTGGAACCCTCCACTGCAATGCCCCAACAACACTGCGTTATACTTGAGAAGAAATAACGCAGCATCTAAAGAATGGCTTTGAACTTGAGCCAAGATGTGGAGAAGATGAAGTGCAGTCCTTCAAGAGGCCTCTAAAGACAGAGAGGAAATCCTAAACAAGAATCCCTCGTGCTAAGCAGCACTACAACTTAGCTGAACATCCGGAGTATGCAAATTAGTCTTCAGACTAAAATCAATATGCTCAAAGATATCTCACTATGGCTGCTTCCTCCTCTTCTTATACAAGTGAATGCCTCTTTTCCATGGACCCCACACATTAGGGTTTCATCCACAAGTAATCTTTCTCCCTCCAAAACTACGTTGTATTCTCATGCAAGCTACACCTCTTAGGCAGCGCTGTTGACTTGGTCAAACTTGACCTTGTCCTCATGAAAATTGCCCCTTTTCACACCGAAAGGTGCAAAATAAGCCGCTCTAATGATCCTTTTCACATTATGAAGGATCTTATTCCTACATATGGGCCTTTTACCCATTTTATTCACCTCCTAGATGAAATAAGCAAAAATTAATGTTCCAATTTTCTTCATGAAAATTTTGGAACATTACAGTCCTCCCCTCTCAAAGATTGCTTGTCCTCAAGCAAGTGTAAGGATAAACTGAGTTATTTTCTTCTCCTCTCCCTGTAGCATCCCTGTATGATGATCTCCTCCAAGGAAACTGATGCTATCTCATCAATCAAATTTCCACAATGCTCCTCCTCAGCATGTAAGTAAGCTATCAAGCTATCATCATGTGAAAGTGAAATACTCAAGAGGATAACAAAGTGATTTCTAGAGGTCCCCTTGAAGAATGGGAACTATATTTCCCATATGGATCCTCCATCTCCAAGCTATGAGCCATGCAAAATGAGCCACCTTCCAACTAGGCAAGTATCGAAAGCTGTCATCCACCTTTGGCTTCGAAAAAGTAGGTGGGATCTAAATCTCCTCATGGTAGACAATGTAGCCTACCCTACATTATCCATCTCTCCACCTATGATAAGTGTAGAGTGTTGGCTGTCCATGGGCTGCAATAAGTTTTCCCTCAAGTGGAAAAATGAGGACTAGACCTCCAAATATCTCTCCCCCAACGCTGCAAGTCAAGCTGGCCCAAGTTTCTCCATATATGATGAGTTGAAAGTGGAAAGAGGTGCCTGTGCTAACTCCTCCATCTCTATATGATCTATGCATCTGCTCATATGCTAATATATATGCTCATGATGGTGTGGTATGCTCTCATAGAACAAGTGGGGCTGAAAAGGAAATCCTCATAAGCTTCTTGTAGCAACTTCTCCTTGAGCTTGGAAGCTATAGGAAATAAGATCCTACCATGATAAAAGATGACCCCATCTCTAACTGAATACTCCTCCAAGTGCAACTGGCCATCCAAGATCATGAAAGTAAAAATATCCTTGGAATACTCCACCAACAGCTGGGATCTCCAATATGGATCTATCCTCCATAGTGACAGCGCTGATGATCTCTCATGAAGAGCACCTGTCATATGGTCACCATTTTCTTTGACATATCCCATGCCAAAGATACAAGTTGGAAGGCTGCTATCCTTCCCCTACTGCTTCTGCCATAGCACAGAATCTGAAATGGAAGTGGGTGCTACTAATGTTGAGAGAATGCTCTCTCTCTCCTTGAGTCTACCCCAGACTCCCAGCATTGTATCAAGCTCTCTTCAGGTCTCCAACCTCTTGAAATCAATAATTGGTGCCCCAACATGTGAAGCATCCATCCTCCTCTGCTGATCCAGTGGTCTCCCTGGAAAAATTTCTCCATGCAATGAGACATCATCTTAAAGAGATGACTGAATAGATGAATGGATATAACCCTCCATGCTTCCACTGCGCAATCCAATCATCTTCCTAGGTGCATCAACCTCCAGAACTGAATAGGGATGTGTACTCCTCATCTCATGATGCTGGGTCTTCTCCCTACTTCCTCCTTGTGTCTCCATGGTTTCACACCTCCTCAAAAATGGCACAGATAGAACATGAGTTGTGCCTTGATCTCCACACATGAGATCCTGGGGACTCCCTTGCAAAGATGCAAGCATCCCTCTACTTGGAGCAAGAGCTCCTATTTCCTCTGCATGAGGCACTAGATCAACTCCAGATCTAATAGCGTTGTTGTCCTCAATCTCTGCAACATGAATGGAAAATCCTCCAATGATTGGCTCCCTTTTTGAAAAAGAGACCCTCATGCCCCCTTGCTCAAAATTATGAGAAGAAATTTTCTCCTCCAGCAAAGTATGGTGCAAGTTTTCAGCCTTCCCCATTGTTTTCTGAGATGGTACTGTGTTTTTGTGCAAGGGTTTTATCTGAGTTTTCTTGTTTAGATCCACCATGTGTGTCTCATGAATTTTTATATCAAATCTTTTCACTAATGCCTTAGTGAAATTTGCATAAGTTGCAATGTTTACATTTCTCAAAGAAAAAGATTCAAAGATCCACCAGGCAAAAGCCTTACCTCTCAAATGCAGCGCTGCAACTTTGATGGCTTCATCTTCCAGCATTTGGTGCTGCTGCAAGAAGGCATCTAACTCCTCTACCCAAGCTTTGGCTGAACATACTGCTGAACCCTCAAAGGTAGATAGATGAAATCTATTCTGCTGCTCCTTTCCATTCACATAACACAACAATTATCAGCAATTCATACAACAATTCTCACAGATTCAGATCTCTAATAATCCTTTGCATTCACTCATTCATCAATCTTTCCTTACAATTCCCTTCCCAACCTACGCACACAGTAACAGGGTCCGCACATAGCAGGAATAGGATCTCCACACACACAGCCAACAGGAGTCCGTTCCCCAAAACCCAAACAGATAGCTTAAACAACAGATCACATCAATAGCTCATCCATTCCCATCCTTTAAAATCCAAAATGCATCTCTATTTATAACAATCTAGCCTCAACGTTCCTATGGTCCACAACCCATGGTTTTTGGACTCCTAGTTTACCCTTTGACCCATTACAATACGTTCGGAACTTTGACCCGCCCCAAAATCCCTGCGCTAGACTAAATATAATAAAAAATAACCAAAATGCACTGGTTTCACAGCTTGTTAGGAGACCCCGTTCCAACAGTACCCCAACACAATCTTGTGACTCGTCCCAAGTCATTGCACTGGTGCGGCTTCTATTTGCGCATGAAAAGTAGCTAGAATGCAGACAAGTGGAGGGAGTATGTCCTAAATTTGGGCCGCAGCTTGTTGCACAATGTTGACCAGTGCAGAGAGGCAGGTCCATCTGTATCCGTAGCAACCCGTTCTAGTAGCCGGTGGAGGCATGTGATGGCGGACTGAGCATCGTGTGCAAGCTGGAGTGCGGTATCAGACCAGGGCTTCAACTGTTTTCGAACAACCTGCTTGGAGTGGTGGAGGTCCTCAATCCTATCCATGGCGGCTAGGCACTGCGCGGAGACAGGGGAAGGTGTGGAGGCTAGGACTTGCTCCAGAACAGCTTCTGCCTGCTGTAATTCCTGCTGGACATGCTGAAGCGTGGAATGGTGCTGTACTGCCGTCCATAGTTGCGTAGCTGTTTCGACCAATTGGGCTCCTTGCGCCATCTGCTCCTGAATAATATGCGTTACATCAGTGACCATGACAATCCGCTGGGCTCGAACTTCTGGAGGCATGTCATACTGCTATCGCCTGTCTCGGTCACGGCGGCGAGCCTCTCGCAACACTCTGGAGGATAGTCCTTGTAACTCTTTATTAGATAGCTGCACTAAGTCTAATTGAACATCTCTAGTAGTTGGGTTGGGAGTGCGAAATATGGTACCGTGAGGGAGTGAACATACATTGCTTCTAGTGGGTGGCGTTCGGAAAAAGCCGAGAAGTCACGGAATGTCCCTGTATCGCAGCATTCCTTCTGAGCGTGGTTCGCAGACAATCCTTTGTGTTGGAAGCCCATGCTCACTCCTATTACTGCACTTAGCATCCCCAGGTCCTCTTAACAGTTCCTTTGGTGGGTTAGGGTCCATATTTTTAACAGAGAGACGAGCGTTACAGAAAGTATGGATGAACACAAAAAACTAGAATGCAGATAGCCAAAGCCTATTGACAGGTGAATAAATAGCCTGACCTGAAGTTTTCCAGCCATCCGCGCCCCAGCCGAAACTATTTAATGGCGAAGTAGCTCGTTTGTGGCACGTACCCTTGATCTGTCGAACCGCGCTTATCATAAATGGCTTCATTGATGATCTGACGCCTATTTTTCATGCTTGCAAGGGTCTTTTCTTATTAAATCGGGATGTGCTAACGGTCATCCTTCGTGCCCAAGGTCGTGTCCATGGAATGTCAGACCATGGATGACATTTATAGGTCGTTTGCGTACCTTGAATGAGGGTTGACGTGAGGTGTACCTGCAAGTTGATCAGCAGTCTTTTTGAGCCCTTTACTTTGTTCGTGGGCGGGACATCCTTGTGTGAGAAGGCTGCGTCATACGTCCTCATGTTATTTATTACTTGATATGTTCGCAGATTATCCCGGATATACATGGTTGTAAACAGGTCCTTAATCATACATGTGCTTAGGTCAGTGGTACCCTGGTAAGTTTGGTCGGGCAAGGTTCGATCGCACCCTTGAGTGTTGTACGCTAGCAGATATCCGCGTAGGTCGATTGACCTCGGAGCCCATCTGGCCACTGGGGTTCCTATATGCAGGATCACCCTACTCTAATACTTCCGCTAAGTAAAGAATGCTGGTCCTTGCATAGGTGCTTCACATCGGGTTAGCGATAGCGCTTCTAGCCTTCGTTTCGTGGGAATCTTAGGTTCCTCAGGCTGCTGATTATCACCTGCGTCCTCCTGGCAGGGCAAGGTTATTTCTGTGGTAGAGATGCGACGGAAATTCCTGATGGTCTGAAGGCTTCGAAGCGCCGAAACCTCATGCAACCGACCTTGCCAATTCTCCAACTCCTCATCGGAGTCGGAAAAACATTCACTGTCCTTTCCCCAACAGAGCATTCCTTCATCCGTGGGGTTAACCCGATCTTCATCCTGCGCAATTATCTTATAAATTTGATCTAATTCCTCCTTTGCGTAGGCTGGCTCTGTATACCACACACCTTCTACTGGATCTAGTGGTACTATGACACGCGTACCTTTGTTTTTGAACACCATGTTGCGTTTCTTGAGATTGATGATCCCCCCCATGTCTATTGCCCAGTCTAGCCCGAGGAGTATAGGGTAGGGGTCCGCGTCTTCAACTATTTCTATTACTTCAAAATTAGCTAGGACCCTGACCCCTGCAATGTCAACCATGACTTTCGGTAACCTACCCAGAGGGATGATTTTCTGTTGATTTTCCATTCGCAACTGGAAAGTGGACCATTCCAATTTAGGCTCTCCCATTCATTGCCATGCTTGTTTTGGTAAGACGTTGGCATCCGATCCAAGATCTAAGATAACCTGATCCATTTCATAATCTCTAATCTGTGCAGTCAATCGCATTTCTCTCTCGGTGCGTTTCTTATAGCTGTACAATTTGTGTACATTCTTGGTCTCAGGGATCAAATTGGGCCGAGCTGCGCATGTATTCATTAATGCTAGGAGATTTCCTACTGCATGCGGATCCCTTAGCAACTTCAGACATGCCTTTAAAAAGGGATCAATTCCTTCTTCGATCTAAGGTTGCGCGGGGGCTGCTAATGGTGCTTGTTCTTTGCAAGACACTCCTTTCTGAGAGGCCAACCCTTCTTCGTTTCCCTGGGTGTCTAGCCCACTACGTGTCATGACTTTTACACTTGGATCCACCTCCCTTAGCTCAGTTTTAACCCTCTGTACATTCTGCATAGGGGTAGGCTTCTTTTCCTACATCTTGGCTATTAAAATTAGGCAGTCTTCTACCTCATGGTCCATCTGTCTACAATATTTGCACGATGGCCTAGTGGGATTAGGGCATTCTCTGGAAAAGTGTCCTATTTCTCCAGAGTTATAACAGATTAGTTTACCTCGTCCCCGGCCTACGCTTCCTCCCTGACCTCCTCTGCCTCGGGCTGGTGATCCTCCAAAATGCGCAGCAAGTCTTGGCGATGCAGGGTCCGATTGCACCCGATATAAGTTCCCACGATCCATCATTAAGTCATATGTTCGACAGTTCTGCTCATCATGCCCACTGATCGGAATAATCGACACCATTATTGCTTTAGTTCTGGGACGTACGCACCCACCCGAGGGCAATGGTTTGTATCGTGTAGGCCTGCTACCTGACAATCATCACACCATAACGCATATCTGCTTGATATTGGTCGCAACAGGACAGGTTCCCTACTTGCCCTTGGGCGTATCGGACTAGGCCCTCCGGCTTGCATATAATCGGTGACCAGAGGGCACTGATCCTTCGGATGGCCAAACGCCCGACAACGTATACACCAAAGATCTACGCAGATGTCCTTTCCCTGCTCTTTTCGCAGGTTCTGTATCTCCATATGCATAGCCCCAAGTTGTTCCTAGATTTGTTGTACCCCTGCTGACGTATCCTCTCGGGGTGCAGCTTCTAATTTCATAGCAACTTCCACAGCTTTCTCCTGTGATTCAAAGGTCTAATGACTCATCAATGTACGCAGGTGAAGTAACAACATGGCGATGAACCACTTCGTATGTTGTCTATCATCATACTAGAACCCTCCTTCCCTAATTGCCTTCTTCAATCGCTATTCAACCTCCCATACTGACTCAGACAAACCTTGTTTGAAGTCCTTTACTTCCGCTACCAACTGGGAATAAGATTTCAGCTTCCAGAATTTTTGCTTCAGAGCATCCTTGATATCTTGAATGGAGGTGGTCCCATTGTAGGCAACGTATCACATATACCAGTCCAGAGCTCTGTCTTCAAATGCTAAAGACAGCTGCGCCCTCTTGATCGTGTCACTTGCCACATTCTGCGCAGTCCAGATAGAGTCTGCCACAAACCAAAACTGGTCCATATCCTCGTCTCCTACCCCCTTGCAGGTAGGTAGTGTCAAATGCGCAGCCATATCACTGTCTAGGGGGGGTGGCGGTACAGGCAAATTCTTACCTTTGCGCATCCGAGGTGGCGATGCAGCCGGGGGATCTTGCATAGCAGGTTCCTGCAACGGATTGTAGGCAGATCTCCCTCCGTAAAGGTTGGTCCGATAGTATTTACCACTGCGGGTCACGCTCCCGTCTAGATCTGAGGTCATTTAGTCAGTATGACTACACAGAATTCTCTTTTCGCACAATAATTTCTTGATCAACAATGGTAACGTCCTCATAAAATTGCCTCAGAATCCTTTGAAGAATCATCGTTCAGCTTCAGAGTATGATACAGACTGATCAATGGCAAATTTTGTCACAAATCCTCCCAGCACACTATCCACCCAGTGATCCACCGTGCGTGTGATATTATTATTAGTTTTCTCAAGCTGTTCGAGCAACTCTGGGGTCCACAAAGTGACCCGCTCGTCCTTCTCGCACTTCTAGAATTCCACCAGTCTGGCCAGCCACTCTTGGAGTTCAATCGAAAAAGTCACAAAGAATATTTCATAGCTTTCAGTAAGGATGTACCTATTTTTCCACCTTTCAGTCGTTAAATTCTCACTACGATTTTATTTTACTGCGTACTCCTAGATCTGTCTTTCGAGCCAGTCCTCGATCTCTGTTCTTTCAGGCTTTCAGTATTCTCTTGTCATTACCTAATTCCTCTCTCATACTTCTTCCAATCCCGGCAATGGAACAATTTGTTGGCTTGAGGGGTCCTGACCCAGTTTCGGTATGCAAGGTTTGCCAACAAACCCCTATACTACTGGTCCTTTTGGCAGTGACCTACTTTCGCAGGTCACAATCTCACCCGAAGTAGAATGGGTGGGTGCTGGAACCAGGTTTTTGCACCCTGAGAAAGGAAGGGTAAGGCAAGCAGAGCTGCGTTCTGTTCTGTAATTCCCAGATTACCTTGTTTCTTCGTAGGGTTAATTGTATATCTATTGTAGTGCCCCACTCTATATTTCTGACCTTGATATGGCATTAACAATGATTTAGCCTTAAGGCTCACACATTATTATTTGAAGATCTCAGGTTGAGGATCTAGACACATGACTCTATTATTAGTGGATTTGATGGTTGTATTGACACTATGATGATTGTAGCAGTAATGGATATGCATGTTCTCTATTGATATCATGATGATGATAGATTTCATGGATAAATATGTTTTCTAGTGATGTTACAATGATGATGGCTTTGATGGATATGTTAATGATAACCATGATGGATGTGTCTCCTATGGTAGCTACTTGCATTAGTTATGATTCAAAATGAACAACGATGTGAATGAAGATCATGTTGATGTTGCTATTATGATAATGACTAACAATGAGAAAATTTGTTACTCATGATGATTGAGTATGACAGGAAACCACCAGAGGCACTCGCATATGATGAGCTGATAACATCTGGTTTGGTAGGAATTAATATTTTGTCTTTGAAATTATAAGTTCAGTTTGGAACTTGATATATATATATATACACTTTGATGATATGTCAGTGGTTGCAGGAACATGTTAGTTTCTTGGCCGAATGACTCACATATGGGTGATGGGCTTGTACAATTGGATGGAACAACATGGGAGGGGTGGAACAGTGTCCTTGATCTCACCCGCTAGCCTCCCTCCGTGACTTAGATTGGAAAGGTCGAAGTACCTTCGCCTTGAAGATCACGATGTCGTGAGGGCAGGTCCCAAATTTGGTTTGCTCATGAGGATTTTCTGGGGGGCGCGCATCAAGGCAAATTGCTTGATCCCCAACACCATTAGTCTCACTATAGCAGACAACATATGAGATGATAGGGGTCTTTGTCGTTGCACATATAATTTCCCCTCGTAACTACTAGATACTTGAAGGGCAAGTGGTGTGGCACCCTTGGAATTTCAAGAGAAATTCTTAAAGGGCACGACCGACTTGGCACCCTTCGTATCAGAAATAAATTAGTAGGCATGACACCCTTGGAACTTCGAATGGAAGTTCTTGAAGGGCATGACCCACTTGACACCCTTGATATCATTAAAGAAACTCATAAATATAATCAATATATGAAAATCCAACTAATTCATATCAAGTGACATATGATGTTAGAACCAAAGGAATTAAATCAAGAATAAAACTTAGGGTAAGGGAGGAATAGGAAGAGATAAAATATTTACTATGATAACTCTACCCTTTCCATGTTAAAACAAAATATTAAGTACATAAGACTTAATTAGGCAAAAGGGGAAAGAGGGACATAGAGTTAAGTGGAAATATTTATTAAAAACTTCATTAAGAGAAGAGGGTGGTGAATTAAAATGAGATTAATAAATTAAAGTTTGAGAAATTTAGAGAACTTCCATGTGGCAAGAGCCAACATAAGAATACTCATCAAAAGAACAAGTTAAGGTAGTTAGGGGACCAAAGCTGAGAATCATCAATTAACGTCAGTAATAAACCCAAATTAAGGAGTAAAAAGGGGGAATCAAGAGACAACTAGGAGAAGAAATAGGAAACCTTATTGGGTGAGGGAAATACTATTTTTAAATGAATAATTAAGTAAATTATTTTTGAAGAGTCTTGATGAGAGGGTGACACATGGGTGGGTGAATAATCAAATTTTGGGGTAATAAACAAATAATTATTATGCATGAAATTCCAAGTGTCACCTATGAAACCTTCTATAAAAGAAAGGGAAATGGAAGAGAAAAAGGGACCTTTTGGGTTTACCCTATTGTTGGATGGAGGAGATTATGTCAGTTTGAGTGGTTACGAGATATAGTTGAGTTTGGTGAGATAGAGTATTATAGAGAGGGGACTCTTGAGCCAAGAGGGGTTCACCTCTATCAGTTAGCACATTCCTTCGTTGTACAACCCCATTGCAGCTCGGGGGTCTGCAGGGAAGGAGAGTACCCAAGGAATAGGCTTGGAAATCAACCGTTGGGTCATTACATTCGGATTAAGCACGACAACCTTCAGGCTTGGAGGTAGACAATAGCAAGGGAGCTCAAGCAACGGCAAGTCAAGTTTGGTTCTCGTCCAATGGTGAACGGTACATGTGTTAGTTAGATTGTTTTTAATTATGATGATTTCATTGTGCCTAGATCAACGAGTTAAATAGATATATGTGTTATGAAGTTAAATTCATGGACTTTGATATAAGGGAATTAATTTTTACTGAGTTTCAAACTTGTATGATTATGGTTTAAATTCCTAGTTACTGTGTTTAAAAAAAAAAAAAAAATTTAAAGCCTAGCGCTCATTTAGTAAATTAAAGGGTTGATCTCTAAACTTGGTATTAGAGAAAGGTTCAACCTCTAGGACCTATAGGCCCATAAAGTATTAAGGTTTTTATATGCAACTTTGATGGCTTCATCTTCCAGCATTTGGTGCTGCTGCAAGAAGGCATCTAACTCCTCTACCCAAGCTTTGGCTGAACATACTGCTGAACCCTCAAAGGTAGATAAATGAAATCTATTCTGCTACTCCTTTCCATTCACATAACACAAAAACTATCAACAATTCATACAATAGTACTCACATATTCATATCTATAATAATCCTTCGCATTCATTCATTCATCAATATTTCCTTACAATTCCCTTCCCAACCTGCGAACAAAGCAGCAGGGTCTGCACACAGCTGGACTAGGATCTCTGCGCACACATCCAGCAGGAGTCCATTCCCCAAAACCCAAACAGATAGCTTAAACAATAGATCGCATCAATAGCTCATCCATTCCTATCCTTTAAAATCCAAAATGCATCTCTATTTATAACAATCTAGCCTCAACGTTCCTATTGTCCGCAACCCATGGTTTTTGGACTCCTAGTTTACCCTTTGACCCATTACAATACGTTCGGGGCTTTGACCCACCCCAAAACCCCTGCGCTATGATAAATATAATAAAAAATAATCAAAATGGACCAGTTTCGCAGCTTGTTAGGAGACCCCGTTCCAACAGTCCCCCAACAATCTTGTGACTCGTCCCAAGTCACTGCACTGGTGCCACTTCTATTTGCGTGTGCAAAGTAGCCAGACTGCGGACAAGTGGAGGGAGTATGTCTTGACTTTGGGCTGCAACTTGTTGCACAATGTTGACCAGCGCCAGAGAGGCAAGTCCATCTGTATTTGCAGCAACCCGTTCTAACAGTTAGTGGAGGTGTGCGATGGCAGACTGAGCATCGTGTGCAAGCTAGAGTGCAGTATCAGACCAGGGCTTCAACTTTTTTCGAACAACCTGCTTGGAGTGGTGAAGGTCCTCAATCCTATCCATGGCGGCTAGGCGCTGCGCGGAGACGGGGGAAGGTGTGGAGGCTAAGACTTGCTCCAGAACAGCTTCTGCTTGCTGTAATTCCTGCTGGACATGCTGAAGCGTGGAATGGTGCTATACTGTCGTCCATAGCTGCATAGCTGTTTTGACCAATTAGGATCCCTGTGCCAGCTGCTCCTGAATAATATGCGTTGCATCAGTGACCATGAAAATTCACTGGGCTCGTACTTTTGGAGGCATGTCATACTACTGTCGCCTATCTTGGTCACGGCAGCGAACCTCTCACAACACTCTGGAGGATAGTCCTTGTAACTATGTACTAGATAGCTGCGCTAAGTCTAATTGAACATCCCTAGTAGTTGGGTCGGTAGTGTGAAATATGGCAGTGCGAGGGAGTGAACATACATTTCTTTTGGTGGGCGGCGTTCGGAAACGGCGGAGAAGTCACAACATGTCCCTGTACTGCAACGTTCCTTCTGAGCATGGTTCACAGACAATCCTTTCTATCGAAAGCTCGTGCTCACTCCTTTTACTGCACTCAGCATCCCTAGGTCCTCTTAACAGTTCCTTTGGCGGGTTGGGGTCCATATTTTTAACAAAGAGACGAGCGTTACAGAAAGTATGGATGAACACAAAAAACCAGAACACAGATAGCCAAAGCCTATTGACGGGTGAATAAATAGCCTGACCCGAATTTTTCAAGCCATCCGCGCCCCAGACGAAACTATTTAATGGCGAAGTAGCTCCTGCGTGGCACGTACCCTCGATTTGTCAGACCGTGCTTATCATAAATGTCTTCATTGATGATCTGCCGCCTGTTTTTCGTGCTTGCAAGGGTCTTTTCTTATTAAATCGGGATTTGCTAACGGTCATCTTTCATGCCCAAGGTCATGTCCATGGAATGTCAGACCATGGATGAAGTTTGTAGGTTGTTTGCATACCTTGAATGAGGGCTGACGTGAGGTGTACCTGCAAGTTGATCAACAGTCTTTTCAAGCTTTTTACTTTATTCGTGAGCGGGACGTCCTTGTGTGAGAAGGCTGCGTCATACGTCCTCATGTTATTTATTACTTGAGATGTTTGCAGATTCTCCCAGATATACATGGTTGTAGACAGGTCCGTAATCCTACGTGTGCTTAGGTCAGTGGTACCCTGGTAAGTCTGGTTAGACAAGGTTTGATTGCACCCTTGAGTGTTGTACGCCAGCAGATATCCGCGTAGGTCGACTGACGTCGGATCCCATCTGGCCACTGGGTTTCCTATACATAGGATCACCCTACTCCAATACTTCCCCTGAGTAAAGAATACCGGTACCTGCGTAGGTGCTTCACATCGGGTTAGCGGTAGTGCTTCTAGCCTGTGTTCCATGGGAATCTTAGGTTCCTCAGGCTGCTGATTATCACTTGCATCCTCCTGATAGGGCAAGGTTCTTTCTTTGGTAGAGATGCGACATAAATTCGTGATGGTCTGAAGGATTTGAAGCACCGAAACCTCATGCAAACGACCTTGCCAATTCTCCAGCTCCTCATCAGAGTCAGAAAAACATTCACTATCCTTTTCCCAACAGAGAACTCCTTCATCCGTGGGGTTAAACCAATCTTCATCTTGCACAGTTATCTTATAAATGTGATCTAATTCCTCCTTTGTGTAGGCTGGCTCTGTATACTGCGCACCTTCTGCTGGATCTAGTGGTACTATGACAAGCATACCTTTGTTTTCGAACACCATGCTGCATTTCTTGAGATTGATGACCCCCCCCATGTCTATTTCCAAGTCTAGCCTGAGAAGCGCAATGTAGGGGTTCGTGTCTTCAACTATCTATATTACTTCAAAATCAGCTTGGACCCTGACCCCTTCAATGTCAACCATGACTTTCGGTAACCTACCCAGAGGGATGATTTTCTGTTGATTTTCCATTCACAGTTGGAAAGTGGACCATTCCAATTTAGGCTCTCCCATTCGTTGCCATGTTTGTTTTGGTAAGACGTTGGCATCCGATCCAAGATCTAAGATAACCTGATCCATTTCATAGTCTCCGATTTGTGTAGTCAATCGCATTTCTCTCCTGGTGCATTTCTTATAGCTGTACAATTTGTGTACATCCTTGGTCTCAAGGATCAAATTGGGCCGATCTGTGCAGGTATTCAGTAATTCTAGGAGATTTCCTACAGCCCACGGATCCCTTAGCAGCTTCAAACGTGACTTTAAAAAGGGCTCAATTCCTTCTTCGATCTGAGGCTGCGCGGGGGCTGCCAATGGTCCTTGTTCTTTGCAAGACACTCCTTTCTGAGAGGCCAACCCTTCTTCGTTTCCCTGGGTGTCCAGCCCACTATGTGTCATGAATTTTACAATTGGATCCGCCTCCCTTAGCTCAGTTTTAACCCTTTGTACGTTCTGCGTAGGGGTAGGCTGCTTTTCCTGCATCTTGGCTATTAAAATCAGGCAGTCTTCTACCTCATGGTCCAGCTGTCTACAATATTTTCACAACGGCCTGGTGGGATTAGGGAATTCTCTGGAAAAGTGCCCTATTTCTCCATAGTTATAACAGATTAGCTGACCTCGTCCTCGGCCTGTGCTTCCTCCCCGACCTCCTCTGCGTCGGGCCGGTGATCCTCCAAAGTGCGCAACAAGTCTTGGCAATGCAGGGTTCGATTGCACTCGATATAAGTTCCCTCGATCCATCATTAAGTCCTATTTTTGACAGTTCTGCTCATCATGTCCCACTAATCGACAAAATCGGCACCATTGTTGCTTTAGTTCTGGGACGTATGCACCCAGCGGAGGGCAATGGTTCGTATCATGTAGGCCTGCTACCTGAAAATCATCACACCATAGTGTAGATCCACTTGATCCTGGTCACAATAGGACAGGTTCCCTACTTGCCCCTGGGCGTATCGGACTAGGCCCTCTGGCTTGCATATAATCGGTTAGCAGAGGGCACTGATCCTTCATATGGCCAGATGCCCAACAACGTATACACCAAAGATCTGTGCCGATGTCCTTTCCTCACTCTTTTCACAAGTTCTGTATCCCCATATGCATAGCCCCAAGTTGTTCCTGGATTTGTTGTACCCCTGCTAACGTATCCTCTCGGGGTGCAGCTTTTAATTTCATAGCGACTTCCATAGCTTTCTCCTATGATTCAAAGGTCTGATGACTCATCGGCGTATGCAGGTGAGGTAACAATATGGCGATGAACCACTATGTATGTTTTCTATCATCATACTCGAACCCTCCCCTAATTGCCTTCTTCAATCGCTGATCAACCTCCCATACTGACTCAGACGCACCTTGTTTGAAGTCCTTTACTTCCGCTACCAGCTGGGAATAAGATTTCGGCTTCCAGAATTGTTGCTTCAGAGCATCCTTGATATCTTGAATGGAGGCGGCCCCATTCTGGGAAACGTATCACATATACCAGTCCAGAGCTCTATCTTCAAATGCTAAAGACAGTTGCGCCCTCTTAATCGTGTCACTTGCCACATTCTTGGCAGTCCATATAGAGTCTGCCACAAACCAAAACCGGTCCATATCCTCGTCTCCTATCCCCTTGAAGGTAGGTAGTTTCAAATGCGCAGCCATATCACTGTCTAGGGGGGGTGGCGGTACAATCAAATTCTTACATTTGCGCGTCTGAGGTGGCGATGCAGCCGGGGGATCTTACACAGCAGGTTCCTACAACGGATTGTAGGTGGATCTCCCTCCGTCAAGGTTGGTCCGATAGTATTTACCACTGCGGGTCGTGCTCTCATCTAGATCCGAGGTCATTCAGTCAATATGACGACACAGAATGCTCTTTTTGCACAATAATTTATTGATCAGCAATGGTAACATCCTCAAAAACTTGCCTCGGAATCATTTGAAGAATCGTCGTTCAACTTCAGAGTATGATATAGAATGATCAATGGAAAATTCTGTCACAAATCCTCCCAGCACACTATCCACCCAGTGATCCACTGTGCGTGTGATAGTATTATCAGTTTTCTCAAGCTGTTTGAGCAACTATGGGGTCCACAAAGTGACCCGCTCTTCCTTCCCGCACTTCTGGAATTCCACCAGTCTGGCCAGCTACTCTTGGAGTTCAATCACAAAAGTCACAAATAATATTTCGTAGCTTTTAGTAAGGACGTACCTATTTTTCCACCTTTCAGCAGTTAACTTCTCACTATGATTTTCTTTTACTGTGAACTCCTAGATTTGTCTTTCGAACCAGTCCTCGATCTCTATTCTTTGAGGCTTCTAGTATTCTCTTGTCATTACCTGATTTTTAGAGACCAACCAATATTTTACTATATGAGCGCTAGGCTTTAAATATTTTTTTTTATACACAATAATTAGGAATTTAAACCATAATCATACAAGTTTTGAAACTCAGTAAAATTAAATCACATATATTAAAGTCCATAAACTAACTTCATAACACATACATCCATTTAACTTGTTGATTATAGGCACAATGAAAGCATCATATATCAAAACAATATAACAAACACATGTACCGTTCACCCTTAGATGAGAGCCAACTTGACTTGCCGCTACTTGAGCTCCTTTCTTGTCATCTACCTCTAAGCCTGAATGTTTTCGTGCTTAATCCGAATGTAATGACCCACCGGTTGACCTCCCAGCCTACTCCTTGGGTACTCTCCTTCCCCACGGATCCCCGAGCTGCAATGGGGTTGTACAACGAAGGAATGTGCTAGCTGATAGAGGTGAGCCTCTCTTGGCTCAAGAGTCCCCTCTCTATAATACTTTATCTCACCAAACTCAACTATAGCTCGTAACCACTCAAAATGACATAATCTCCTCCATCTAACAATAGGGTAACAAAAAAGGTCCTTTTCCTTTCTATTTCCTTTTATTTTATAGAATGCTTCATAGGTGACACTTGGAATTTCATGCATAAATAATTATTTTTTATTAACCCAAAATTTGATTATTCACCCACCCATGTGTCACCCTCTCATCCAGACTCTCCAAAATAATTTACTTAATTATTCATTTAAAATAGTATTTTCCTCAACCCAAAAAGACTTCCTATTTCTTCTCCTAGTTTTCTCTTGATTCCCCCTTTTCTACTCCTTAATTTGTGTTTATTACTAAACTTAATTGATAAGTCTCAGATTTGGTCCCCTAAACTACCTCAATTTGCCTTTATGATGAATATTCTTATGTTGGCTCTTGTTGCATGGAAGTTCTCTAAATTTCTCAAATTTTAATTTATTAATCTTATTTTAATTCACTACCCTCTTCTCTTAATGAAGTTTTTAATAAATCTTTACACTTAACTCTATGTCCCTCTTTCCCCCTTTTTGCCTAATTAAGTTACTTATGTACATTATCCACTTAATATTTTGTTTTAAACATGGAAAGTTTAGAGTTATCATGGTACAATATTTTATCTCTTCCTATTCCTCCCTTACCCTAAGTTTTATCATATATCACTTGATATGATTTGCTTGGTTATAACATTATTTACCACTTGATATGATTTCGTATCTTGATTATATTTATTAGTTTATTTTTATTGCTGTTGAGGGTGTCAAGTTGGTCATGCCCTTCAAGAAATTCCATTCGAAGTTCCAAGGGTGCCATGCCTAACAGTTTATTGGTGATGCCAAGGGTGCCAAGTCGGTCGTGCCCTTCAAGAATTTCTCTTGAAGTTCCAAGGGTGCCATGCCACTTGCCCTTCAAGCATCTAATGGCTACGAGGGGAAATTATAGGTGCAACGACATAGACCACTATCATCGTGTATGTCACCTGCTATAGTGAGACTAATGGTGCTGGGGATCAAGGAATCTGCCTTGATGCACACCCCCCAGAAAATCCTCGTGAGCGAACCCAATTTGGGACCTGCCCCCACGGCGTCATGATCTTCAAGGCGAAGGTGTTTTGACCTTTCCAGCTTAAGTCATGGCGGGAGTGCTAGTAGGTGAGATCA
Organism: Pinus albicaulis; assembly: GCA_034641835.2. Lineage (NCBI taxonomy): Eukaryota > Viridiplantae > Streptophyta > Pinopsida > Pinales > Pinaceae > Pinus > Pinus albicaulis. The sequence continues at coordinate 15,991,744 of MU968493.1, forward strand.
GAGACACTGTCCCACCCCTCCCATGAAGTTCCATCCAATTGTACAGCCCCATCACCCATATGTAAGTCATTCAACCAAGCAACTAACCTATTCCTGCAGCCACTGACATATCATCAGAGTATATATATTTAGCAAGTTTCAAATGGAACTTAGAATTTCAATGACAAAATATTAATTTCCATCAAACCAGATGTCGTCAACTCATCATATACGAGTGCCTCTGGCAGTTTCCTGTAATACTCAATAATTATCAGTAACCAATTTTCTTAGTGTTAGTCATTGTCATAACAAAATCATCAACATGACATAGTCATCCATATCATTGTTTATCGTGAAACAGAAGTAATGTAAGTAGACAATATAAGGAGCACATCCATCACAACTATCATCATCATAACATCAATAGAAAAATACATATCCATCAAAGCTACCATCATCCTAACACCGACTAGGAAATAAACACATCCACTAATAGTAGAGTGAAGTGGTTGTGTCCTCCACCTGAGGTCCTCAAATAATAATGTGTGAGCCTTAAGGCTAAATCATTGTTAATGTCACATCAAGGTCAGAAATCTAGAGTGGGGCACTACATGCACCCCCCCTTAAATTAAACTTCGTCCCGAAGTTTCAAACCATGGAAATGATGACATATCCCACTATATCCTCCCTAGAAATGGAATTGGGAGTATGTTACTCTACTTTAATTATAAAGCATATAACTAAATGACAATGAGTTATAACCTGCAATTATAAAATATAATCATCTTATGAAAATTTTCCCATATCAAAATTTATGATGACTCAATTAGTACCAATAGAAGGGTCTAATATAATTTTTCCGAATAAGTATATGAAAATGATCAAATTATATCTTTCACCTTTTTTGCCCTCTATATAATGCATCCACCTTTATTTCATTGCATTTAACTTGCATTTGGTTTGCAGCATACACAAGGTCACTTGTTAATATGTATTAATGATTCAATGATGTTTGCTATTGGCATACCCATATCAATATACATTGACACGCACATACGCACACATATATTACCACTCTAAGTTATTTATTAACCACAATTCTTCCATGATTCAACTCATCCTAATACTAATGCTACACTAAAATTTTATTTAGATGAGGGTTATCCATAATGATACTTAACGCACATGTGTATATCTCTAGACTAACTATATTAATTTATAGAGAGAGTTATTGAATTTTATCTAAGTCATGAATTTAATCCATAATCACTATGGAAGAGAGAGAGGTTTTCAAAGTTATGTCCCTTACTTAGAAAGGTCTCATAAGGGAGATATAAATTACAAGACTCTTAAGATATTTGCTGAATCATATTTTACTAAAGTGTCCTGACTTAATGTCCATATTATGTAATACATTACATGAATATTATATTATATTTGAATAAAATAAATAGAGATTATTATTAAAAATAAGATGACTACAACATGCTCATCTAAACACTCCATTAGGATTCAATATAATAATACAACACGAAAGTTTCACTTACCTTAAACTATAATAATGTTAAATGCACTATACTATTTTAAATCCACTAAAATTTTTAGCAATATAATTTAATGACGGATAAACTAATCAGTTGGTTAGACTATGAAATAAATATTCCTCAACCTATTATTCATATATGCAACTCATTCTACAATACTTTCCTTTCCCAATTAATGCAACAAATTTTATGTCATAGGAGAATAAGTGAGTTGTTCAAAATATTCTTGTGATATGAAATTCTATTTTACAGAATTGATAAAAGAAGTTGACTATTTAGTGAATCAAAGTAGACGAATTCAAATTTTTGAAGTCCCTTGGGTTAAACATTTAGTGCTTGTTGCCTTTAGAATTGTTAAAACTACCTATCTCAATGAATTGTTGAAATATGGGCAACTGAAGCCTATTATGGAAAATAAAATTTGCAAACCTATCATAATTCATCTTAAGCTTCTCCTTGTCTCTCTCTCTCTCTCTCTCTCTCTTTTAATTTAATTTAATTATTATTATTATTATTTTTAATTTTTTTTTTCTTCAGTAAGTGTTTAGAGCCTTCTAAGTTACTCTTTGGTGTGATATTGGATTAGATATAAAAGTGAAACTTATGATTTTTGAAAGCTTTTCCGGATCAATGTATTGGCTCAATTGAAATCATTCAAAATCATTCAATTCTATAGCATGCACAATTGCTAATGATGTTTAAAATTTCAAAATATTAATTATATACCTATTATATGGAATTTATTTATTTGTTTAAAGGTAATATATATATATATAAGCTTTTCACAATATGGGCGGAAACATGAAGGTGGGTTACACTTTTGTGAGAATCGGGGGCCGAATTTTTTTTTTCGGCAATAGTTCGGCCGAACATTTTCTAAAGTTCGGCCGAACTTGTGATTCCATTTAGATTGACGACACACTGATGGTGCGGGCAAACATAATTTATGCCGGAGATTGGAAAACCGGCAACAAAAGTTCGACCGAACTGTGAGTTCGGCCGAACTTTTACTTTTAAAATAGTTCGGCCGAACTAATTCCTATAAATAAATCACCCGCGAAGTTTGTTTGTTTACTGGTTTGTTTATTCCCGCGAATTTCTGTTAGTGTCGCTGCTATTCATGCGTTTTCGCTCCTCCCTTCAGCGCTGTTGCTCCTCTCGTCGGCGCTGTTGCTCCTCTCGTCGGCGCTGTTGCTCCTCTCGTCGGCGCTGTTTTTTCTCAAAACCACAATATATAATTTTAGTGAGCGCTACAAAATTGTTTTGGAGTGAACGATGATACAAAATTATCCTATAGCGAATCGACAATGAATTAGAAATGGATGCTTTACAATTATTTTGTAGTGACTGATTAAAAAAAATTACCATTGTGTTGAGGGTGTTTATCCCTCTTTCTTTATAGGTTTCCAGCTTACTGGTCACATTATGGGGGTTATACCCATGAGTACTTGTCTTAGATCTTTGGAGTTCTAGTTTTATTAAAATTTGTATATGAGATTAAAACCTCCACTGAGGTGTATCCCAGTTTTGAAATCAGGTTGTAAATGTTCCAACATTTTTAATGTGGGACTGGCTATAATTTTATCAGGACTGTTGAACATATTCCGTATGTGTTATTTTTCTTTCGGTACATTGTGTAACTCGGCTCCTATTTTCTGGTTTTGGTAATCGATATTTATATATATACATATCTTGTGGAACAATTACATTTTCCTTTGATTAAGCTTGTCTTCAAATTGCCATTTAATTTTTTTTTCTTTTAAAGTTATTTTGTTCAAACCCTTGTCCCTTTTCATCGGTTATTTTGACAGAGGTTTTGTGAGGAATGTGCCAAGGTTTCTCTTTTTAAAAAAATGTAGTAATCTTGTTCTTGCACTATTAAATTTATCAGGTTCGATTTATTACGAGGAAATGTATTCTTATGAATAGTTTTTCTTCTATTTTTTTTCATGATTCAATATTACATGTTCCTATGGTAATCCTCATGGTTGATTATTTCCTCTAAATATTTTGAATACAGTTATCTTGATTTATTGCACAGTTGGATGTAATGTGTTGTCGTTTTTCCTTCATTTCTATTTTACAGATGCTTAACATTGTGCTTTAGATACTGCTGAAAATATATAGATAACTTTTGTCAAGTAATTTATTCTTCGAAATCAGATTTTTAATCTAATAACTATATAATTCATGACATGGTACCAGAAGACATAGGACCCAGGTTGGTTACTCCGGCTAGGGTCTTAAACCTCTGCTACCCCTCTAACAATTAGCACAGTCTTTAAGCTTAGAAAACAAATAATCGTTATCTAGTGCAAAACGATTTAATTTTTTTAGCCTAAGAAATTGCCAGAGTACACTTCACCAGTCATTCTTGTAATTTTTCGTCAACCATTACAACTTAGATACCTATTTTTTTGGAAATCCTAAGGAGAATAACAATTCAACTCTTTTCCCATACTTATATCTATTTTTAATTCAAATATAATTTAATATTATTGTCTGCTAGAAGTTAGTTTATGTTTTAAAAATGTGCAGTATTGCCATTAAAATGACCCTACAAGTTGATTCTTTCATTTTTTTCACTCTATAAGCATCAAAATATATGACAAATAATATAATTATCCAATCTAGATCATTATTTAATAATTTGTTAAAATTATGAGTAAGATATATATCATGGAATTTAAGTAAATAGTGTTAATTCATTGAACACTGTTGTACATTCCTTGTTGATACTTTGAAAGTAATATGTTTTGAAAAATAATTTGTTTATGGATTCTATTTTCCACATTCTCTCAACCATATCAAAAACCTTCTTATAATATTTGAAACCTAAGGTCTTTCCCATACCAAAGTATGTTCTTTTAAAACATGTTTTCTTGGTGATATGGGTGATTTAGAAATGATCGAGAGAGCAAAATTCCTCATTTAATATGTACAATATGTTTGGTTCATGCCACTAAGCCAAGAATTTTAAATTCAACTGAATTTTAATATAACCAACTAAATCTCCCGGATGCGGGTGTACGTGATCGTGCATAATTTGCTGACGGGGAGGTGGATGGGCGCGTGGTCTACCACCACCGCCATCCCTCTGCGCTCCGAGCATAAGTTAATATCGCCGGCCATCACATTTATTGCTGCATTAATGCAGACTTCATCGCATCGTTATCATGACCACTCCATTGCAATGGCGCCCATTCCTTTGATCCATTGTGTCTCTCCTCTGCGTTCTTGCTATTCACAGGTGGACATTGAACCCTGTTTGCACACCAGTACAGGGAAAAGGTGTCATCTGAGTTGCTGCCTCAAGCTCTCGACCGGCATTCACGTTTCTTCTGGTCCGTATTGCAACTATAGTAGCTCTTCCGTTGATTACAGGCCGTCTCTGCATTCGTTCACCATCCCTATCTCATTTTTTCGCCCTGCCCTCCCTGCCAAGCTTAACATGCCTCGTTTGAGACCAAGAATGACTTGCAGGCACGGCTCCTCTCCTGGGCAAGTCATAAGGCCGCCTGCGTTTCCCTCTTCTGCCTCTTCGTCGGATTCCTCTGACTCCGGTGAAGGTCGTGTCGCTGCTCCCAGAAGAGGCCGAGGACGTGGTCGAGGAAGCAGTCCTTCCACCTCTGCGGCACATGTCTGCCTCTCCTCCAATGCGCACTTTCATTCTGCCCGTTTCAATTACCCCTGCTCTCTCAACCACCAAGAGTTCATCGCCTCTGTTTCCATTAAACTCAGAACCAACCCGTCTGCTCAGGCTCAGCCCACGGCCCCCTCTGGAATTGCTCCGGCATCCGAGGACGAAATATTGTTTTTCCCCCCAGGGGTTATTCTGCAGAGTGTACAGGGGGCTATGGCCTCACAGCACGAGCTTCAGCAAGCTAGGCCTAGCGCTCCTTCTGGCAGTGACTTCTCAGGCAAAGCACCTCCTCCTCCAGCAGATGATGATTTCAACCCGTATGCATGCCCAGTGGTGGAAGAAGCGCCCTCGCCCACCAATGATGCTTAATGGTTTTCGCTCGCCAGTTTTTGAACACAGGTACTAAGAAGGAGTTCACCCTCCTTCTTTTTTACAGTTTTTGCAGGAGTTATGTTGTCATTCTCCTTCGCCATATCACCGGTTTCCAAATTAATGTTTTTCCAAGCAATTCTATACAAGTTAATGTGCTCAGGACAGCGCTCCAGCGCTTCAAAACGACTGTTTGTAATTTTTGCTATGGAAAGTGTTTGTTTTGGTCTTATATGTCGAGTAGAGTCCTACACTCCAGAAATCATCTTAGATACAAGTATCAACTGTTTAGAAAGGAGGACAAGGTCCTGGTCACCAATGTATTCTCAGTCAGTAAACAGCTGTGGTTTTTTTATGTCAATGATCAGCAATGTAATGTAAGAATGCCACATCTCTGGGCTAGCTATTCTGAGGCCTCAGCCTCTTTGTAATCTTTTTGTATCAATATAGAAGTAGACCAATTCAGAAAAAAAAAAAAAAAAAAAAAATATAACCAACTAAATCCTTCAAAAAAAGAATAAAACAATTTATGTTAGGGTTGTGGATTCAGGCATTGAAACAACACACCATGATATTTCAAATTTAAAAATAATGGTTTGAGTCCTAGGTAGCTTAGAATCCTATTTTTTTTCAAAATAAGGATGCACTCCCATTTGATTCTCATGATTAGGTTGTAATCATGAGGCTCTCGCTCAAGAGTGGACCTTCCCAAAATCTGGTGACGTATTGTCACAAAAAAAACCATAAAATTGAAAAACACATCATGCAAGAAACATAGCTCACTGACATATCATTTTTCTCCTTCAAAGAAAAAAAATTCACATGATGTGAATGTCTCCATGTACTCTTACATATTGGTGTACAAAGCCATCAACCAAACACAATTCGACAAAACATGCCTCTTCAAACAATTTACTCTCAAGTCAAATAATAGCTCATGTACAAATTTCCATATTTGTTGCATTTAAGTGTGTCAACATAACTCTACCTTCAACATCTTGCTTCATGCAACATGCACCATACTTTGAATTTGCAAAGAAATTCATGAAACATCAAAATACATGCAAGGCCTTAATTGGATAAGAAATCTAACCATCGTTACCAAACCATTTCAATGGTGCTTCTTTTAATGCACTTCATCATCATGTGAATCATCTTGACCCTCATCGATTATGGAATCCTCTTTTCCATTCTTGTCATTATCTCTTTCCACCTTCTTCAAATGTTGTGGATGACTTGTTGGATACAAAGTCCAACACTTGTCTAAAAGGTGATCTTTCTTATGGCAATGAGTAATAAACAATTGCAACTTATTTTCAACATCATTTTCCTTGTCCAATGGGCCTTGGACTTTTTGCCTCATTTATTTAGAAAGTTTCATGTGCATGGATATGTTCTTCCAACATCTATAAACATTATGATTATTCAAACCACAAAGGAACATGCAAGTTATTTTTTCCAAATCTTATGTGAATATTTACCATATTTATCATAATCAAAAGAAATTTGATTAGAGGCAAATTTATACCTTGAACATTCACCATTGTCGCCTTCTTGAGGAGGTGAATTTGATGAGGTAGTGACTCTCCTTTGAATACTAGCAATGAATTCCAATGACTCTGGAGCTTTCAACATCCTCTTCTTTTACATTCTCATTAGGCTTGCATGATTATTAACATCTTCTTACAAAGTAGGTGTCAAACTTTTCCATTCATCATGAATACAAACTTCACAAGCTTGAGGGTAATGAACACGAAATAAAATTCTATTCTTGGAACAGCTTCATGTGCCTCCTTGGCTTTGGAGCATTCTCCATTATGTTTTTCATAACGGGAACCCAAATAATTAGGCCCTTCCTCAACAACATTTGGCTCCTTCTATGCCTTGTACTCAACTATGCCTTGTACATGTTTGCCTTTAACCCTTTACTTTCATAGCACATTTTCATAAAAAATTTGGACCTTATTCCTCTAGTGTGTCTCTGAAAAGCACGTACACATTCATTTTGATTAAAATAGTTGTTACACAGTAATTTGTCACCGTCCTTTCAATCCCTGTCCCAGACATTGGAGGGCTCATTTCGTGACCTGTGAGTAGTGACATGGCTTGAAATCACTTTCATGACATCCCTCTGAACAAGAGCTTTCATTGCTCTCAAGACATCTCCTTGTGGAAAACCCTAAAAATGGCCCTTTTTGCATTGGCGGGCGAGGCAGGTTTAGTACCCGCGCCAATGGGGAAAATCCTTCAAGGTCGGCATGGTGGCGCTACGTCCCCGGTCGCACTGTCGGTAATTTAAGGGTTTTTAAATAAATGGCGGAAGTTTCATCCTAACTTGATTCTCGTAGTGTCTATCTTGAGTTGGGAGGTTTGGCTCACAGGATTTCCATGTAGGGGAAGTGGTTTGCCACCTCTCATGGAAGCTTCCTTGAGGATAGGGCCAATCCCATGATTATAAGGATCCCAACTCCCCTTCCTCCATCTATAAAAGCTTGCCCATCTCCATTGTAAGCTAGTCTTCAAGTTCCCAAATTCCCAAGAGCTTTATGCTACAAGAGCCTCCATAATTCCCTTAAGGCCAAATCCAAGCAAGGAGACTATTGTCAAGATCCGAAGAGAGAGGTTTGTCCCATCCTTGACAGGATTTTCGAGACGTGTTCTGCTGGCGACCTGCCGAAGGATAATTTAGCGTCAGAACTATGGTTGTATTCTTCCTTTGATTGATTAATAATAAACGACTATTGGTTATGGTTCCACTCTTGTTGTTGTTTATGATGATGAGTTATGTCCTTTCTGACTGACATATAGTTGCATCTACTGGATTTTACACTTGCGTTTGTTTTGTTTCTCGCACGTGTAGGTGTCCTATCACGGAGATCATGGGGATTGTGATCTGCCAAAGCTAAGGAATGTGAGCGCTACCTCTTCTACAAGCAACAACGTTGGATTCCAGGTATGCCTTCATCGCTAGTTGGTTTATTTGCAATTAGGAACCTGCACTATAGCGTGAACGATTGTTGCTAGACCCGGTCTGGGCTAGTAGGGATTACCTCTGTCCGCAGAGGGGATTTACCTCCACAACAAATTGACGACTCCGCTGGGGATCGTTAGCTTGTTGCTGTTCGTTTTATAAGCTATAGACGGAGCCTGAAGTTGGCCAGATAGCCTTTGAAATGTTTTTGCTCTGCAATTGCGAAGTAGATCAAAGCTGCTTCAGTCAATCTCTGGTTTAGTTTGTAAACTGAACACTTGGAGCATCGTCTTGTCTTTTCGGTCGATTCTTGATCCTCCTTGCTTGATCAGCTCTTTTGGGCTGGTTCTTTCTGTGAATTTGGGTTTTTGATAGCTTGGTCATCACTGGTTTGCTTGTTGGATTGGTCTTTTTTATTTTTTACTGGGAAACTCGACTGACGTGCTTTTTAGCTTGACAGTCGTGCCCATTGGCGCAGGTTGCTTGTGTATTACCCGCGCCAATTCGTCTCTGGCGCTAGTTTCAGCCTCACAGTCACGCCAATCCTGTGAGGTACTAGGGTTTGCTCAGTTCTGAGCTTCATGAGCCTGATCTGTGTGTTTGGTCTTGATGTTTCCACTGCTTGAGTGTTTTGGAGCCTTGATTGACAGACTGTTACCTACATCCTTTGGTTGTTTTCCCATTTCCATCGATTTTGCATTCTAGCCCTAGGTCATCTAGGTGCTATTGTGTGTCGAGCCTCCCTTTGGAGTTTTTGGTATCTATTGGTTCAGTCAACCTTGTGATTGCTTCTTTGCATTCGTTTGGTGGTTTTCTATTGTCTCATTGCGTTGTTTGAGTGATTGTTTCCTTTTTCATTTGATTTCCGCCTTGTCTCGTTTTGGGCCTAGATTACACGGCTCATTTGGAGTCTTTTGGATTCTTTTCGTTTTGAGGGACTTTTTGCTGATTTGAGGTCTCATTGTATGTTTGCATTGAGTGAAATTTGATTGTTTTTTCTCTCTTGTCATCATTTCTCAAATTTCTCTTGCATTAGTTTTCATTTTTTTAGCGCACTTTGCTCTGAAATATTGAAAATATAAAAAAAAAATCTCTTTTTCTTTTCATTAGTTAATGTGAAATAGATCTTTTCGGTGTTATTAGTGATTGGTAACTTTGAATGAAAAGCTTTTTAGTTTTCATTAGCTGCATTAGAGACATCATTGGTTGTTTTCTGTTCATTTCATTATTATGTGAAAAGCTCTCAACTCTCTCATAAATAGCTTTCATCGAATGAAATGATATACTATGGCATATAGAGTGAATTTAGGACATTTTGAGACATTACATTCGCTAGGGCCTGAAAACTGAAACGTAATTGAAGATAAAATTTAAAATTTACTCAATTTACACTAAGGCAACATTGAAATCTAACGAAACACATTTAGAGGTCTAGGCTAGAGATGTGTTCTAGCGTCTTAAAACCTAGTAGCTGTCGTTCGCCTCTTGGCTTTAGACAGCGCTAGTACGGACTTGTGCTCCCCGTACCGTCGTGTATATAAAGGGAGACCCCACTAGGTTTCTATCCTTTATCCACAGGAAGACGAGTCTGCCGCCTTATACTCGTGATACACTGGACACAGCATTCGGGGAGATTGCCTGCACGTACGCCAAGTCCTTGGTTGATTTCTGTTTCATTTTGAAACCAAGGTGTATATTGCAATTCACGGTTATTTGGTACACCCTTTGCCTAGTATTCATGAGTATTCATTTGATCTTTTCTAACTCTTTAAATTTTAAAGGATCACCAAGCGCTTGTCCTTTCACGCATGCTTCAAAACTGAAAGAGATAGAGTCACCTTTCAGCCGTTTCTCGACTCTTAAAACATGAAACGGTAAAGTTTCTAAAGTTTCAATGTGGTAAAACAAAACACCCGCGATCACATGCCCCGTTAGATTTTTCTTGTTGGCCGTTTGATTGTGTGTCTTGACTCTTTTTCAGCCCATGTGTGTTTGGTCTTTTTCTCTTGTCGTTGCTACCACAGTGGCGGAACCTTCTGTTTCGTCTACTGGTAGTCCATATATGGACGATTCATCAGAGGCTTCCCAACCCTTTGTTGAACCTCAGCAGCCCATTGTTTCCAAGTTTCCTGACGGGGGACTGGTTCTTGCTGAGCAACCTTTTGGAGGACCAGTTGAGTTCAATTAGCCCTTTTTCGACCCTTGGTCTGAATTAAGAGTAGGGGCAGATTTCCTTTCTCTTACATCGGGTTTGCCTTTTATAGCTGCTGTTTTTCCTCCTAGTCCTCGCCGTCTATTACGAGATCTAGCGGCAGGCTCAAACATGAGTGAATCCAGTGAGGAAATCCCCACGTCTGGTGAAGATTACCAGTTATTTCCTTGGAGATTATTTCCAGGAGACAACCCTGAACCAGTTGTTATGTCATCACCCGTTCCCTCATTACCAGCAGGGTATAGATCCTTGGGTCAAATTATTGCCGCCGCAGCCTCTATGGGGGTATCAGCTCCTTCTACGAGGCCGGTGGTTCCTTCATTGGGGATGTCTCCTTAGACACCTGTCACGTCGTCCCCTCAGGTCACTTCTGTACCCATTCGACCCACTATTTGTGTGGCCGCATCTGCACCCGCTGTTGCAGCACACTCCGCGAGGGCTGTGCCGCCTCCTGAAGACGTCTACATAGCGACTGCTATGTCGGAGAACATCTCTCTGGAGGAGTATCGGTTGTCCCTACAACAGCCGAACCCCGAGGTTGGACAAACCTCTCAAGATCCCAACTGCCCGTATTTTTCACATTATGCATAGGATGGTACGCCCGTGTATGCTTTTCCATATCAGTATGATGAGCACGGGGACATTTTACGCTTACCCGCTCCAGAGTCTCACCTTCATGCTCAAGGTTTACCCTATAATCAGGCTAGACATCCTTATAACCCGCAAGGGCAACCTTTTCAAGGCCAACCTTCGGGCCAGCCTGGCTATCCTTATGACCTGCAGGGGAAGCCTTTACAAGGCTATCTTGTGGGCCAGCAAGGGCCATCGTACAGTCTGCAAGGATAGTATTACAAACCTTCCGGTCAACCTGTGCAGCCTTAGCCGGGGTACCAACCGGGGCCGGTATATGGTCCTGGGGGGCAAGTCCAACCTTCCCAACCCATGCAACCTCAGTATCCTGTTAATAAAAACGTTGCACACCAGCCAGGACCATCTTATGGTCCTGCTGCAGGTCAAACCGGTTACTAGCCACCACGTGGCTCCATTCCTCCACCGGGACAACCGGTCTATCTGGCACAACCTGGTGTACCTCCTCTAGGCTAACCGGTTCATTTGGTACAACCTGGTGCTTCTCAACAGCCAGGTCAACCTGCGCAATTGGCACAACCTGTTCACCCGGGTCAACCTGTTAACCCAGGGCAGCCCGCTCAGCCAGGTCAGCCTGCTCAACCAGGCCAGCCTGCACATCCTATCAACCCTGCCCAACAGCCGAATTATTCGATGCCACAGCCAAATCAACCGCTGCACCCCAATTATTAGGCTCAGCAAGGTCCCACCTATCAGCAGCCCACTCAACCTCAAGGCGGCTACTATTCTCATGGTCAATATCGACCGAATTATAGCCAACCCCATGGTTCTAACTATCATCCTCAACAACCCGGCTACACCTATACTTAGCAGCCGAATCCAAATGCTGCTTACACAGGGATGACTCATAATCAGGGTCCATACTCTGGTTACCAACCCTCGTACGCTGGTTACCAGCGACTGAATCAGACTGGTTATACGACCTATACCCCCTACGGTCAGAATCCTGCGGGACAGAACCCATGGGGGCAAGGATATTCCCAACCAGTGTGGAGTACATGTACTGGTCCTTATCTAGGGCTAGGTATGCCGTCCAATCCGCCATTGCCGTTTCTGGCTACCTTGGAGTTACCGAATGTTTCGAAATTAACCAATGATCCGATTTTGCACAATCCTTATTGGCCTCCGGTTCCTACCAAGGTGCCCGGTGATTGCCCCAAGTTTGAGGGTAAAGCTGGGGAGGACCCCCAAGCTCATGTGATGACTTACCATCTTTGGTGTTCGTCCAACTCTTGGGTGGATGATTTAGTTCGTCTACGACTCTTCCAGTGCACTTTGACTGGCACTGCAGCTAAGTGGTATATTGAATTACCCCGTGGCATATTTCAAGATTTCAATACGTTAGCCATGGCTTTTCTGACTCACTTTCAGTTACCGGTTCGCTACGAAGCTGGGACGCACCTCCTGACTTCTTTGAAGCAGGAAAAATCCACCCACATTTCTGATCACATTCATGAGTGGTGACGTCGTCGTAGACTGATCAAGTTTCATATACCTGATCAGATACTAACTCATTGGTTCACCACCTCCTTCGTTAACAAAATCACCCAAGATATTGCTATGGGAGCGTGTGTGACTGAAGAATAAGCCATAGCGCGTGCTCAATATCTGGATCTGGTATATTCACAATCTGGCACACTGTATGATATTTTTCCTGATGCTCCACGGTCTGGAACCTCTAAAGCCCCACCTACCCCAGCGATGGATGGTGTTATTGGTTTCGTTTCTCAAAATTTGAAGAAATCTTTGAATGGGAAGCAGAAGTCCAACTCATCTAATAATTCTGCTTCTCCCACCCCTACCGATTCTGGAAAAACTGCGGAGGTTAATGCCGTTCAGGCCAATCCTACAGAGAAAGCCTCCAAAGGGAAAAAGAAGGGAAAAGGAAAATCTAAATCCGACGCCCCAAAGCTAGAGTCCAAACCTCGTACCGAGGACGGTTCCCAACGCAAACCGAAGTACCCCTGCCTCATTTGTGAAGGAGATCACTATACAAAAGATTTTCCACGACGATCTGAAGTTAGACAACTTCTAAAAGGCTCCAAAGGGACTTTGGCAGTTCTTAAAGAACTGTTCCCGTCTCAGCAGACCCAGATGGTTGAACAACCTTCACCATCTGCACCATTTGGGTCCCAGGTCTTTATGACGAATGGTGATGCACCTATCTCTATTGCTACACGTTCGAAGGATTACAATGAATCGCGTCAGGCACTGGGGAAGGTAGTTGCAGATGGTCCACCTCCCCCACCTATCTCCGGTTCGTTGGAAATTGAGAAGCCTACTGCTGAACCTGTTGTGAGGCCACCTTCTAAAGGTGTTTTACGAAAGTCTTCCTACAATCCGAATGCTCGTGCCGCTCAACACTACAGTATTGTTGAGGATCTGGCATAGGCGCCTTCTGCCATGTCTGCATTGGAAGTTCTTCAAAGTTGTCCTTCGCAACGGAAAGCTCTATTATCTGCAATCGGTGGAATTGATCCCACCGATTCTAGTCTTCTCACCTTTGACTTAGAAAATTTCACCCCCCAACTTCCACATCAGATCGCTCTTGTTATTCAAGTCAGGATCAACGGTCTTAACATCCATAGGGCCGTTGTGGATGAAGGTGCTTCTACCTGTGTCATGTCGTTCGCTTGCTGGAAGGCCATTGGCTCTCCAGCCCTTTCATCATCTCCGAATGCCCTAGAGGCATTCGATGGTCGGGAATCCAAACCCCTAGGTGTTCTCAAGAGTCTAGCGATTACTTTACAGGGGAAGACAGTCAATGTAGAAGTATAAGTGGTTGACGCCAAGCTTAACTAGAATATAATTCTCGGCCGCAGCTGGACTCATGCCATGTTATGCGTGCCGTCCACCCTCTTTCGACTTATTAAGTTCCTCACGAGGGAAAAATCGTTACGATGGATCAGTTGTCTTTCTTCACCTCCACCTCCGAGAACAACGTTCCATACGTGGATCAGATCCCAAATCCCCCTAACAGTGTATGGCCCAGTCTCTTCAAAGACCCCGTCCTCATGGGTATTTTTCCCGCACCACCACCGCACACCGCTCAAATTAACATGATCTCTAGGTATGACGACCCATGGCTCATCCCTACGCCTGAGCAGGTGACTGAGTTTGGAGAATCGATGCCCTTAACTCCAGTAGAGATTAAATACTGTGAAATCGTTGCCGCATCTGATCTCCCCCCTCCTCAGCATGCTCCTTTGAGCATGGCTTTAGAAATCTATTCTCAATCCCCCTGGCTCGGTCAGGCCAATTCACCTGATCCTCTTAAAGAGATTTTTCCTTCTGATGAAGCCATTGTAGAAACAATTTCTCTTGAGGAGCTGCCTTGGAAAGATGGAAATCATCGTTCCTCGTTCATGCCTAGCTTGGGGGCAATGTCAGATTGTCTAGAGCGTTTTGCATCTCAGGTTCCCACTCCACCCCTCTAGACGCCCATATTGACACATGAGGTGCTTTCAGAGGGAAACCTGAGCAACATCACTCAAACCATTCCAATCGACATCTCCGTTAAACCGAGGATAGTTGAGAATATACACGTGGGAGTGACTTGTTCTCCTGATGAGATACGATTCTATACTGATCTTTTTCGAGAATTCAGAGATGTGTTCACTTGGTCCTATGAGGAAATGCCCAAGATTGATTCTAGTATAGTAGTGCACGAGATTCCTACCTATCCTGGTGCGAAACCCATGTGCCAATGCCTACGCCCGGTGCACCCTCGCAAAGCCGCTGCCATCAAAGCAGAAGTTGAAAAACTTCTGAACGTCGACTTTATTTACCCGATTCCCCTCACATAATGGGTCTCCAACATTGTCCCTGTAGATAAGAAGCAGGGGACTATGACAGTCTGTGTTGATTATCGCGATATTAATCGCGCCTGTCCTAAAGACAACTATCCCACTCCTTTCATAGACCAAATCATCGACGAATGTGTTGGGAGTGAGATTTATTCCTTGATGGATGGCTTCTCTGGGTACAATCAGATAAACATTCTACCTACAGATCAACACAAGACTGCATTTATCTGTCTGTGGGGTACTTTCGCTTATAAAAAGCTCCCGTTCGGCTTGAAGAAGGCTGGAGCCACTTTCTAGCGTGCGATGTCTTACGCTTTCCACGACATACGCCATATCGTTTAGCCTTATTTGGACAACTTGCCAGCTCAATCAGCTAGGCAAGAGGACCACCCTGAACACCTCCGCCAGATTTTTCTTCGCTGTAGGCGCTACAATATCAGGCTTAATCCTCATAAATGCGTCTTTTGCATGGATTCTGGCCGTCTTTTGGGATTCATAGTCTCCAAATACGGAATTCGCCTTGACCCTTTAAAGGTCGAAGCTATCATCAATCTCCCATCACCCTCCTCATTATATCAATTGCAGAGTCTGCAGGGAAAAGCTAATTTCCTATGGCGCTTTATACTAAAATACGCAAAGGTGGCCAAAGGATTCACGCGTCTTCTAAAGCAGAACGTTCCCTTCCATTGGTACGAAATTTCTCAAGAATCCTTTGAGAAGCTTAAGACGTTACTCGTTAATGCTCCTTTGCTTCGTCCTCCTAACTATCACCGTGATTTCACTTTGTATCTCGCCGCCGCGTTTAGCACCATAGCTATGGTTCTGGTGTAGGATGACGATGATGGAAATGAACATGTTGTTTATTATCTGTCACGAAACCTTCTCGACATAGAAACATGTTATTCTCACGTCGAGAAGCTGGCGTTAGCTACAGTACACGCTGTGCAGCGCTTTCGCCACTACATCCTGTTGCGCACAACAACTGTGGTTTCAGATTGCAACCCCATGACATATATTCTTTCTTGACAATTACTGGGGGAAAAATACTCCAAATGGATCGTTATCCTTCAGGAGTTTGACTTAGAATTCACCACTGCTAATTCGACCAAATCACTGGTTTTTGCGGATCTTATTTGCTCGCTCCCGACAGACTCCACCCCATCTCCTTCCGAGGATCATATCCCGGACGAAACTCTTTTCCTTATCAGCAATCGCAACCCATGGTATGGCGATATTATTGTGTATCTTCAGACCTCGATGTTTTGGTCTGAGTTGACTAAAGATTCCCGACATCGGATTCGGCATCAGTCTCAACCCTACCGTATAGTAGGAGATACTTTATACCGCGTTGGAGTAGATTCGGTGCTCCGCCGGTGCCTCACCCTGGAAGAGGCTGAAAGGGTCCTAAATGACTGCCACAGTGGCGCCTGTGGCGGTCATATGTACGGATATGCCACTGCCCATAAAATTCTGCGAGTAGGTTACTTCTGGCCGTCAATATTCAAAGACTATATCGTCGCAGTCCGTAAATGTCACGCGTGCCAGGTCTTTCAGCGCAAGATGCGTGCGCCACCTCTCCCTTTGCATCCTGTTATTACCGTCGGCCCTTTTGCAAAATGGGGCATAGATTTTATGACATGTAACCCTCATT
The DNA here is from genome assembly GCA_034641835.2 of Pinus albicaulis. Classification (NCBI taxonomy): domain Eukaryota; kingdom Viridiplantae; phylum Streptophyta; class Pinopsida; order Pinales; family Pinaceae; genus Pinus; species Pinus albicaulis. Next base: position 16,008,567 of record MU968493.1, read on the forward strand.
CGGCCGGGGGGCATGCATATATAATTTTCGCCGTAGACTACTTTACGAAGTGGGCTGAAGCGATGCCTACACTAGCTGCCGATGGTAAGATAGCTGCCCAATTTATCTTCAACCATATTATTGCACATTTTGGGGTCCCTCAAGCCATTGTTAGCGACCATGGTACTCACTTTCGAGATTATATGATGGCCGAGCTGACATCAAGATTGGGCTTATGCCACGATAGCTCAACGCCATATTAGCCACAGGAAAATGGCCAGGTTGAGGCTGTGAGCAAGGTTTTGGTCACAATGCTTCAACGGACTGTTGGTATCCATAAATCCAATTGGCATCTCCAACTGTTTTAAGCTCTTTGGGCCTACCGGACGTCAGCAAAGAATGTAACTGGATTCACACCTTTCCAATTGGTGTACGGTCTGGAAGCAACTCTTCCGGTTGAATGCGAAATTCCTTCTTTGAAGTTAGCTGTGGAACTTTTGCCCGACACTTCCCCTGAGGAAGAGCGTCTTTTGTATCTGGAACGGTTAGATGAAACCCGTCATTTGGATGCTTTAGTCATTGAAGCACAAAAGAAGAGGGTCAAAGCTAACTTGATCAATCAGTTTCTCCACGTTCCTTTATCGAAGGGGACCTCGTCCTCTTATACGATCAAGCGCATGACAAGCTTGGGGCCGGTAAGTTCCAACCTATGTGGCATGGGCCCTACATAGTAAAACACGTTTTGAAAAATGGGGCTTATGAGCTCATTGATTATGAAGGAGTTCCGTTGGCGCAGCCTAGAAATGGGCTGTACCTCAAAAAATACTACGCTTGAAGTGATTTTTGGTGTGGTGTGTGTACATAGGTGTGTATTTTCATTTGTGTGCATGTGTGGTGTGGTGTGCGATGTAAACATCTTTCTGCTGATCGGGTCTTCCTGATTGTGCAGATGTCCATCAATCCGTTTGTTGGTTTCGCGGATGGTGCCTCCCGCAGTACCAGGAATCTGTCTTCGGCAGCCTGGGTAATCTACGATCCTGCTGGTGAGTTGGTCAACCTGCAAGGTGTGTGTCTGGGACGTGCTACAAATAACATCGCGGAATATAGTGCTGTGTTAGAATTATTAACTGAGGCTGTAAACCTTGGTATCCATGAATTACTTGTGTATCTAGACTCACAACTTGTAGTATCACAACTTAATGGTCATTATTCAGTCAGAAACCCATCCATTTTACGTCTGTATCTGCGTATTCGTTTACTGGAAAGGAATTTTGACTATATTACATATCAACACATACCCAGACATATGAATACATCGACAGATGCAGTGGCTAATTTGGTGCTAGATAGACATTTGTGTAATTTGTAAAACAACATCACATGTAAAAGAAAGATCCATCCAGAAATAGGTATGTATATATATAGGTATCGAAATGTTTACATAGTGTGCACCACATAAAATCAAAAAATATACATGTTCGTCTTAATATATTTGGAGACGACATGTCTCTCTAAAAATATGCATGAAATAAGTCCTAGGTGTCTAATCTGCGTGGTGCTCATGATAACAAGTCACCGCACGCACTAAGTGTCTCAGAAGACGGTGGAGGCAACTAGGCACTCCCACCGTATGTCTCTGGTATGCTAGTGGAACATCTGCTAGCCGGGCGTAGTCTGGGATACCCCGGGCGATCCCCTCGAGGTTCTGGACCAAATCTCCTCCCTCAGCACCCTCCGCCTGAGGGTCAGCTGCAGGATGAGTTCTTTGTGAAATAGGAGACATACCGGCAGGTCTTTCTGGGCCGACATCTGCATACACATAAAACTGTTGTTAGGACGGGCATGTATTACCAAAAAAATCATAAAACATAAAAATAAAAAAAGAGAGATCATACCCAACTCCTCGTCCCAGTCATCTCCCTCCGAGAGTGGAAGGTCTGGGTCTCCAGTGAAATCGGTCCCTGCATATGGCCAATCCTTGACCACAATCAACTGACGCCGTAACCATAAAAAAAACTCCGACCTCCATGACATCTGTTGGCCTCCTCCTGATCTGGGCATCAGTGCTGCCCAGCGAGCCATCCTCGGCTCTCGTGGTACTGACTCAGCTACTATGGCCCCTTGGCCCTGAAAGATAGGTAGTCATTCCAGGATGAACGATACCAATATGGAACCATAGCCAAACTATTTTAGTTTGGCCTGCTTACACTTTGTGAGATGTCTTTTCATATTTGTTGTCACTGCAGTAGCCCAATCAAATAGTGTTGGATTCATACACTCAGCAACTAGGAGGAGTTGGGCCTTGGTCGCCTCGTGCGGTGCCTTCGACCCTGCAGCCCACGTGATGGTATGTAGCACCACTCTAAGTGCTAGATCGGGGATAGTATGGATATCTACCTTGCCACTTCTCGATCCCAGTCGTGCCCCTCAGCACACTCTTGCCATCACCTGCTCCATCTTCTCTCCAGATGGTCTGCTGCCTGTCAAGACGGATACCAGACCTCTGCGCGACAGTCCGGTTATGAAATATACGTTAGAAACCTCAAGTTATAATACTTGGTCTCGCAGCTTGAACACTTGTTTGTTTTCGTCCCATATGCTGATCGAGTATTGCAGGAGCTCCGGTTGAGCTCGTAAGCAAGGTGTCAGGAAGAAATTTTTAAGCCCACAGTTCTTGAGGGCGTTCATACAAGTTTCATTCTCCATAGCCTGTTCATCCTCTTCCCCATGCTCCCTCTATTTCCATTCGATATCCATTTTGCTTGGTTGCCTGCATCAACATGGTAAAAAAACCCTTGATTAGATCTTTGTTATGCCTAAATTTCATGTAAATCACTAGCTGTTTGGAAATTTGAAACAGGAAACCGCGCTGCGCCATTGGCGCGGGCCCTTTGTATGCAAAAAGCCATTGGCGCGGGTCCGTGCCCAATACCCGCGCTAATGGGCGAAGCCCTAAAATTTTAAAAAATTCTCCACAGGAGTCTAATAAGCAATGGAAAACTATAAAAAATGGATTAAAATGGAGTACAGGGAAGCACCTCTTACCTGGAACGAACGAGAATATGAATGGTAGCCCAGATCGGTCGCAATCGCCGTCAGAAGTTTGCACACAAACAGACCACTGTTGCTCTCCTATGAGGTAAATAGTAAAAGTAATTTTGTTTTTACCATTTGAGACTTATTTATAACTTTTTGAAATCTCATTAGGTTTTAAAAGTCATTTTTTATTAATATTTTGATATATTTTGTCGAAAATGGGTTTTACACTTGCCTTTGTGTGCAGCAACAGGTTTTTTACGCGACTTAAACGGTAAAACGAGTTGTATTTTATACTTTTTCGGACTCGGTAAAAACACGAAAAAGTCATTTTGGAGTCATCTTTCAGCTCTTTTCTGACTCTCTAAACATGAAAATATTGCCGAGGCCCTTGTCATTTCGATCTCATTAAAGTGGCTGCGAAATGACATCTACCCAGTATACGTTTACCCCTTTTTCGGGCTGGGATAGATTATTTACGAAAAATGAATACCCTAGCCTATCGCGACTAGGAGGTTTTCTCAAACATAGTTTTCTACCTTTTCGGATTTGAGGAACTATTTACGAAAAGGGACCATTGGAGTTTACTTTTCAGCTGTCTTTTCAAACTCTCTAAACATGAAAAGACGCCAAGTTCTTCCTTTGTCAGACTCGTTAAACCCTGATGACATCGGATTCAGTCATAATGACGCAGATCGAGTCTCTCCTTCCTAGGGCTCGTTAAACGTACTAGGATGGACTTATATCATAAGCATATGCTATCCCCTTCAAGCTTGTTATAAAAAATAATTGGGGTACTCGCCGGAAATGGTGGGGAAAAAATAGAACCAACATCATTGTCGTGTCGGCAGTATGTCGCTCTTGAACATGGCACTTGTCTGCATTCGTGTCGGGTTGGGGACATCTCATCTCGTTTTCACTTGCCTCCATGGGTTTGGGTGATCCCTTTTGACCTCTCATCTGCTCTTTGCCTCTTCACTATGACCTCTGATCTTTGATGTCAAATACTGCCAAACTCATTGTCGTGTCGTTTATATGTTCAAGAGAAGTTGACCTTTGCAAGTATCAACCTCCCTCTGATTCTCATCTGATCCTAATTCACAAAAAAATTATGTTCCTTTGTCTCGTGTTGATGATGTGGGAAACATTATGGCCCACCTTCGATCAAGGTCACTTCCTGTCGACTTCAGCTCATTATCCAGGAAGCTGATCTAGAGACTCCCTTCTGGTGCCTTGGAGCCTGCATGCCTCAATGGCAGGTTCTTCGCATTCGACGTGAGGTTTTCATCATTGGCCTCTGATCGAGTGATTCTACAGGTGTTCGACACCAGCTCATTGATTCACATGCCGTAGACTATGCCTGTAGTACCTTGAGGAGCATTGTCATTAATGGTGGTACCTCTCGCGTCTGTTAACAGCTTTCATCATTGGCTAGTAATCAGACGATGTTCTCGCATGTTCGACTTCAGCCCATTTATTCACATGCTTGGACTTGTACTGTGTTCGGGTCGAGATGGAGCGCAAGACCCTGGATTGTGTCTATTGTAATCCAGGCTGCAATTTTGTGGATTATTATGATTGGTTACATGACTCACTTACTGGATGGCTGCGACCATACCTGAGTCTATTTATCGATCCTCACTGGATGGCTGCGCCCATGCCTTGGATCTGGATTATTGTATACTCTATTATGGATGGCTGTGCCCATACCACATATATATCATGTATCTGAGATATCAGTTGTACTTCTCCACGAAGGTTTTCTGACGTCGGAGTTTTCAGTTGGACACGTTCTTGTAAAGCATTTCACCCCTCTCTCTCTCTCTTGGGCCTCATGCTTTAGGGGGCATCTGTTACACAGTAATTTGTCACCGTCCCTGCAATCCCCGTCCCACACATTGGAGGGCTCATTCCGTGACCTGTGAGCAGTGACATGGCTTGAAATCACTTTCATGACATCCCTCTGAACAAGAGCTTTCATTGCCCTGAAGACATCTCCTTGTGGAAAACCCTAAAAATGGCCCTTTTTGCATTGGCGCGGGCAGACAGTTCAGTACCCGCGCCAATGGGGAAAATCCTTCAAAGAGGTCGCGCCAATTGGCGCTCTATCCCAGAGTCGCACTCGCGCCAGCCAATTTAAGGAGTTTAAAAAAAAAATAAATGGCGGAAGTTTCATCCTAACCAATTCATGAACTGGTATCTATCTTGAGTTGGGAGGTTTTGCTCCGGATTTCCATGTAGAGGAAGTGGTTTGCCACCTCTCATGGAAGTTTCCTTGAGGATAGGGCCAATCCCATGATTATAGGGATCCCAACTCCCCTTCCTCCATCTATAAAAGCTTGCCCATCTCCATTGCAAGCTAGTCTTCAAGTTCCCAAATTCCCAAGAGCCTCCATAATTCCCTTAAGGCCAAATCCAAGCAAGGAGACTATTGTCAAGATCCGAAGAGAGAGGCTTGTCCCATCCTTGATAGGCTTTTCGAGACGTGTTCTGCTGGCAACCCGCTGAAGGAGAATTCAACGTCAGAACTATGGTTGTATTCTTCCTTTGATTGATTAATAATAAACGACTATTGGTTATGGTTCCACTCTTGTTGTTGTTTATGATGATGAGTTATGTCCTTTCTGACTGAAATATAGTTGCATGTACTGGATTTTATGCTTGCGTTTGTTTTGTTTCTCGCGCGTGCAGGTGTCCTATCACGGAGATCGTGGGGATTGTGATCTGCCAAAGCTAAGGAACGGGAGCGCTACCTCTTCTACAAGCAACAACGTTGGATTCCAGGTAAGCCTTCATCGCTAGTTGGTTTATTTGCAATTAGGAACCTACACTATAGCGTGAATGATTGTTGCTAGACCTGGTCTGGGCTAGTAGGGATCGCCTGTGTCCGCAGAGGGGATTTACCTCCACAACAATAGTTCGACCGAACTAATTTCTATAAATAAATTGCCCGCGAAGTTGTTTTGTTTACCGGTTTCATTATTCCCGTGAATTTCTGTCACTGTCGCTGCTGTTCGCGCGTTTTCGCTCCTCCCGTCCGCGCTGTTGCTCCTCCCGTCTGCGCTGTTGCTCCTTTCATCGGGTATGTTCGACCTTACCGTTTTCAAAATTTTCACATGTATTTGAAAAATTATTCACTGGGATATACTGCCTCTTATGTATTTGATTATTATTCACTATTTTCAAACTCTTTACACTTCCTTAGACTATCCGCAATCTGCATACTTCATTTAGAAAAGTTAATCTCAACAGAAAACCTGAAACTGATGTAGAAAATATGCGAAACCGAAATTGCATAGGCCCAAAGTAAGAATGAATATATGATCAAACATTGTATAAAAATATTACCTGTGCTGGGAGTGGCCTTTTACAACTCCGGAAATCATTTGGTTCCACATTCATTCCTCCGGCAGACGCTGCCTTGTAGATACCATACATGTGTCTAAGGTTAAAATCATACAAGAAGAGCTTCATTCCAGGCTTCACCTTTTCTACAAGCTCCTTTTTGGTTGGTGGCAACCCAAACACTTTGTATCGGAAACACTCTTGCTTTGTTTGAGAATTACACATAAAAATCAAGCTGGCAAACTTATCTTTGCCACTGCCATCTTCATTGTTTGCTTCCTTGACGCCTTGTTTTTTATTCTTCTTTTGATCAACCTTTGACACAGCAGGGTCAGATAAACCCTTGGGTTTGTTCTCTGTCTCTATTTTAACAGTCTTGTCCACAACATTAACCTTTGACACAACAGGGTCAGATAAACCCTTGGGTTCGTTCTCTGTCTTTATTTTAACAGTCTTATCAACAACATTAGCTGGTGCTGCATCCTGCAACATATATCCATAGATTTGTTTCATGCATTTGTAATCTTCCTTAGACTATCCACAATTTGCTTCACACTATACGCAATTTGATTCATACTATACTATCCGCAATCTGCTTCAAAGATGACCGAACAATAGATCCACACTATTTTCAAACTCTTTAAACTTCACAATGAAATCCCATCAACATATTCGTACTGAATATTACAAGAATCTGTAAACTATTTTCAGAGATTGCCGAGTTATTCCTTATCAAAAGAGCCACAGACAAGGTATATAAATATAGATAGAATTACTTCCTTTTAGGCCAACCAACACTTTGCCATGTAGGTTGATTTGTAACACATCATAATAGTTCAATTTTTCAACGTTGATGTAGAGCTGAAATAAACCATTGGTTCATGTTTTCTTTGACTAGGTATGGGTTTCTGACTGAATCTATATGGACATTTTTGTCTAGTTAAATACCCTTTTGTTTGCAAGATTGATTTATCTTTTAAGATTTTGCATTTGTGTGTTGTATGTATCAAAGATTTATATTCCCAGTTTTTCTATGCACATTAATTCAACTGCACAAACAATTAAATCTAATTTAATATTATTGTTTGCTAGAAGTTAGTTTATGTTTTAAAAATGTGCAGTGTTGTATGTAGCAAAATATTCTACAAGGTGACCTTTCTTATGGCATTGAGTAATAAACAATTTCAACTTATTTTCAACATCATTTTCCTTGTCCAATGGGCCTTTGACTTTTTGCTTCATTTATTTAGAAAGTTTCATGTGCATGGATATCTTCTTCCAACATCTATAAACATTATGATTATTCAAACCACAAAAGGAACATGCAAGTTATTTTCTAAATCTTATGTGAATATTTACCATGTTTATCATAATCAAAAGCAATTTTATTAGAGGCAAATTTATACCTTGAACATTCACCGTTGTCGCCTTCTTGAGGAGGTGAATTTGATGAGGTAGTGGCTCTCCTCTGAATACTAGAAATGAATTCAATGAATCTAGAGCTTTAACATCCTCTTCTTTTACATTCTCATTAGCTGCATGATTATTAACATCTTCTTGCAAAGTGGGTGTCAAACTTTTCCATTCATCATGAACACAAACTTCACAAGCTTGAGGTAATGAACACGAAATAAAATTCTTTCTTGGAACAACTTCATGTGCCTCCTTGGCTTTGGAGCATTCTCCATGTTTTCCATAACCAAGACGCAAATAATTAGGCCCTTCCTGAAGAACATTTGGCTCAACTATGCCTTGTACATGCTTGCCTTTAAAAGCCTTTACTTTCATAGCACATTTTCATCAAAAAATTAGACCTTATTCCTCTAGTGTGTCTCTCAAAAGCACGTACACATTCATTTTGAGAGGAAATTGAAGACAAAAAACAATAGCTAATTCTTCTAACTAACCTTGACTAAAATGAGCTAAATTGTACTTTGATACCAACTTGATTTGAATATGGACAAACTAGTTTTGTTGGGCTATCTCCCTCATTAGTTAAATAAAAATGTGTTTAGGATCGTCTAAAGTTAGCCAATTGGGAAGGGGTTTATGTGTCAAGCTTTAAGTGTATTTTGTGAGAAAATTATGAGTTAATTAGCTTTTAAAAACTCATGTTTACAACATTTATAAAATGCAAAATTTTTATTTCTAGGAAAATCTTTTCCCTCAATCCAGATTCTGATCATTGGACATGTAAGAGGAAGAAAGAGGGAATTCACTTTTCAAATTCTAGACCTTGTCTAAACCAAAATAAACTAGAGGTTTGGTTTTCAAATACATTCACTTATTTGGAAAAGTTCTAGCTACCAAAAGTCCATATGCCAATCTACCTCCCAAGAAATCCATTTATTACACCACTGGTTAGTTTTTAGTCTTCCTATATTCTTTATCAACCTCTTCTAGTGATTCTTGAAAGGTGGATACTTAAATCCTTCCTAAAAATTTGAGCTCTAAAATGAGAAGACATACAAGGTCATTTTAAGTCATTCTTCTATCCAATTATAAAAACCAAGTGAATATTTCTACATATTGATTTCTATCCCATAAACTATACAATATATGTGGAGTTGCCTCGCCCTAAGCAAGATGTTTAACAAACATAATAATAGAGAAACAATTAGTGACGTCACCAAAAGATGTAGCCTCTTCAAGGTATCATATCCTCTCATCAAGGTCAAGAATCTATTCACCAAAAATGTCCTATGGAAATGATGGTTTAAGAAAAAAAACTAGACAAAAACCTTCAGTGAGAACAACAAAATCTAAAACCTCTTCAAGGTCTTCAATCTGCTCATAAAGTTAAATTGTGTCTTGATCAAGTCCAACAACAAAGAAACATTCAGTGACAACACCAAAATCTACAACTTCTTCAACATCTTCTAAACCATCTTCAAGGTCAATATTGTGTGCATCAAATTCCTCAGCAAGGTCATCAATGGAGTCATCAAAACTACTATTTCAAACTTCAATGCCAAAAATAAGTCGAAAGAATTCAATTTCTCCTCCAAAACCTTCTTCTCTAAGCAAAGCTAGCATGATGTCATCGAGAAATTCAGTAATTCCATGAGGAAATTCTATCAAAGTTAAAACAAATCCTTTTCATCCATATTTAATGCCTACTTTTTCAGGTGGAACACCTCCAAATTTAAGGACCACAATGCCATAAAATATGTAACTTTACCTAATAGGTGTAGACCTAAAACCCCCAACTTTGTGTGACATGTACAATTGAAGATCTTATATGGTAAGTAGTGTGAGAAGAGAGTCATGGTCACTGAGTTGAGCAAGAGAAATAGTTTGGTATGACAACCTTACTTGTGATAGGTCTAGCTAGCAGAATACCAAATTACATGGAAATGGCATTCAAAATGTGAAAATTCCCATTTCACTTGGAAATAATATGGTAGAGAAAGGTATAGATGAAAGGAGATATCCATCTATGGTAAAGAAATCAAATAGTTCTATCAATTCCACCTTGCAACTCTAAGAGACATTGAATTAAATTTCATCTCAAGACAGGGCTTTGAGAGGACACTCTCAAAGCCAACCTTCATTATGGCTTTGAAACACATGGTAAGTATCAAGACTTAGCAACCTTATTTGTATAATTTTTTCTAGCATGGACCTTAATGTCATAGCCTTCTTTTGCCTAAAATGAATGCAAATTTCCTTGAAATTTGGCTTGTGACATTCATAATTCATGCTCATGGAACATGATTGTGTTGCAATTGTGATAACATCTGCTGTATGCAGAAGCTAATAAAAAATGATCGAAAATGACATTTTTGCTCTGTTTTTTTCAAGATTTAAGGAAAATTACACCAAGTAGCTTCCAGCCTCATATGACCATCATGTCAAACTCATCTCAGGATATTGTCCAAGTAAGAGCCACCAAAAGCAAGCAATCTAGTATAAATGACTCTCCAATTTCAATTAGCAGCAATGACAGTTCTAAGTATGGTGCAAACATTGCTCTAGATCCTCAATGGGGCATGTTTGATGACAATAATTTGGGGAGTGAGAGAAGGAGATGGTAGGAGAAAAAATTCAAGGAATCCACGAGAAATTGAAAAATATATAACTAATAAGGTGGAAGACACTTTGTAACCTAAGAGAGAAACCTGTTAGGAAATGGGTGAAGTTGGTATTACACACCCAATTGGATAACCTCGAGGAGAAAACATTTCTCCCACTTTATTTTTTGGCATAACCTAGTAAGTGTTATTCACTAGCATGTATTTTGTAAAGGCCTTGACCTAGTTCCCATTCAACTCCATCCACCAGGTTGTAGAGGATTCCCAGCCTAATTTCATGAAAAGTAAGTTGGGGATGATCACATTGACCTGCTTGATGACGTGTCTATGAAGATTAACTACCTTGAACTATTTTTTTGCGTAGGGAAAGAGACACATTCCCATGTCTGAGCATGAAAACGTTCTTTGATATTGTTAATGCCTCTAATTTTTACTTCTACAAGTTCTACAGGCAGAGTCTGTAAAGGGCCAGGTAGCCTCTGGATCTCATCTTTTATTAAAGGTGACATATCTAGTAAATTCCCCTACAATCAATCTCTGGAATGGATCTAAATAGAAGTTCTTCATTTTAATATCCATAAAACACAACGAATTTAAGGTAAAATATGTACATGTGTCATTTCTCCCACAAACTAAAGTGTATAAGTGGTAAATTTTATACCAAGTGTGCTCCCACCATGTAAAGTGAAATTTGGTGAACTTATCATTTTTATAATTTATTTTTTGATTAAATTTAGTTTCACACATAATCAATTGTTGCTTCGAAAGTTGTGTTCTACATAATTTGTTTACACTAAATTACAAATTGATTTTTTGAAAGCTATTTTGTGTAAATGTCAACCAATAGATATATATCATGGAGGATGAATGACGAAGATCAGCCGAATCCCATATGGAGGTTTAGGGATCGGGGGATGTTCATGGTATTTAAATATAATCTTAAATCTCCATACATGTGTGTACATATGGAATTGATTTTTTATTAACTTTGTGAGTTAAATTAGTTGTTAATAAGTTTCATATTTTAATATTTAGGAGGTAAGAGGAGAAGGGTTTCTACTCCATCCATGGAGCGTGGCCATGGTTCAACTGGTCGAGGTATGAGTGGTATCGGGTTGCGTGAAGGGGGTGATATTTATTCCCCCGAAGGCCAATCAACGGCTGTTGGTTCTCAGCAGGGTCATTCTGGGTCTGGTTCTCAGCAGCGTCATTCTAGGTCTAGTTCTCAGTAGGGTCATGTTGGAGAAGATGTTAACCAACAACATCAAGGTTTCCATCAATTTCAATATTTTTTCATTAAATTTGTACAAATTTTTTTACACATGTTTTTTGTAATATATGAAATTTTATGTATATTGATGCAAAGGCCGAAAATGTTCGAAATAGTGGTCAAAATAGACGTAGGGCAGCCCGCTACATTCAAGAAGAAGGTTGTCAACCCAGCATAACTTATCCAGCCGAGATTACTGATATACCATGGGAAACCTACATGGCGGAATGCACCTTACAAAGGTGTGAAAGGCTTCATGCAAAATTGCAAAGAGATCTTATGGCTTTGTCTCTACCTGTTGAGAGTCAACAAAGCCTTGAAATAGTTACACATTCATTGGGTGAAATGGTAAATGTGTATATAAATCTTTGGCCAACAACTGATTCATTTGTAGAAATGATGAGAAAGAGAAAATAAACAGTGATGGGTCCCGATAAATGGGAGGACGTAAAATAAAAAGTTACAAAAGAAGTGGCCAAGTCAATGTTTAATTACAAGGAAGGGCCAAAAAGAAAAATGTTGAAGGTGCAGTATTTCAAGCACCCAGACATAGCTCGTTATTTGTATGATAGGCACCTTGCGGCCTATGGAAGGCTTCCATGGAACGATGAGGTTCCTGTTTATTTTGCACAGATGTTTTATGCAGAAGTTTTTTTGGGTATGAAACCCAATTACAATGATCTTCCTTCAGAATTTTTTGGCCCGGGGAAAGGTCGATTATATGACCGTAAGGGAGCTAAGCGAGATGTGGAGTTGCCTCGCCCTGAGCTGCCATTGGTGAGTCGACCGTTTCGAGTTGAAACTTTGCGATCAGAGATGGATGCGACTTCTCAAATAAGTTGAGAAGCAAGGGATGTTATGATCGAGAATGTTCATAGCGGATTGGGTGGAGTAGATCTTTCTTTAAATCGACAAAGAGCACGTGAAAATGCACATGCCAATTTTGTTTATTGTATAGATGAGGAGATTGACAACATAAATGTTGAAGATCTTCGAACATATGCAAAAAATTGTCGCAATGGTTTGCAAGACTTAATTTTTCATGAGGATGAGGGCATCAGAACGGTATGTGTTAGTGATCTTAGGGTTTGAAAATATTTTTACATATACATGTGTACAATTTTTAATAAATACATGTGTATGTACATGTATACATTATTTGTATGTGTACATTAATCTAACAAAAATGTATGATTATATGTTAAAACACCATTTGCAGTTCTCACACATGATGCGTGACGAAAATGTTAATATCACGTTCGGGACCTCTGGTTCAAACAATGCAGATGGGTCTGACCATCAAGATATGTTGGCAAATGTTAGTGTTTTTTAAGTGACTCTAAAATAAATAATTGTTGCCACACATGTACATGTATGCATATATATAATTTGATAAAATGTTTTAACAGGTACCGATTCCGTCTGATGTTTTTGGGATGGCGGTACCTTCTTCTTCCTTGGGAGATGTACCTTCTACTTCCTTGGGAGATGAGCCACAAGTATGGACAATTTTTCACAAGTTTAAAATTTATGTTTAAAAGTTATATATATATTCTACCTCAAAAAGTTCCATTAAAAATTGAGATATATATATATATATATAGAGAGAGAGAGAGAGAGAGAGAGATCTATATTTTGAGTTATTTAAAAAATTTTGAATTTAGGTTCCTATAGAAGATTTCTTTAATCCGCGGACTCTAGCGACGGAGATAGGAACATCCACAACATTTGAACAAGTTGTCTTTAGTTCCTTTTTTTAATATTATTGAAAATAAGTTTATATATGTACACGTGCATTTTCATTTGAAATTTTTTAATATATATATATATATATATATATATATTTAACTGTACATGTATATTGTACAGTTTACTGCTGCAGATGTTCCTATGGGAGAACTTGTTCATCAAATGGAGAGGGAACCTTATGAGGTATTGCATGATTTTTTTGTTATATTTTGTTTTTTACATGAAGTTCTAGATATATATATTCTCATTCACTTTTAAAACATCAAATTTTAATGTTCAAGTACATGTGCATTGTGTATGTAGGTTTCCCATTCACATGATAGGGCACGGACTGAGACGCTAGTAGGGAAGATGCTAGATCCGTCTCTATTTGATGGACATGATTTGTAGATTTGATTTCAAAATTTAGATGGTTTTAAAATTTGTTAAACTTGATACAATTTGATACTTGTGAGATTTACAATTTTTGGACATATTTTATTACATTGTTAATATAATTTGTTTTATTTAATTTTTGGATGGTTTTAGTACTTTTGGCATGTGAATGTGAAGTAATGTTGTCATCTGAACTACATTTGGCATGTTATGTAATAACATGTGTTATAATTTGTTTTGTTTTTAAAATTTAAGTTTTGGATGCTTGAAGTACATTTGGCATGTGATATTTAATGTTAAATGTTTTTGTTGGATAGTTGAATTATAATTGGCATCGCATGTGAAGTTTTTAAAACTCAAGTTTTGGATGGTTTCAATCTACATTTTGCATGTGATATTTAATGAACTTTAAATGTTTAATGTTTTAATGTTGCACAATATATAATCAAAAGGTTTTTAAAACTTAAAGTTTTGGATGGTTTCAATCTACATTTGGCACATGTGGTATATAATGTTGAATGGTTCTATTGGATCTAGTTGAACTATAATTGGCATGGCATGTGAAGTAACGATCTATATATAATTTAAAGTTTTTTAAACTCAAGTTTTGAACGGTTTCAATCTAAATTTCACATGTGATGTTTAATGTTTTAATGTTGCACGATATATTATCAAAAGTTTTTAAAATTTTAAAGTTTTGGATGGTTTCAATCCACATTTGGCACATGTGGTATATAATGTTAAATGTTTCTATTGGATAGTTGTTCACTATAATTGGCATGGCATGTCAAGTAATGTTGCATAAATCCCTTTTGGATGGTTGAAGTACATTTGGAATTTTAAGATTGCTTTTGATCTCTCCATGTAGTTTTGTTTGAATGAAAAAATTTCCAATAGGAAGAACATATTTTTTCAATGCAACTAACCATGTATCAATTGAGCTCTAATTGAAAAAAGAGTTTAAAGAAGTAGATATATGTACAAATTATCCCTTTAATTTTGATTGGAAATGTAAGTCTAGTACATATATATGTTTGTTTAATTTGGGTCAATGTCGTTAATGCACTCAAATAGGTAGCCTTGTCGATTTATTTACATTGTGGAAATTTTTTACCAAAAAATCCAACTAGTTTTTCATCAATGCACATAGAAAAACTACTTGGAACAATTAATTGTGCATTCTAGAACATATCTATCCAAGACAAGTAACATTTTTCATCAATGCACATTGAACATATCCGACCATTGGACAAGCAAATTTTGTACTAGATTTTCAATCAGGATTAGAGATGTGGATCAAATCCCACCAAAAGTCTGAGAAGTGCTCTGAGTCTCTTGTCTGAAAGGAATTTTTGTACAAAACTATACTGCAGATGATTTATTTACATTGTGTTCATACTTTTTACCAGAAAATCCAACTAGTTTTTCATCAATGCACATAGAAAAACTAGTTCCAGTTAATTGCATTCTAGAACATATATATTGAGTACGTAAATAATTTTTCATCAATGCACATAGTAAAACTAGAACAATTAATTTCATTCTAGAACACACACACACACACACACACACATATATATCTCCAATACATATAACATTTTTCATCAATGCACATGTATAGAAAAACTACTTTCAGTTGATACTAGAGCACGTGCGTGTACCCAAACAATTTGTACATGTGCAAACACTTGCACAAATAACATAAGCAGCTCAATTTTTAGTTGAGTACTGGAAGTTCTAAAACATATTTAATCCAAAGATAATAAATTGTTGGACAATTCACTCAAAAAAATTCTAATGGAATTCCATCCTCAATAATCCGTTCATAATCGGATTTTGACATTTTCCATCTCTTAATTTTCGATTTTTTCTTTGATTGAACTTCTATCAACTTTATGTGTGCTGCACACACCAAGTGACTATATTGACAACTTATGGAATCAGGTTCATAGTCTTGAAAGTAAACAAAGTCTCCACTTTGATGAGTTTGTCTGAAAAATAACCTTTCAATATAAATGACCCTCTGTCATATTGAAATCCGTGATCATTATAGTTTTGAAATAATTTCATTTTTCGTTCAGTGCAACGCATCAAATAATACTTCACATTTTCATCGTTGTCAATAGTTACAATTACAGCAAAAACATCTCCTGCACAATAAAATAAATTTAACAAAATTACGCATACTTAAATTTATTTCTAGATCTTTAAATCATTAGAAAGTAATTCAAATGTTACCTTCTTTAACAAGATCAGAAACTCGATCACCATCGGATGATATTGTAGTTTCCTTTGATTGCATTTCTTCAAACATTTCAACAAACATTTTGCCCTTTGTATTTAGCTCTGTATGTTTCCAATCGTTCACATACATTTTGTTTTCACAAACTTCATTGGATTTTGTGTTGTCTATGCAAACATCACAAAAACAAGAATATTTTCTTTTATCCAATGCAAACACATTTATGGATGACTTTGTTTGAATTGAATGCAATTTTTGAGTCCCTTTTATTGTTTAAACGTCATTTCCAATTGATCTATCTGCGTCTTCGATTCCAATATGCCAGAAAAACCTTTATATGGAAAATTAGAAAAAGAATTTGTAAATATGATATCAAAATACAATCAAAGATAATCATTGCATGATAAATGTACAATGTTTAAAATTAGATTTCCAATATAAATTAAATTGAATGTACCTTCTCACTTCTTTTGATGGGTTTCTCTCATGGCTTAGAGCAGCGATGCACCATTGAACAACTTCTTCAGCGTTCACAAGTCGGCTTGCAGAGTGGTTCATTTTATATCTTCGAAGTGCTCGTTTTATGCATGCTCTTGCACCGTCATGTTCTCCTTTTCCATGGCTAGTCTCAAAGAAATTCCAACAATGTTTAATGCCGGTTTTCTTATGAAGACAACACAACCAAAAGAATGATCGTGTAGATTTGAATTGACCTGCGCATCCGTCTGACCATATCCAATGTTCATTGAATGTTATTCCACGATTTTTCAATGAATCATAATTTTTTCCAAAACAATGTTGTACAAACATGTATCATGTGTACGATCGTCATTGATATAAAAGTGATATTCTTTAATGATATGTCAATTTTCACTCGTGCTTTCTATATGATTGACATTTTGTTCAGCATGTCTATATAGAATATGGATGAGTATGGAGACTTGGTCAGAATGATAGTATTCACTCTGAATTTCTTTTTGTGGAACAAATGTGTAGTTTTTTGCAAAATCAATCACTGACAAAATGGTCCCTAGTGGAAAAAATTCACAAGATTTTTTGAATTGCAAGTCTTTCCATCGAGCTCTATGGGAATGCTTGGTGTATTTGTAAATTTCTGCCTCAAACTTTCTAAAAAAGTCTATCAGAAAAATTTCGTCTTCTAGTAATTCGATTCTTTTAACACTATTTTCACCTTGAATCGATGTATCGATATATTCATATCTCTTCCATTTCACTTTCATGTTGGAAAATGATTGATCATTTATATCAATATGATATTTGTTTTGAAATTTAGTCAAATTTCCACAATCATCGCATTTTTTACCACCAACACATTTCTTTTTGTAAAATAGTTCATTGCTTTCTCTTTCACATAGAATTTGAGATATGAAATCACGGATAATGGAAGGAGGAGGTGAATCCTTCCATAATTTTCTACCGAAATCAAGGAATGTGTCATAATATAACTCAAATTCCACATGATAACGGCAACAAGTGTCGCGTACGGTGATAGGTTTTACATACCATGGTTTTGTTGAACAAAAGCACTGAGTGAAACATGAATTTGACGATTCTCTTCTTTGAACTTGTTGAATAACTCTATCTGAGTGGTTTCCAAGAGATGTTTTTCATGTTCTTCGTACTGATTTCGTGCTATTCTTCTTCACATCACATGCCTTGCAGTTGGTGAAACACGCGAATTGTTCTTCCAATATTCATATATTATTTTTTTAACATTTTCTCCAAGTCTATCTTTGTATGGTTGCCTACAAATAGCTCTCCAACAAGCGAGTTCATCATTTACATCTATTTGTAGCCGAAATTTCCGATGTTTGTGCAAAGTTTTTCGCGAGGTTCCCAGTGCTCGTGCCATAGATGTTACCAAACGATTCTCTTGAGTACTTGATGAAACCATTTCCATCTGTATTCCTCTACGTACAATTGAAACATATTTCTCTCTAGATCTCTTAATTGACTTTATAGCACTACTCATATTTTTTATCACATCTTCCTTCATTTTTTTTTATCTTTGGTTGATTTTCGAATACCCAATAGTGTCGTAGCTTCTTTTAATTTCCTTAATGATAGGAGACCTTTCAACATTTGAGCCTGAACTGTCACCCGCTCATTTAAGAAATACTTTTCAAAAATGTAGTTAACACGATATCGTATAACATGGTCATGTTTTTTATCTCCATATGTGTGAGTGTCAAGATTTTCTAACATCTCATTATCGATAGTGATTTAATTTATACATATTCGAAAAAATAGTACATATTCAATAAATAACTAAATTAATAAATATATCTATAATTTCAAATATTTTTTAAATTAGTTCATCAAATAAAAATTAAGCTTCACATTTTACACTAGGAAAATTTTAAATATATCAATAGATCATAATATTTACATTTACATACCTACTTCAATTTCTGCTTGAGGTTGATTTTATTCTTCAATATTTTGAGGAATATCTCTGTCTGTTTACATTAAACAAAATATTTTTCAAATTAGTTCATCAAATAAAAATTAAGCTTCACATTTTACATTAGGAAAATTTTAAATATATCAATAGATCATAATATTTACATTTACATATCTGCTTCAATTTCTGCTTGAGGTTGATTTTCTTCTTCAATATTTTGAGGAATATCTCTGTCTATTTACATTAAACAAAATATTTTTCAAATTAGTTCATCAAATAAAAATTAAGCTTCACATTTTATATTAAGAAAATTTTAAATATATCAATAGATCATAATATTTACATTTACATACCTGCTTCAATTTCTGCTTGAGGTTGATTTTTTTCTTCAATATTTTGAGGAATATCTTTGTCTGTTTACATTAAACAAAATATTTTTCAAATTAGTTCATCAAATAAAAATTAAGCTTCACATTTTACATTAGGAAAATTTTAAATATATCAATAGATCATAATATTTACATTTACATGCCTGCTTCAATTTCTGATTGAGGTTGATTTTTCTCTTCAATATTTGAGAGGGCTTCTAACTTTCTTTTGCGAGATTGTCTCGTCTCTTCTCTACATTCCTCAAGGTCTCTTTTTCGATCATATTTTCTCGCACAAGTTCTTCGATTCCCCATGATAATAGGGTATGAAGTTCAAAAAATTCCTTCAAAAAATTAGACAATAACTCGATTACAAAAAATATCACAAAAGATTTAATTTAAAAAAATTCAGTTTAAATTTTTTGCAAAAAATACATACTCCAATTCAAAACACTTACTTTAAAAAATTCGAGAGAAAAATATCTTATAAAAATGAAACAAAGCTCAAAAGATTTACTTCAACTCAAAACACGTACATACCTCCAATAAATGTCTTTTGAATGTACGTCCAAGAAATTTTTTTAAGTTCAAAACAATTTTTTGCAAAATCAGGCCGCCTCCAAGAAATGTCTTCCAAAAAAATTCTTTAAACCCAAAACAATTTTTTGTAAAATAAGTTTGCTTCCAAGAAATGCTCTTAAATCCAAACTTTGAAGAAATTTTTTTAAACCCAAACCAAGATCTTTGTAAAATGAGATGAAATGTGCGAAATGTACAAAAATTGTGAATAATTTCGCGGCAATTTATATTGCCATGAAATGTGTTTTAGTGGGGGCTTCGCAAAACTTTCCGGCTGACGGAAAGTTATACAATAGTTTGGCCGAAATTTTGATTAAAAGTTCGGCCGAACTATTAACTCGTTAGATTTAACGAGCCATCGACGCAAAAAATATTTCGGCCGAACTGTTAGTCAAAGTTTGGCCGAACTAATGCGTCACCAGTTACGCAAAAACGAGGCTCTGAATACGTTTCTACAACTTTGGACTGATTAAACTCCATGAAAGGTTGTTAATTAACTGTCGGAACCAAGACCTAATTGTTACCCATATATGTAAGAATCAATGAGACATTCCCATATTGTAGACAATATGTTTAATATTTCATGTAGTATGTAGTTATTTAAATACCAGCCTAGATCCATCTAACTTTGGATCTATCATGCGCCGAGAGGGATCAAATCTCTTGAGGTGAAAACCTGTTTTTTGAGTGCAAAACTTAAGGAAAGGTTTGCACCTCGAGAGATTTGATCCCTCTCGGCGCATGATAGATCCAGAGTTAGATGGATCTAGGCTGGTTCCAGTCGGAGGCATCAACGTCACATTTTTCAGATTATTAAAATTTTTGTATATTTTGAGATGTAATATAGATCTAGGCTGGTTTTAGTCGTGTGCTGCAAAGGAAAATCTATCAAAGATATGATTAATTTTATCAGTAATATGTAAATATATCAAATATTAATATAATCATTTTAAATATGCTAAATATTTCTGAGATTGACTGGGTCATTTTAATTTTAAATTTTCTTAGTTACCTCGGTTCGTTGAGATGATAATTATTGTTAATAACTATAATGATGAAAAATGATGAAATATTTTTTTTAAATGCAAAGTGACAATAATAGTGTTGAAAGATATAAAATGTGAATAATAAGAACGTACTCATGTTACAATCAATCTCAAACTATTTTCTTCTACTATTCTTATTTCCTCCCTTGTTAGTTTTGTTATCTTTTCATATCGATTATATGAAAAAGAAAATTTAAATCATAAACTATTTAAATCTTTAGCTCGATCTGTTGTAGTAAACATGATACCTTGTCTCTCTTTCTCTCCAATATTAATAGCTTAAATTACTATAACACAAAAATCAATCTACATTGTTAATAACTTTTTGTGCTTACACTAAAATCAATGCATATTGTTAATCCAATCACTTTAATATTAATGTATCGTCATATATCCAATTACATAAAATCATAAATCAACATATATATTGAAATCAATGCATTTAATGCAAGCAATCAAATAAGATTAGAAAATAACTTCTACATTGAAATCAATGCACCTAATGCAATCAATCAAATAAGATTAGAAACCAACATCTACACTGAAATCAATGCATTTACTCAAAGAAATCAAATAGGATTAGAAATCGCCATCTATACTGAAATAAATGCATTTAGCGCAAACAATCAAATAGTATTAGGAATAATCTACATTGAAATCAATGCATCTAGTGCAAGCAATCAAATATAATTATAAATCGACGTCTAAATTGAAATCAACACATCCAGTGCAAGCAATCAAATAGTATTAGGAATCATCACCTACACTGAAATCAATGCATCTAGTGCAAGTAATCATATATCATTAGAAATAAATATATACACTAAAATCGATGCATCTAGTGTAAATAATCAAATAGGACTATAAATCACCATCTCCGCTTAAATCAATCCATCTAGTGCAAGAAATATTCTTCCCTCTCTCCACCCTCCATCCATATCTATATCCCCATCCATCTCTTTTTTTTGTGTGTCTCTATCTCACCCACCTAAACACACACACTCTCGCACTCCATATATATCATTCTCTTTGTCGATCACCCTCTCTCCCCATCTCTCTCTTCTTCCCTCTCTTCCCCTTCTCTCCCTCTCCCCCGCTAATATCTCTCTTTCCTCCTTTTGTCCTCTCTCTCTCTCTCTCCATCTTCCTTATCACTCTCTCTCTCTCTCTCTCTCTAGGAACCAACATCTACACTGAAATCAATGCATTTACTCAAAGAAATCAAATAGGATTAGAAATCGCCATCTACATTGAAATCAATGAATTTAGTGCAAACAATCAAATAGGATTAGAAATCATCTACATTGAAATTAAGTCATCCAGTGCAAGTAACCAAATATAATTATAAATTGACATCTACATTGAAATCAACACATTCAGTGCAAGCAATCAAATTTTATTAGAAATCACCACCTACACTGAAATCAATGCATCTAGTGCAAGTAATCAAATATCATTAGAAATAAATATCTACACTAAAATTGATGCATCTAGTGCAAATAATCAAATCGGATTAGAAATCACCATCTCCACTTATATCAATCCATCTACTACAAGAAATATTCCTTCCTCTCTCCACCCTCCATCCATATCTATATCCCCCTCCATCTATTATTTTTTGTCTCTCTATCTCACCCCCCTAAACACACGTGCTCTCGTACTCCATATATATCAATCTCTTTGTCAATCACCCCCTCTCCCCATATCTCTCTTCTTCCCTCTCCTCACCTTCCATCTATATCTCTATATTCCCCTTCTCTCCCTCTCCCCCATTAATATCTCACTTTCCTCCTTTTGTCCTCTCTCCCTCTCTCTCCATCTTCCTTATCACACTTTCTCTCTCTCTCTAGAAACCAATATCTACACTGAAATCAATGTATTTACTCAAATAAATCAAATAGGATTAGAAATCGCCATCGACACTGAAATCAATGCATTTAGTGCAAACAATCAAATAGGATTAGAAATCATCTAGATTGAAACCAATTCATCTAGTGCAAGTAATCAAATATAGTTATAAATCGACATCTAAATTGAAATAAAAAAATTCAGTGCAAGCAATCAAATTGTATTAGAAATCACCACCTACACTGAAATCAATGCATCTAGTGCAAGTAATCAAATATCATTAGAAATAAATATCTACACTAAAATCGATGCATATAGTGAAAATAATCAAATAGGATTATAAATCACCATCTCCACTTATATCAATCCATATAGTGTGAGAAATATTCTTCCCTCTCTCCACCCTCCATCCATATCTATATCCCCCTCCATCTCTTATTTTCTGTCTCTCTATCTCACCCCCCTAAACACACACACTCTCGCAACCCATATATATTAATATCTTTGTCAATCCCCTCCTCTTCCCATCTCTCTCTTCTTCCCTCTCTTCACCTTCCATCTATATCTCTATCTCCCCCCTCTCTCCCTCTCTATCCATCTTCCTTATCACTCACTCTCTCTCTCTCTCTCCACCTTTCTCTCTCTATTTCTTTCTTCTTACCTCTCTCCCCCTCCCCCTCCAAGTCCATCTCTCTTTCCCTCCCTCTCTCCACTCTCTCACATCCTCTCTCTTCTTTCCTCTCTTTCCCTTTCTCTCCCATCTCTCTCTCCCTCTCTCTCTCTCTTCACCCACCAACTATGTTACTATATCCCTCCCTCTCTCCTTATATTTCCTTCTCCACCCTTATCTCCATCTCTCCTTATTTGTCTCTTTATCTCAACCCCAAACACACACGCTCTCTCTCTATCTCTCCCTTGTCACTCCTTTGGTTTCTCCACTTCTCACTCTCTATATTTCTTATTTCCTACATCTCTCTCCCTCCAGCTCCATCTCTATTATCGATCCCTCTCTCCTCCTCTTTCTCAAGTCCTCTCTCTTGTCCTTCCTCTCTCTCTCTCTCCCCTAAATCCCTCTCTATTCCCTAATCTCTCTCTCTCTCTCCAATACTCTCTCTTCCCCCATCACTCCCCTCCTCTCTCTCATTCTTCCTCTCTCTCCCTTTCTCTCCCACCTCTCTCTCTCTCTTTTCCCTCCAATCCTCTCTCTTCCCCCATATATATATATATATATATATATCTCTCTCTCTCTCTCTCTAATCCTCTCTCTTCCCCCATCCCTTTTTTTCTCTCTCTCTTTCCACCCCTCTCTCCTTCTCTCTTCTTCTCTCCAACTACATTACTATATTCCTCCCTCTCTCCTTCTCACTTCTTCTCTCCCCCCTTCTTTCCATACATCTTACTTCGTCTCTTTATCTCACCCCTAAACATACACACTCTCTCTCCATCTCTCCCTTATCACTCTCTCTCTCTATTTATTCTTAGTTATGTAAACTAATGAACATAAATATTTGTAAATATTTTTGTGTGTCTCTATCTCACCCACCTAAACACACACACTCTCGCACTCCATATATATCATTCTCTTTGTCGATCACCCTCTCTCCCCATCTCTCTCTTCTTCCCTCTCTTCCCCTTAACTCCCTCTCCCCCGCTAATATCTCTCTTTCCTCCTTTTGTCCTCTCTCTCTCTCTCTCCATCTTCCTTATCACTCACTCTCTCTCTCTCTCTAGGAACCAACATCTGCATTGAAATCAATGCATTTACTCAAAAGTAAAATAGGATTAGAAATGCGCCAACGCCATCTACAACGAAATCAATGCATTTAGTTAAAACAATCAAATAGGATTAGAAATCATCTACATTGAAATTAAGTCATCTAGTGTAAGTAATCAAATATAATTATAAATCGACATCTAAATTGAAATCAACACATTCAGTGCAAGCAATCAAATTGTATTAGAAATCACCACCTACAACGAAATCAATGCATCTAGTGCAAGTAATCAAATATCATTAGAAATAAATATCTACACTAAAATTGATGCATCTAGTGCAAATAATCAAATTGGATTAGAAATCACCATCACCTCACTTATATCAATCCATCTACTGCAAGAAATATTCTTCCCTCTCTCCACCCTCCATCCATATCTATATCCCCCTCCATCTCTTGTTTTTTGTCTCTCTATCTCACCCCCCTAAACACACACGCTCTCGCACTCCATATATATCATTCTCTTTGTCAATCACCCCATCTCCCCATCTCTCTCTTCTTCCCTCTCCTCACCTTCCATCTATATCTCTATCTTCCCTTCTCTCCCTCTCCCCCGCTAATATCTCTTTTTCCTCCTTTTTTCCTCTCTCCCTCTCTCTCCATCTTCCTTATCACTCACTCTCTCTCTCTAGAAACCAACATCTACACTAAAATCAATGTATTTACTCAAAGAAATCAAAAAGGATTCGAAATCGCCATCTAACACTGAAATCAATGCATTTAGTGCAAACAATCAAATAGGATTAGAAATCATCTAGATTGAAACCAATTCATCTAGTGCAAGTAATCAAATATAGTTATAAATCGACATCTAAATTGAAATACAAAAATTCAGTGCAAGCAATCAAATTGTATTAGAAATCACCACCTACACTGAAATCAATGCATCTAGTGCAAGTAATCAAATATCATTAGAAATAAATATCTACACTAAAATCGATGCATATAGTGCAAATAATAAAATAGGACTATAAATCACCATCTCCACTTATATCAATCCATCTAGTGTGAGAAATATTCTTCCCTCTCTCCACCCTCCATCCATATCTATATCCCCCTCCATCTCTTATTTTCTGTCTCTCTATCTCACCCCCCTAAACACACACACTCTCGCAACCCATATATATTAATATCTTTGTCAATACCCTCCTCTCCCCATCTCTCTCTTCTTCCCTCTCTTCACCTTCCATCTATATCTCTATCTCCCCCCTCTCTCCCTCTCTATCCATCTTCCTTATCACTCACTCTCTCTCTCTCTCTCCACCTTTCTCTCTCTATTTCTTTCTTCTTACCTCTCTCCCCCTCCCCCTCCAAGTCCATCTCTCTTTCCCTTCCTCTCTCCACTCTCTCACATCCTCTCTCTTCCTTCCTCTCTTTCCCTTTCTCTCCCATCTCTCTCTCCCTCTCTCTCTCTCTTCACCCACCAACTATGTTACTATATCCCTCCCTCTCTCCTTATATTTCCTTCTCCACCCTTATCTCCATCTCTCCTTATTTGTCTCTTTATCTCAACCCCAAACACACACGCTCTCTCTCTGTCTCTCCCTTGTCACTCCTTCTGTTTCTCCACTTCTCACTCTCTATATTTCTTATTTCGTACATCTCTCTCCCTCCAGCTCCATCTCCATTATCGATCCCTCTCTCCTCCTCTTTCTCAAGTCCTCTCTCTTGTCCTTCCTCTCTCTCTCTCTCCCCTAAATCCCTCTCTATTCCCTAATCTCTCTCTCTCTCTCCAATACTCTCTCTTCCCCCATCACTCCCCTCCTCTCTCTCATCCTTCCTCTCTCTCCCTTTCTCTCCCACCTCTCTCTCTCTCTTTTCCCTCCAATCCTCTCTCTTCCCCCATATATATATATATCTCTCTCTCTCTAATCCTCTCTCTTCCCCCATCCCTTTCTTTCTCTCTCTCTTTCCACCCCTCTCTCTCTCCAACTACATTACTATATCCCTCCCTCTCTCCTTCTCACTTCTTCTCTCCCCCATTCTTTCCATACATCTTACTTCGTCTCTTTATCTCACCCCTAAACATACACACTCTCTCTCCATCTCTCCCTTATCACTCTCTCTCTCTATTTCTTCTTAGTTATGTAAACTAATGAACATAAATATTTGTAAATATAAAGCAGATTATGGAGTAAATATGAAAAGAGGTTTTATTTACTTACCATACCTCTAGTTTATTTATATTTTTATTTATTTACCATACCCCTTTTCTTTACTATGGTATTTGGCCCATAGACTTGCTATATAATTACATTTTTATTTATAATCCTATTTGATATATTGTTATTTATTTACCTTACCTCTTTATGCCTCTTTTATATTTATTTATTTACCATACCTCTTTGTATCTATTTTATATTTATTTATTTATTTATTATACTTGTTTATACCTCTTTTATATTTATTTATTTACCCATGGTATTTGGCCCATGGTATCAATATTAATTTGTCCCATGGTATTTGTCCCATAGGCTTCATCTAAATAAAACCTCTTTTTAAAGTTTTTTTAAATATAAAAAGGTTTATGGAATGAATATAAAAAGAATTTTTATTTATTTACCATACATCTAGTTTATATTTTTATTTATTTATTTACCATAGCTCTGGAGTAAGTATAAATTCATTTTACAAATATTTTTTTTAAATTTAAAGTGACAATAATAGTGTTGAAAGATATAAAATGTGAATAATAAGAACGTACTCATGTTACAATAAATCTCAAACTATTTTCTTTTATTATTCTTATTTCCTCCCTTGTTAGTTTTGTTATCTTTTCATATCAATTATATGAAAAAGAAAATTTAAATCATAAACTATTTAAATCTTTAGCTCGATCTATTGTAGTAAACATGATACCTTGTCTCTCTTGCTCCCCAATATTAATATCTTAAATTACTATAACACAAAAATCAATCTACATTGTTAATAACTTTTTGTGCTTACACTAAAATCAATGCAAATTGTTAATCCAATCACTTTAATATTAATGTATTGTCATATATCCAATTACATCAAATCATAAATCAACATATACATTGAAATCAATGCATTTAATACAAGCAATCAAATAAGATTAGAAAATAACTTCTACATTGAAATCAATGCACCTAATGCAATCAATCAAATAAGATTAGAAACCAACATGTACACTGAAATCAATGCATTTACTCAAAGAAATCAAACAGGATTAGAAATCGCCATCTACACTGAAATCAATGCATTTAGCGCAAACAATCAAATAGTATTAGCAATAATCTACATTGAAATCAATGCATCTAGTGCAAGCAATCAAATATAATTATAAATCGACGTCTAAATTGAAATCAACACATCCAGTGCAAGCAATCAAATAGTATTAGGAATCATCACCTACACTGAAATCAATGCATCTAGTGCAAGTAATCATATATCATTAGAAATAAATATTTACACTAAAATCGATGCATCTAGTGAAAATAGTCAATTAGGATTATAAATCACCATCTCCACTTAAATCAATCCATCTAGTGCAATAAATATTCTTCCCTCTCTCCACCCTCCATCCATATCTATATCCCCATCCATCTCTTTTTTTTTGTCTCTATCTCACCCCCCTAAACACACACGCTCTCGCACTCCATATATATCATTCTCTTTGTCGATCACCCTCTCTCCCCATCTCTCTCTTCTTCCCTCTCTTCCCCGTCTCTCCCTCTTCCCCGCTAATATCTCTCTTTCCTCCTTTTTTCCTCTCTCTCTCCCTCTCTCCATATTCCTTATCACTCTCTCTCTCTCTCTCTCTAGAAACCAACATCTACACTGAAATCAATGCATTTACTCAAAGAAATCAAATAGGATTAGAAATCGCCATCTACACTGAAATCAATGCATTTAGTGCAAACAATCAAATACGATTAGAAATCATCTACATTGAAATTAAGTCATCTAGTGCAAGTAATAAAATATAATTATAAATCGACATCTAAATTGAAATCAACACATTCAGTGCAAGCAATCAATTTGTATTAGAAATCACCACCTACACTGAAATCAATGCATCTAGTGAAAGTAATCAAATATCATTAGAAATAAATATCTACACTAAAATCAATGCATCTAGTGCAAATAATCAAATAGGATTAGAAATCACCATCTCCACTTATATCAATCCATCTAGTGCGAGAAATATTCCTCCCTCTCTCCACCCTCCATCCATATCTATATCCTCCTCCATCTATTCTTTTTTGTCTCTCTATCTCACCCCCCTAAACACACGGGCTCTTGTACTCCATATATATCAATCTCTTTTTCAATCACCCCCTCTCCCCATCTCTCTCTTCTTCCCTCTCTTCACCTTCCATCTATATCTCTATCTTCTCCTTCTCTCCCTCTCCCCCATTAATATCTCTCTTTCCTCCTTTTGTCCTCTCTCCCTCTCTCTCCATCTTCCTTATCACTCTCTCTCTCTCTCTCTCTCTCTCTAGAAACCAACATCTACACTGAAATCAATGCATTTACTCAAATAAATCAAATAGGATTATAAATCGCCATCTACACTGAAATCAATGCATTTAGCGCAAACAATCAAATAGGATTAGAAATCATCTACATTGAAACCAATTCATTTAGTGCAAGTAATCAAATATAATTATAAATCGAAATCTAAATTGAAATCAACAAATTCAGTGCAAGCAATCAAATTGTATTAGAAATCACCACCTACACTGAAATCAATGCATCTAGTGCAAGTAATCAAATATCATTAGAAATAAATATCTACACTAAAATCGATGCATATAGTGCAAGTAATCAAATAGGATTATAAATCACCATCTCCACTTATATCAATCCATCTAGTGTGAGAAATATTCTTCCCTCTATCTACCCTCCATCCATATCTATATCCCCCTCCATCTCTTCTTTTCTGTCTCTCTATCTCACCCCCTAAACACACACACTCTCGCAATCCATATATATTAATCTCTTTGTCAATCCTCTCCTCTCCCCATCTCTCTCTTCTTCCCTCTCTTCACCTTCCATCTATATCTCTATCTTCCCCCTCTCTCCCTCTCTCTCCATCTTCCTTATCACTCACTCACTCTCTCTCTCTCTCCACCTTTCTCTCTCTATTTCTTTCTTCTTACCTCTCTCCCCCTCCCCCTCCAAGTCCATCTCTCTTTCCCTCCCTCTCTCCACTCTCTCACATCCTCTCTCTTCCTTTCTCTCTTTCCCTTTCTCTCCCATATCTCTATCCCTCTCTCTCTCTCTTCACCCACCAACTATGTTACTATATCCCTCCCTCTCTACTTATATCTCCTTCTCCCCCCTTATCTCCATCTCTCCTTATTTGTCTCTTTATCTCAGCCCCAAACATACACGCTCTCTCTCTGTTTCTCCCTTGTCACTCCTCTCTCTCCACTTCTCACTCTCTATATTTATTATTTTTTACATCTCTCTCCCTCCAACGCCATCTCTCTTATCGATCCCTCTCTCCTCCTCTCTCTCAAGTCCTCTCTCTCATCCTTCCTCTCTCTCTCTCTCTCCAATACTCTCTCTTCCCCCATCACTCTCCTCCTCTCTCTCCCTTTCTCTCCCACCTCTCTCTCTCTTTTCCCTCCAATCCTCTCTCTTCCCCCATATATCTCTCTCTCTCTCTCTCTAATCCTCCCTCTTCCCCCATCCCTTTCTTTCTCTCTCTCTTTCCACCCCTCTCTCCTTCTCTCTTCTTCTCTCCAACTACATTACTATATTCCTCCCTCTCTCCTTCTCACTTCTTCTCTCCCCCCTTCTTTTCATACATCTTACTTCGTCTCTTTATCTCACCCCTGAACATACACACTCTCTCTCCATCTCTCCCTTATCACTCTCTTTCTCTATTTCTTCTTAGTTATGTAAACTAATGAAAATAAATATTTATAAATATAAAGCAGATTACGGAGTAAATATGAAAAGAGGTTTTATTTACTTACCATACCTCTAGTTTATTTATATTTTTATTTATTTACCATACCCCTTTTCTTTACTATGGTATTTGGCCCATAAACTTGTTATATAATTACATTTTTATTTATAATCCTATTTGATATATTGTTATTTATTTACCTTCTTTATGCCTCTTTTATATTTATTTATTTACCATACCTCTTTGTATCTATTTTATATTTATTTATTTATTTATCATACTTGTTTATACCTCTTTTATATTTATTTATTTACCCATGGTATTTGGCCCATGGTATCAATATTAATTTGTCCCATGGTATCTGTCCCATAGGCTTCATCTAAATAAAACCTCTTTTTAAAGTTTTTTTAAATATAAAAAGGTTTATGGAATAAATATAATTATTTATTTATTTATTTACCATACATCTAGTTTATATTTTTATTTATTTATTTACCATAGCTCTGGAGTAAGTATAAATTCATTTTACAAATATTTAATTAAAAGAAATATTAAAAGATTTTGGATTTTGATTGTTTGTGTTGAATTAACCCTTTTTCTTTGATTTAGGAAATGGTATTGACTTTAAAAAGAAATATTAAAAGATTTTGGATTTTGATTGTTTGTGTTGAATTAACTCTTTTCCTTTGATTTAGGAAATGGTATTGACTTTAGTAAAGAGTAAAGATGTTTAAAATTTTACTTAATTTGGAAATTCAATGTGGTCATTTTTTTTGTTAAAGGTAAATTTATGATCCATTCAAATTTACTATCCATTCAAATTATATAAATAATACATAATTGTATTAGAAATTGATATATGTTGTAGCACAATGCGATTTTTATTTTTAATTTAAAATTTAAGCCGACATTTTGTATGAGGACGTGACCCACCTGACATCAGGGTCATATTGGGCTGTAGATGCGCCTCTGGGAGCAATTAATAGCTTTTACATTTAATCCCGTGATTCTACTTATAACCTTGGTAAATCTACATATTTACATTTTACTTCTCTCTAAATTTATGCAAATAGTTGCATAATTTGTGGTGGTTGAGGGGTAACTCTTAATAAATACCTTTTATTCACCTTAATTTAAAAGATATGCTAAATAACTCTTGGATTCACTATCCATTTAATTTACATGGCTGCTTATGATTATCATTATGTTAAACATGAAATTGAACATTCTTTATATATATATATATATATAATTATTCTAATCTTAACTAATCTCTTTCAATAACTCACTATTAACAGGAACTTAATCTAATTATCACAAAATATTATACTACACCACATTGAAAGTTGTTTAATAATCCATCGGGTCAATACCAAAAACTCTATCTGAATGTAAATATTTAAAAAAAAATAAAAATTGATAGCATTTAATTCATTTAAAAAAAAATTCACCAATTTATTGCTTGATCTAGTCAATTTTGAAACTTATCTTATAACATTCGTAATTACTTCTTTTTCTTTGCAGTAATTTTGTGGATGAAAGTCATTATTATTACTTTTTATTTTTTATTTTTTTCTTTCTGCAATGAATATTGCAAATATTATTTCAAATATTGATTATTATAAATATATAATTACCTTTTTACTTTCTAGTAATTTTGTAGATAAAAGTCATTCAATTATTATCAATTACTGATTATTGTAAATGTGTTTAGCTACATTGCAGACATTGGCAGACACTGCCATATAAGTGGACTCCCTTTCTTTATTAGTTGATTGGATCGATCAAATTTTCGACATCTTCTTACTAGCTGTGTTGATGAGTAAATAATATTTTCAAAGTTCTTTAAATAATATTTTCAAAGTTCTTTATTAACGTTATCTCATTCACATTCAAGAGCATACATATTTCTTTAATCCCATTTCTTTGAGTTTTCTGGGCACAAATTCAATGCAAACATGCCCACATCGTGTGATGGTTGGGCCCTTTCTTCCAGTGCATGGTCTATCGGCAAAAAAATTTGTTTTTCCAATATTGATTTGTTTCTAATTTTATTTTATTTTATTTTCATTCAGTTTCTGCACTCCATTGCAGTAATTATTTTGATCATTGCATTAAAGAGTGTTGATGGTTATGAAATTGTGAAAATATAAAAATATCGTCTTCCAATCAACTATTGAAATTCGAAATGAGTGGACGGTATTTTTCTTATCGTCTCACATTTTTATTTTCTGGAAACTTCTGCTGTTAGCAAACAACATCCGCAAATTTTGGTGGGCTTCTCTGCATGAAATTTTATGGTGTAAATTGCGTTTAAATGGAGCACTCTGCGGTCTCATTCTCACTCTCATGACAACCCAGACCGTCTATTTTCAAATTGCTCTTCATATTCATATAGCCTTCCCTGTCAAACTATTTTTTGGGGCCTATGTGTGGGATTGTCATATTCTAGTTTCTTTTATGTAGTTTTGTGGAAGTAAATAGAATTGGCAACTCAATGCATTGCTTTGTAAACCTTCCAATCCACATTGAATTGCTTTTCCCTTTAAATTATGATTTTCTTTATCTCGTTTTGTTTCTCAGAATATGTGTTCTACGTGAATATAAAAGCATAATAAATCTATAGTCGTGGCTGTTAATTTCTGAATTATTTGACATTTATTATGGGCCAAGTAATGACTAACAGACTAGGCTTATGTTATATAGATTTTTTGTAATCCTAGAATAAAAATAGTTTTTATACTAATATCTGTGCTTTGTTTCCAGATGATATATGTTCAAGTACTAACTAGTATACAATGAGTATATATGGGCACTGTAGGGGCAATGACTTGATGTACTTGAACAACCATATGGTTGTGGTAGAATGTTTAACGATTTTAATCCTACTTATCTGAGGGTTTCAATGTATCACTGAAAATTTCAGAAAGATTTTTATGAAATTTATTTCTAGCTGGTGTTTCTCTTTAAGCATTTCGCAAGTTTCGAACCTAGATACCACATAGGCCAACATATCAATGCTATAAATTGCAAAATAATTTGCTTTCTAAATCCAACGCCACACTCTTTTGAATTGGAATTTCTTGTGAGCTGATATTTCCCTAAGGCAGCGAACTGATTTCTGTTCTGGTTAGGCCATTGGTTGGATTTAATGTCATGAAAATATTAAGCACTTGATGCATTTATGGATTTTATCATTTTATTTGTGAAACTTTTGGCACATTGTTAAGTAGTGGTATCTTGTAACATGGGCTGATAAAATTTTTATTGGGTGACATTCAACTAGTCCTATTCAAATTTGCGAAGTCTATTCCGGCAAAAATTCGATAACCATCCATTGGAAATTAAGGTCCCATGCCCACGGTAGCAAAGAAGCCAGTTGTAATTGGCAAAATAAGAAGACTGTTCTGCACAAGCATACTTACTAGAGGACCGGCAGAAATGGAAGGGAATGGCCATACCCCACCCAATTTCACCATTCGTTCGATGGTTACATCACAGGTTAGCTCAACCATCAGATATTTTTGAAAATTTGATGGTGCTTAGTACGAAATTAATTCAACATTCTGTAGCATTCTGGAAACTTATTGGATGGTGCAGATATAAAATTTAAAAACAAGTTTTTTTTTTTTTTTTAATCAAATTTATAGTGCAATATTAAAAGAATCAAATTTCTCGTAACGTTTGGATCTAAATCGATGACACAGGGGTTACAGATTTTAATCATGAATAATATACACTTCTTAAACTCTGAAACAAGTGGATAAAATTGCTGATTGAGCATTCATCTACTATCATTCATTTCTGGCAATATCTCTCATGGTTATGAATATTTGCTTGTATCAAAGGTGCTATCACTGATGACGATATCACTACATTCTTGAACACCTTGTACTTGTAATCCTTGCAGAAAAATAGTACTAAATTTCTCTGTGCAATTTCAATATCAAGCACTAAAGCAAGCATATCTGTTAAAAGCAAAGTTCACAGTTCAATGCTGTAATGTGCTGAGTGGAAATCCAATTGAGAAGAATGGATCAATTCTAAGAATATCTTACTCTCTAAGGTCGTCTCACTTAGCATTTTTTTTTTTCTTTTTCTATGATGCATTAACTTAATCAGATATCTGTAGATTTTAATTAAAGAGAAATTTCATTCTCTTTTATCACTTATAAATTGTAAGGGGCGAAATCATACCTCACTCATTATATCGAAGAAATCGACTGTGAGGAAATTTCTATCTTAATGAAGGATTCAACACTGTTTGTTATACATTTTGCATAAATAAACAAACTCCAACTTCTAAAACATTACAATCTAGTGATGGTTATGGATGGATAACGGTATAACAAAGTTTGATTTTGTCATAGGACAAAACATAATCAAGAAGGTTTCTAAGTCCACAGACTACAAAACTTATGGCTCTCAAAAAAAAAATACAAGAAAACCTTAATACTTTATGGGCCTATAGGTCCTAGAGGTTGAACCTTGCTTTGATACCAAGTGTAGAGACCAACCAATATTTTACTATATGAGTGCTCGGCTTTAAATATTTTTTTTTATACATAGTAATTAGGAATTTAAACCGTAATCATACAGGTTTTGAAACTCAGTAAAATTAAATCACATATATTAAAGTTCATAAATTAACTTCATAACACATACATCCATTTAACTTATTGATTATAGGCACAATGAAAGCATCATATATCAAAACAATATAACAAACACATGTACCGTTCAGCCTTAGACGAGAGCCAACTTGACTTGCTGCTACTTGAGCTCCTTTGTTGTCGTCTACCTCCAACCCTGAATGTTGTCGTGCTCAATCCGAATGTAATGACCCACTGGTTGACCTCCCAGCCTACTCCTTGGGTACTCTCCTTCCCCGCGGACCCCCGAGCTGCAATGGGGTTGTACAATGAAAGAATGTGCTAGCTGATAGAGGTGAGCCTCTCTTGGTTCAAGAGTCCCCTCTCTATAATACTCTATCTCACCAAATTCAACTATAGTTCGTAACCACTCAAAATGACATAATCTCCTCCATCCAACAATAGGGTAACAAAAAAGGTCATTTTCCCTTCCATTTCCTTTTCTTTTATAGAATGCTTCATAGGTGACACTTGGAATTTCATGCATACATAATTATTTTTTATTAACCCAAAATTTGATTATTCACCCACCCATGTGTCACCCTCTCATCCAGACTCTCCAAAATAATTTACTTAATTATTCATTTAAAATAGTATTTTCTTCAACCCAACAAGACTTCCTATTTCTTCTTCTAGTTGTCTCTTGATTCCCCCTTTTCTACTCCTTAATTTGTGTTTATTATTGAAGTTAATTAATAAGTCTCAGATTTGGTTCCCTAAACTACCTCAATTTTCCTTTATGATGAATATTCTTATGTTGGCTCTTGCCACATGGAAGTTCTCTAAATTTCTCAAATTTTAATTTATTAATCTTATTTTAATTCACCACCCTCTTCTCTTAATGAAGTTTTTAATAAGTATTTACACTTAACTCTATGTCTCTCTTTCCCCCTTTTTGCCTAATTAAGTTACTTATGTACATTATCCACTTAATATTTTGTTTTAAACATGGAAAGGTTAGAGTTATTATGGTACAATATTTTATCTCTTCCTATTCCTCCCTTACCCTAAGTTTTATCATATATCACTTGATATGATTTGCTTGGTTATAACATTATTTATCACTTGATATGATTTCGTATCTTGATTATATTTATTAGTTTATTTTTACTGCTGTCGAGGGTGTCAAGTTGGTTATGCCCTTCAAGAACTTCCATTTGAAGTACCAAGGGTGCCATGTCTAACAATTTATTGGTGATGCCAAGGGTGCCAAGTTGGTCGTGCCCTTCAAGAATTTCTCTTGAAGTTCCAAGGGTGCCACGCCACATGCCCTTCAAGCATCCAGAGGCTACGAGGGGAAATTATAGGTGCAACGACATAGACCACTATCATCATGTATGTCACCTGATATAGTGAGACTAATGGTGCTGGGATCAAGGAATCCGCCTTGATGCGCGCCCCCCAAAAAATCCTCGTGAGCGAACTCAATTTGGGACCTGCCCCCACAACATCATGAAACTTATTGGATGGTGTAGATATAAAATTTAAAAACAAGTTTTTTTTTTTTCAAATTTATAGTGCAATATTAAAAGAATCAAATTTCTCGTAACGTTTTGATCTAAATTGATGACACAGGGGTTACAGATTTTAATCATGAATAATTTACACCTCTTGAACTCTGAAACAAGTGGATAAACCTGCTGATTGAGCATTAGTTTACTATCATTCATTTCTGGCAATATCTCTCATGGTTATGAATATTTGCTTGTATCAAAGGTGCTATCGCTGATGATGATATCACTACATTCTTGCACACCTCGTACTTGTAATCCTTGCAGAAAAATAGCACTAACTTTCTCTGCGCAATTTCAATATCAAGCACTAAAGCAAGCATATCTGTTAAAAGCAAAGTCCATAGTTCAATGCTGTAATGTGCTGAGTGGAAATCCAATTGAGAAGACTGGATCAATTCTAAGAATATCTTACTCTCTAAGGTCGTCTCACTTAGCATTTTTTTTCTTTTTCTATGATGCATTAACTTAATCAGATATCTGTAGATTTTAATTAAAGAGCAATTTCATTCTCTTTTATCACTTATAAATTGTAAGGGGCGAAATCATACCTCACTCATTATATCGAAGAAATTGACTGTGAGGAAATTTCTATTTTAATGAAGGATTCAACATTGTTTGTTATACATTTTGCATAAATAAACAAACCTCACTTCCAAAACATTACAATCTAGTGATGGTAATGGATGGATAACAGTATAACAGAGTTTGATTTTGTCATAGAACAAGACATAATCAAGAAGGTTTCTAAGTCCACAAAGACTACAAAACTTATGGCTCTCTCAAAAAAAAAATACAAGAAAACCTTAATACTTTATGGGCATATAGGTCCTAGAGGTTGAACCTTGCTTTGATACCAAGTGTAGAGACCAACCAATATTTTACTATATGAGTGTTCGGCTTTAAATATTTTTTTTTTATACATAGTAATTAGGAATTTAAACCATAATCATACAAGTTTTGAAACTCAGTAAAATTAAATCATATATATTAAAGTCCATAAATTAACTTCATAACACATACATCCATTTAGCTTGTTGATTATAGGCACAATGAAAGCATCATATATCAAAACAATATAACAAACACAAGTACCGTTCACCCTTAGATGAGAGCCAACTTGACTTGCCGCTACTTGAGCTCTTTTGTTGTTGTCTACCTTCAAGCCTGAATGTTGTCGTGCTTAATCCGAATGTAATGACCCACCGGTTGACCTCCCAACCTACTCCTTGGGTACTCTCTTTCCCCGCAGACCCCCAAACTGCAATGGGGTTGTACAACGAAGGAATGTGCTAGCTGATAGAGGTGAGCCTCTCTTGGCTCAAGAGTCCCCTCTCTATAATACTCTATCTCACCAAACTCAACTATAGCTCGTAACCACTCAAAATGACATAATCTCCTCCATACAACAATAGGGTAACAAAAAATGTCATTTTCCCTTCTATTTCCTTTTATTTTATAGAATGCTTCATAGGTGACACTTGGAATTTCATGCATAAATAATTATTTTTTATTAACCCAAAATTTGATTATTCACCCACCCATGTGTCACCCTCTCATCCAGACTCTCCAAAATAATTTACTTAATTATTCATTTAAAATAGTATTTTCCTCAACCCAACAAGACTTCCTATTTTTTCACCCAGTTGTCTCTTGATTCCCCCTTTTCTACTCCTTAATTTGTGTTTATTACTGAAGTTAATTGATAAGTCTTAGATTTGGTCCCCTAAACTACCTCAATTTTCCTTTATGATGAATATTCTTACGTTGGCTCTTGTCGCATGGAAGTTCTCTAAATTTCTCAAATTTTAATTTATTAATCTTATTTTAATTCACTACCCTCTTCTCTTAATGAAGTTTTTAATAAATCTTTACACTTAACTCTATGTATCTCTTTCCCCCTTTTTGCGTAATTAAGTTACTTATGTACATTATCCACTTAATATTTTGTTTTAAACATGGAAAGGTTAGAGTTATCATGGTACAATATTTTATCTCTTCCTATTCCTCCCTTACCCTAAGTTTTATCATATATCACTTGATATGATTTGCTTTGCTATAACATTATTTACCACTTGATATGATTTCGTATCTTGATTATATTTATTAGTTTATTTTTACTGCTGTCGAGGGTGTCAAGTTGGTCATGCCCTTCAAGAACTTCCATTCGAAGTTCCAAGGGTGCCATGCCTAACAGTGTATTGGTGATGCCAAGGGTGCCAAGTCGGTCGTGCCCTTCAAGAATTTCTCTTGAAGTTCCAAGGGTGCCACGCCACTTGCCCTTCAAGCATCCAGTGACTACGAGGGGAAATTATAGGTGCAACGACATAGACCACTATCATCGTGTATGTCACCTGCTATAGTGAGACTAATGGTGCTGGGGATCAAGGAATCCGCCTTGATGTGCGCCCCCCAGAAAATCCTTGTGAGCGAACCCAATTTGGGACCTGCCCCCACGGCATCATGATCTTCAAGGCGAAGGCGTCTCGACCTTTCCAGCCTAAGTCATGGCGGGAGTGCTAGTAGGTGAGATCAGGGCCACTGTCCCACCCCTCCCATGAAGTTCCATCCAATTGTACAGTGCCATCACCCATATGTGAGTCATTCGGCCAAACAACTAACCTGTTCCTGCAGCCACTGACATATCATCAGAGTATATATATTTAGAAAGTTTCAAACGGAACTTAGAATTTCAATGAAAAAATATTAATTTCCATCAAACCAGATGTCGTCAACTCATCATATGCGAGTGCCTCTGGTAGTTTCCTGTAATACTCAATAATCATCAGTAACCAAGTTTCTTAGTGTAAGTCATTGTCATAACAAAATCATCAACATGACATAGTCATCCATATCATTGTTTATCGTGAACCAGAATTAATGTAAGTAGACAATATAAGGAACACATCCATCACAACTATCATCATCATAACATCAATAGAAAAATACATATCCATCAAAGCTACCATCATCCTAACATCGACTAGGAAATAAACACATCCACTAATAGTAGAGTGAAGTGGTTGTGTCCTCCACCTGAGGTCCTCAAATAATAATGTGTGAGCCTTAAGGCTAAATCATTCTTAATGTCATATCAAGGTCAGAAATCTAGAGTGGGGCACTACATACACCCCCGCTTAAATTAAATTTCGTCCCGAAGTTTCAAACCATGGAAATGATGACATATCCCACTATATCCTCTCTAGAAATGGAATTGGGAGTATGTTACTCTACTTTAATTATAAAGCATATAACTAAATGACAATGAGTTATAACCTGCAATTATAAAATATAATCATCTTGTGACAATTTTCCCATATCAAAATTTATGATGACTCAATTAGTACCAATAGAAGGGTCTAATATAATTTTTCTGAATAAGTATATGAAAATGATCAAATTATATCTTTCACCTTTTTCGCCCTCTATATAATGCATCCACCTTTATTTCATTGCATTTAACTTGTATTTGGTTTGCAATATACACAAGGTCACTTGTTAATATGTATTAATGATTCAATGATGTTTGCTATTGGCATACCCATATCAATATACATTGAGACGCACATACACACACATATACTACCACACTAATTTATTTATTAACCACAATTCTTCCATGATTCAACTCATCCTAATACTAATGCTACACTAAAATTTTATTTAGATGAGGGTTATCCATAATGATACTTAACACACGTGTGTATATCTCTAGACTAACTATATTAATTTATAGAGAGAGTTATTTAATTTTGTCTAAGTCATGAATTTATTCCATAATCACTATGGAAGAGAGAGAGGTTTTAAAAGTTATGTCCCTTACTTAGAAAGGTCTCATAAGGGAGATATAAATTACAAGACTCTTAAGATATTTGTTGAATCATATTTTACTAAAGTGTCCTGACTTAATGTCCATATTATGTAATACATTACATGAATATTATATTATATTTGAATAAAATAAACATAGATTATTATTAAAAGTAATAAGACTACAACATGCTCATCTAAACACTCCATTACGATTCAATATAATAATACAACATGGAAGTTTCACTTACCTTAAACTATAATAATGTTAAATGCACTTTACTATTTTAAATCCACTAAAAATTTTAACAATATAATTTAATGACGGATAAACTAATCAGTTGGTTAGACTATGAAATAAATATTCCTCAACCTATTATTCATATGTGCAACTCATTCTACAATACTTTCCTTTCCCAATTAATGCAACAAATTTTATGTCATAGGAGAATAAGTGAGTTGTTCAAAATATTCTTGTGATATGAAATTCTGTACAGAATTGATAAAAGAAGTTGACTATTTAGTGAATCAAAGCACACTATTTCAAAATTTTGAAGTCCCTTGGGTTAAAAATTTAGTGCTTGTTGCCTTTAGAATTGTTAAAACTACCTATCTCAATGAATTGTTGAGATATGGGCAACTGAAGCCTATCATGGAAAATAAAATTTGCAAACCTATCATAATTCATCTTAAGCTTCTCCTTCTCTCTCTTTTTTTTTTTTAAATTTAATTTAATTATTATTATCATTATTATTATTTAATTTTTTTTTTCTTCAGTAAGTGTCTAGAGCCTTCTAAGTTACTCTTTGGTGTGATATTGGTTTAGATCTAAAAGTGAAACTTATGATTTTTGAAAGCTTTTCCATCAATGTATTGGCTCAATTGAAATCATTCAATTCTATAGCATGCACAATTGCTAATGATGTTTAAAATTTCAAAATATTAATTATATACCTATTATATGGAATTTATTTATTTGTTTAAAGGTAATATATATATATATATATATATATATATATATATATATATATAAGCTTTTCACAATATTCTATTTAACCGAATTAGTTATGTGGCACCTACTTAAACTTGGGAAAAATAATCTACATGTAATACACATGTCCTAATTATTACCCATATATGTAAGAATCAATGAGACATTCCCATATTGTAGACGATATGTTTAATATTTCATGTAGTATGTAGTTATTTAAATATTAATAGCTTTTACATTTAATCTTGGTGATTCTACTTATAACCTTGGTAAATCTACATATTTACATTTTACTTCTCTCTAAATTTATGCAAATAGTTGCATAATTTGTGGTGGTTGGGCAGTAACTCTTAATAAATACCTCTTATTCACCTAAATTTAAAAGATATGCTAAATAACTCTTGTATTCACTATCCATTTAATTTACATGGCTGCTCATGATTATCATTATGTTAAACATGAAATTGAACATTCTTTATATATATATATATATATTCTAATCTTAACTAATATATTATGTTAAACATGAAATTGAACATTCTTTATATATATATATATATATATATATATATATATATATATATATATTCTAATCTTAACTAATCTCTTTCAATAACTCACTATTAACATGTTAACCTAATTATCACAAAATATTGTACTACACCACATTGAAAGTTGTTTAATAATCCATTGGGTCAATACCAAAAACTCTATTTGAATGTAAATATTTTTAAAAAAATAAAAATTGATAGAGTTTAATTCATTTAAAAAAAATATCACCAATTTATTGCTTGACCCAGTTAATTTTGAAACTTATCTTATAACATGTAATTACTTCTTTACTTATCTTATAACATGTAATTACTTCTTTTTCTTTGCAGTAATTTTATAGATGAAAGTCATTATTATTACATTTTTATTTTTTTCTTTCTGCAATGAATCTTGCAAAT
Organism: Pinus albicaulis; assembly: GCA_034641835.2. Classification (NCBI taxonomy): domain Eukaryota; kingdom Viridiplantae; phylum Streptophyta; class Pinopsida; order Pinales; family Pinaceae; genus Pinus; species Pinus albicaulis. Next base: position 16,050,436 of record MU968493.1, read on the forward strand.
ATTATTTCAAATATTGATTATTATAAATGTGTAATTACCTTTTTACTTTCGAGTAATTTTGTAGATAAAAGTCATTCAATTATTATTTTTACTACATTTTTTTTTTCTTACAAATATTAATTCAATTACTGATTATTGTAAATGTGTTTAGCTACGTTGCAGACATTGGCAAACATTGCCATATAAGTGGACTCGTTTTCTTTACTAGTTGATGGGATTGATCAAATTTGCGACATGATAGTTGACATCTTCTTGCTAGCTGTGTTGATGAGTAAATAATATTTTCAAAGTTCTTTATTAGCGCTATCTCATTCAGGTTCAAGAGTATACATATTTCTTTAATCCCATTTCTTTGAGTTTTCTGGGCACAAATTCAATGCAAACATGCCCACATCGTGTGATGGTTGGGCCCTTTCTTCTAGTGCATGGTCTATGGGCAAAAACTTTGATTTGTTTCTATTTTTTTTTTTTTTTTCATTCAGTTTCTGCACTCCATTGCAGTAATTATTTTGATCATTGCAGTAAAGAGTGTTGATGGTTATGAAATTGTGAAAATATAAAAATATCTTCTTCCAATCAACTATTGAAATTCGAAATGAGTGGAACCCAAAGTAGTCACAGTATCACCCGAAGTAGTATGGGTGGCTGCTGGAACCAAGTTTCTGCACCCTGAGAAAGGAAGGGTAAGGCAAGCAGAGCTGCATTCTGTTATGTAATTCCCAGATTACCTTGTTTCTTCGCAGGGTTAATTATGTATCTATTTGCATCCACGTGCTCTAGATATTTAATTATATGCTTTCTATATCATCAACACAACATTATATAAATAGAGTGGAATAGATCTAGATCCAAGCATTCAGTACACAGACCTTCGCAGCAGAAAGACAAAAAACACATAACATAGCAATTATCAGCAATTCATACAACAGTACTCACAGATTCAGATCTCTAATAATCCTTCACATTAATTCATTCATCAATCTTTCCTTACAATTCCCTTCCCAATCTGTGCACACAGTAGCAGGGTTCGCACACAGCCAGTAGGAGTCCATTCCCTAAAACCCAAACAGATAGCTTAAACAACAGATCGCATCAATAGCTCATCCATTCATATCCTTTAAAATCCAAAATGCATCTCTATTTATAACAATCTAGCCTCAACGTTCCTATGGTCCGCAACCCATGGTTTTCTGACTCCTAGTTTACCCTTTGACCCATTACAATACGTTTGGGGCTTTGACCCACCCCAAAACCCCTGCGCTATACTAAATATAATAAAAAATAATCTACATGGACCAGTTTCGCAGCTTGTTAGGAGACCTCGTTCCAACAAGTAGATAGCCAACATATATGTTATATCGCAGCAAATGTATACAATGCGTGGAGGAATCAATCACTCCAGCTAGGCAATGGAAGCCTCAATGTGACATATACATGATAATGGGAAACACTACTACATGAAGAGAGCCTTGGATAAAATAATGTAGTTTATAGGAGTTACTGCATAATAGAAAATGAGAATAGAATGATATGTCAATAACAGCTCAAAGAAATGAGGGGGAGCAAGCTTTCAACCCCTGAAAACACTAATATAGAAAAATACACAATCCTTGGAAGGATTGGCTACAATATACATGAAATTGGCAATTCTGCAGAAATGCTAGAGTTGCTGGGCAACAAATACAACTTAATACTAGAAATACATGGAGATGGCTGAAGATGATGCTCAAACTGAAACAAACCTCCTCCAATGGATCTCTCAATGCAAGGCTGATCCCGACACTGAAGATCTTGCCCTCCAAGAAGCTGGTGCAACCTCTCACTGCAAGTATGCTCTGAAATAATGCAGTCTAGAGGATGGAATGTGCTATCTATGATGGGAGATGTTTTCCTTGATTCCAAAATTTGTCAATCATCTCTGAAATCCCTTCCACTGATCTCCCAGAGGAATAGGAACTCCCTCCTCTGAAAGATGAGCCAAAGAGAAGTGTTTTGGAACCCTCCACTGCAATGCCCCAGCAACACTACGTTATACTTGATCATAAATAACGTAGTATCTAAAGAATGGATTTGACCTTGAGCCAAGATGTGGAGAAAATGAAGTGCAATCCTTTAAGAGGCCTATCAAGGAGTAGAGGAAATCCTAAACAGGAATCCCTCGTGCTAAGCAGCACTGCAACTCAGCTGAACAGCCGGAGTATGCAAATTAGTCTTCTGGCTAAAATCAATATGCCCAAATATATCTCACTATGGCTACCTCCTCCTCTTCTTATACAAGTGAATGCCTCTTTGCCATGGAACCCACACATTAGGGTTTCATCCACAAGGAATCTTTCTCCCTCCAAAACTGTGTTGTCTTCTCATGCAAGCTACACCTCTTAGGCAACGCTGTTGACTTGGTCAAACTTGACCTTGTCCTCATGAAAATTGCCCCTTTTCACACTAGAAGGTGCAAAATAAGCTGCTCCAATGATCCTTTTCACATTATGAAGGATATTATTCCTACTTATGGGCCTTTTACCCATTTTATTCACCTCCTAGATGAAATAAGAAAAAAATAATGTTCCAATTTTCTTCATGAAAATTTTGGAACATTACACCTCTACTATGGCTATGAAGATGAAGAAATGCAACATGACATATCAAAATTACAAGAGAAAGTGCACCAAATTTCGCTCTCGCAAAGAGCAACAAAAAATGAAATGGATGTTTTGAATAAAAGCTTGGAAGCTAAGATGGATGGTTTGAAGAAAGGCGTGGAAGCTAAGATGGATGGTTTGAAGAATGGTATGGAAGAAAAAATGGAAGGTTTGAAGGAAGACATGGAAGGTTTGAAGGAAGGTTTGTCAAAGTTGATACAAGAAATGATTCCTAATGGCAAAAAGATAGTAGAGGGAGCTCATGATGAGAACAAAATAAATGTTAATACTGATTTCATAAACTCTAATGTTGGATTGAAGAACCACCATATTCCAAAGATGGATATGTGGAATTTTGATGGCAAGGATCCCATAACATGGATACTACTGGTGGAGCAATATTTTGATATCAATAATGTGAAAAACACACAAAAGGTACGCATTGAAACTTTACATTTAGAACAAAATACAGTTTTATGGTATTGATGGCTTTGCTCCCGTAAATAAATTATCACTTGGTCAATTTTTACAGAGGAAATGATAGCACATTATGAGGATACACAGAGCAATACCTTCTTTAGCCAATTGATAAATCTCAAACAAAAGGGTTCAGTGGTGGAGCACATTGAGGACTTCCAAAAATTGAATATAAGGGTAACTGATATTCCAGAGGAACACATGATTGATGTCTTCATAGGGACTTTAAAGGATAACATCCAACATGAAGTTCGCGTTTGGGAACCTGATTCATTGGAGAAGGCATTCAGGTTGGCAAGAAAAATTGAACGTAAAATTATGGCGACAAGGAAGCCTACCACTTACATCTATAAAAATGGAAGTGTTGCTACTCCTAGAATTCCACAACCTACAAGGTTGAAACCACAAGAATTGGAAGAAAAAAGAGAAAAAGGGCTTTGCTACATTTGTGATAGCAAATACACTAAAGGTCATAAGTGTGCTGAGAAGAAATTATTTTACATAGATTGTGAAGAGGAGGAAGAAAATGAACAAGAAAATTCAAAAGAAGAGGATATACACCAGGAACCAAACCTAGAAGAAGAAGAAATGAGTCCGACCATATCGTGTAATGCATTGGTAGGAATTACCACTCCTCAAACTCTCAAGATAGAAGGACATATCAAGAAGAAAAAGGTAATAGTGTTGATTGATTCAGGCAGTACCCATAATTTAATTCATTGTAAGGTAGCCAAGGAATTGAATTGTTTCCTATACCCAACACCAAAATGTCAAGTGATGGTTGCAAATGGAGGAACTATAAACTACTTTGGAAAATGCCATAATATCAAGCTAACCATGGGGGAATATGTATTGAATAGTCCAATGATTTCGATTCCAATGGGAGGTGCTAATGTTGTACTAGGAGTACAATGGTTACAATCTTTAGGGACGATAGCTTTTAATTTTCAAGAAATTTTCTTGATTTTTTTTTTTTTTCGGAAGGAAAGGAAATCGAATTACAAGGTATTGTAGGGAATCCAGGAAAGATAATAAGCTATAACGTCATGAAAAAGCTTATGAATAAATAACAACGAGGCGTAATTTCACAACTATGCTCACTAGAAGTTCCAATATTAAAATCATCTATTTCTCCAGATCTCCAAAAAGTCTTGGACAATCATTCCAAGGTGTTTAAAACTCCTAAAGGAGTCCCACCTATTTGTGATCATGATCATGCTATTCATTTTATTCCAGGAAGTTTTCCTCCAAACATCAGGCCTTGAATATATACTTATGTCCAAAAGAGAAAAATTGAACGCATGATTGCAGAAATGTTAGAGGCTAGTATAGTTCAACATAGTCAAAGTTCTTTCTCTGCTCTAGCAGTATTGGTGCATAAGAAGGATGGATCATGGTGCATGTGTCCAGATTATAGGGAGCTCAATAAATTCACTATTAAAGATAAATTTCCCATTCCTGTGATTGATGAATTATTGGATGAATTACATGGAGCAATTTATTTTACCAAGTTGGATCTTCGTTCAAGATGACATCAAATTAGAATGAAGATTGAAGATATTCCGAAAACAACATTTCGAACTCATGAGGGTCATTATAAATTTTTGGTCATGCCTTTTGGCCTTACCAATGCACCTTCTACATTTCAAGGGTTGATGAATTCCATTTTTAAATCCTTCCTTAGAAAATTTGTGCTAGTATTTTTTGATGACATACTAATCTACAGCAGGTCTTGGAAGGATCATGTTCAACATGTTGACAGGGTGCTCAAACTATTGGAGGAGAAACAATTATATGAAAAAACATCCAAATGTTTCTTTGGAGTACAAGTGGTGGAATATTTGGGTCATATTGTATCTCACGAGGGTGTTAAGTTAGACCCTAACAAAATTAAAGCCATTAAGGAATGGAAAGTCCCCACAACCATAAATCAGTTGCAAGGATTTCTCGAGTTTGGGCCATGAAGGAAAACGCCAGACACCCTGCCAAGGTGCTGGGTCAGGGGGGACGTATGGCCTCTCTTTCAGCTTGGCATATCCCATGGAGACAGCGTAGCCTCTGGAATTCGGCCCCCAGCCTTTCAAATCTCTTTTCCTCATGTGTGTGGGCACCAAGCCATGAAGGAGGTCAAGCAGCATGGACCAATCGTTGGTCAGATGAGCTGGCTCCTCAATACGTTTCCAACCTGCCCAAACAGAATCGCTCCAAAGAGAAATATCCCACAACGAACACAGACCCTCTCTATCCATCCAGCATCACAGCGCTCTCATGGAGGCTCTGTCTTCAATTGGGTCCATATTAATGATTTTATCAGTCTAGATATTGATCTTTTTTCCATTTCCTGGGATCCATTAGGAGTGCGCATTGATTAAAGGAGCAACTTTAACATACAGTTTGAGGAAAGACGAATTCGGAAAATGGATCACATTGTCTAAACAGCTAGAACGAGGACCTCTGAAATACTTTTTCCAGAGAGCCAATTGGGCCCAGCCAGGCTTGGGCGCAATGATCCTCCAAATAATCTCAGCTGCCATAGCCACATTTTGCTGACAGAGGTTTTTGAAGTTCAAACCACCCTCCCACAGTGGCTTGGAGATGGTTTCCCAACTGATAAGGGGAATCTTGTTTTCATTCTGTTTTCCTCCCTTCCAAAAAAACCTCCGCATGAAATCTTCCATTTTTTTAATATGCTTGCCAGAGCGAGAAGCACAACAAATTGAAAAAGAGGAAGGCTGGTGAGCACAGATTTAATAAGGATAGATTTGCCAGCAGTGTTGAGCCAGGAGAAACCCCAGGCTTGGATCCTAGTCTTGAAATTTTCAAGCAGAGGGAACCAGTCTTTGCTTGCAGGTCTCTTATGAAAAACAGGAAGGCCCAAATATTTGAAAGAGGTCCAAGAAGAGGAGGCTGCAAAACCCAAACATCTAGAAATAGTGGAGAGCAATCTGGGGGAAGTGTCCCAGCTGAAGATATGACATTTGTTCTTATTTACAACGCTGCCTGAGGCTTCAATAAATTCATCCAAAACTGCTTTAAATTTAGAGGCAGAGGAAAGAGAGGCAACTCCCAAAAGCAGAGTGTCATCCGAAAATAAGGCGTGGTTTATGTTTTTGACCCCTCTTGCAATACACAGTCCATTAATATCTTGATCTTGCATCTTTTTGTCTAACTGGAAGCTGAGGACAGAGGCTTGGATGACAAAGAGCAGAGGGGAAAGAGGACACCCCTGCCTTAGCCCTCTCGAAGCTTTGAAAAAATTAGTGGCTCTTCCGTTTACAAGAGGATCAATCCATGGCTCCGAGATGCATGCTCCGATTCATTTAATGAAGTTTGCTCCAAAACCAAACTTTCTCATGACTTTTAAAAGAAAGCTATGATTTACTCGATCAAAGGCATTTGCTAAGTCGAGTTTAATCACCATACCTTGTTCTTTTCGAAGAAGACTTGAATGAATTTCCTCTTGAACAAGGGTGAAGTTGTCCACAATCTGCCTTCCTTGGATGAAGCCTCCTTGATTCTCCGGAATTATTTTGGGAAGAATGAGCTTCAGTCTATTTGAAGTTACTTTGGTGATTAACTTATACCCAGTATTGCATAAGGAAATCAGACGGAATTTGCTGAAATTGTTAGCGCCTTTTTCCTTGGGTATGAGGGCTAAGAAAGCGGAGTTTGTGCTGCCTCCTATTTTCTGAGTATTCTGAGACTTTTGAACCATTTTGAGCAGATCCTTTTCAAAAATCGACCAACAAACTTGAAGAAACCTGGCAGAAAAGCCATCTGGCACAGGGGCCTTATTCGGATCCATATCAAAAAGCGCCTTTTTGACTTCATCTTTGGTGACTTTGGCCTCAAGGATCTCGTTCATACGAGGAGAAATTGCAGAAGGAATAATGTCTAACAGATCTGAGTGTTGGTCCGGGTCCTTATCCTCACTATAAAAGTTTTGAAAATGAGAAAAGGTTGCTTTTTTAATGTCTTCGAAGTCCTTGTGGGTGTCGTTGTCCTCCTTAATCTCAGAAATAGTGTTGAAGCATTTCCTAGCCTAGGCTTGTTTGTGGAAAAAAGCAGAATTCCTGTCCCCTGCTTTGAGCCAGAGATTTCGAGATTTCAATCTCCAGTATTCTTCTTCAGCTAAGCAGGCCTTATGAAAGCACTGTTGCAGATGAGCCTCTTGATCTAACAACTCCTCTGTGACTATAGCGTACTCGATATGAGTTTGATGAGAGGCAAGAGAGGCTCTAATGGCTTTTCTTTCTGTAGCAGGGTTGGACAGGGTTTTGACCCATCATTTTAGGACTCCTTTTACCCTTCTAAGTTTTTCCTCCTAGATAAAGAAAGGAGATCCATTGACAGGCTGACTCCAACAATCCTTGACTATTTTCATGAAGTCTGGTTCCTTGACCCAGAGGGGACTGAATCTAAAAGGAATAGGACCCAGATCTAGATGGGCCAGGAGCTCTAGCTTTATAGGCTTATGGTCTGAGATGTTGTTAGCAAGAATGTGCATTCTGGGTTCTAATCCGAGTAACAGATAGGAGCTTTGAATGAAAAATCTATCTAATCTGGTAGCAATATGACCAGGTCCCACTCTTTTGTTAGACCAAGAGTACTTACCGGAAGAGGGTTTGATATCTAGCAAGTCCCAGTCCTGCATTAGATCCTCCGCCCATTCCCTTGCCGAATCTCGGACAACGCTACCTCGTCTTTTTTCAGACGAGTGAAGAGTGAGGTTGAGATCTCCAGCAATAATTATATTTTCCAGATTTGTCAAGTCTGCTTGGTGCCTTATAGAATCCCAACAATCCTTTTTTTCCCTGACATTGACTGGAGAGTATACATTGAAGAGGCAAAAGGTTTCCTTAGTATCCAAATTCTGCATTTTCAGCAGCAACCAGTAAGTATTACTAGCCTCAAAGGTGACTGCAAATTTGCTGGCGTTCCATAGAGTGCCAATCCCTCCCGAGGCACCCCGGGCAGAGATTGATCTTGCTTCACTTTTGAACCAAATTTTCTTGCTTGCTTGCAGGAAGACTACGTCTTCCAGCTTAGTCTCCTGGACGAGAAGTATGTCTGGAGTTTCTGTTCTTATTAAGCTTCTCATGGCTTCTTCCTTAACTTTACTCCCCATACCTCTACAATTCCAGGAGATGACCTTCATTATTTATGTTTCTGGTGGGCTCCCTTGGAGCCTTGGGGCTGATTTTTCAACATCCTAGGCTTTGAGGCTAGCAGTTTTTCCAGAGTTGGCTGGCTGCCCTGTAGCTTATCTTTATAAGTCTCCTGCTCTCTTTTTTCCCTGTCAGTTTTACGGCCTCTTGTGGATCTTCGTATCGAGGTTTGGGACTCTCCTATTTCTCCTTCCTCCTCTGACTCGTCCGTTTCTTGCTCTTCTTCCTCATCTTCTAAAGCCATACCTTTGGGATCTTCGGCACCTGTTCCTTTAAGGGAGGCTGAGGGAGTTCCTTTTCTTGGAGAAACTGGTTTTTGGGTCTCGATCTCCTGAGTAGCTTCTGTCTACTGGCTTAGCGAGTCAAATTTGTTTTCATGCGCCTTTTTGGGAGGGGGGGTTGAGCATTAGTCTGAAGAGAGCCTTTTCCAGAGGGTCCTCTTGGTTTTTTCCCTTTGTGATTTATTTTTGCTCGCTTGACTTGGTTCCAACCCTCTTCAATCCCTTTCTCTGGCTCTGCGTTGGACGGACAGTTTCTAGCAAAATGTCCATGAACATGGCATTTCCTACATTTGAACGAAAGTTGCTCATAATCCAAGATCTGCACATGAGACCAGCTGCCGACTTTGATTTTGATTGCCTCTGGGAGACCCACCTCTAGATCTACTTCTACGCAGATCCTAGCATAGTCGTACTGGTCCTTGTTGTTTGCCCGATCTATGAATTTCTCGAGAGTGTTGCCAATGTGTTTCAAGGAATCCCAGTTCCAACAGTGAACTGGTAGATTTGGAAGGCGAACCCACACCGGGACAGCCTTGGGAACATCGACAGCCGGATCAAAGTCCGGAGTCCATTTGTTCAGATAGAGGCCCTGAGAACCCATGAAATACGACCCATTTTGGAAGATCAAATCTTTGTCTTCTTTGGTGGAAAATTCGAAGAGGAAGTACCCTCGCCCAAGAAAGTAAGAGGTGACATTTTCCTTGATCAGAGGAGCCTAGTTCCTGTTGACCCATTGCTCAGTAGTTTTCGGAGAAGGCCAAAGTCCCATGAATTGGCCAATGAGACCACGATCTACCAAAGATAAAGCCACTTGAATGCGGGCCTCTGGAGGCAAAGAGATCTCAGGAATTTCATCGAGCTTCTTAACGAATTTGGATGCTTTGCTTCTTTTCTTCTGAGGCAAACCGGCAAGAAGCTGGTTGAAAGCGTCAATGGCAGGAGAAGAAGGCGGATCCTTAGAAGGACCTTGAGCCTCCATAGGGTAAGGCTTGAGGACGGCCGCCGCAGGGCAGCCACGCAGCAGAAACCCTAGTGCAGCTCAGAACGCGCAGAGAGGGCTTCAAAAATTAAGCTTTGTATGAGATGAATATCTTCATCATTGTTACCATATTCAAACCATAGAGTTTTTTCAAGTTCTTGAGTGAATTTGGTAGGGGGATATAAATTTCTGTAACCCCAATATTGTTATTATTGTGCCCTTACATTATTATTGTTAGGTCGACTAGGATTATATTGTGACCTTGTGGACTTATATATATAGAAGGAGGTTTTGGTCATTTGTATCATCCAAGAATTATTCATTTATGTAATGTATTTGAGGTTGCTCCCTCGAAGTGGTTGATTTATAAGGCGTTGATCTCTATTTTCTTCTATTTTTGGAGTTGGTTTCATAACAACAGGTTAAGTTAGAGCAGTGAAGGTGTCCAAGGACACTTTAGTAGTCATGAAGGCTACTAAGACAAGAAATGTTTACAAATTGGATGGAGGTACCCAGATCAACGAAGCAGCCTTGGCATCTAAGGAGACAACTAAATACACTCATTTATGCCATCAACGATTGGGTCATATGAGCAAGAAAGGACTACAAGCATTAATGAACAAAAAATTACTTCCAAATTTGAAATCTCTAAATTTGATTTTTTACAAACAATGTATATTTGGAAATCATTGTAGACATAAATTTAAAGCAGACGATCATGTTACTAAAGGAATTTTTTATTATATTCATTTTGATGTTTGGGGGTTATCACTTACTATTTTTTTGTAGGATAATCATATTTTCTAACATTTATAGATGATTTCTCTAGAAAAATATGTGTGCTTATGTTTTGAAAAGAGCATTTGATGTGTTTAATACATTTAAACAATTTAGAGTAATGGTAAAAAATAAGACTAACAAAACATTCAAATGTTTAAGAATGTATCATGAAGGCACATTCACTTCTCTAGAATTCAAAGGTATTTCAAAAACACATGGGATCATAAGACACAAAACCACTGCATGTCCTCCTAAGAAAAATGACATAGAAAAAACTCGGGTTTTCACAACAAATGTATGCTGAGAAATTACTTGTAAAATTTGGGATGAATAATGTGAAACCTACAAATATCCCTTTGGCTTACTATTCTAAGCTTTCTCAAGTTTTATTTCCCCTTAGTAACGAAGTAAAATATTACATGTCTCGTGTACCTTATTCTAATGCAATAGGAAGTTTGATGCATGCAACATGCATTGGGTATTATCAACAAGTACTTGGAAAATCCAAGAAAAGAAAATTGGTATGCAATGACATGGGTGCTTTGATATCTTAGAGGCTCCAATGATCATGGCATCACATTTAATGGTTATAATGAATATATCTGTGGGTATATTGATTAATAATCTGTAGATGATTTAGATAAGAGGAGGTCTAATTTGGGTTATGTTTTTACTCTTAGAGAGGGATTTATTAGTGTCGCCTTATTGACCACAAAGGTAGAGTACATTGTTGTCTCACATGCTTGCAAAGAGGAAATTTTCTTGAGGCATCTTCTAGGTGAATTTGGAAAAATGCATAACAAATTAATTATATCCTACTATAGTCAAAGTGTTATACATTTGGCTAAAAATCCATTTTATCATGGTAATACTATATATGTATATATAAACTACCATTTTGGAAGATAGACCATTGATGGAGGTGGAGTATAACTTAAAAAGGTCCACACTCAAGAAAATTATGCAAACATGTTTACAAAACCAATATTGTTAGAGAAGCTATGATGGTGTTTGGCTTATATTAGCTTACAAAAGAGATGATGGAAGGACTTTGGCAAGGTCAAGGTATCAGGAAATTGTTTTCAAGTTGGATATTGTTAGAGTATGACAACAATTTAATTAAAAGAAAGTGAAAAAAATGAATTTACCTAAGTAAATTTGTTGCGGCTACTCTAATGTTTTTGGTTTACAAAAACAAATGATAATTATCAAAAATATTGTAAATATGCTTACTTTATTTATGAAACCCGAGGGATTGAGGAGGTTGGTAAGCCTGGTTGTAAAAACATTCTCTTAATAATAAAACCCTTGCCTTGTCTGTGGATGTTTCCTTGGCAAATTGTTTGGGTTTCAACATGTAAAATATATTTGTATTATTTATATCATTCATTATTCCTCTATCATAAATATTTGTACATACTTTTAATACCAAAAACTCAATCCTAACAAGCCTCCTAAACTTAAGCTAATATTTGACGTATATTATTAGGTAGATATTTGGAAAAAATGAATAATGGAGATAATCATAAGAATCAACAAAAAGGAAGGTGATAGGTGTCCAAATTGACATATTGTCAACACCCATCTATAACCTTTTTGACACATTATTCCAATTTCCCTCACCTCTATATGCACTTTTAATCCACTATTACCCAATTCCTAGTGTAGGTATGACTAATCTATTTTTCACCACTTTTATACTTATTCTTATACATTATATTGTGAAATCGTCATCTTTCATACAAGAGAAAAAGGGAAGTGTTTACAACTCCTCCACGTTGTTGTAACTCTAGTTGTAACTCCATGATGGTGTTGAAAATCCACAATCCACGATAGGCAGAGTTTTATGATTCTCTTCCCTCCTACTGCGAAAAAATTCTCTACAATGCTACAACTATGACGTGACCACTGAAGGGAATGTTGCGATTCATTGAAGACCAACGAATTTGTTGCAACTCATGAGTGCCTTGACTTTGCGTTGCCGCAAATCTGGCACACTACGATAACTCAATGGTCAATGCTCCAATATACAGCAAACATTTTTTTCTCACGATGGAAGGTGACAAAGGAAAGTGGGTGACCAATCATAAATAAAAACTCAACTGCCCATAACGCCCAATTGACCTAAGTTAGCCTTTGCCCGAATTGTACCAATTTTTTTTTTGTATTGTTGTAACAATATTTGTCACCTTATTTTTTCAAGTTGGTAATATAATCTATCACTCAGTTTATACACTAGCATTTTCATATAAATACCCAACTTCCTTCAAAGACTAGGAGAGGAGAAGAACACAAGAAATTATTGTTGACTATTGTATGATTTGTTGTTTGTTGTAGTAGAAAGATTTCTTTGTTCCACTTGTTCGATATATATCTTGTGATCATGTGATTGAAGGTTTTACAATACCTCATCTAAAGAGGTATTCCCCCCTCCTTAGATTGGTACTGCTAGGAGGCATTAGCAGGTATATTAGTCTTTAAAATATTGGTTAAATTACAATTAGTTACATTGTTGTTACTTGATTTACATTTCGTTGTAACTTTGATTAATTTTTTTTTGTTGCAACACAATTAATTTCCTTTTGTTTCAATTCTAATATTTGATAATTTTATAATCACATTCCTTGTTGTTTCAACTCTAGGTTATGTAATTCTAGGCACTAATAACATAATTAACAATTAGTTAATGGATTTTTGTGTTTCTAGACAATCCGACTGTTGTTGCAACTCACATGCAACTTACTTTTACTCTGTTTTCAACAATAGCTTACAATTGAGAATTTTGTATTGACTAAATATTATTTCTAGGTAGTTTTCTTATCATGCATTGCATCCTAGGCATGTGCCATTGCATCATTGTTACAACAAACCAAGAATACCATTACACTGGAACATGTCACTCTTAGAAGCTGGTGTGTTTCCTTTTTTGCAAGTGTGATTTAATTTTCCTGCAATTGTGCTTTATTTCCTACAAGTGTGTTGTGTTTTTCTAGATCAATGACCTACGAAAGCTTATATATCTTGAAGTGTGACAACCATTACATTACTAGAACTTCATCACACATAAAAATTGCACTAGTATAGATTGTGCATGATAGTTCACAAGTTTCAAACAAACCTTAAATTTACAATTTAAATGCGTAATTGATCAATTTTTCATTAAGATAATTGTAATTAATTTAAAATACGTTTATTTCTTGGTGTCATTTCTCGGGAATTTTCAATAGTAAAATCAATTTTGTGTCAACTTCTGTGTGGATTTATTTGTTGCTTTTCAAAATTTCAAGACTTGATTATTCTAACCTTTTATCTTCAATATGACTTGTTAGATGCCTAGGATTAGGGGCCAACTTGGTAGATTTATCAACAACACCCCCCATAATAACATTGCAAGACATTTTCAAAAAGGAAAGAAACAAGGTCATCGAAATTACTTGACACCAACAACAAGCCCTCTTGCCAAAAATAAGCCTAGACATTCTACTTCCATGGTACAAATTTTTTTGGATTTGAATAGATCTTTTATATAAAATTAGAATTAAATTTGGATAATCCAAATTTCCAGCTCATTAGGTATATCTCTCTGGAGAATGAACAATGCCTACATGAAAATCAATTCAATGATCAAAACCTCCAAAAAGTGAACCTTGTCCTTCTGAGGAGTACCACCTCGAAAGAAAGAGATTTCATGAATCTATAAAGGAACATTTAGAAAAATAAAATATCCTTTAGAAGATATGTCACACCATCTTGTTAAATAAGAGTTTGAATCCTTTGGATTCCCCATCATAGAAATGGGCTCAAATGCTAAAATGTAGAACATTCATTAGTCTGCATTGTCGAACTTCCATGGTCTCTCTAAGGAGGACCCTGATACTTTCCATTTTTAGTTTTATTTCCTTTGTTGAAGCTATGATTATGTAACCAAAGCTCATAATTTGAAGCTCTTTCCTGCCACGTTGAAAGATGTGGCGTTATGTTGGTTCATGAGCCTCAACCAAGGTAGTATTTTTTGGTCAATAATTGTCATTGATGAAAACAAGAGCTCATTACACTTGATGAAATGGATTGATGACCATAATTGGAGCTCTAATGAAGGTGCCCTAACCCTTATCCTTGTCCCATTGATCTTATACATGGAAAATCCAAATATCCCCAAGGTTTGTACTACATTTCTTGAACAACCATAAATAACATTGTTTTATATCATTTTGAAGACATCATTTCACAATGAATCATTCACTAGGATGTAGAGGACATTTTTACCTTTCTAATGAGCCCTCACTTTCCCTCAAACTCCCCATAGTCTAGGAGAAAATTATTTTTTAGAGATAATATATCCTAATTTCTACCCTAGCCTCCCTATGCTTAGTTACTCTAGTTGGCCTCACCTCCAAAATTTATGTCTCTTCAAAACACACTCCAAAAACTATAAATTCAAGTCTAGCACTTCACTTTCCCATCATTAATTCGGTCAAGGAAATACAGAGAATAATGCAACAAGGAGTTCACAACTCGTGAACTGAAGAAGGAAGAGGAGAATAAAGCTTAAGGAAAACTTTTGAAAATCTGTTTGGGTTAAATTCTCAGACCTATGAACTACTCTCTCTCGAACCTATGACAAGGGGAAGTTCCCTTAACCTGTGGAAATGAATCATTACTTTCAGACTTATGGAGCTCAGACACCTACAACCCAACACTTTGGACCTGTGATCTAATATTTTGAACCAGTGACTAAAATATATACTCCTCAGATCTGTGACCTTGAACAGTGATAAGAAGTGTGGTTGATTTTTGTCCTAAATCTTAGATTGTGGAGTTAAGCTACAGGAATTTGGACCCTTACATATTGCAGTCTCAGACAGGGTTGGCATATTTGTGGTGTATTTCCTCATATTGATCATAGAATTTGGAGGCTTAGAATCGAGGACTAATAAGCTCAAATTACAGGCCTAGAATCCATTGAGTGCAGACCTTTTACCTCACACAACTGTTCCACCATCTTCAAACCTTTGTTTGCAGCTTCAGACCAGTAAAACAAGTGTTGTTGGCTCAACTTAGACGCTCAAGCCATAAATCACTATCACAGTTAGTTCAGATCTCTTTTAAGGACTGAACTACTCTACAGTTGGCTCAATAAAATAGTGCTTCAAACCTGTGTTAAGAAAGGTTGAAGGGTATTTTCTGTGGTAGTTCGGTCTTGTGGTAACTCAACCTGTGAAGGATTGGATCCATTATAGCTAGCTCGGACATGAATTGTATCAGATAACTAAGCTTAGTGATCAGTGCTTAAGACAATGAAGGGGCAGAGAAGTCTTCCACAATGATTATAGCCTTGGGTAGTGAAGTGTTTTTGAGCTTTCTTGAAGATAATAATATTAAAACCATGGAGTAGTCTTGTGGAAAAATTATTAGCTAATGATGTAAGTCTTACATAAATTTGATTTGTTAAAGTATTGAAGGGTTTGTGCTCTAGGGGTTGGAGCCTTTTAAAACAAGGTTGGAGCCTTTATAAGGATATGGTTGGATCCCTGGAGGTTGGAGCCTCATAAAAGCCCAAGTTGGAGCTTGGAAACAAGTTGGAGCCTGGTAGATTGAAGGGAGCCTGGTAGATTGAAGGGTTAGAGCCCTCAAACATAATTGTACTGAATATTTTGTAAAAAGAGGATTGGTGTCCTCACTGTTCCTAATAAAATTCTTATTATTCATTTTTTGACTATAATTGTGAAGAATATTAACTGGTAAACATAACAATTCAAAAGAAATATTGATTCACCCCCCTCTTAGTATTTCCAATAATTGGTATCAGAGCCAACTTCTTCATAATCAACCCAACAGTTGGAAGAAGGATTCTTAACTCAAAATGAAGAATCAAGATTCAAGAAAAATCCCCCAATTTGATGGAACAAACTTTGGCTTTTGGAAGCGAAGGATGACATTCTATTTAATGTCTCTTAGAACTAAAGTATGGAAATTAGTTTTGGATGGATATAAAGTTCCACCTACTCCTCCAATAGATTAGGATGGAAGTAAATTTGATATAACAAATGCCAAAGTACTAGATTTCATAACAAGCGGAATTTCTGATTCAGAATTTACAAAAGTGATGAACTGTGATTCTGTCAAGGAAATGTGGGATAACCTTATTGCTATATGTGATGGAGACTCCAAGGTCAAGAAGGAAAAACTCAAAACTCATAGAAGAAAATTTTAGAGTCTGAAGATGGATGGAAAAGAAGATATTGCAGCCTTTTCCTCCAAGTGGATGAAGTTGTCAACTCACTCAAGGGTCTAGGTGAAAACATTGAAGAAAGCACAATTGTCGAAAAAGTTTTGAGATCACTTCCAGAACGGTTTGATTCCAAAGTAAGTGCCATATAATAAATAAAAGGTTTGGATACTCTAAATATGTATGAACTTCGTGGGATTCTCATTGCATATGAAATGAGAAAAGGAATCCCAAATTCCAAGGAAGCTGCATTCAAAGCTTCAAGATCATTGAAGAAAGGGAAAATTTGTAATTATAGTAGTGATGATTCCAACACTGAAACTGAACTAGCACAATTTGTAAGGAAACTAAGGAAATGATCCAAGCTCAGAGGTAAGTATCCTCTTATTTGTTTTAAGTGTGGAAAAATAGGACATTATGCTGCAAAATTTCCTCATAAACATGATAACGATGATGGAGACGAATATAAAAAGAGGATGTTAAAAAATAAAGGGTCAAATAAGAAGAATTTCTTCTCCAAACAAGATGACTCTAATGAAGAATAATTCTTAATTACAAAGAAAAAAACAACTAAAAATACCTTTCTACTCAAAAGGGATAATGATGAGTTTGATGAAGTAGATGACTATGCTGGAAGCAGTGAAGTATCGTTCATAGCATTTACAAATGATGATGATTCCAAAAATGAATATGAAGGAAATGTGGATGAATTACTAATGAGTGCCATTGAATAAATAAGGAAGAAGGTCATTTCCCTCAAATTAAACAAGGAAGAAGAAAAAAGGAAGGAACAATTATTAAACAACAAACTAAAAGAAAGAGAAGAAATATGCGAAAAATGTGAAGCTGAAATTGTCTCTCTAAGGAAAGAGTTGAATCAGGTTAATAAGAGTTTGAAAATCTCTGAAAATATTGATAATATCCTTAATACTCAAAGACCTCAACATGATAAAACTGGAATTGGTTTCAAAGGAGAATCATCAAGTTCAAAGAAGGTTGCCAATGAAAAAATCCAAAGAATTTATGCTGGAATCCTTTGAAATCATCCAAAAGAGGAGAAGTCATTCCACCAAGTTTAAAGGTCCACCTACAACAACCCAAGGAATGAAGGAAAGCTATCTCTAGGGAAGAAAATTACATCAAGTCAAGGTTATCCTAACAGGTATCAAACTATCTTTCTTGGTTGTTGTTTCCATTGTAAAAACTTTGGTCATCAAGCCGAGCATGGCAAGGCTTATAAGGATAATAGATCAAGATATAGGACAAATTATCAAAGCAAGCCATGAAGCTTAAAAGAATAAGGTTAGATCAAGACCTACAATTCATTTGATCCTTTGGCTAAGTATGATCTAGTATGCTCAAAATACAATGATTTTGACCATGATGCACAAAATTGTCCATTTATATCAAAAAATGAAGAGTCAAAGGAGGAACCCACTAAAAATAAATGTGGCCTAGATTTATGTGCACATAGTGATGAAAATCAATGTTTTGTGGATAATGGATGTTCAAGACACATGACAGGTGACCAAAACAAGTTTATCTCATTAAAAAAAAAGGATGCAAATGTATCCTTTGGAAGTGGATCTGCTAAAATTTCCGGAAAAGGGACAATTTCTCTTGCTAATAGAAAGGGATAGGCACAAAATGTATTGTTGGTGGAAGGACTCAAACAAAATCTTCTAAGTGTTAGCCAGATTTGTGACTGAGGAAATAATGTTATCTTTAGTACTAAAGACCGTGAGATAAGAAAATCCTCTTCAGGAGAACTTGTGGGAAAAGGAGTAAGAACACATGATAATGTATACATTTTGAGTAAAATTCAAGAATAAAAATGTTATGAGTCGAACAGATGAAAGTTGTTTATGGCACAGAAAATTGGGACATCTAAACTTTGACAACTTGGTTAATATCATAAAAAAAAGTGTAGTGAGGGATATTCCAAAAATTATAAAGTCGGAACAAGTTGTGTGTGGCCCATGTCAACATGGAACACAAACTAGAACTTATGGAAAGGACAACCTGCTTTAGAATTTTTGGAAGCAAATGCTTTATGAAAATCAATGATGACTCAACAAGAAAGTTTGATTCTCGTGTTGATGAAGGAAAATTTCTTGGATATTCTACAAGGAGAAAAGCATAAAAATGCTGCGATAATTGACTACGAAAGGTACTCGAAAGTGTTATCACTCCGCCATATCTTTAAGGCTGAAGAAGAAATCCCAACAGAGGTAACCACAGACCAGACCAATATTTTGGCTTGGTATCTAGCCCTACCTAATTGGAGTGGGCTCTCTCCACAAGGTCACAACCAAGAGGGCTAGATAAATTAGGGTTTTTAGGCTAGGTATGAAATTCAGAAGGGTTTGATTTGATTTTTATTTGATTGGGTTGCAAGATAAGGATATTAGGTCAAAGAGGCTAGGTTAGGGAAAATAGGATTAGGGTTACAATACATTCAATGGGGAAAGGTAGGTAGGAAGGCTAGCACATTAGGGTTCTTGGGATGAAATGATTCAAATAGTTAAGGAACTAGGAAGAGCATAAAACATGAATTATTCCTAAACTGAAAGAAAGATGAACAGACTATGAAAACTTCCCCAAAACAGAGATATCAACTTGAAAGTGATCATACAATAGAAGTGCAATGAATTATGAAGACAATACATTCAAACATAATGAGACATAAGAAGAAAAAATGCTAGACAACCATACCACGGGTATCCCAAAGAAATAGCTACAACAATTTTATTAAGCTCCTACCAAAATGATTACAATAGAGTCTTTGATCAATATGCCAACATCCAACTGATTCCAACCTGTAAAATGACTGAAAAATGATATGATATAGACCTCAAACAAAATCCTCCAGCCTCAGGGGTCAAATCCATGAGAGGAGGATCAGTTCCACAAAAAACTGAGCGGAAAGCTGAAGTGTAGGGAGGTCCAATTGACTCATCCCTAACTTTTGTGAATTGATTCATTACACCCCATTGAGTTCATTTACCTAATGTATTTACCCTAGGTAACAATAAAAATACCATAATTACATTTACATCATTTATTTACAGAGGTAAAAACATGATTCCCCAAGATAAAAGTCAATTTGCAGAAAAACTCAGAAAAAATCAGAAAACTGTCAAACGCACCATCCCTTTGTCAAACACACCATCCCTGTTGCAGCCTGGTTTTGAGTCCCTTCCCAGTGTCCAAATTAGGCTCAGGATGGTTCATTGGAAATCCTGTCTAGTATACTTTCCAAATATTCCTTTATTTTGCAGAATGGGGTTTATTTGACCTGTCAAAAATTTATTCTCCCAAGACTTTTAAATGCAC
Organism: Pinus albicaulis; assembly: GCA_034641835.2. Lineage (NCBI taxonomy): Eukaryota > Viridiplantae > Streptophyta > Pinopsida > Pinales > Pinaceae > Pinus > Pinus albicaulis. The sequence goes on from MU968493.1 coordinate 16,070,325, forward strand.
ATCACATAGGCAAAAAAGTGGGCAGAACATTGATTTTTTGAATGTTTTTTCACCTTTTCAACTGCCAATTGTCCAGAAAAAGGCTTGCAAAGTGGTTTTCCTGCATGTATTCTTCATTATAAATATATTATGGTCTTCTTTTGGCCAAAAAGTGACTCAAAAAAGAGCACAACACCTAGGGTGTTGCGCGTTTGACAATCTAGCTGTCACAAGGCTGTTCAAGTTTGGAAAAAAAATTCACAAAAACTTCAAAAATTTACCCAAAACTCCTCAAAATTTGATAATTTGATTTTGATGATGTGGCTAGGCATGAAGTGAGGCTTCAACCAACATGTCAAGCCTCCTTTCCTCTTCTTGCATGGTCAAAGCCTCAATTTTTTCATTGGCTCTTTTGAGCTTGGCCTTTGCAATTTTGTCTCTTTGGGCATAGTGCTTGACCTTCTTCCTCAGTTTGTCATTATCTCTATTTTCCTTCTCCAAAAGCTTCTCTAGGTGATTTTTAGCTCTGTCAAGCCATGGCTCACGGATTTCATTGATTACCATTGCAAATTGTTCATTCAAGGCGAGCTGATTAGAAAGCTCAACCTCTTTTTGCCTTTCTAGTGCTAGAGGTCTTTTCGGCCCTCTAGTATTACACCTTATCCTTGGAACTTGTTCTACTACCTCATTTGTTACACCATATGTTTTAAGTGTCTCTTCAGGAAAAAATTTGGCTTTTTCTGCCTCTCTTTGAGGTTTGATGAATTTAACCTCATCAATTACATGTTTTGTTTTCAGCTGCTGGTTCTCCTGCTCAAGAAAGTCAATGCCAAATTTAGACATGTCAAGATTAGTTTGAAGCTATCTAATATTGGCTTCTTTGTCCTTAATGATTATGCTAGTGATATCATCATCATCATCATCATCATATAGTTCAACAAGATAAAAATCCTTTTGTGTCTCATGGAGGTCCTCCTCCTCATGTCTGATCTCTATCTGAATCTCTGCCTCTGTCATCTTTTGCTTCACTTTTTCTACCTGCTTTGTTGATGTAGAAGGCAAGGCCCCTCCCACAATTTGTGAGGCAAACACTTACTTGTGACTTCTCCGATATGTTTTTTCCAATAGCTCTATCTTGGCCTACTTAGTCTTTTTAGGCTCACTGATTTCATCTCTGCTAGGTGATCCAGTCTCAATGTGGGATGTAGATGATGTTGGTGAAATAGATGAAGGAGACTGATCTGATGATGATGCATGAACTGTGGGATGATATGGAGGAATGGATATGGAAGGATGAGATGATGAAGGTACATATTGGGCATGCTGAATAGGTGGAGCAGTGAATATCTCAATAGATATGAATTAACTCCATGGAATTTTCAATTGTTTGAGGTGATGGAGGACTATGATTTTGATGAGGGAGTGGTGAAAGAGACTTTGCATTTGGTGTTCATAACCTCTCTTTCGGGCAATAAATTCCATATTTTCAATGCTCTGGAAGAGAAAATAAGGTATTTTGAGCATCTTGACCCTTGTGAAATGCATAATTAGCCGAATGTGATAGGTATAAAGTCTAGAGAACCTACCTTCACAAGAAAAGTATTTCATGATGATTTTCATCATGGGCATATATCTCCATGAGATAAGAGAAAGGAAAAATCCTCTTTCTTTCATTCTTGTATCTAGGTTTAATGTATTTCTCCTCCAAGTTTGTTTTCTTGAACCATTTTCCCCCAACATTCGGGATTCCAGTAGCATCTGATATGATGGTAGTGGACAAAGTGAAAGTGACACCAGCAAGGTTACCTAGTTTTCATGGAGATTGGAGATGAATATTCTGGTCAAAATAGGATGATGTTGGGCCATTTGTACTTTCTCACAGAATTCAAAACAACCTACATGCTTAAAACATGTCACAGTTATGGGATATGCCACGAGTTCCCTAGTATTTGTTGGCTCAAGTCTAAGGATTCTCCCTCCTCTGCTTGACTTTTTCTCATTTATTTCTTCTCCCACATTGTAGTTTCTATTATGTTCTTCTTCCATAGGTGTCTTAGTATGAAACCCTAGGGAGATGTGATGATAGTGGAATGTAGGTAAAGGGAGTGAGGAATAGTGTGAGGAAATTTAGGGAGATGGGGGAAGGGATATTTGATTTGAGGGAGGTGACAGGGAGTAGTAATAATGAGGGAATTGTAATAGGTAATTTAATTACAGTTTAGGGATTTTGGAAGGCTAGGCAAGTGATTAGCTTGGGTCTTAGGGTTTCAAAGGAAAAAGGGCTTAGGGAAACAAGATTATGATATAGGGAGTAAGGATAGGGTAATTATGATGTGGGAAGGGAATGAAAGGGTTGGGGAGTGAAATTTGATATGCAATTGGGATTTAGGGAATGATACTAGGGTTTCAAACTTAAAAATAGACACCAAATCTTTAAATAAGATAAAACACCAAAAAATTGACTTGATGAGGAGAGGAATGGTGCTAATGGTAACTTACCTGATTGCTAGAGGCTGTGGATTTCTTTGGCTGAAGATTTGAAGGTGATAGCACAAGTTTTGGAGTTTGCTGTAGAAAACGAGCAAACACGTAGCGCAAAGAGGAAATGCCCAACGCACTGAGCAAACGCACAACACACAAAGAAAACATGCAACACATAGAGAAAACATGCATCACAAAGAGAAAACGTGTAGCGCAACCTCTGTTTTGTAAAATTTCACCCTCAAACTTGAAAATTATGATTTTCCTGAGGTTGATCAAGGATGAAGGAGACAAATGATGTTTTTGTTGATGTCATGAGGGTTTATATCCTTGAGTGAATTTGATTTTAATCCTTTGAAACCCACTTTGCTAATGTTTCAAATTTCACTTTAAAACTTTGTAGAATACCCTTACACTTCTGAAAATTTTTATTTGACATTTGTTCAGTGGATGAATTGAGAACTCTTGCACTTTTACATGTGCTTGTTTGGCATGTGGAATTGAGTTGGAAGCTTGGGAAGTAGGTACTTATTACATATAATGAACATAAAATTACATAAATGAAAAATAAAAATTACATCTCTTTTTTGGAATAAAATTACATTTTAGAATGAAACTCACACTTGAAAGAAAAATTACAACTTTGAAAACTATCTTTATATGCTTGCAAATCCTCTTTAAATGATAAAGGGATATTATTTGGATCACTCTCATTATTTTTTTCTGACCTTATGCAATGATATGTTGTTTTATTTAGACCTTGGAAAATGAAAATCTAGAGACCTAATGAAGACCTTGAGTGACCAGACTTCATGATGGGCTGATTGAAATAATGACATGATGACATGGACTTTCATGACTAAAGTATGCTCAACAAGACATTAAGGTGGGCCAGCAAGTATACATTTTTTAGGAGTGATGTTTTTTTTACTAAGACTACCATCAGTGAGTAAATTTTTGAATGAAGACCTAGGTGGAATGACAATTTTTTCTGAGTGAGACTCCTAAAATGATATGAAAAGAGTATTTTTGATCACTGAGGGCAGTATGCAAATACTGACACTAACATTGGTCTTATTGGGGACGATAGCTCTGAAAGAGGTGTCAAGAACCACATAACTCTGGATTTTGTAGATCAATGCCTCTTCCATTGGGCCAATACGGTCAAAAATCAAACAATAACATGACTGAAAACTAATAACTCGGAAAAATAGTCTAACTCAATTCAAACTCAAATGACTGAAAATTGACTCAATATTGACTTACTTGACTGAAAACTGAATTTTTTGAAAATGGCAGAAAATTAGTGAAGCTCCATGGCCTTCACTTCGGGCTCTGAACTCCAGAGATTCTCTACTTCACACTTGCAGAAAATGTAACTGATATTTACAATGAAATGGAAAACTGATCGAGAATATTTTTTTAGAAAAGATAGTGTTTCAGGAGCCTACCATTAACTGGTCCTCCTAAACACTCTTGTCCATTCATTTTCTCAAGCAAATAAGCATTCTGCCCTTGACAAGCTAAAATTTTCCATATGTCCCTTTCCATAAATTCTCAAATTTTCCATGCTTACCCTTCTCTTTATTTCTGGCATCCCAGCGGAGTACCACATCTCCTATCTTGAAGTTGCCTTCCTTAGTTTTCCAATCATAAATCTTCTTTATCCTGTCATGATTTTTTGAATTATTTTGAAATACTTCATCCCTTGTTTGTTGAAGGTGTATCGTTTGATTAATACAACATTGTATGTCATTTTCCTCAGTCCCTGATTCTTGCAACAATTTCATTACCGGGACTGCTAATGATGAAGGAAACACAATATCGACACCATATACAATTTGAAAAGGAGACATACAAATAGGCTTCTTATTACTCACCTAATCTACCCATAATGCATTAATTAGCTTCTTATTGCAATTCTTTTGATTCGCCTCTAACATCTTCTTAATGATACTGATCAAGGACTTATTAGAGGACTTTTCCAATCCATTACCTTGCGGGTAGTAGGCCATAGAGTGTGACAACTTAATGTTATATCTGTCACAAAACTTAGTCGTCCTCTTAGACTTGAATGTTGTTGCGTTATCTGTGATAATATTATTAGGACAACCAAAACGGGAAAAAATATTAGTTTCTAAAAACTAAATAATGATAGAATCTGTTGCTTTCCTGGTCGGGATCGCTTCAATCCACTTTGTAAAGTAATCTGTGGCTGTCAATATCCACTTATGTTGTGCAGATGATGTTGAGTAAGTCTTGCTTATGAAATCTAGGCCCCGCTGCTGAAATGGTGCATGGACTGAAATAGGTTGAAGAGGTAACGGGAGAAGCTTTCTCTTATCCTAAAAAACTTGACATTCATGGCAGCTCATTACTGTTAGGTAAACATCTGCGAAAAGTGTCGGCCAATAATATCCCGCTTTCAATATTTTATTGGCCGCGGTCTTCCAATATAGGTGCCCCCCACAATCTCCTTTATGGAAGTCATTCACCACTTCCTTAGATTATTCTTCGACCAAACAGTTCAACAACACACCTCTGGGATCCTTCCAGTAAAGTGCATTGTCCAGTATGCAATACTTTGAAGCTTTGAGTTTCAAAGATATGCCTTGACTCTTAGTCATGCTTATAGGAGGGTGTAGGTGTTGCAAAACATAAACAATATCAGAATATCGTGGAGATGATAAAACGATATCGGATACCTGAATGAGATTCACTTCTTCTTCATTTTCGGACAAAGCTGAAATCAAGTTGATGTCAAGAACATGAAGATTTGACGCAACCATGAGCTTGGCTAAGCCCTAACATTTGATAATATTGGTGGGTTTGATCTCAAGGTCATACTCCAGTAAAGCTGCTATCCATATTCCTCTCCTACCTTCTGGATTTGTCTGCATGAGAACTTCTTTCACAGCTGCTTTAACCAAAGCGAGAGCTTGTTTCGCTATGATGTTGTAGTGAAGGGATGCATCTCTGATATTGGGACTGAAAAATGCAATTGGTAGTTCTGTTTTATCCCTTTTCTGCATCAATACTATTGCCATAGTGTGCCTATAAGAAAATGAGAATATTATGAAATCACTAGTATAATCAGGACTTATCAAAATCGGGCCAGTAGTCAAGGAAAACTTAATTGAATGGAAATATTTCCGAGCATCTTCGGACCACTTCATATCACTATCTTTCTTCAACATGTTTTTCAATTCTCTAAGATGCTCCGCTAAATTAGGAATGAATCTACGTAATAAATTCATCTTACCGTTGAATGCTTGTACTTTCTTTTTGCTGTGAGGGAAATCAATCTACTGAATTGCTTCAACATAGAAAGGGTGAATCCGGATCCCATCCTTGGAGATGATTTGACCAAGGAGTTTTCCCTCCTCCATGGAAATAAGGATTTTATTTGGGTTGAGAGATATTCTGAACGTCATACATCTCTCGAAAACAATTCTCAAATGATGCAAATGTTCATCATCAGAAAGTGAAAATACTGTCAAATCAACTAAGTAAACAACCAATAAAACATCTTTTTCATTGGCGAATGTTATTTACATGGCCCAGTGGAATGTGACCCCTGCATTTTTCAAACCAAATGGCATTTTAGCATATTTGAAGGTGCCCCAAGGTGAAATAAATGTTGCCTTGTCCTGATCATCTTCGTGCACCAAAATTTGGTTGTAGCCTGAATAACCATCCAACGTGACATCCGGGAAGAACCAAAAACTCTTTGAAGTATATGGTCCATCTTTGGAACTGGATAGTAGTCCTTGGGGGATACTTTGTTCAAGTTTCTGAAATCTATACATAGTTGGATTTCTCTAGTATTCTTTCTCACTGGGACCAAATTTGAAATCCAATCAGAAAATCTGATCGGGACAATGATACTGGACTTCAAAAGTCTATTTACATCTTTTTCAATTGATGGTAGCAATCTGGGATTTATCCTTCTCAACTTTTTCCGAAAGGGTTTTTGATCGGACTTGATCGGAATAGTGTGTTGAATGATATTCTTGTTATACACCTTTAAATCTGCATATTCCCATGCAAAAACATCAGAAACTTCAGAAAGTAATTTAACATATTCAGCCTTTACCTCGGGAGATAAGGACTTGGATAGTTTCACCATATTTGGTTTGTCGGTTTTCCCAATATTTACATCTTCAACACCCCTTTCCGTAGGTATCAATGTAGGCTTCCTTGCTACATCATCTTGGTCAAACAATTCTTCCAAAGATATGAGACCTTTTGGAATATTGTTGTCTTTCAGCTGCAGTATATCCATCTGATTTGCTTCTATATCTTGGTCATCTTTATCAGAAATTTGATCTATAGAACAATTCTCAAATTCTTCTTCACCTTGGAGAAATTTGTTTATCTGCTTATCATCCCAGAAAACCCGTCAACATCACAAGTTATCGGGAACAATGGGCCGGTGCTTCACATGAATCTCAAATTTTCTGTTTTAAAAGATGGAAATTTTGAAATTTCTTGCAGCTTTAGCCAATGAATCTTGCCATGAGATTTTGATTCCTTGGCACCATTGTGAGCATACATTCCTAAAAAAATTTCAAAATATCAATTACAACATTCATATATTGTCTCATTTGAGGATGGTTAGCTTGATATTCACATTTGACTTGCTTCATCACAAGTTGTGAATCACCATACACTGCAATCCTTATTGCACCCATTTTTTTAAGGATCTTTAAGCCAGTAATCAGTGCTTCATACTTGGCTTCATTGTTAGTGGATTCAAAAGCTAATTTATAAGAACAAAACCTTACATTTGTAGGGACTTTATTGTATTGATGAATAGGGTTGCGGATCCAGATTCCAATGCCTGCCCCATATTTCCCCAGGGCACCATCAAAGTCCATGGAACATAAACCATTCTCATCCTCCAAATGTCGAAAGTCTGATTTCTATTTTGGCTCAATTTTCTGAACTGTCTCTTCATGCTTTTCTGGACTTTCTTCCACTTTATCCAATGGTTGTTCTGGATCTTTCACTACTTCCTCTGATTTCTGTTCTGAATTTTTCAATGCTTCCTCTGATTATTGTTATGATAATCTAGGAAGATTCATATTTTCTTTAGCTATCACTTCTTTAATACAATTATGGATCTCTAGAACATATTCTACATCTACTAGCTGGCTATCTACATCATTTAAGCCACTATCATTAAACAAAATGAATGACTCTAAATCTGTATGTACAACGTTTATCGGATGATTGTTAGGCTTTTCTTTGCTTGTGATAATGTATTTCATCTTAGTTTCACGGTACAATTTTCTTAATTGCCCGAAAACAGGGATAACTGCATAAGAAAAGTCTAATTGCAACGTGCCTCATAATCCCCCCCAGGATCTTGACAGCAGCATGCCAAAGCATGGTGGTATGTCAGCTACCACCACATCCATTAGAAAATTCTTTGCTAAAATCTGCTCTAGGGAGACTACCAAATCTTTAATCAAGCCAATACAATGGACTCTACCTGCATCGAAGGAGTATAAGTCATGGTAGGGACGAGTGATGTCAAGGCCCAACTTCTCCATTATGAATTTTGGCATTAGATTGTGGGAGGCTCCGAAGTCTAACATGGAATTATGTAAAATGCAATGGTGGATTCTTAGACTCAAGTAAAAAGGAGGAACCTCACTATCTTCTAATTGACTGTCAATAGAAGGGCCAAAAATGAGTTCAATTTGATCATTTTCGACATTTACCATGTCGGACAAAGGATATACTTTAAGCATATTGGCAACATGGGAATTGCACTGGTTATTCTTAACAAGCTTGGTTAAAGGAATAGACACTTTTAACTTTTAAATTTCTATATCTAAACTAAAGGGAGTAGTTTTTTCTACCTCTTTAATGATGATGTCTCGCTGTGCAGCATGGTCCTTTGATGGAACTTCTTTCTTCTGATTTTCCTTTTCCTTAATTGCTGAACTTGTGGATGGCTGATTTGCTTTGTTCTGATTTGTGATCACATGCTCTTTTCCCTTCCTCTAATTGCTTGAAGGATTATGCCTTGTTTGAGTGTCTTTATGTTGAGATGTTGTCTTCTGAATTGGATTAACTGGAACATCTCTGCTCCTCAATGAAATCTGCCTATTTTGTGAACTAAGTGCATTCAAGTACCCCCACTGGTAATCATCTTATTCAGTCTCTAATTCATGATCATTAGCACGGATAAAATCTTCATCTTTAGGCTGATATTTCTTTTCAAAATAATCTTCATCTTTAGGTTGATATTTATTTTCAAAGTACTCTTCATCTTCGGTAAAAAACATAGGCTGATCATCAACTTTGTAAAGGAGGTTTTTCCTCAACAATTGTGTCTTCATCTTCTTCTTCTCCTTGAGCATAGTTCTACTGCAAGGGTGTCTTGAGTTGTTGTTGTTGCTGTGGTGGTTGTTTAGGAGCCCACTGTTCTCTCTTCTTAATCCTTAACTAAGGATGTTGTTGTCCTCTATAGTTATGATTTCTGACCTCAGGTTCTCTCTCCGTGATGGACATCCTGTCAACCATTTTTTCAATAGTACTTATCAAAGTATCCATCTTAGCATCGAAAGATGATGTGGATGGTTCATCTTTAATAGTAACTCTCATTTCATTCCTAGCTCTAGCTCTCTTCATCAACATATTTGCTTCAACGTTGATCACGTTCTTTTGCATATCTTCCAATGTAGTTAGATTTCTTTCCCTTAATTGGTAAGCCATGTGAGGATAAAATGCATCTGCATAACATATGAGAGCTAAGCCTGGAGGAGGCTTGATCTCAACGGGAATTGCATTGTAAATCCTATTAAAGCGAGTGTTTAAATCTTGAAATGATTCATTAAGATTTCTTTTAATGTTCTCATACTCAACAATAACCTGTAAGTGATATTTCTTTACCTCCCACCAAGCTATAAAAAAATCAGTGAGCTGGTCTAGAGTGGCAATGAAATTAGAAGTTAGAGACCTAAACCAAAATTTGACATCTCCAGAGAAGTTCTGGGCTATAATACTCAATTTTGCATTGTCAGCATCAACTTCTTCCAAATCTATGAAGTCATTGACCACAATATGTTGTCTTGCAGATATGGTATAGTTTTCATAAAAAAAGGGGAGTCTTTGGCCATAACCTTGAGGTAAGTCATTCAATTGGGATGGTAAGATAAGTGGGGCAAATATTGCCATGATTCCCACTGAATGAAGTGTTGGATTGACAATAGGAGTGATTGGGTGAATAGGTAAAGGAAAAAAAGTTGTAGGTATTGAAGTAGTAGGTATGAATGATGAGGTCGAAGGTGAAAATGAAAAAAACTACAATTGATTGAATTTGAGGTTGATTTGAGACAGAAAATTCCTCTTGATGGTAGAATTTACTTCAATATTTGATGTCAAGGTCAGATTTGGGCTTAATCTCTTCGAAAAACCAATCTTTCAGAGGACTAAGGTCTAATTCAGACAATGACTTGACCTCAGATAATCTTAAAGGATTGAATAATATGTGAGATAAAGAGGTTTCAGACTTTGATTTAAACAATGACAATTCAAATTTCAGATCATATGGTATATCTTCAAGAGAAAGTAGATTAGCAGGTAGAGCAACCGATCTTACCAATGGAACCAGTCCTAACTAAATGTCTGTAGTTTGATATCTATGCATTCGAAAGATCTTCTCTGGATCATCTACTGGATCAACTGGATTAGGATCGATATTTTCTCTAGTATATCTTCTGGAAGTCAGCTCTACAATCTTAACAATGCAATTATCGAATCAACCTTTCTGAAACTTAAACCTATCATCCAAAGGATCAAATTCCAAAATTTATTATTGTACACCCAGGAAAAATAAATATTTCATTCCGCGACAACGGCTGTAGTATGTTATCACTCTGCCAGATTTCTAAGGCTGAAGAAGAAATCCCAACAGAGGTAACCACAGACCAATATTTTGGCTTGGTATTTAGACCTACCAAACCGGAGAGGGCTCTCTCCACAAGGTCACAACCAAGAGGGATAGATAGATTAGGGTTTTTAGGCTACATATGAAATGCATAAGGGTTTGATTTGATTTTGATTTGATTGGGTTGTTGGATGAGGATATTAGGTCAAAGAGGCTAGGTTGGGGAAAATAGGATTAGGGTTACAATCCATTCAATGGGGAAAGTTAGGTAGGAAGGTTAGCACATTAAGGTTATTGGGATGAAATTATTTAGACATGTGAGGAGCTAGGAAGAGCATGAAATATGAATTCTTCCTAAACTGAAAGAAATATGAACAGACTATGAAAACTTCCCCAAAACAAAGCATGTGAGAGGAATTTCGTTTATAACCTTGAAAGTGATCATACAATAGAAGTGAAATGAATTATGAAGAAAATAAATTCAAACATATTGAGACATAAGAATAAACAATGCTAGACAACCATACCACAGGTATCCCAAAGAAATAGCCGCAACACTTTTATTAAGCTCTTGCTAAATGATTACAATAGAGTCTTTGATCAATATGCTGACATCCAAATGATTCCCACCTGTGAAATGAATGAAAAAATACATGATATGGACCTCAAAAAAAATCCTCCCAGTCTTAGGGGTCGAATCCATGAGAGGAGGAGTAGTTCCACCAAAAACTGAGCTGAAAGCTGAAGTGTAGGGAGGTCCAAGTGACTCATCCCTAACTTTTGTGAACTAATTCATTACACCTCATTGAGTGAATTTACCTAATGTATTTACCCAAGGTAATAATAAAAATACCATAATTACATTTACATCATTGATTTACAGAGGTAAAAACATGATTCCTCAAGATAAAAGTCAATTTGCAGAAAAACTCAGAAAAATTTAGAAAACTGTCAAACGCGCTATCCTTGTTGCAGCCTGATTTTGAGTGCCTTCCCGGTGTCCAAATTGGGCTCAGGATGGCTCATTGGAAAGCCTGTCAGGTATAATTTCCAAGTATGCCTTTATTTTGTAGAATGGGGTTGATTTTCCCTTTCAAAAATTGATTCTCCCAAGACTTCTAAACGTGCAGCGCATATGCAAAAAAGTGGGTAGAACATTGATTGTTTTGAGTTTTTTTTCACCTTTTCAACTGCCAGTTGTCCAGAAAAAGGCTTGCAAAGTAGTTTTTGTGCATGTATTCATAATTATTTATCTACTGGTGGTCTTATTTTTTTCCAAAAAGTGCCTCAAAAAAGAGCGCAAAGCCTAGGGTGTTGCGTGTTTGATAGTCTAGCTGTCACAAGACTGTTCAGGTTTGCAAAAAAAAATCACAAAAACTTCAAAAATTTACCAAAAAATCCTCAAAATTTGATAATTTGATGCTGATTATGTGTCTAGGCATAAAGTGAGGCTTCAAACAATATGTCAAGCCTCCTTTCCTCTTCTTGCATGGTCAAAGCCTCAATTTTTGCATTGGCTCTTTTGAGCTTGGCCTTTCCAATTTTGTCTCTTTGGGTATAGTGCTTGACATTCTTCCTCAGTATGTCATTATATTTGTTTGCCTTCTTCAAAAGCTTCTCTAGGTGGTGGTTAACTCTATTAAACCATGGTTACCATTGCAAATTGTTCATTCAAGGTGAGTTGATTAGCAAGCTCAACCTCTTTTTTCCTTTCTAGTGCTAGAGCTCTTTTTAGCCCTCTAGTCTTAGGCCATCTTCTTGGCACTTGTTCTACTACCTCATCTGTTACACCATATGTTTCAAGTTTCTCTTCAAGCAAAACTTTGGATTTATGCCTCTCTTTGAGATTTGATGAATTTAATCTCATCAATGACATGTTTTGTTTTCAGCTATTGGTTCTCCTGCTCAAGAAAGTCAATGACAAATTTAGACCTGTCAAGATTAGTTTGAAGCTCTCTAATATTGACTTCTTTATCCTTAATTATTATGCTAGTGATATCATCATCATCACGCTCATATAGTTCAACAAGATCAAAATCCTGTTTTGTCTCATGGAGGTCCTCCTCCTCATGTCTGATCTCTGCCTGAATCTCTGCCTCTGTCATCTTTTGCTTCCCCTTTTCTACCTACTTTGTTGATGTATAAGGCAAGGCCCCTCCCAAAATATGTGGGCAAAAATAATTTTCTGTGACTTATCTAGTATGTTTTTTACAATATCTCTATCTCAGCCTGCTTAGTCTTTTGAGGCTCATTGATTTTAGCTATGCTAGGTGATCCAGTCTCAATGTGGGATGGAGATGATGGTGGTGAAATAGATGAAGGAGACTGATCTGATGATGATGCATGAACTCTGGGATAATATGGAGGAATGGATGTGGAAGGATGATACGATGAAGGTACATATTGGGCATGTTTAATAGGTGAAGCAGTGAATATGTCATTAGCTATGAATGAACTCCATGGAATGTTCAATTGTTTGAGGTGAGGGAGGACTATGATTTTGATGAGGGAGTGGTGAAAAAGACTTTGCATTTGGTGTTCATAATCTCTCTTTTGGGAAATAAATTCCATCTTGTCAATGTTATGGAAGAGAAAATAAGGTATGTTGAGCATCTTGACCCTTGTGAAGTGCATAAGTAGCTGGATGTGATAGGTATAAAGTCTAGAGAACCTACCTTCACAAGAAAAGTATTTCATGATGATTTTCAACATGGGATCATATCTCTCCAGGAGATAAGAGAAAGGAAAAATCCTCTTTCTTTCATTATTGTATCTAGGTTTAATGTATGGCTCATAGTATTGCTCCTCCAAGTCTGTTTGCTTGAACCATTTTTCCCCAACATTCAGGATTCCAGTGGCATCTGATATGATGGTAGTGGAAAAAGTGAAAGTGACACCAACAAGGGTTACCTGGTTGTCATGGATATTGAAGATAAATAGTCTGGTAAAAATAGGATGATGTTGGGCCCTTTGTACTTTCTCACAAAATTCAAAATAGCCTACATGCTTAAAACATGTCACAGTTATGGGAGATGCCATGAATTCCCTGGTATTTGTTGGCTCAAGTCTAAGGATTCTCCCTCCTTTTCTTGACGTTTTCTCCTTTCTTTATTCTCCCTCACTGTAGTTTCTATTATGCTCTTCTTCCATAGGTTTCTTAGTATGAAACCCTAGGGAGATGTGATGATAGTGGAATGTAGGTAAAGGGAGTGAGGAAATTTAGGGAGATAGGGGAAGGGATTTTTTATTTGAGGGAGGTGATAGGGAGTAGGAATAATGAGGGAGTTGGAATAGGGAATTTAATTATAGTTTATGGATTTTGGAAGGCTAGGCAAGTGAGTAGCCTAGGTCTCAGGGTTTGAAAGGAAAAAGGGCTTAGGGAAAGAGGATTATGATATAGGGAGTAAGGATAGGGTAATTATGATGTGGGAAGGGAATGGAAGTGTTAGGGAGTAAAATTTGATATGCAATTTGGATTTAGGGAATGATACTAGGGTTTCAAACTTAAAAATAGACACCAATTCTTTAAACAAGCTCAAACACCAACAAATTGACTTGATGAGGAGAGGAATGGTGCTAATGGTAGCTTACTTGATTGCTGGAGGCTGTGGAGTGCTTTGGCTGAAGATTTGAAGGTGATAGCATAAGTTTTGGAGTTTTCTGTAGAAAAAGGGAAAACACGCAGCACAGAGAGGAAACGCGGAGCGCACTGAGAAAACACACAACACATAAAGCAAATGTGTTGCGCACAGAGAAAACGCGCAACGAAAAGAGAAACTGTGCATCGCAACCTCTGTTTTGTAAAATTTTGCCCTCAAACTTGAAAATTATGATTTTTCTGAGGTTGCTCAAGGATGAAGGAGACAAATGAAGTTTGTTTTGATGTCATAAGGGTTTATATACTTGAGTGAATTTGATTTTAATCCTTTGAAACCCACTTTTCTAATGTTTCAAATTTCACTTTTGAACTTTGTAGAATACCCTTACACTTTTGAACTTTTTTCTTTGAAATTTGATCAGTGGATGAATTGAGAAATCTTGCACTTTGACATGTGCTTGTTTGGTATGTGGAACTGAGTTGGTAGCTTGGGAAGTAGGTACTTATTACATATAATGAACATAAAATTACATAAATTAAAAATAAAAATTACATCTCTATTTTTGGAATAAAATTACATTTTAGAATGAAACTCACACTTGAAAGCAGAGTTACAACTTTGAAAACTATCTTTATATGCTTGCAAATCCTCTTTAAATGATAAAGGGATATTATTTGGATCACCCTCATTATTTTTTGCTGACCTTATGCAATGAAATGGTGTTTTATTTAGACCTTGGAAAATGAAAACCTGGAGACCTAATGAAGACCTTGAGTGACCAGGCTTCATGATGACTTGACTGACATAATGACATGATGACATGGACTTTCATGAATAAATTATGCTCAAAAAGACATGAAGGTGGGCCAACAAGTATAAATTTTTGAGGAGGAGTGATGTTTTTTTGACTAAGACTACCATCAGTGAGTAAATTTTTGAATGAAGACCTAGGTGGAATGACAAAATTTTCTAAGTGAGACTCCTAAAATGATATGAAAAGAGTATTTTTTTTTATCACTGAGGGTAGTATGAAAATACTGGCACTAAAAGAAAGAATTTATGTACAGATTGACAAAGCACTTGTTGGGTGTGTTTCTTGATTATCATCCCGATTTAGAGGTATTTGTTTTAGCTGGATGTATACCCAAGGAAGATTGTACACCCCTCGCAGGGGTTCAGGGGGGCCCATCCCCCCCAGCTAGGGGGTCTAAGGGCAGCACCCCTGAAGCTAAAAAAAGATGTAAATTTTCCATGTAAAATATTGTAATTTCGTATTCAATTTGGGCCGTTCATTAGGTGGATGATCTTATGGTAGAAGTTATGTTTAATTTAGGGTTTTTTTCCCTAGAAGGCAACCCCTCTGTTGTATGAGGGAATTGTATTGCGAATTTTTGTTGAGAGTGTATTCTTAGCGAGAAAGAGAAAGGGGGACTATGCGAGAGAGTAGAGGATATTACAACGTATAAGTTGTAGGTTGTGTCTCTTCATTTTGCTGGATAATACAAAGGAAGGACTGACTGTTTCTCTATGGATGTAGCCCAAGATGGGTGAACCACATATATCTCTGTCTCTCTTGTTTTATATGTTTTCCATGTTTTTATTTCTGCATATTTTTATGTGTTCCATTTCTCTATAATATATAATTTTCTAACAACTGGTATCGGAGTCAAAGGTCTATTTGGATGATAAATTCGCAGGAAAGAAGGATTCCTGGTTCGAGTGGGAGCAATGGTGGAAGATGGTAGGTTTAGCGTCGAGAAATTTAACGACCAAAAATACCCACTATGGAAGATGAAGATGGAAGATTATTTGTATCATAAATATTTGTAGCTACCATTGAATGGAAAAACAAATAAGTCATTGAGTATGACAGACGCACAATGGGAGATTCTCGACAGAAAGGCACTTGGAGCAATACGACTATGCCTTGTAGGGTCGGTAGCCTTCAATATTTCGAAGGAAACAATAATATAGGGTTTAATGATGGCATTGGCCAGACTACAGGAAAAACCCTCGACCTCAAATAACGTATTTCTTATTAAACATTTATTTAATATGAAGATGTCAGAAGGTGGATATGTTGCTGGCCATTTAAATAAATTTAATACGGTTACCAGTTAGTTAAGTTCTATAGGGGTAAATTTTTATGATGAATTTAGGGCTATGTTATTTCTATGCTCAGTGCTAGAAAGTTGGAATGGTTTAGTTATGGCCATTAGTAACTATGTCTCTGGATCTAGTGCTTTAAATTTTGATGATGTTGTCAGTGCTATCCATAGCGAGGAAGTGCGACAGAAAATATTCGGTGAGACATTGGGTAATGCTTTGAGTGCATATATTAGGGGAAGAAAAATGGGAAGAGAAAAGGGCACATTGTATCGCAGTAAATCAAGGAAAGGCAGATCCATGTCCAGATCGGGGATAGTCTGCTGGAAATGCGGTAATAAAAGACACCTGAAGAAAGAAAACAATCATGAAGCGAATGTGACTTGTGATGTGTTGAAATATGCTTTGATGCTTTCTTTAGAAAATGTTATTGATGCATGGGTGGTAGATTCAGAGGCCTCATTCCATGCCACACCTGATAAGAAACATTTTCATGACTATGTTCAAGGAATATTTGGACAGGTTCGTCTGGGTGATGATAAACCCTGTAAAGTCGTTGCAATGGGTAAAGCTATTATAAAAAAAAAAGAATGGAAACCAATGGTTATTAAAGGAGGTAAGGCATATTCCATATCTGAAGAAAAATATGATTTCAATAGGGCAGTTAGGTGGTGAAGGTTGTGTGATAAATTTTACAGATAAAACCCGAAAGGTCACTAAAGGAGCCCTGGTAATAGCAAAAGGGGAAAAGATTGGTACATTGTATTTATGCAATGGTATTTCTAATTGTGTTAATTCTTTAAAATCCACAGGAGCAGATGCAACATTATGGCATCATAGGCTCGGACACATGATTGAGAAGGGGATGAATATTATTCACTCAAGAAATTTGTTGCCAGGTTTTAAGAATATTGATTTGGATTTATGTGAGAATTGTGTTTATGGAAAACAGAAGAGAGTCAGATTTCTTAGACTTGGGAAAGAAAAGAAGATCGAAAAAAAGAGCTTGTGCATACAGATGGATGAGGACCTGCTCAGGTATCATCTCTAGGTGGCTCTCGTTACTTGTTACTTTTATTGATGATGCAACTAGAAAAGATTGGATTTATTGTATTCAGAATAAATATGATGTATTTGATACTTTCAAGAAATGGAAAGCTTTGGTTGATATTGACACAGGAAATAAGTTGAAGTGTCTCAGATCAGAAAATGGAGGTGAATATTGCAGCAAAGAGTTTGATAGGTACAGTTCATAGCATGGAATTCACAGAGAGAAGACAATTCCAAGAACACCATAGGAAAATGGTGTGTCAGAAAGGATAAACATGAAAATCATGGAGCGTGCAAGGTGCATGAGATTGCATGTAGGATTGCCTTTACAATTTTGGGCAAATGTTGTAGATATTGTTGTTTATCTAATAAACTGAGTGCCTTCAAGTTCCTTGGATGGTGGTATTTTAGAGGAGGCATGGATAGGTAAAAAGGTAAACTAATATTTTTTAAAGCCTTTTGGCTGTGAGGCCTTTGCCCATATTAATAAAGAAAGTAGAACAAATCTTGAGGAAAAATCAAAAAAATGTACCTTTATTGGATATGGTGTTAATGATTTTGGTTATCAGTTATATGATTATGAAAATCAAAAAATAATTAGGAGGAGACATGTAATATTCAATGAAAAGGTCATGTATAAGGATCAGTTGCAGGAAAAGAAATAGGAAAAATAAAACAAAGAATACACAGTTATTTATGAGATCACTAAAAAAGTAAAGGTGCTTGAAAATAATAATAGTCAATAGCCACAACAACAAAAACCACCACAACAACAACATGCACTTCAAACACCGAAAGTGGTGTCAGAAGATCTGCCAGGATAAGTAGACCCCTTGAACGACACTCTCCTTCATTATATTATGTATTGTTAACTGATTTTAGTGAACCAAAATGTTATGAAGAAGCAATGCAGGTAGAAACCAGGAAGAAGTGGGAGCTAGCCATGAAAGAAGAGATGGACTCCTTGGTACATAACCAGATTTGGGACTTAGTTGGGTTGCCTGCAGGTAAAAAAACATTGCAGAATAAATGGGTTTACAGGTTGAAGGAAGAAGATGGAGGAAAAACAAAGGTACAAAGCTAGAATTTTGGTGAAGGGGTTTGCATAAAAGAAAGTTATTGAATTTGATGAAATATTTTCTCTTGTTGTTAAAATGACTTCAATCAAAATTATTTTAAGTCTTGTAGCAGTGGAAGATTTGTATCTTGAACATTTAGATGTAAAGACAAATTTTATCCATGGATATTTAGAGGAAGAGATATATATGCAAAAACCATAAGGATATGAGCTCCAAGGGAAAGAAAAATTAGTGTGTAGGTTGAATAAGAGCTTGTATGGCTTGGAACAGGCTCTGAGGCAGTGGTATCTAAAATTTGACAGGTTTATGTCTGAACAAGGTTATACTAGATGTCACTCTGATCTTTGTGTTTATCTGAAAAAGAAAAATGATGGCAACTGTTAGGGTCCCGTGATTTGGTTGATTGGCAAGCCAAATGACAGTGTAACATCAAACCAAGCTTTGGAGCCCGAGGACCTAGCCTTCCTGGACTCAGAGAGGGCTCTCTCTATATGTATAAAGGATATCTATGTTGTTTGCTTATTATGTTTTGATTTTAGGCTAGTTATGAAGTAAGTTTTTGATTTTTGTTTTTTAAGTTTGTGAGGGATGAAACTGATTAAAGATATAAAATAGATAACAAGGTGAAGATTAACTAGGCTATGGGGTCAAAAGGTCAAGAAGGCTATTAGATGACGATGCAAAGCTGTTGAAGGGCCGATTTGATTTCAAGGTAGAAAGGATATTTGGGCAAAATGGAGTAAATGGACATCAAGTTTGTGAAAGACGAGGGATTTCAAGCATAACTAGTTGATAGTAGACATAAACATGGTATAGCAAGCCATTAATCATGCAAAATGTAACTATGAGCTAATTAATACATAGAAATCAAACATTCAAGCCATACATAGAAGTATAAGACCTTCTAACTTTGGGAAATGGCTAGCAGACTTTTGGGAAGACACATAAGATGGAATAATAACTCAAAACACTATGCCGGAATGCCTAAACACAACACTTCAAACTATTGGGTACTTTGAATAACTAGATTTGCATAGTTTTTAGACAAAGGGTTAGATCGGGACTAGGCCTCCTTGGTTCAAACAAAATGATAATCTTAATCAGCCAAAGAGATAGTCTCATGGATGGAAACTATGGACAGTCATAGGTAAGCAGGGCACACCATACATCCTACTCAATATGCATAGAACTATTAATGAAACTAGCAACAATATCCTTAAGTTTGTTAACGAGCAGTTAAGAATTCTTTAATGAAACTAAGGAAGAGGAAAACATAAAAGCTATGAAGATTTCAGGAAATTTGAGGTGCCTCCATGGGCATATCTCAAACTTGTTCTCTACTGATCTATAGCAATCAAGAAGCATGTATCATGAATGAAAACTAGAAGACAACAACAAAGCAAGAAACACTATACCATTCTACCATGTCATGGAATCCATCAACAATCCTTCATCATTCATCAAAAGCATCCAAGAGGCAGTCCAAAATCATAACACAAGTATGTTCTTCAAAGCTCATATGACCAATATATTGCTTCTTCTCTCAAGTTCAGCCTTCTATTACAATGAATCCTCTTGGAATATATAGGCCAAAGAGGAGGAAAACCAACCAAGGCAACTAGCTAGCCATTGGTTCAAAATAAATATCTAAACTTGTCCTTGAGGCTTTGCAAAGCCCAAGGCACAAAATATCTCATAAAATATCTAAAAAATGCTAAAAGAGGGAATTTAATTGACTTTTCATAACTTCTTATGTGCAAAAATAGCTAAACGCACATTTGGAAAAAGCAATTTTTTGAGGTTCAAAAATTACAAAAATATTCAAAATTTACATCAGCAAAAGGTCCCCTGACTTTCCGGCAACATTTGGCAGCCTTCCCGATGTCAAAACAAGGCTCATGATAGCTCGTCAGAAAGCTATGAGTGTCTAGTTTCTGGAACAACTGAAATTTTCCCAATATAATTCCTATAAGTCATCAAAAAATAGGACTGTGTGTAAAAAACCAGAAAATAAACCTTGCTGATAGACGGGGCAGCATGTTGAAAAAGTGAGTGTTTTTTGTATCTTTGGGGGACCAAAACAACTTCAAATGCTCTGAAAATTTCTGAGTAGATGCTCCTGAATTTAATACATCCAATGGTAACACTCTCAAGAGTTGAGGATGCTCCAAACTGAAATGACAGCGCCCATGATTTTATGCAATTAGGCCCAAAAATGTCGAAAAACAAAAACATGTCAAAATTTGATCAATTTTGGTGAGTAAGTCCCTCAAGGCTTTTTAGAAACATGTCTAGAAGCTCAGGCAAAAATTCCAAGTCCTTATGTGTCTTTCCTCACTTTCGGTGCCGGGCGCCCTTTTGGGCAGTTTTGAGCTTTTCTTGGTTTTCCTCTTTTGTTGCTTGACATTCTAGCTTTGGTGAAGAAGTCATGGCCCCTTGCCCTCTGCTTGTAGATGAAGGAGGCACTTTAAAAAACCTCTGCTTATAATGAAGGAGGTTCTTTGGTCTTCAAACTCTCTGCTTATAAATGAAGAAGGTTCTTAGTCATGTCATATCAATAGCCTCTTGACAGTGTTGTTTTTCTTTCACTGTTCTTTTAGGCTTCGAATGTGGTCGCAAGAGCTTGATGAAAAACTCTTTGCACTGTAGCTGCATCCCAGGCTCAATATCACATTGAGAAGCAGCTGTCTTCTCATGTGGCGCCAAAAATTTTCTTCTGAGATGCTGGTATGTTTCCTGTCCTTGAAAGATCCATCAAACACCGTAAAACACCTAAAATCATCTTGAGATTATGCTCTATGTATTGCTGAGACTTAAGGGTGTATCAGTGGCGCGACTTAGGGCTATGACCAACTTTATTAGCAGAGTGGGAGTGCGGTATGAGCCGATCTATAGCAGATGGAGGTTTTTGGCTCTTGGATAGTTTGCCAAGGGAGAAATGCCTAAAGCGCCACTTCCTAACTTAGGGGAGACTTTTTGGACAGATTTGGATTGTTTCTTTAGCACTGATGGGCAGACTAGCATCGCTAAGGCTAGGTAAGATTTGATAATGAAGTTTCATGTCGTCATGGGCGGACTGAAAGGTAGGAGGGCAAAAAAATTTATGAGTGTTTTCTAGATGACAAATTGACATATGGAGATCAGCTTCTAGAAAACTAAGCTAGAATTTAGTCATCAACAACAGGTGAAAAATACTGATGACTAACAGTGGCTCCATTTGGGGAGGGCAGCTCCTTTTCAGGAGCTGTCCAAAATTTCAGCTCTTTGGCTTATGAAGACCAGTGCCTTACCCATTGGGGAAAATTTCATCCTTCTTTGATGCTACTTCTAAAAAGTGATAGCATGATTAGCATCAATGATATTTCTACCTACCCCACTATCTTTCCTAACATTTTTTCTTCTTTTTGGCGCATTTGAAATAACAGCCTTTTGAATATATATTTTTCTTTTTGCAAAATGAACCTATCTAATTCTACACTTATATCTGTCAGGAGTTCAGATTAAACTGATGAACTCCTTCATTACTCTACCTATGCTAGATCAACTGTCAAGATTAAGCTGTTTGACAGGATTTTGTTCTCTAATCTAAAACACGAAATTTAAAAGATGATCAAATCAGAATTAGACAGTCTGATTTGTCATGCATTTGCGGCATAAAAGACAAGCTACACACAAATATTATTTTGCAGAAATGAAAACTAGGAAAAACAGGGCTAAGATGCACAATTTGTTTTTCATCCCTGCTTCCCTCTTTGGTTCTGTTTTGGGCGTGTGGAACCAATATCTTCTCCTAATCTACTCTTTTTGATAAGTCAAGCTTACACAATGTTGACCATCTTTTTCACTCACTAACTTATCAGCAAATAAATTTAAACATGTTCAGCTATGATTAGGCTAGATAGCTGAACAAGACATTGAAGTACTAGTAGCGGCATTTAGACTTGCTCGCTTTCCGAAGGACTATTTTTTTTGGAACATGGGGCTTTACCATTGCTTTTTAGAAACTGCCCTCTTTGGTTCTGTTTTGGGCATGTGGAACCATTATCTTCTCCTAATCTAATCTCTTTGATAAGTCAAACTTACACAATGTTGACCATCTTTTTCACTCACTAACTTATCAACAATTAAATTTAAAAATGTTTAGCTATGATTAGGCTAGATAACTGAACAATACATTTGAGTACTAGTAGCAGCATTTAGACTTGCTCGCTTTCAGCATGACTATTTTTGGGTACGGGGCTTTACCATTGCTTTTTTAGAAACTGCCCTCTTTTCCTACTTTTTATTGTTTTTGTATTTTCTGCTTTTTCACTTTTCTTCAAAAAATCTAAAACTGAAAAGATGCTCACAAGGTTGAGCTTATTTTCTACTACTGTCTACCTGTCCTAATCTAAAATGTACACAACATACACATTTGGTGAACTCTTCTTTCCAATGTAACCAGTCAAGTAGATGATTGCATGGGTGACTCTGGTTTAGTTCTTTCATGATGCAGAAATAATGACAAGGCCACTCCCATTTGGTAGGTTTTTGGACAGTAGTACTTAAGCTTTTTCTCATTCTTGGTAGCAACTTATTTATGATAGAAACCACTACTCTTTCAGACTTTTCAAGGAAAACAACAACTGGATCTTGGAATAATACCTGATCTAAAGGATTTGAGATATAGGTTTCATTCAGGATTACTCTTTCTCCCACTTGACCATATTTTGGACCCCCTTGGTACAACAACTCTTCCCCTTGCTCATGATTACTTGAACTATCAGACTCATCATATATTGCAGTGTAGTTCTCTTGCCAAGTTGATGTGTTTTGATAGGGTGGGCTAAAAACTGTGTGAAGGTCATCAGGTTGATGAGCAGGGATACACTTTGACAGTAGATTATCTTCAAAGGATAGTGTGACAAATCTCATTTGTTTCTCAACCTCTACTTCATCATCTGCAATTTGTAAGTCAATGGAACTTGGTGGCTGCAAATATGGAGTTAAGGAAGATTCCATGTCTGAAATGATTTCTTCAACCATTTCAGGAAAAGGCTTCTCATTTACAACATGCTCAATAATTTCACCATCTTCCTCAACCTCATCATCAAAGCTGAAAAACTGCTGATTTCCAATTATGTGAATGTTATCTATGATGGAATGAAGTGAAGTATAGCAAAGAGTCCGAGACTCTTCACTTACTTCTGAACTTTCAAAGCTCTCCTTATCAGTTTTATAGATGACCTGTAATGGCTGCTCACTTTTCTCAAGTTTATGAAACTGAGCTTCCTCCCGAAAATCAAAAATTGAATCTTTTGCAAAGTTAGCTTCTGTTTGGAAATCATATAAGTCAACATATTGATCAAAAATTTGAGAATCATTAACATAAGCAATGTCACCAGCCATGTACATTGGACTCCCATATTGCTTTTCTTCAACTTGATTTACAAATCTATTTTCTGACTTATGATATGCAAGATTAACAGGAGAAATATCAGAAAAGTTTTGGTTATTAGTTTCTGCATCTAGTAACGGAAAATGCGTTTCTGATGGTTTGAGAACTTCTTCCTTTTCCATTATCTGCTTGTTTATATCACTTTCATTGTATAAGATAAAAGAATCTAAATTGGAATGAGTGGAATAAATGGGAGTATTGTTTTCCATGACTGCTTGAGTTACCAGAGGTTGAGTTACTTCTAGTCCCAGGTTTTCCATGACTACTTTAGGCATGAGGTTATGGGAGGTACCAGAATCTAACATGGCATTATGTAATATCTTGTCCCGTATGTTCAGGCTCACATAGGAAGGAGAAACAGATCCTTCTTGGTATTGACCTTCTATTTTCGGGCCGAATAAGAGCTCGGGTTTGTTTTCAGTTAGATTTAAAGTATCTGCCTCACTCCCTATGTCAAAAACTTTGAAAATTTGAGATCTATACCTATCTACAGTTATTAGCTCGGTAAGGGGTATGGTAATTTTTATTTCAGAAACTTCCCCTTCGAAACTAAAAGGAGTTTGTAGTTTGGGCAGATTTGTTTCAGCTTTTTCGGACATGACCTTTTCTATGCTCTTAATTTGTCGATTCTGGTTTGAGACCTTGTTCGACACAGTCGTTTCGGGAGTCTTTGTGGAGGTACTAGGAGTATCCGAGCTAAGACTTGTTTGAATAGCTTTATCTTTGTTTTGGTCAATTTTCTTGGCCACAATTTTGTTGCTATCCATGGCCTTTTTAAGGATGGTGTCAGAGGTTTTAGCAGTGTCAGGGCTACTCTTCTTGGAGTGGTCTTGGTTTTTTCTGCTTCTAAGGTTATACTGCCTATGAGCTTCTATAATGGCATTCTGAAAATCTATGGCAGGATCTTCGAGATCTTCATAGTCGGTTTCGTCTTGACTTGGGGAGCATAACTCTTGCTCTTCTGCTGTGAGGTAAACCTTACTCTCGTTATCAGAACCTATGAGTTTCCAATGATTTTCATCAATGGGTGCGGTATCCTTATTCTCTTCATCAACATAATTCTTACTGAAGGATGGTCTGATCTGCTGATCATTTCCTCTTGGTTTATTTTGAGACTGATCTTTTCTAAAGCCTTAGTTCCGGTTTTGAGGGTTTGGTTGGTTGTCCCTAGGAGGCACTTTTTCACTCATTTTTTCCCACATCTTTGTCATGGATTTGACCAGGCCATCTATTCTAGGATCTAGGGAAGGAGATGAAGTGGAGACCTCATCTCTATATGGGACTTTTCTTTCTAATCTAGTCCTAGCTCTTTTTTCGGCTAAGTTGGCTTCTTCTTTTATGGCTACTTGTTGCATTTCCTCTAGGGTAGGGGGATCTTTGTCTCTTAGATGATACGTCATGTCTGGATCAAAACCCTCGGGGAATTTCGCCAAGGTTAAACCGAGTGGGGGTTTGAAGTGAGGTGGGAGGGCGTTATACACACTGTTGAACCTAGTGCAGTATGCCTGGACACTTTCCCCATTTTCCCGTTTTAGGTTGTTATATTCTGACAGGATTTGAATAGGGTTCCTTTGGACTTCCCACTTGTTCGTGAAGACTTGGCAGAGTTCTGGGATGTTGTGGATGCTGTTTGGAGGCAAGCTTTTAAACCATGTTTTTGGTTCTCCACCCAGGCTTTGGGCGAATATTCTCATTCTGACGGTTTCGTCGTGTACTTCCATGTATTCAAAAGCATCGCTAATCCTACTTACATGCTGTTGAGCTGTGGCAGTCTCTTCTCCGGTAAAGTGTGGGATTTTGTCTTGATATTTATCTAGTAGGGGAGCCAAAGGTAGTGGCAACACCAAAGGTGCGTACCAGGCTGCCATGACGAGAGCTAATAGATGATGTAAAAGATGAGGGTTTGTGGGATGAGCTGAGGTGGTTGGAACAGTAGTGGTTTGGATGAGATCTGGTGTTGATTCTTTGTGAAGCCAGTTTTTGGGTCTAGAGTTTAGAGGGGATGAATGAACTCTCTAAGGTTATACTACTGTGAAGGATGGTCAAAACCAAAAGATGGACTAGTGGAGTTGCCAGGTGGATTTTTATGAGAACTATGGTCCACCACCAATACTATTAAGGATGCTTTATGGAAAAAGTTTAGTCGCAAAATTTGAGATGACAACTTGCAAAGAAGAGTGATTCACTTGGTTTCTACAGTTTGCTAGGCTGCATGGACAAGCTAATGGTTCTCTTGGCAAGAAGGTTTTTGCTGACCTCCTATGTTTAGGTGAGGTTTTCTGAATCGCTAAGTTATACTTAGATTGTCACTGATTACAGAGTTTCCACCTTAAACTTGAGTTTTGAAATGCTGAGTGAGCAGAAAGGTATAGTTTATGAATTTTTGATTGTTTTATAGAGTTTTTTAGGCCTACTGGAGGCTAGTGGAGTCGCTAGGTGGAAATTGGTTATTGTTGAAAAGCTCAGCTATGGTCCACCACCAGTAACTAAGGTAAGGCCAATCTGGGAATATTTTGGGGTTTTTTGATTTTTTATGTGCAGCCTAGTCAGTAAGAGTATTATAAACCTGATTCATCACTTTGCTAAGATGGTGAAACAGAGAGTTCACTCTAGATGATTCTATAGGCTGATGGTCTGAGTTTAGGATTGGAAGACTAAAGAGTCTATAAGAGTTCGCTAGACTGTCATGTACACAGTAGGTCCCACCGTGATCGCCATTATGTTAGTGAGCGGTGGGATAAGTCAATCAAATAGTATTCTTAAGGCCTCTAATTATTTTAGGGAAACTAAGTTGTTTAACACTCAGAGTCCCACCGTGATCGCCATTATGTTAGTGTGGCGATGAGGTGGCTCAATCGGATAATGGCCTAGATTTTAGTAGAGCAGTAAGGCCTACTAGAGGTTAGTGGAGTCGCCAGGTGGATTTTTAGTTGTTTTGAGGTATATTTGTATGGTCCACCACCAATACTGTCAAAAACCAATCTAAGGGAGTTTTTTGTGGTTTTTCTGAGTTTTATGTGCAGCCTAGGATGTAAGAGTGTTATAAACCTGATTCATCACTTTGCTAAGATGGTGAAACAGAGAGTTTACACTAAATGATTCTAAAGGCTGATGGTTTGAGTTTAGGATTGAAGGACTAAAGAGTCTATCAGAGTTTGCTAGACTGTCATGTACTTAATAAGTCCCACCGTGATCGCCATTATGTTAGAGAGCGGTGGGATAAGTCAGCCAGCTAATATTCTCAAAAGTCTCTAAAGATTAGGGAAACTAAGTTTGTTTAATACTCAGAGTCCCACCGTGATCGCCATTATGTTAGTGTTGGCGATGAGGTGGCTCACTGGTAGGTTTTCTTGAAAATAAGGGACTTCTAGAGTTCTAAGGTGTCCTTAGATTGTCACTAACTCAAAGTCCCACTGTGATCGCCATTATGTTAGGGTCCTGTGATTTGGCTGATTGGCAAGCCAAATGACAGTGTAACATCAAACCAAGCTTTGGAGCCCGAGGACCTAGCCTTCCTGGACTCAGAGAGGGCTCTCTCTATATGTATAAGGGATATCTACGTTGTTTGCTTATTGTGTTCTGATTTTAGGCTAGTTATGAAGTAAGTTTTTGATTTTTGTTTTTTAAGTTTGTGAGGGATGAAACTGATTAAAGATATAAAATAGATAACAAGGTGAAGATTAACTAGGCTATGGGGTCAAAAGGTCAAGAAGACTATTAAATGACGATGCAAAGCTATTGAAGGGCCGATTTGATTTCAAGGTAGAAAGGATCTTTGGGCAAAATGGAGTAAATGGACATCAAGTTTGTGAAAGACGAGGGATTTCAAGCATAACTAGTTGATAGCAGACATAAACATGGTATAGCAAGCCATTAATCATGCAAAATGTAACTATGAGCTAATTAATACATAAAAATCAAACATTCAAGCCATACATGGAAGTATAAGACCTTCTAACTTTGGGAAATGGCTATCAGACTTTTGGGAAGACACATAAGATGGACTAATAACTCAAAACACTATGCTAGAACGCCTAAACACAACACTTCAAACTAATTGGTACTTTTAATAACTAGACTTGCATAGTTTTTAGACAAAGGGCTAGATCGAGACTAGGCCTCCTTGGTTCAAACAAAATTATAATCTTAATCAGCTAAATAGATAGTTTCATGGATGGAAACTATGGACAATCATAGGTAAGCAGGGCACACCATACATCCTACTCAATATGCATAGAACTATTAATGAAACTAGCAACAATATCTTTAAGTTTGTTAACGAGCAGTTAAGAATTCTTTAATGAAACTAAGGAAGAGGAAAACATAAAAGTTATGAAGATTTCAGGAAATTTGAGGTGCCTCCATGGGCATATCTCAAACTTGTTCTCTACTGATCTATAGCAAGCAAGAAGCATGTATCATGAATGAAAACTAGAAGACAACAACAAAGCAAGAAACACTATACCATTCTACCATGTCATGGAATCCATCAACAATCCTTCATCATCCATCCAAGAACATTCAAGAGGCAATCCAAAAGCATAACACAAATATTTTCTCCAAAGCTCATATGACCATATATTGCTTATCTTCTCAAGTTCAGCCTTCTATTACAATGAATCCTCTTGGAATATATAGGCTCAAGTGAGGAAAACCTCATGGTTCAACTTCCTCTCCTATTGGCCTAATCAAAATATCTAACATAAACTATCTAGAAAATGCTAAAAAAGGAAAAATAATTGACTTTGCATTATTTTCCATGTGCAAAAATAGCTAAACGCACATTTGGAAAAAGCAATTTTTGAAGGTTCAAAAATTACAAAAATACTCAAAATTTATATCAGCAAAAGGTCCCCTGACTTGCCGGAAACATTTGGTAGCCTTCCCGATGTCAAAATGGGGCTCATGATAGCTCGTTGGAAAGCTCTGAGTGTCTACTTTCTAGAAAAAGTAAAAATTTTCCAATCCAATGCCCGGAAGTCCTTCAAAAATAGGACTGTTTGTAAAAAAACCAGAAAATAAACCTTGCTGATAGACGGGGCAGCATGTTGAAAAAGTGAGTGTTTTTTGTATCTTTGGGGGACCAAAACAACTTCAAATTCTCCGAAAATTTCTGAGTAAATGCTCCTAAATTTAATACATCTAATGGTACCACTCTCAAGATTTTAGGATGCTCCAAACTGAAATGGCGGCGCCCATGATTTTATGCAATTAGGCCCAAAATGTCAAAAAAAAAGAACATGTCAAAATTTGCTCAATTTTGGTGAGAAAGTCCCTCAAGGCTTTTTAGAAACATGTCTAGAAACTCGGGCCAAAATTCCAAGTCCTGATGTGTCTTTCTTCACTTTCGGTGTCGGGCGCCCTTTTTGGGCAGTTTTGAGCTTTTCTTGGTTTTCCTCCTTTGTTGCTTGGCATTCTAGCTTTGGTGAAGAAGTCATGGCCCCTTGCCCTTTGCTTGTAGATGAAGGAGGCACTTTCAAAACCCTCTGCTTATATATGAAGGAGGTTTCTTTGGTCTTCAAACCCTCTGCTTATAAATGAAGGAGGTTCTTAGTCATGTCATATCAACAGCCTCTTGACAATGTTGTTTTTCTTTCACTGTTCTTTCAGGCTTCAAATGTGGTCGCAAGAGCTTGATGAAAAAATCTTTGCACTGTAGCTACATCCCAGGCTCAAGATCACATTGAGAAGCAGCTGTCTTCTCATGTGGTGCCAAAAATTTTCTTCTGAGATGCTGGTATGTTTCCTGTCCTTGAAAGATCCATCAAACACTGTAAAACACCTAAAATCAGCTTGAGATTATGGTCTATGTATTGCTGAGACTTAAGGGTGTATCAGTGGCGCGACTTAGGGCTGTGACCAACTTTATTAGCAGAGTGGGAGGTATGTTATGACTGGTCTATAGCAGATGGAGGTTTTTTGGCTCTTGGATAGTTTGCCAAGGGTGAAATGTCTTAAAGCGCCACTTCCTAACTTAGGGGAGGTTGTTTGAACATATTTGGATTGTTTCTTTAGAACTGATGGTCAGACTAGTATGGTTGAGGTTAAGTAGGATTTGATAATGAGGTTTCATCTCGTCATGGGCAGACTGAAAAGGTAGGAAGGCAAAAAAGTTTATGGGGGTTTTCTAGATGACAATTTGACATATGGAGATCAGCTTCTAGAAAACTAAGCTAGAATTTAGTCATCAACAACAGGTGAAAAATACTGATGACTAACAACAACTACATTATACTGTTATTGTATGTAGATGACATGCTTGTTGCAAGGTATAACATGCAGGAAATAATTGTGCTCAAAGGAAAATTGTAAAATTCATTTGAAATTAAAGATTTGGGAGCTGCAAAACAAATCATTGGTATGAGAATAACTAGAGATAGGAAAAATCACAAATTAACATTGTATCAGAATGATTACATACAAAAGGTGTTGGAAATGTTTAATATGTAGAATGCAAAACCAGTTAGTAAACCTTTGGCTAGCCATTTCAAACTTAGTAAGGAGATGTGCCCCAAGACCCGAGAATAAATGGATTATATATCTAAAGTTCCATATGCATCAGCAATTAGAAGCTTAATGTATGCAATGGTCTACACAAGGTCTGATATTGCACATGCAGTGGGATTTGTAAGCAGGTACATAAAAAATCTAGGAAAAGAACATTGGATGGTAGTGAAATGGGTTCTCGGGTATTTTAGAGGTACCAAAAATGAAGCATTATGATTTGGTGGTTCAAACATTGCTCTACATGGATATGTTGATGCAAATATGGTAGGTGATAGAGATAATAGGAGAAGCACTATAGGGTATGTATTTATTGTAGGTGGAAAAAATGTCAGTTGGGTTTCGAAAATGCAAAGTTTTGTTGCACTTTCAACATTGGAATTAGAATGTGTTGCCACTACAGAGGCTAAAAATGAAATAATTTGGTTACAAAGGTTTATGGATGAATTGGGTAAGAAGAAGGAGATGGGCAGGTTATACAGTGACAGTCAGAGTGCCATTCATTTTGCAAAGAAATCCACATTTCATTCCAATAATAAACACATACAACTCAAGTACTATTTCATATGGTCAATGTTGGAAGATGGACAACTGAAGCTGGAAAAGATACACAATAGCCAGAATCCTGCAAATATGTTAACAAAATTCATAACTAGGGAGAAAATAAGGTTCTCCTCAGTTTCAATTAGTCTTCAAGTATGATGATGAAGATAAGAAACAACCAGGTCCAAAATGGAGTCATTGTCTAACAAATGAAGCAATGGCGGAGTTGCTACAATCAGTCTCCAAGTGGTAGATTGTTGGGTGTGGAGCTTGATTATCATCCTAATTTAGAGGTATTTGTTTCAACTGGATGTATACCCCAGGAAGATTGTACACCCCTTGACGCAGGGGGCACTTTTCCCCCCCGCGGGGGATTCGAGGGGCCTATCACCCCCGGTGGGGGTTCGGAGGCAACACCCCTGAAGCTAAAAATAGATGTAAATGTGCCTTGTAAAATATTGTAATTTCGTAGTCAATCTGGGATGTTCATTAGGTGGATGATTTGATGGTAGAAGTTATGTTTAATTTATATTTTTTTTCCCTAGAAGGCAACCCCTCTGTTGTATGACGAAATTGTATTTCAACTGTCAGTTGAGAGTGTATTCTAAGCGAGAAAGAGAAAGGGGGATTGTGTTAGAGAGTAGAGGATATTACAATGGATCTATTGCAGGTTGCGTCTCTTAAATTTTGCTAGATAAAATAGAGGAAGGGCTGGTTGTTTCTCCGTGGACGTAGCCCAAGCTGGGTGAACCACATATATCTATGTCTCTCTTGTTTTATATGTTATCTATGTTTGTATTTCCACATATTTTTATGTGTTACATTGCTCTGTAATATATAATTTTCTAACAACACTTCTAGAAAATGGAATTGATGTCCATGAAGAAGACTCCATATTTTAAGAATTCTAAGAAGGGTTAAAAAAGGAAGAAAAAGATCAAGAAAATAAAAAGGAACCATCTCAAACTCCATCAATGGTAAAATTCTTCCAAAAAAACCATCCGTAAGAACAAATTATTGGCAATGTAGATGATGGAACACAAACCCGAAGAAGGATGACAAGTACACCGAGAAAACATGATGTTGCCTTACTATCCATGGTTGAACCTGAAAACTTTGTTGAAGCTAGTAAGGACCCTCATTAGGTGGAAGCTATGGAAGAAGAAATGTTTCAAATCGAAAAGAATGAAACATGGGAACTTGTACCTCGTCCAAAAGATAAAATTATAATTTGAACCAAGTGGGTGTTCAAAAACAAAATGAATGAAGATGGAAAAATCATCAGAAATAAGGCAAGGCTTGTTTGTAAAGGGTATTCACAAATTGAATGAATTGATTTTGAAGAAATATTTTCCCTGGTAGCTCGTTTGGAAGCTATAGGAATATTTTTGGCATTTTCTTGTTCAAAAGGATTCAAATTTTATGAAATGGACGTGAAATCAACATTTCTAAATGGTGATCTAAAGGAAGAAGTTTACATGGACAACCAGAAGGGTTTGACCTAGCAGAAGGAAAATTCTTTTTATGTAAGTTGGAAAAGGCATTATATGGATTAAAACAAGATCCTAGAGCTTGGTACACAAGATTGGATCATTATCTACAACAACAAGGCTTCAAAAAGGGGGTGGTAGGAAGTAATCTCTACATGAAGATGGACAAAGACAGATTTCTAGCCACCCTTGTATATATTGATGATATGATTTTTGTGAGCAACAATGATGAGATGAGTTAAGAATTTTCTCAAAATATGTCTAAAGATTTTGAAATGTCTATGATTGGTGAGCTATCTTACTTGGTCTACAAGTAACTCAAACTAATGCAGGTATGTTCATATCCCAAGAAAAATATCTTAAAGACATGCTTGAAATATATGGTATGGAAGAATGTGCTCATATGCGCACACCAATGAATACATATTTAAAATTAAGCAAATATGATGAATCCCCTTTAGTGGATGCAACTATTTACAGGTCAATAATTGGAGATATTTTATAATTAACTGCTTCACGACCCGATATTATGCAAGCAGTAGGAATGGTGGTAAGATTTCAATCAACTCCTAAGGAATCCCATTTGTTGGTTGTATAGATAATTCTCAAATATTTTAAAGGTACTCCAAAATTTAGCCTATGGTATACCAAAAGCATAAATCTTACCATGACAACTTACACCAATTTTTATTGGGCTGGAAGCATGGACGATCGAAAAATTACTAGCGGAAATGCATCTTCATGGGAGATTGTCTTGTATCTTGGCTCATAAAAAAAAAAAAAATCTTCTATATCTCTCTCCACAGTTGAAGCCGAATATACAGTTGCTATATATTTTTGTACACAAATTTTGTGGATGAAGGAAGCATTGAAAGATGTCAACATAGAGACTAATCAACCGACCATTATCTATTGTGACAACACCAATGCCATTAGTATTTTGAAGAATCTGGTAATGCGCTCAAAGACAAAACATACTCCAATCAAATACCACTTTCTTCAAGAACAGGTTGCTCAACAAAACATCATATTTGAATACGTCAATACAAAGGAACAAATTGCATATATCTTCACAAAACCCCTAACATGAGAAGCATTTGAATATCTTCGCCAAAAGATGGGGGTCATTGCCCTTGCATCACATTAAGAAAACATATCAACAAGGGCAGAAGCAACATGATAGGGGAAGTAGCATGAAAATAAGAAGTTTGATAGGGGGAGTACTTGGACACCCCATTTTACATTGATATCAAAGGGGGAGAAAATGTTGTAAGAAAGAATATTTCCATCAATGGAAAAGGGGGAAAATTTTGGTCAATAATTGTCATTGATGAAAATATAAGCTCATTTCACTTGATGACATGGATTAATGACCTTAATTGGAGCTCTAATGAAGGTTCCCTAACCCTTATCCTTGTCCCTTTTACCTTATACATGAAAAATCCAAATATCCCCAAGGTCTTTGCTACATTTATTGAAAAATAATAAAGGAAATTGTTTTATATCATTTTGAAGACACCATTTCACAATGAATACTTCACCAACATGTAGAGGACTTTTTTTCCATTCTAATTAGCCCTCACTTGGCCTCAAACTCCACATAGTTTAGGAGAAAAATAATTTTAAAGATAATATATCCTAATTTATATCCTAGCCGACCTATGCTCAGTTACTATAGTTGGAATCACCTCCAAAAGTCATGTCTCTTCAAAACACACTCCAACAAATATCAATTCAAGTCTAACACTTCACTTTCCCATCATCAATTCGATCAAGGAAATATAGAGCATAGCGCAGCAATGAGTTCACAACCAATGAACTAAAGAAGGAAGAGGAGAAGAAAGCTGAAGGACAATTTTTGAAAATATGTTTGGGTTAAATTCTCTTGGACCTGTGAACTTCTCTCTCTTGAACTTGTGACAAGGGGTAGTTCCCTTGACCTGTGGAAAGGAATCATAAATTTCGGACATGTCGAGCTCAGACACCTACCACAAAATACTTCAGACTTGTGATATATTACTTTGAACCTATGACTAAAGGATATACCCCTCGGATCTGTGACCTTGAACAATGATAAGAAGTGTGGTTGCTGACTGTGCTAAATCTCAGACTGTAGAGTTAAGATACATGAATTTGGACCCTTACATATTGCAGTCTCGGACAGGGTTAGCATCTCTACGATGTATTACCTCAATTTGGTCACAAAGTTTGGAGGCTCAGACTAGAGGACTAATAAGCTCTCACTACAAGCCTAGAATTTTTTGAGTGGAGACCTTATACCTCACACAATTGTGCCACCATATTCAAACTTATATTTGTAGCTTCAAACTATTAAAAAAAGTGTTGTTGGCTCATATTAGAGTCTCAAACCAGAATTCATTATAACAGTAAGTTTGAATCTCTTTTAAGGACTGAACTACTCTACAGTTGGTTCAATAAAACAATGCTTCGGACTTGTGTTAAGAAAGGTCGAAATGTATTTTCTCTGGTGGCTCAGTCTAGTGGTAAATTGACCTGTGAAGGCTTGGATCCATTATAGCTAGCTCATACCTGAATTTTATCAGATAAATAAGCTTAGTGGTCGATGCTTAAAATAGTGAAGGAGCAAAGAATACTTCGACATTGATTAGAGCCTTGGGTAGTGAAGTGTTTTAAAGCTTTATTGAAGATAAGCATATTGAAAACCGTGGAGCAGTCTCGTGGAAAAACGATTAGTTGATAAGGTAAGTATTACATAAATTTTGTTTGTTAAAGGATTGAAGGGTTGTTTCCTTAGGGATTGGAACCTTGTGAAGGATAGGGTTGGAGCCTTGGAGGTTGGAGCCTCACAAAAACCCAAGTTGGAGCTAGGAAACAGGTTGTATATTGAAGGGTTGGAGCCCCCAAACATCATTGTACTCAAACTTTTGTAAAAAGAGGATTGGTGTCCTCTTCGTTCCTAATCAAATTCTTATTATTCATTTTTTTTATTATAATTTTCAATAATCTTAATTGGTAAACATAAAAATTGAAAATAAATATTGATTCACCCCCATCTCAGTATTTCCAACGACATCGGTTTGTGGGAGCAGATGAATCAATAATTCTTGAAAAAATATTTAGATTATTGTAAATCCATGCAAAGAAGAGAGGATGCCTTTAGAATGACCAAAGAGTAAGATTAATGTCTTGAGGATTATGTTGAGAGATTTAAATACTATGCAAAGAAAGGAAAGAAGACTTAACCCCTTAGACACATTGAATTTTGTTGTTACAAGGAATTTTAGACGAGTGTGTGGATCTCCTCAAAATGATGGGTGGAGAAGATGTTTCTCAACGGGAATATAATGACATCATAAAATTTTGTCGAAGATATACTCGAGGAGCATCCAAAGTAGGCAAAGGACCACAATAGATGATGACAATAAATACTAAGGTTGTTGCAAATGGAGTCACCAGATGATCCAGGTGGATATTGGTGTCCACCCCATATTCCACTTGGATACCCAGCGTTGTTTCTTTCAGTTTCCTTAATTGTATCACAATTTACTATTATTGGTATTTTTTCATGTCATGAACTTCTGAAGTTGTTTTGAGTCCCTAAACAACATTTTTTTTGGAAAATCGGAAAACCCATAGCCTACAATAGCGGTTTTAGTCAAAATTTGTATTCCTTATATATAGCTTTCTAACGAGGTATCATATGCATCAAACAGAGATCATATGCCAAAGTTACGACCCCAAGAATTTGATGTACCAACTACCCCTAATAAGGCCCACAAAATTTTGGTGTTTCATCTCCTAGGGTTAGGTTTTTGGATGTTTATGGTTTTCCCCTTGTTTCTAAATAAAAATACCTGGGGCCCTCATTGTAACATAGTTCATAGGAATTTAGTTGTCACATTTCTTCTCAAAGATAAGCTACCATCACCCAAGCTAGCCTATTTCCATTTTGCATATAAACAATTCTCAATGTTTTTTTATGAATGAATTGAAGTTTAATTTCCATTGTAGCTATGTGCTTCTATTTGAATATGTATTTCATTTTGTTCCTACATAAATTTGGACCACTGGAGTTGACTTGGAACTTACTGGAAAACATCAAAACTGACCTACTTGGTTACTTGTGTTCTCAATTGGATTTATTGGATACTAAGAAGAAAAAGGAGGAAGTATAATTGGCCTTGGATATATTTCGTCCAAAATGAAAAAAAAAATACACTTAGGGAATGTCGAATGAATAAGGTAGATATTTTCACTATGTGTGGGAATTACCATAACATTGATAATTTCTTGTCTTTACCTGGTTTGAAGGATATTGCATATGAAGAAGTAGAAGAGAAAGAGAAATTGAACTTTGTGGATCCAAAGAAACCATGGCAGCCCAAACCTCCAAGTGTGGTCCATGACCAATCTTAGTTTTATAATAATTCTTATTTGACTAACCTTGTTATGCATTACACCTCATAGTCATGGAATTTTCCAACATAATCATGGGCTCCTCCTCCCACAAACTAGTTTTGGAAACTAGGGTGGACGAGTCCTACTTATGGAACATCCCCACAATTTGTTGTAAAACCTCACTCGTAACTCCTTCCTCCTTCATAATTGAAAGTGCTAACATGTAACCCTCCTTGACTTCAATTTCCTACACAACCAATCCCTATCATGAATAATGGGAGGGAAACTCAACCTCCACAAGTTGCAACAACCTATCCTACTTACCCTATCTCTTCCGTGGATTGCAATGATATTCATCTGTGATCTGGGAGAACCCTAAGCAATAGCCAAACTCGATATTGTATTGAAGATATAAACAAAGAGGTGTGGAATGAAGAATTTAGATAGAATTTAACTCTATAATCTCCACATCACGAACCCCAGACTCTACCTTACCATGACAGATTAAGCTAATATAAACCTATTATTCAACCTGAATTTGATCTCTTTGGGGAACTTAAAAACATGTGTGTAAAGATACCATTACTTAAAGCCATCAAATATGTTCGTATTTACTCTAAATAAATTACAGAACTTTGTTTGAGGAAACCCAAGAGAAAAAAGAAAAAGACCCCCAAACTATCCATGTTATGGGAAAATTGTCAAAACTAATGATGGGTGGGGTCTTGGAAGCTAAGTATTATGACCCTAGAAACCTAGTGGTTAATTTGTAGGTTATTTTTTTTTTAATCCTAACACATTGATTGATTGGTGTGCTCCAATTAATGTCATGATGTGTGAAACTATGTAAGCCTTAAGACTCTCTAGTCTTAGGCAGACCCCACCATGTTACAACTCGCTAACATATTTACCATAAAACCAGAAGGGATATTAGAGGATGTTGTAGTTTCAGTGGATTTATTGGAATACCACGCATATTTCATGATTTTGCCACCCAAAACCTCATTCGGTGAGAATCCTTTGATATTGGGCAGACCTTGTTTGGCCATTTTCGATTCTTACAATGCCTGTAGGTCAGGAAACATGACCATCTCACATGGAACCTCTACGAAATAGTTAAACCTTTATCCCCCTGCCAAGCCCAATATAGATTCAAAATACCTATTTGGACTAAAGTAGAGGATAGTGATGTAGAGAGACAATTTCTTCAAGACCTTTCCATAGACCAATACTTGGTCATTCATGAGAAAATAGAGGATTATGAGATCAATTATTTCATAGCCTCCTCTTCTTCCTCAAATCATGCACACACACTTGATCATATTTTACACTCCGAGATAAAATATTTTCTCACATCAACAAGCACTTCACCTCTAGAGAATGAACCTTCAACCGAAGAAGATTAGGATTCCACTGTAGAATCAATAGAAATTAGTCTTCTCCAAACCTTGGACATTAACAAGGGATTGAATGAACAACAAAAGGAGCAGTTGATCAAGATAATAGAAAAAAATATTGATTCATTTGCTTGGGATTACTAAAACATGAAAGGTATTAATCCTAAATTATGCACACATCACATATATATTAAGAAATGATCTAGACCCATTCACCAACCCCAACGTTGGATGATTCTAATATTGAGAGATATAGTAAAGGAGGAACTACAAAAATTTCTTACAGCTAATTTTATTTACCCAATTTATATTGATAGTCATTGGGTCTCCTCTCTTGTTGTTGTACCCAAGAAAAATGGGAAATGGAGAGTTTGCATAGATTATTGAGAATTTAACAAGGAAACTCACAAAAACCATTTTTCGCTTCCTTTCATTGACCAGATCTTGGACACCCTAGAATGAATGAATTATTTTCCTTTCCTCAACAGAGTCAATGGTTATAATCATATCCAAATTGCGACTGAAGAGCAGGATAAGACAACATTTACTTGTCCATGTTGTGTAATTCCCCTGCCACATT
This sequence comes from Pinus albicaulis, assembly GCA_034641835.2. NCBI lineage: Eukaryota > Viridiplantae > Streptophyta > Pinopsida > Pinales > Pinaceae > Pinus > Pinus albicaulis. Next base: position 16,108,853 of record MU968493.1, read on the forward strand.
TCAACAAGTTGTAATTTGTATATACTCTAATATGATACATGACTATGTGGAGACATATATGGATGATTTCACAACTTATGGCAATGAGTTTTATGAGGCATTCACTAATTTGGAGAAAACATTAATAAGGTGTAAGGAATCTAATGTTTCCCTTAGCAATCTCAAGTGTCAAATGATGTTAACTAGTGGCATTGTGTTAGGACACCACATTTCAACAAAAGTTATTTAAGTGGATCCAAAAAAAATTAAGGTGATATTAAATTGGCCCACTCCTACATTCTAGTATGCATGGATTATGTCACAAAATGGATGGAGGCTAAAGCACTTACAACTGCAACCAAACAAGAAGTAACCGAATTTCGTCAATGAAGAAATATTCAACAAATTTAAGATACCGTAAGAGATAGTCACATATGGAGGAGCCTAATTCACATCAAATCGCATTGACAACTTAATGGAGAAATACATGATCAAGCACAAAGTTACCACGCCATATCATTTGTAGGTCGATGGAAAAGAAGAAGGAAAAAATAATATTCTTAAGAACATTATCACCCAAACTTTTCAGTTACATATGAAGGATTGGGTTGATAGACTTCCTGAAGCTTTATGGGCTTATCAGACTGCACAAAGAACTATTATTAGTTGCATTCCTTATGAGCCAATATAAAATAAAGGAGTACTATTGTCAATTGAAACATAAATCTAGACACTTAGAACAACCATACAACTTGGAATGGACCTAAAAAAAGCTCAAAAGTAGAAAATCCTTCAGATCAATGAACTAGACCAACTTTGTAGAGCTTCCTTGCACCCAAAAAAAGTGATACATAATCAAAGGGCACAATTGCATGACAAATTTTATCAAGAAGAAAAAATTCAAGGTTAAGGATTGGGCTATATTATTTGATTCCAAGTTTAAATACTTCAGTGGAAAGTTATGCACTAGATGGCTCGGGCCCTTTCAGATTGATACTATATATGACAATGGAGCCATCAAGCTCTGCACTATAAATGAGGACAAAAATCCCCTTGTTGAGAAATATAGGGCATATCAATTAAGTGAATTTCTTGTGAGTAATTTTTACTTCTTTAAATTATGATCTTCTTTTACTTACGTTATTAGTGTTCTTCTTCATCAAACAACTACCAATGCACAAACCATAAAGAGACAAGAGACACAAGATATAGGCTATCATCCAGGGCCAAAACCTCTCACTCTTTGGGAGGAAAACTTGCACAAATTCTTCTTATAGATATTCCAATTGACGAATACCAAGACCAAGACCCTTGACCTAATTTCCACTCCAATACCAAGACATAATTCCTCTTCCACTTCGATCTTCAAACCTTCGACCTTCCTTCTAGAATTTTGTTGTTGCCTTTTTGAATTTAGACCTTCTTTGTCTCAACCTCTCTTTCGCACTTTCTTGTCTCTCTTTCTTCGTTCCTTTTGTTGCACTTAAGCTTTATATTTCATACTTTCTTGACTACACTTTCTCGATTCTTTATTCTACACCTAAACTTCAGACTTCAAACTTTCTACTTCACACTTGGTGGCCAAAAATATGTAATAGCACCAGGTCACTATAAGAGAACTGAACTGAAGTCATTGTATGAAGTCACTATGGTCATTTGATGGCACCGAACTAAGGTCATTGTAATAGTATTGAATCTCGTGGTCACTGTAATGTGATTTTATCTCTACGGAACTAAACCTCTCATTCTTCAATAACACATAAACCTCTCCGTGAAATTATCTGAACTATGCACACTGTGATATCCGAATTTATTTCAGAGAGTGATCCGAAATTTTCACTTTGTTTTATGCAAAATTATTACACTTATATATATAGTTGTTTGTCCATGAAGTCGGCCCGCTTGCATCCACGAATAGTTGTGTCTCCATTTAATGGTTAGGTCGACATGAATTCACTTATGGAAGGCGACTTGAAGAGGGATGACTTGTGCTTGTCTTGGAGGGCTACTTGACATTTCTATTGACTCATACAGAAGTGTAATTTCCCAAGAACGGTACTTCATACATGACATACTCAAATTTATTTTATGACCAATCCTAAGGACTCATAATGGGAGTCATACTAAAATAAAATTCCTTTCTAATGAAACTCATGAGACAAGCATAATAATAATTTTATTTTTCGTCTTTTCATCAACATAAAATCAAAATTACACATGTCATTATGAAGACGAACTTAGTTACTTTTCAACACTCCCTCTTACTAGGGAGGTATTCATAATGGTACTTGGTCATTCTCAATATGAAGATGTTTTCATAAGAAGAATCAGATTGGTAACCCATTTGTATAGCATCATATCAACTAACATTGTCACATAGCAATGCCTTGACTAATAACTCTATCTCTCCACAAGATGCGAGCACAATGCTGGCGAGACCACTGATGTATAGACACCCTCATAATTGCCTCTCTCGGAACATACCACACCCGGGTTCTCAGGGTGTGTTCCACCAAGAATATTCTTATCTTGGATTCCCAGTACTCAAATAATATCATTCCTCTACAACGACCCTTATATTGGATGCCCTAATACATCGCAAAGAGTAACGGATGCCAAATTTTTACCCAATCCTCCATTTTGTCTTCCTGAGTGAAGACAAGAATGAAGTGGCTATCTATCCCTATTAATTAGGGAGGACATATATATTCCAATAAAGGAATGTACCTAAGCTCCCTCTTGGCTTAGTAATTTCCAAGTTTTCTTCCAAGTAAGAAACTTGTTTCTAGGCTCCCTCTTAATTAGGGACCTACAAAAACTGCTCAGGTGGAGATGATGGGACAACCAGTTGACTGAAGAAATCCTCCTCACGATGTCATGAACTTATTTTTGTTATCTAGGAGTCTTCATGTTTGGGAATTCTACATAGGGCATTGACCATCCATCACTTTCATCCATGAGTCAGCCATGTCATCATCGGAAAGTGATCCATCAGTCCATATCTTTTCTTCCTTATGCCATGTTGCTTTCTACATGCCATGTTTACTTAAGTATCTTTCATCCTACTACATGTGCATCGATGTTGGAAGAAATCCATAGATATTCCCTCTGCAACCCTGCATAAACCTATCAGATATTCAAATATAAAGGAATGAAAATTAAAAGTAACATTAATTTTGTGATGGTATTTCATCATGACATCTAAAAGTTTGCATAAACATATTGCATACATATCGACACATCTACCATAGATATATATTGTCAAGTGTCTTTTTATTTTTTAGACTCCAACAGAGTCTTCATATCTTCCATGGAGATATCTAGTCAAATCTTCTTAGTATTTCGGATGTTGATTTCATTTACCATGGTTGCATATTCCATGATCTCTTCCTTTATTTCTTCACACATTCCATTCCCAGGAGCTTCCAATTAAAGTTCCTAAAATGTAGTGAACCACCTCATACTTCATATGAGGACATATTATGTTGATTTCATCTAGTGAATGTGTGATCCATGCATTCTGGCATCCCTTTGAGGGAGGAGATCCTTTCTTTTGATCATGCTTTCAAGATAGAGCATTGATCCATGTTACATGCAACCATCTGACATGAATTCCACAATATCAAATGTAAGCATACATACCTCCTTTTTTTTGGGTCATCTAGACTTCCTACAACAACTTCCTTGATTGAAAGAGCTTCAATGCCTTGATCTGCTTCACCTTTATGTCATCGTACCATCATCCCATGAATTCCAAAAAATTGGAATTCGTGATGAAACACTTGCTTCATGATCGGTGAACCTTTCAATGGAGATTCAAGAAGATAATCTTGAGTATCCCCATCAACAGATGTTTCCATTTGACAGATGTATGATGAGACTTTTACTAGACGACCTTGCCACTTGTGTTTTCAATGAGATTCCAAAGAGCTATATACTCAATTTCCATAAATTCTGACCATCTTTCATGCATTTCTATGATGATGTCCTGAGCTCTTTATTTCAATGTTTTCATGACACCTTGATGCATCCCATTATTTAACTTAGTTAATCATGATATCCATATATTACAATAGAATACTTATGAATATGAAAATAACTTAGGTAAGGAAGACTATCTCAGTCATAGTGGAAATCTCTTACTTCCGCTATCTTGGATTTCTTCTTTTAAGCTTCCTCCACTTCTTCGGTGATATGAGATTCTTCTCTTCTTCTTTTCTTATTGTCCTTATTGATCTTAAGACAATATATTTTGTGATTTCCATATTCCTGAAACCCATAGCATTGAATTTTAGACATGTACCTTTTCTTTTTCCAAGAACCAGACTTTCTAAATTTTCCCTTTCTTCTTGTCATTGCAGCATAAGCTTGATTTTTCTCACATGATCCCACATCGAATTTGGCCTTTAGTATTGATTATTGAATCCTTCCTAGTGACCATAGATCCTATAATGGATTAAATTCTTTCTTCCCATAAATAATTTAAGTAAATTTACCCCGCTCCTACAGTAGTGCATTTAATACAACTATAGTTATTTAACTATCACACATGACTTCTCCCAAATCTTGTAGTTGAACTCGAATCTCGGATATCCTCATAAATTATGAGGTTATTCCATATTCCTTTGAAATATTTATCTTTTAGAGTTATTTCCTTAATGAGATGACTTCTCCAACAATGCTTACGGAATGAAACTCTACTAGTTTTTGATAGATTTCTTTTCAGGTTTTGAGTTTAGATACATATGGGATGAGGGGATATTTGATGGATTGTATGAGAATAATTTGAGCCCTAACTTCCCATTTCATATGCTTGGTAAGATCTTGAGAATATTCCTGTCCTGGTTTGGTGATAGATGCTTTGACATGTTCCATAGCCTCATTTTCAATGAGATTTAGATCTGTCCTTTTCTTCCATGCAAGATAGTTCGAAACCCCAACCATTTTGTTGCTTTCCTTGCAAAAATACATTTTGACAGATTCAGATGTGTACATAAATATACTTACTTGATAGGATGCTCATTATTCTTTCTGCTTCCTTAATGTTGATGATTATATAGAGGGTATAAAAATTCTCCTTGATGAAGGTAGTTTTCTTCAAGAATGAACCTTGATCACAGAGATGATACTACCTTTTGATCTAACTTCCTTTGGATGAATAGTATGAAAAACACTTTAACTTGAGTAGATGTAGGGTTTTGGCCTTATCCTTCTTGATGATGATCCCAATACTTCTTTGATCTAGGGTTATGATGCTTATTTTGAATTCAACATGATCTTCACTTTGATGGATTCCTTGAGATTTGATCCTAGAGTGTCCCTTCATTAGATTCCATTCCTTGAATTATTCACCTTAGCTTTGATACCATTTTGAGAAATATAGGGCATAGAAATTAAGTGATTTTTCTTCAATTAGTAACTACTTTTGAGTGCTTTTTAATTATTTATATTATGATCTTCTTTTACTTAGGTTATTAGTGCTATTCTTCATCAAACATCTACCAATGCATAAACCATAAAGAGACAAGAGGCACAAAATATAGGCTATCATCTAGGGCCAAAACCTATTTCTTTGAGAGGAAAACCCGCACAAATTATTCTTATAGAGATTCCAATTGATGAATACCAAGACCAAAACCCTTCACCTATTTTCCACTCCAAGACCAGGACACAAGTCCTCTTCCACTTTGATCTTCAAACCTTTGGCCTTCCTTATAGAAATTTGTTGTTGTCTCTTTGAATTTGGTCCTTCTTTGTCTCGACCTCTCTTTCGTACTTTCTTGCCTACACTTTCTCAGTTCCTTCTGCTGCACTTAAGCTTGATATTTCACACTTTCTTTACTACCCTTTCTCGGCTCTTTCTTCTACATCTAAACTTCAGAATTCATACTTTATACTTCAGAACTGGTGACCGAAAATCTATAATAGCACCAAGTCACTGTAATAGCACCGAATTGAAGTCATTGTATGAGGTCATTGTGGTTATGTGATGGCATTGAACTGAGGTCACTGTAATAGTATAAAATCCTATGGTCACTGTAATGCGAGTTTATCTCTGCAACGACACTGAACCTCTCCTTCTGCATTAACACAGAAACCTCTTGCCCAAATTATCTGAATTGTGCACACTGTGATATACAAATTTATTTCTGAGTGTGATTCGAACTTTTCACTATGTTTGATGTGAAGGTCTTACACTTACATACATACATACATACATACATACATACATACATATATATATATATATATATATATATATATATATATATATATATATATATATATATATATATATATAGTTTTTTGTCCATGAAATAGGCTGACTTGAGTCCATGAATAGTTGTGTCTCCATTTAATGGTTAGGCTGACTTGAGTTCACTTATGGAAGTTGATTTGAAGAGGAATGACTTGTGCTTGTCTTGGAGGGCTACTTGACATTTATATTAACTCATACATAAGTGTAATATTCCCAAGAAGGGTCCTTCATACATGACATTGAATCAAATTGATTTTATGACCAAACCTAGGGACTCACAATGGGAGTCATACTAAAATAAAATTCCTTGCTCATGAAACCCATGAGACAAGCATAATAATAATTTTATTTTTCTTTTTTTCATCAATTACATAAAATCACAATTACACATGTCATTATGAAGACTGAACCAAGTTACTTTTCAACACCTCTATTAGCCAATGGACATAATCTTCACTATATCAATGACCTTTATCTAAGGAAGCATTTCTATGGTAAAACACAAGCCAATGTCCCAATAGTGATTTGGAGTTGATTCAAAAAGAAAATATTCCTACCAGATAATTCATTCATTCATAAATAGGTATTAAAGTGGAAAGAGTAACTATCTATCGTTACCTACTACCACCATTCCCTTACATCATATTCCCAAATCATAACTCGTTCAACAAAAATCCTTAAACCCATCACTCTGCATCATAATTGGAAATTACCCCTTGGACATTACCAAAATTGTCATTTCCTCATGTAACCGTGACAATTGAAGGAAGATAGTTATAGGTACCATGGGAGGCTCACTTATCCATCATGAATCCACTAAAGCAGTGATACTAGGAGCCTATGACCACATTCAAGCTATTTTTCAACAGGCAGGATGGATGGAATATGTGTGCAACTTAAAAGGTTACGATGACGAGACAACACTGGAATTTTCCCTGAATTTCAAGGCCAATAGGTCTATAGCTGTTGTATTTTTTCTAGAAGTGACATAAGAGGTATAGGAAGAAGTGACGAGGCTTCCTCAAGAAGAGGCGCAATGGTACTTCAAATGAACCTCCAATCTCGAAATTCTACAACATGATTTGAGCGTCGGGCTTTGTCAAATGCTTGGGCAGATGTAGCCTCACTTATAAAAAGATACATCACAAGCAAGGGTCATTACAGGACCATATATCGTCAACACATTTCCCTCCTCGATCATCTCAAACATGAACACATTATTAATCCATTGTACTTATTCAAGACTCTACAGAACATGGCGACCCATGCATAGAAAGAAAACATGTCGAGACACATTTTCCCATCATGGCCTTATCAGGTTGCTCGTGGAACGAGCTATGAATAGAATGGAGAGAACATGGGAATAATTCACCGCAACTCCAGTGGTTGCAACTATGCCACACAAGCCCGACATTGTTGTAACTCCACATACTACAACTACGGAGGAAGAAGAATAAATTTTTGTGACTCCCTTGGCTACAAAGTAGCTGCTAGTGCCTATTGAGGAAGAAGGGCCAAGAAATGCAACACCATAGAAGGAAAACAACCCTCACGTCAAAATAATTAGCAATAAACATGTCACCAAGAGGATGAGAGGGTATCGAAAGAGACCCCCCATATTCCAAGGAAAGGACATGATAGGCTCCTATTATCGCCCAAAATACTATTGTTCCACAAGAACCAACATGGAAACAAGGGCATAAGAAACCACAAGTCACCAAGAATATACCACCCCTACTAACATACAATAACTTGCAGGGGTAGAGGGCCTAAGGTTTGAAGAATTTGGGACAAGCAACCTTGTTTCTCCACAAGAATCAACAAGGATTTCTCTTGGGGAAGGATTAACTCTTATGTTAGATGCATATTTGGATGTTGAGGTCATAGTTACAATTGCTACTACTCTTGATGACACACTTTTTTCCACTCCTGTAGGCACACTCGTTGACACTCATGAAGAGATTAGTGTTTTTTTACCATGAAGAAGTAATCGTTGCTACTCTCGTGGGAAAAATTGTTGCCGCTCTTAAAGAGTCTAGTTTTGTTGGCTAAGAAGAAGTAATTGATGCCATTCCCATAAAGCATACAAAGGTACGTCATAATCCCTCTTTACTTCTATATACACCACTCATTCCACAAAACAAGCTACTCAAAATGAATAATTGGGAATTACAAATCATGATCAAAGTAATGAAGCAAAACTTGGATGAAGGGAAATCCTTTGAGGGACTATAGTTTCTCACCTTCGTAGAAGATTCTCTTGTCTTCAAGGAACCCACTAAACAACAAAGGATACAACCCCTGATGAGGAAAGAGAAAAGAAAGATATGGTAGTACAAACCATAAGTGCCATTGTTGATAAAATTATTGAAACTAAAACTAGGGCATAGGAACACAAACAATCGATAAAATCACAGGAGAATAGATGGAAACAATTACTAGATTATTATGAGGAGGAGTTTATACCCCCCAAAGAACACCAGAAATTTGTTAGAGAACTAAATGACAAATGGGCTGAGACAAAAAATATTTATAAGATGAAATGGGAAGGAAAGGAAGAGGACAAGAAGAAAGTCGATCAACTAGAGTGCAAAATCAAAAAATTAGAGATCCAGAAGGTCCAATTTGGAATGCTAATAAAGGTTTCCCTCAACAACATACCTCCCTCATCTCAATACAAAATTTTCTTACAAGTGAAATATCTATTGTTGCATAAAAATGCATTAATGACTGGTAAGCCTTTTGAAATCGTCAGTCCTCTCACCTTCCTTGCAACTTAATTAGAATGCATTCACAAGGAGAAGACACTCCTTTGTGAGCTCTGTCAACAGGATAATTTATTATTTCATGAAAAAATCTGGAACCCTAATCATTATGTGGGAGATATTCAATTGAAAGCTTTGGTTTCCTTTTTATCCAAATAATTTTACTAGGCTACAACTTAGAAAGTTGAAGAAAATAATATTGACAATGGAAGGTGGATAAGGGAGAACACTCCATGCCCTTGCAGGTCATCCAAAATCACAAGAGTTGGATCTCTTCTCCCCCTCAAGAAACCTTTGCATTACATAATAAGGAGGAGGTCGTTACAAAATGTATGGATCAAATCAATATACTTATGGAACCTTCTTGAGGAAGGGCATAAAGTGATATAGAAACAGACTCGGGGTGACATCAGGCAGAAAGACTCATTAAGTCATAGTAACTTGCAAATTTCCTTAGAGAGAGTACATAACTATGTAAGGTGCATAGGAGAGTGCATATATAATTGGATTGGATTGAACTTCCACTATATTGTGATATGGTTTCCAGACAGGCCCTACAAAAGGAAATTTTTATTGGCTATGAAAAAGGAGGTTGCAAGTTGAAAAAACATATGGGAAAAAGGAGGATGCCACCTTCTAGAAGAAGCAAGGAAATCAGTTTTTAACCTCAACAACCTCCACGGGAGTCCTATTTTCTTTAACTCCAACTGACTATTGGATGCATAAAGGACATGCAATAATTTTGGTTGGGGGGAGATGGCGTGTGTCCGAATTGGCATAATTTCAACACCCATGTTTAACCTTTTTGATATCATTCTTTCAATTTCCATCACCTCTTTATGTGGTTTTCATACACTACTACCCAATTCCTAATGTAGGTATGACTCATCTCTGTTATGCCACTTTCATAAGTATTATTATTATGCATCATGTTGCGAAAATTGACATCTTTCATACTAATATTAACAAAAAGGAGCAAACGAACAATGGCTACAACTCTAGTTGTAACTCCAAAATGGTGCTACAAATCCACGAGTCACGATAAGCAAAGTGTTGCATCTCTCTTCCATATTGTCACTGTAACATCTCTAAAACATTGTAACTCTAATGTGACCACTAAAGGGAATGTTGCAATTCAACCATAACCAATAAAGCTATTGCAACTCATGAGCGCCTTGACTTTGTGTTGTTGCAACTCTCGTTGCCACAACTCTTGTTGATGCAACTTTAGCACACTATGACAACTCGACGATCAATGCTCCAGTTGTATAACCATCATGTTTTATTCACAATGGAAGGTGAGAGAGGAAAGTGGGTGAATAATCAGGAAGGACAACTCAACTGCCAACAAATCCAATTGATCTAAGTTATCCTTTGACAAAATTGTACCTAATTATGAATGTAATTTTGTAAAGGATGTGTCATGTAATTCGTTCAATTTGGTTGTCAAATCTATTACTTAGTTTAGACATTAGTATTTTTGTATAAATACTCAGCTTCCTTCGAAGATCAAGCAAGGAAAAGAAAGGAAGAAATTATTGTTGATAGTTGTACAATTTTTTGTTTGTTGTAATAGAAAGATTATTTTTTGGCACTCGCAAGATGTCTATCTTGTGATCATGTGACTTAGTACTCGTCTGAGGTAGGGCCCCCTCATTAGCTTGGTACTACTCGATAACATTAGCAAGTACCTTAGTCTTTAAAATTCTATTAAATTACAATTAGTTTACATTTTTGTTGCTTGATTTATGTTTCATTGGAACTCTAATTGATTTCATTTTACTAGAACTCGTATTTTCCTTTTGTTGCAACTTTTAGTTTCCTTTTCCGACAACACAGTTAATTTCCTTTTGTTGCAATTTCGATAATTGCTAATGTTGTTATCACATGACTTGTTGTTGCAACTCTAGGTTATGTAATTCTAAGCACTAATCATAGGATTAACAATTGGCTAACGGATCTATGTATTTTTGGATAATCTGGTTGTTGTTGCAACTCGCCTATAGCTTACTTTTACTATGTTTTCAACAATAAATTATGATTGATAATTGTGTCTTGTTGGAATATTATTTCTAGGCAATTTTCTTATCCTACATTACATCCTAGGCATGTGCCATTACATCTTTTCTACAAAAAACCAAGAATACCATTATACCAGAACATGTCACTCTTAGTAATTGGCGTGTTTCCTTTTTTGCAAGTGTGATTTACTTTTCCTGCAAGTGTGGTTTACTTTTCTTGCAAGTATGTTTTATTCCCAACAAGTGTGGTGAGTTTTTCTAGATAATTGACCTATGAAAACATCTATATCTTGTATTGTGACAACCATTATATTACTACAACTCCATGACACATAATAGATGGTATTAGCATAGATGTGCACCATAGTTCACAAGTTCCAAGTTGTCACGACCCCACAATGGTCGCACCACCATGGGCGTGTGACACCAGGTTCATCACAGTATTATAAACACCTAACAATTACTTAGCTTCCATAGTATGCCTACGCTCTCCTTTAACTTAGCTACAACTTCTTATGTATTATATGTTAAGTGTTATGTGCGAAAAACATAAACTTGAAGATAAACCATGCAACAATGTGACATCAATATTAACCAATAAGTTGTGCCAACAAAATATTAAGTAAATGAACATATTTTTATTATGAGTGTTTCTGTACATCAAATGGAGGGTTGGCCCAAGAGGGTCGCAACAATCCTTTTACAACTTCAAAAATATCCAAATGTTCCTTACAACATAAACAAGGGGGCCCAAAAATTCATCCAACAGGAAAAGCTCAATAGAAATTCGCAGTATGACTTTCCTGCCTTGAGCAGGCACATGCCCATGCACACTCCTATGTTTTGTTTCATGTTTTCTCCCTATCTCATAAGACTATGTGATATCGTAGACCTTTGCCCTACGAACTTGTCTTGCAGTCTTGCCTTACCTCCATACCTTTGGGTATATTTATATCCGAATTGCCTCGTAGTTGGGGTGCCTTGGCCATAAGTCGACGCCCTCCCGACGTATCGAGTGAACTTTTAAAATTAGATTTGGGTCGCCCATGCCATGGGTCGATGCCCTCCTAACTCACTGTAGAAAATATAACCACGAGAATTCAATCTGATCTTATGATATATTAAAACAAGATACTGAATCCCTTCTACAATTTCTGGAAATAAACACAATCACACAATCACATAAACAAGTAAGAGAAAGAGACAATAAATCGCAAAACAAAAGATGTATCTGCGAAAAGAACACTGCCTAAAACCTCGCTATCTGTATATTGTATAAAGTCAAGGATCATGAAACAATACAATGCTTTCTCTCACAAGAGAACTCCTGCACTCTGCCAACTGTCTCACACTGATCTAGGAGAAATTGGACAAATACTTAGCCAATTATCCACCTCTGATCAGCCTGCCTTGCTCACGCATTCCTTGAGGAATTAATTCCCTATTAAATATGAAAATCCCTTGCGTTGATTGCACAATCCATCTAAGGTCTCCAACTGACTCTATAACTATCCTGTACAATTTTTTAATTATACAACTAATAATTATCTTCCCTTTAACCTCTGTCTCAACTGGGACTTCCTCATAACTGACATGCAACAAATATTTATAGTGAATTATTAGTTAATTTATTGATCACTAATTTTGAATTAAATAAGATTTAACTCATTGGACCTCTCATTAGCTCATCACTCAGTTAGAACTAGTTAAACTGATTTTAACTCAATTAATTGAGTTAACTAATTACAACTCATGCATAACTACAACTAGACACCCTTAAATCATGGAATCACTCTACATGCAAGCTCTCTGGCCCTCAACTTTAATTTCCTAAGCTAACTTAGTCATTCTGACTTAGTTAACTGATACAAGTTGTTATGAGATAAAATTACAATTTCTCTTCCAAATTTAATTAAGGGAAAATTAAATTAGAAGCCCCGTAGTGGGGTGCCATTTCTTGGTGCCATTTCAAAAATCCCTCTCAACAAGAAAGGGATTATCCGCTACCTTGATCATGTCTCTGTGTAATTCAAATTTGGTTCTTTCCAACGCCTTCATCAATATGTTCACATCCTGCTCCTCCATGGGAATGTACTCTAATGACATAATCCTCCTCTAAACATAATCTATGAGATGGTGATACCAAATATCAATATGCTTGGACCTGTCATGGAATACTGGATTAACCGAGACTTTTATGCAACTCTAGTTCTCACAATGTATCACTGTCAGATCCACCTGCTAACCAAATAAACCAACAAGTATCTTCCTCATCCAGATGGCCTCGCATGCAGCCTAATTGGCTACCATGTACTTTTCTTCTGCTGAACTGAGTGCAAATGATCTTTGTTTCTTGTTGTATCAATAAACTATTGTTGATCCTATGCTAAATATGCCTCTTGATGTTCTCTTCCGGCCGAATGGAATCCCAACCCAATTTGCATCGGTGAAACCTTTAATCTTAACTCCCTCTATTCATTTGTACCATAATCCACACTTTGATGTGCCCCTGATATATCTCAACACATGCTTCCTTGCCATCCAAAATAGCTTGGTCTACTTAACCATAGCTTGGCTCAGATGGTTAATTGTGTAGCATATGTCAGGTCGTGTGTTCACCAAGTACATGAGTGAACCCACCAGTTGTATGCAAACATTATAATCCACTACTTCACTTAAGGTAGCATCCTCCTTCCTCCATTTTCCTTCCAAAGGAGTCTCCATGGGTTTGCTGCCCTCCATGTGGAACTTCCTCATAATCTCCTTGGAATACTTTCCTTGAGATACAAAAAACTCCCCATATATTTTCCATATTTCCAATCCAAGTAAATAGTGGAAGAGCCCCATTTAATTCATCTCAAATTATATTGCAAGATCATCTTTGCAATATTTTATGAGCCACTCATCACTTGCCAGTGTCAGATCATCAACATAAAGTACAATAATAAAAAGCTTACCATCAACCACAATATGATATAGGTTCGCATTCGTATCACTATTGGTGAAGCCCAACTTGGTGAAATAGCTATCAATCCTGGTGTACCAAGCACAGGGTGCTTGCTTCAGCCCATACCGTGCTCGCTTGAGTCTGCACACATGCGACTCCTTGTCTAAGGTCTCAAAACCTTCCAGTTACTCAATGTACACTTCTTCCTCAATAAATCCATTGAGAAAGGTTGTCTTTACATACATATAATGTGTCTACCATCCCATCTGCGTAGAGAGTGAAATTATGGATCTAATGGATAAGTACCTTGCGACTGGTGCAAAAGTCTCATCATAGTCAATGTTGGCCCTCATTATTGATCAAATTTTGCTTATTAAATTCCACCTAATTTCCATCCTTTCCAATTTATACCATCCACATGTGACCTATTTTGACCTTATTATGCATATTTTATGAAAATAAATTACTTTTTTCAATTTTTAGATATTTTTGTAAAAATTGGGTTTTAATTGCATTTTTGGATAGGACTAAAAATTCTCGTAATGGCTTCATTGAAGTCATACTTGTAAGACACCTGGGCATGATTTGAGCACATATTTAGAAATATTGGGAAATAAGGATGGAAGTGTACCTATTGGTTCAGTCAAACCGAGCTAAAACAGGCCTGGTCAAAGTTAGTCAAACATGACCTATCATTTAGGAAATCCCTAGGAAATAGGCCCAAATTAGTATTTTGTGGGATTTTCCAGATTTTGAGTGATTGGATTGATTCTTGACCAACATAGATGGGATAAGGATATATATGGATGTTAGAGACATTTTAGTCAAGTTTGTTTCATATTTTTCTATTTAAGCCAATAAAATTGAAGGCATGAATATGTAGAATTTGTATGATTTCACTTTGATATTTCTGAACTTGTGAGTTAATTGAAGAAACCAGTTCTATATTCTTTCTACTGTTCAATGTGGTAAATGTTTTATTGAGTTCCAGTAGCCGAGAATTACTTTTAGTGTGCGAGGCAAGGGTGGAGGGCCCCTACACCGAGCTAAGTGCACTTTTTGGTTAATTTAGTTACAATTTCCTGAACTAGTTTTGTTTCATGTTTAATCAGTTAATTAGATTTAAGATGATATGTTATGATTGCTGATGAATTATAATCTAATTTATAAACCTGCATATGAAGGTTCAAACCAGTGTTTAAGTTAAACTCTCCTTCTATCTGTTCAGAAACTAGAAACTAGAATTAATCTTTCTTGCTTTTAAGTGATTTTTTGAATTTCCAGTTTTCTAACAATGGCATTAATGATGAATGAATTTATAATGAAGGAAAACAAGGACCTCCTTTGTTAGGTGCCTCTTCTATTATTCTTTTATGCATCTTGAGCTATTGTTCATTAGTGATTTTGATTTCTGTTCATGAAGTAGTATTGTAGAGAAGGTCAACCAAGTTCTCCTAAGTTAGGAGCTTCTTCTCTTGCTTATTACATATTGAATTAGAAATTATTTAGTTAAGTTTTATATTTGTAATATGCATTTCCTTTAAATTCAACAATTCATCTTCTAAAATTGACTGTAGTTGAAATCCATATATTTTGGAGATGCTTCTAAGTTCTACAAACCCGGATTAATAATTAAATACTCGCGTTAGTTTACCTAGTAAATTGACCTAACATTTTTGGAGCCGTTACCGGGGAAGCATACTTCAATATAGTCAAGTAGGTATATTGTTTAGAAAATAAATATTAAAAATAAAAAACAAAAATAATTTTCATTATGTTTATTCATGCTTAAACATAGAAATTAGAAAGGTAGATCCCTAAAACAAACCCCCCCCCCCAAAAAAAAAATGTCTAGATAACTACAAAATCCATTTGCAAAACAAGATCTAAAAAAAATATGATGTTAAAGAAGCCATTTAGATGAGGGTATGCCACCACAAGGATCTTCTTAAATCCTTGTCCACAATTTAGAGTGATCACTAGGGATGAATCTTCATTTCAGAAGTTAGAAGAGGAACAAATCATCCATGAAGAGGATCCACAAGAATAAAACTTAGAATCTTCTTCTAGTTATCTTTGTAAGGAGATGAATGAGTCATGGATCACATGCGATGAAGATCAAACATCAGAACTCGAAATTGAAGAATTTATAGCATGTATATCACAAGATCCTTTGTGCATTCTGTTAGGAATCTGTAATCAGCAAGATTGGCAAAGTCCGATCACAGAAACAACATCGTTTCAACCACTTTGGGATTCTAGGATCTAGCCCTCCTGAATCCGGAGAGGGATCTCTCCAATAAGTGCAAAGATGGATTTGTCTTTGGAGTTTTGGATAATGATATTAGGCTAGTTATGAAGGTCAAGGGTTTGTTTTGTTTTTGGATGGTTGAGCATGATTACTGTTTTGAGGTGGAAAGTTCTAATTTCAAAGAGTTTCAAAGGTGAGAAGTTGCAAGCAAATAGAACAAGCTTTGGCCACGAAGATAGATAATTGTAGGTTTTAGTCCATGGGGCTATGGAGTCATAATAAGGTTTAATTGAAACATCAATAGGCAAGAGTGGTCCATGGGGCAAGTCATCTATGTCTAAGGATCTCTTTGAAATTTGATTTATGGAATGGAAAGATACAAAAAGAAGGGGAATTAAACAAATGAAGAACAAAGAGTAGCCTAGGATCTGGTAAGTACTTCAAAACTAGCCAGCCTTTGACAAACACTTAAGAAAGACATGAAAGTAAACTAGGATCTGGTAAGTACTTTGAAACTAGCCAGCCTTTGATACACTTTCAATATAAAACATATAAAAACAAAGGGAAACACAAATGATAATAGAGGATGGTCTAAGATCTGGTAAGTACTTTGAAACTAGCCAACTTTTAACACATACCAAGGGAAACATTCAGATAGTCTTTGGGGATAAAAATAGGACTAGGGCACACCATATCTTCCTTAGTTCATCTCTACTTAACATGAAATGAAAGTAACATCCAAGAAAAATATTCAGCTAAAAAAATAAGATGAGGGAACGCTAGCATTCTTATGCTTAAACTGAATTAAATCATTCCTAAATAACACAGATTCGAAGAAAACATTCAGATAAAGATTTTCCGTCAGAGAAGGTTACTGATATACAGTAGGTCCTAACTCTATGCATGCTGTTCTTTATAAGAGAAGATGAACACAGTGAAGACAGAAATAAAATAACAAGTCACAATGAGAAAAACATCACCGTCAACATAGACCAGGATCCCATAAATCATCTTGTATTGATGCTCCAAACCAGTTACAGCTTTAAGTCCAATGCTTTAGTTTAGCAATCATCTACACATCTCAGCCTAACTTATCTATCAAAAGCAGAGCTCCAAGGGCCAGTGAACACTATTTACAAGTAGAAGTCTCAAGCTCAATTACATTTCAATGTTTAGTAGCCAACTCAACCAACCCCTCTCTCATCTTTTGCAGTAGTATTTATAGAAGAATGAGGAGGTGAGATCTGATAAAAGATCTCTAAAGATAATTAATATAGACTTAATGGCTTCTCGGCCTTGGGGGGCTTAATGAAGAAGCTTACATAGGTGTCCTCTGTATTAAATAATTTACATTAAGATTTAAACTCGGTGGGAGATTTTCTTGACTTTTGAGGCTCTGTGTAGTGTCAAAGTAACTCTGCTTGATATTTTGTCATAAGTTATTTGCAGAATTTACTCTCTGGCTGTGCTTGAGACAAATATCTAATCCTGATCAATAACTTCGGCCTCTGATATGAATGCTTTGAGGCACAGGTGGCACTATGGTAGCTGGGAGGAATCGATTTGCCTCAGATGTGGCAGTGGAGGCTTTCTGTCTGATTAACCTTTAAGATTTAACTTTAAACTATGTTTTAATTGGGGATTAGGCTTTTGATAAACCATCTTATACGTAATCCCCATAGATCTATCTTTCATCTTCTGTTCTAGCATATTTTTGTCTTCGACACTGATACTCTTTGATTTGTGCCTGACTCACTGTGTTTGTTGGTGTGCAGGGCTACGCAGGGGTCGTGTGGAATCAATGCTTCATGAATCACCGATGAAACGTGGATTTTAAACCCTACGAATGATTCTATTTGATGAATCGAATGCAAGAGGATCGTCACCCTCAGCCTTTGAATTTTCTTCAGCAGGGCGGAAAAAACCATTTAATACCTTGAAAAATACAAAAACATTATGAAATCCTGTATATATAGGTTTATTGCTATGGAAGGACATGTGGGGAGAGCGTGGCCGTTGGATGGCATCATCCAATGGTCAAGATTTATTAGAGGAGGTCAGAGGGAAAGTGGAGGAAGAATTAAATCAAAACCGTCGATCATGCAGAGATCGACGGTCGGGAGCGAGGGCGAAAAGTCAAAGCGAATGAGTCGCTCTACGAAGAAAAGGCGGAAATTTGGTGGGATAAGGTTAGAAACCTTTGTTATGAGATGAAATGGTAAAAAATGGCGTTTGGGGGGTTGTGAGGATCGTAGGCCGTCGGATGAGATCGGGCCACATGTTCAATGGTGGAGATCGCATGTCAAAAACTTTATGAAGCATGCCCGGACTTCAAAAAATTTAATTAAATCACTCTGTATAACTATTTCGGGTCACAAAAAGGCTTGCTGACTGCGTGGGGAAATAATGAAGACCTGCCCCAATTAACTTTTTCCGCGTGGACGCTGATGTGGAACTAGGGCCACCGGCACTGCTGTGGACGAGGGGGACCAGGGCGATAGAATGGAGGGCTAATCAGCATTAGAGAACTTTGGGAGGCAAAATACTTGTGCACTGCTTTCCTCTGACGCGATAAGCGACCAAAGGGCTTAGCACCTGGTTCTAGCACCAGGGCATATGGAGGGGAAAAGGCTAAGGACTTAGCCAAATGGGGCTTAAACCTTAACACAAAAATATGTTTTTTTTTATGAAATTTTGAATATTTTTCAAGGGTTTGAGGGTTTCGATAAGGCAAAGAAGGAGTCTTAAACCTTATCAAAGGGGTTTTGATGAAGGGGAAAAAGGGAAAAAAATGAAAGTGAAGGATTTTTTATGGAGAATAAAGGGGGTGAAAATGAGATTAGTGTTGGAAGTGAGGAAAGGGAGAAAAAGGTGATTTTTGCAGCAGTTTCTTCTTATGAAATCAGCAGAACTCCAGAGTGTAAAATGGGCATAGTATGGAAGGTTTTGGATAGAGGCATTAGGCCTTCAAGAGTCTTCAAGAGCCAACACTTTTTGAAATAAATTTTGTTCCTTGAAGGCTCCAAAATGATTTAGCCACCTTTTGATATAACAAATTTTACAGGTGGCTAACACATTCAAGATTTTGAACAAGTGCCACAAGAAGAACCTTGTGATATGAAAACTAAAGAGAACCAAGCAAACAAAGATCATCTTAAAACTTGGTTTCAACTAATTATTAGGTCACAACACCACTCCATTTTTCAACATTACTTAGCATCACATCTTTATGATCAAATAAATTTTCATGTCCAAACATTCATTAAAATATATTTTTCAAACTTGGATATGAGTTTACTTATGATCTTGCTACACAAATGGATGCAATGGAAATTCTCTTATACTTGAGAGAATGAATTATTTTTATAGAATAGAGTAGGATAGAATAGAATAAAATTAATAAATGGATGGAATAAGTTCACAATAAGACTTTTTCTCATAAATAATTATTCACATCATTGTTCAATACTCATTTGAAAGGATTTCATGACAAAATGCACTAAGGAAAATCCTATTTTGGGGAACCATATAGGATCATTTTTAAAAGAATGTATATAAAAAATGTATCTCTTGAAATCTATTTTTTAAATCCATTTTGAAAATTTCAATTTGGATCACAAATTAAAAGAAAAATGATCAAAATAAACACTAGATTTTAAGAAAAAAATGAAGGACAAAATTAGTAAAACATTGATTTGAGGGTTCTAGTGGAAATTTTTTTATATGATATTCATAGGGAAGATAGCCCTTGGAATATAGTTTCAAAATAAATTTGAATCACTTCAATCTGAAATCATATGAAAAATCTATGCTCAAAATATTAACTGCTTGTCGAAAAATCTGCATGTTGACAATTCTAGGTCTTCACTTTTCATTTGCATATTTCAGATACGAAATCATCTTCTTTTAAAAACCTGTTTCTACGAGAGATAGATATTGAAGTATAGTTTATGACAGTATTTGAATCATCTCATTTTAAGGCCAAGTGAAAAAATTATTCCACATTTAGTGACTGCATGTCTTAAAATCAACGTAGTCAAACTCTGCCTCCTAGGTCTATTCATCACCAATTTTGTGATATCAAAACTAATGATTTTAAAAAACTATTTCTACTGGAGATACAAAAATTTCTAATTTAATCTCCAAGTGGAATCACATCTATCCAATCTTTAACAAAAAAGGTACACTCCAAATACTGATTATTGGTCGAGTAAAAAATTCACAAGAAGCTCATCATTTTTAGCATATAATTTTAAACCATTTTTAAAACCTGTTTATACTGGAGGTATCCATATGAATTCACTTCAACTTGGATTTGGAATCACTCTAATTGGACATAAAAGAAATATTTGGTGAACAAAATACCGCTAGGAGGTCCAGGTTGGCCACCATTCCTCAAGGGGTAAACACATGCATTTTCTTTGTATATCATCTTTGGAATTGTTTTCAAGCATTGCTTATAATTATTTTACATATTTCTTGGAAGAAGAGAGACTGTACACCTCTCTTCCTCCATCATCTGATTTTTTGTTGCAGGCAAATGTTATGTTTTTGCAGGTCATACAAAGATTTAAGAGGTAAAATCCATGGACAAAGGACTTTTCAAAGTCAATTTCTTTTAAAAAAAATTCATATTTCAGAATATGAATAAAAATGTTCAAGTCAAAGCAAAGAGGAATTCACAAGATGTTGAGTTCATCTAATGAAACTCAAAACTCATGAAGCTTGCTTTCAGTTTCTGACCAACAACACCAACAACCCTACAAGATGATCAAGATCGAGGCAAAAGACATGAAGCTAATAAAAAGAAGAAGAAGTCAAGTTTTACCATGACAAGTCATATCCATTTTCAAAGAATCCTTTCATAATCCATATTGTTCATGATGTCATTCATCTACCATATTGTACGTTAAGTTCTGCAATCATGCATGTTGAAGTCCAGATTATACATTATACCGTACATTATAAGCATTTTTGGTCAAAGATTGAGGCTCAAATTTTTTTTCCCCATAAGGAAATTTTTGTGCTTGCCTACAAAACCATAGAAAGTTAGTGTCATAAAAAGAATAATTTAATTTTTAAATGACATATCCTATGGTCATTTTAAAATAGATTAAGAAGAATGCATATAAATGACAACCTAAAGTTTGACTTAAAAGCTCAATATGCAAATATGTGATTGCAAAGTGTGAAAATGCAAACATAATGAAATGCAATATGCAAACATGGGGGAAGGTGAATGAAAGGACATGAGAATTATTATACAAAGGTGGACATGCATGAGGCTAGGAATAAAACAAAGGTGGATATACAATGAAATGAATGAGGCTATGAATGCAAAACAAATACATGCAACCAAATGAATGAAGCAATGGATAAAAAATGCAGCTACAAGGAACGTGGGTAATGCGTTATACAGTGATAAGGTGAGTTGGCATGTAAAGCAGTCAAACACATTCAAAATTTTGTATAATGTCGCATTCAAACCTCTGTGATGTTACTGTGTTAATCCTCCACCATCAAACTGGAAACAATGTTGCGTTACATTGTTCTTCCACCATGATAGCCAAAGTCTAGCTCAGAAAGAAAGGGAGTAATGTTGTGCATCCACATGCGTTCATATAACACCCTCGGTTGTGGAGAAAATGAGCAAGAAGAACGAAAAATTAAGGAGAAGGATGCGTGATGCACAAAAGAAGCTGCATTAGAAATAGGCGAAAAAAAAATAAAAAATTGTGGAGAAATAAGGAAGGGTGCATTGGTTTTAATGAAGACGATTAAAAGTTGAGATCTTTGCTACGCTAATTTAACCAAGCTCACCAAAAAATTCCAGAAAATCTGCAGAATGAAGAGGTAAGAAATCACTTCCAGATTTCTAGCAGTTGAATAGATTTTAGGAATACTAAGTTTTAGATATTCTTTTGGGATGTGTCATTTAGTGAGGAGTTAAAATCTAGTTATAAATTTCAAAAACCTGCCACCATTTAAACGACCTCGCCACCTATGTAATGATTAAATCCTCAGAGTTGAAGAGGAATGCTAATTAAAATAACACTGTTCGACCAAAGTAACACGAGTTAATAACTTAGAAACATCTTCAAGTCGATGCGAGATTAGGTAATAGATCTCAAATCAAGATTTTTCTTTCATGCATGGTTGTGAAATTGAAAAAAAAAACGCAGTATTATTTTTATACACAGAGAAATCTTCATACACAGTGAGCCAATTTTTTTTATTCCTATATGAAAAACGCAGTCCTATCTTTCATATGCACAGTGACAACTTCATACACAGTGAGCCAATTTTTTTTCTCATTCTCAATATAAAAAAATTCATCATACACATAATGAGATTTTCATATACAGTGAGCAAAATTTTTCTCATATGTACAAAGAATTTTTTGAAAAGTAGAGAGGAGAATTTTGTGATTTAAAAAAAAAAATGGAGATTGACGAATGTGGTCATGGATTGTTAAGGTGTTCTTTTTTACACGGTGAACAAATTTTTTATCAGCAGTGCATTCCTTTTTGCAGTGGGGCAGATCGAAGAAGTTTATGAGGTATATGGTATTAAAAATCCGGAGCATATCTCATTAATTGCACTGGAAAATTCTGAAATTGAGCTGTAAGTTACAAATTCCCTAAATCACGGTGTTTGAGCTTAATTGGGAATGTGGATTAGTTAGTTTTTAAACAACTCCAAGTTTAGATAACAAATCAAACTTTCCAAGTGTGTAGTGGTACTTTTCAAAAAGACAAAGTTGGTATTTCATCCCTAAAATCTGAAAAATTGAATCCGAGATTTGGTTTTCAGTGAATTGATCTTTAAATCTATGATTTGAATGTATCAATAGTATCAACTATATCCAAATTATGTACAGTTAAAATAGTAATGGATATCGAGCTAACTAGCAATGGAAGAGGGAGGTAAGGATTCCTGCACAGTTTCAAAAATTCGAAAATTTTAAGAAGCCACTATTTTTCGTTGTTTTTTATGAGCAAAAGAAAATGAAATTTGAAAAATAAAAACATGGGTTTTCTTCAGAATGAGCCCAATTAGACTCTACATGAACAATTTTCTCAAATTCATTGCTATTTGAGATATTTTCTTGGTTCTTTCAACCCTTATTTTGCAGATTGCGTGGAGTGTTTGAGTTTAGTTAGAAATCAAGGTCAGAGATTTGTTTAAATTGGATGTTAGTGAAAAATCCAAGTCCAAGTTACAATTACATGGTTTGAAAATCTGAAGGCTCCAGTTATCTAATTGACAGTGTAACCCAAGTTCGTTGGTGGCAGCGTAGGTTCAAGATCAAAGTTCTAAGTGAAAGATTAACATTAAAAACTTCAAGTTCAAGACCGTAGTTTCATTCTCATTTACACAAAATGCCAAAACAGAGCTCGTGCAGGATGGTGTCAAGTGGTATTAGTGAGTGCATAACATTAAGAAAATTTCTCCTTATATTCATGAGTATTCATTACAGAAGATTGATTTAAAAAAGGGGTAATTCATTGCCAGAAAATCGATTTCAATTTTTTTTAAAAAGAAACAGAGAGGGGTAAATGAAATTGCTCATTTTCATATTTCATTTTAATTTTTGAGGAGACAAAGCGGTAAATAAAAAAAATAAAAATAATTATAGAATTCATTTTTAGGTGTTGATTTTAAATGTGGAGGGAAAAATCAAACCTGTAGATGTCTAGAAATAAAAAATGAACTTGTTTTCAAAAGCAGTTGTGATGAGAAGATTGTTCTCAAAGGCATTTTGACATAGTATTTTCCGAAAAAGGTGTTTTAAATTTTTAAAATAAAAGCGTTATCTCCACAAGAAATTAAAACAAAGATTTATAAAAAAGAAAAAGGACATGAATGTCTTGTCATCCTTTTACAGGAATCTCATCAGGAAGCTTCGACATCAGGAGCCATAGTCACAGGTACATGAGTAGGGCAATCATCATACAGAAGCAGAAGGTCATGGAGACAGAGGCAAGCATGAGGACATGCTTGAGAGTAAGCAAGGGGGAGATGTTGGCCCTCGCTTTTGATCAAATTTTATTTATTAAAATCCACCTAATTTCCATCATTTTCCACTTTATACCATCCACAGATGACATATTTTTACCTTATTATGCATATTCACGCCAATAAATTATGTTTTTCAATTTTTAGAAATTTTTGTAAAAATTGGGTTTTAAGTGCATTTTTGGACAAGACTAAAAATTCCCGTAATGGCTTCATTGAAGTCATACTTGTAGGACACTTGGGAATGAGCTGAGAACATATTTAGAAATCTTGGGAACAAAGGATGGACATGTACCTGTTGGTTCGGTCAAACCGAGCTAAAACAAAACTGGTCAAACATGACCCGTCATTCAGGAAATCCCTAGGAAATAGGCCAAAATTAGTCTTTTGTGGGATTTTTCAGATTTTGAGTGATTGGATGGATGAGCTCGAAAAATATACATGGGATAAGGATATACATGGCTGTTATAGATATTTTAGTCAATTTTGTTTCATATTTTTCTATTTAAGCGAAGAACATTGAAGGCATGAATATGTAGAATTTGTATGATTTCACTTTGATATTTCTGAACTTTGTGAGTTAATTGAAGAAACCGGTTCTATATATATATATATATATATATATATATATATATATATATATATATATATATATATATATATTTTTTTTTTTTTTTTTTTTTTCAATGTGGTGAATGCTTGATTGAGTTCCAGTAGTTGAAGTACTTTCAGTGTGCGAGGCAAGGGTGGAGGGCCCCCACACTGAGCTAAATGCACTTTTTGGTTAATTTAGTTACAATTTCCTGAATTAGTTTTGTTTCATGTTTAATAAATTAATTAGATGTATGATAATATGTTATGATTGTTGATGAATTCTGATCTAATTTCTAAACCTGCATATGAAGGGTCAAACCATTGTTTAGGTTAAACTCTCCTTTTATCTGGTTAGAAACTAGAAACTAGAATTCATCTTTCTTGCTTTTAAGTGATTTTCTTAATTTCCAGTTTTCTAACAATGGCATTAATGATGAATGAATTTATAATGAAGGAAAACAAGGACCTCCTTAGTTAGTAGCCTCTTTTATTATTCTTTTATGCGTCTTGAGCTATTTTTCATTAGTGATTTTGATTTATGTTCATGAAGTAGTATTGTACAGAAGGTCAACCCAGTTCTCCTATGTTAGGAGCTTCTTCTTCTGCTTATTACATATTGAATTAGAAATTATTTAGTTAAGTTTTATATTTGTAATATGTATTTCCTTTAAATTCAATAATTCATCTTCTAAACTTGACTGTAGTTGAAATCCATATATTTTGAAGATGCTTCTAAGTTCTACAAACTTGGATTGATAATTAAATACTTGCGTTAGTTTCCCCTCCACCTGAGAGAACCCTCTATCCACAAATCTAGCCTTTTGTTTCTCCACATTCCCATCTGCTGCCTGATACACCTTCTAGACCCATCTAGAACCTACCATTAAATTCCCCATGGTCTTGGGACAACTTCCCATGCATTGTTCCTCATAATGGAGTCATACTCCTCAACCATGGCATCAACCCATACCGACTATTGCATTTCTTCCTGTTACACGTTATTTTGTAACCATGACATTTAACTATTCATATGGGTCTATCACCATCCATATCATGTTCCGTTAAAGGTAAAAAACACTCATGTTCCTGAATCAAGTTTTGGAAATTGGAGAAAATCCCTGTAAAACCCTTAAAATATTACTTGCATAATTTTTATAGCCTTTTCCTATGCATGCGCTGATGCTTCTTCCATTATCCGCGATGATCGCCGCTATGTTCCCCACTAAAACCTGCACACCCCCGTGAAAATCAAGTAAAAATAAAATTAACTTCTAGAAGCCTAGTTGGTAGAATATTCTCTCAAATGGAAGCCTCTAGATTCACATCAGTTCGAGCTTTATCCCTCCACTCATGGACCTTATCCCTTGGTCCAGGGAACTCAAATCCCTTCATGGGAGGAATCCATTCCTCTCTTAATGGATCTGAAACTACCTCAATCTCTCTATATATTGATCTCAAGTTTCAGGTTGAAGGGTAGAGATACCTAGATGGTAATGTGAATAGAGACTGATTTGTATATTTTTTAAGCTGGAGAGAGTTCACAGAGCTCATATTTTATATGCTAGTGAGTTGTTGTTGACATATTGAAGATCACATCTTTGTGTCCATAAATTGATGATGGCCATTCTAGAGTGTAAGGCTTATCATACTGAAGGAAAATGATTTCTCAGACACACGAGAGAAATGTGTACAACATCAAGGCATCTGGTTGTAAGATTTCTCTTTATAATTTACAATAATACATATGGATATCTTTTTCTCATTGTTTTGTTTCTTAATTCATGGGAATGATGTCAATACTTAGATTCCTTGATCACTAAGTTGGATTAGTATTTACGATTATTATATACTGCAGGTGCTTTAATCATTTGTCTTGTCTGTGATTACAAGTTGTACTCATCATTGAAGACCTACTTTGGAGCGAAATACAAAGGACTATATCAGACATCTGGATTGAAAGGTAGGAGCATGTCCTCTTTATTTTCATGGTTGTAATAATCTAAAATATAAATAATCTAGAGGAAGATATATTCAATGGAACTTTGTTTCTAGTTACTCGTTAGAGTACTAGGGAGATCGCTCTTTTCCACAAGAGGGATTAATCCTGGCAATAAATTGGCGGCCATATTGGGGAAGACAAGTTTAGTTTTCTTTGGTTGTGCTCAGTTTGAAATTCTAGTTTTCTGATTTTGACTTCTCTGAGTGTGGTTGGGTAGATGATTTTTTAGAATCTCTGAGAAAGAAAACCTAAAACATATTTTTTCAAACTTTTTCTTTGCCTGTGCAGTTTTCTATGGAAAACAGAGCATCGACCTGCACAACTTGTCAGTTCAGTCCTGTGCACATGCGCAGTATTGTTAACTGAGAGGAAATTATCAATCACACAACACAATATGTTCTTGGGGAAAGCACCAGCTCAAAACCCCTCTATCATATATTGTACATAGTCAAAGAATCATGAAACCCCCTGGGAAATTTTGAAAAAATTGAAATTCTTTCTTTCAAAGCTAGATAACCAAATTATTGAAGTTTAACCTGATTTACTCCAGTTGTCAAAACCTGTGTGAGAACTCCTCTTCAACGATTTTGAGTCTTATGTGATTAATCATCATTTTTCATTTTACAAGTTAGGGTTTTCCCTAGTTTACTATTGCTCTTTATGGAAGATATATTTGTTTACCTCATACCACTAGTTTTATGATTTTGTCTCCTTGAGCCATTAGGATTATAGCCAACCTTACTTTTTATGAATATTTGTTTCTTATTCATCTGAAAAACGGAAAAACTTCTATATTACTGAAGCCTGATTTGTCACAAAGTACTCTTTTATGATTTCATTTCTGCTAGGATAAGTGGAAACATTCTTAGCCTGATTGCACCTCAGATAAATCATTTACAAAACATTCATAGGTATCCTAGTTAGGATTCATAATTAGAACTTTGATTTGATTTTGAAGTTTATACTTTTAGGGTTTTTAAGAAATCGATTTCTTTTGAGATTTGTTTGTTTGTCGAAATTGTAGTTTCAGACTTTGTAATTAATGGAATTTTATTCACAAAGAGAAATTGATCATGTTTGGAAATTTTGTTCTTAATGAAAATGTTTTCTTTTTAGAAGAAATTTTGTTTAAAGTGTGAGGAAGTTTGTGTTTTTAAATTAAAAAAATCTCTCAACTTTCTCCTAAATAGAATTCATCGAAAAGAAATATTTTCATTTTCCATATTGATGCATTTAGAGTATTTTGTGTCAGGTCACAACATCATCAAAGTTTCAACTCCATACCCTATGCGTTAAATAAAAGCCAAATCAATATAACACCTAATAAAATCAATCCAAATATTTCTACATTTTCTAGGGCTCATTCCACCAATTTAGCTTAGGCTAGTGTTTTGGAATAGGTTGTAATAAAAATTCCAAAGAAGTCAAAACAAACAAGTAGTATCTTGTGGTAGGGAAATCCAATTGTTGAATTTGTACTATGGGAAGCTATTCTTAAAAGATTCAAGCATGAGGTCATGTCGAACCCAGTGAGGTAATCGTACTTTAATATCCCAAAAGGGAGAATGCAGTAATACAAAAACAAAATATACGAACTGCATCAATGTAAACAAATAATCTAAAGAAACCATGAAAATTTACAGAATAGCTGATCTATTTTATTAATAGGAGGTGGATAAACCAATACAATAGTGCTCAAAATATGAGACACTCAAGCCAAAGAGATGGCCTAGAATGACCCTGAAATGATCCCACAAGAGGGATTGCGTAACTGCTGGATTACTGGAAGGAAAACTTCGTTGTCCCTACTATAAATGTTGGAACTGCAACTGCTGGAAAGATATAGCAGTGTAGATCTGACAGTTCTGGAGTTCCTATGATGTTGAAACTTCAGATCTATGCTCTATGATGGATACCCAAGATAGCCCAGAGAGGGATTTCCAAATCTAGTAATCTAGGAAAATCACCTTCTTAGGGCTTACACATATAACTGTTGGGTGTGAAGATTTGCTGCATGAACTGAATAATATATGGTTGCAATAATATACAATCATCTCAGTGCAAGAAGGGATGCTCCCTTCACTAGATTCTTAAGCTAAAAGCTGAATATCTAGTTCCTCCTTCTTCCTCCACTAATTGCAGCTGCTGAATACACAACAGCTGAGTGAAACTACACTGTCAGAGAGGGAGGCTCTATATCCTGATGCTAGATGCTGAAATAAATCTCAAAAATGATGGAAACATTATGCTCAAGGTGAAGGAATGGTCCCTCGCAGGATTTCCAGCTGAAACACTAGAAACTTCCCTCCTCTAATAGATCCACAGGACTGGACTGCACAATCCTTGAGGGAATGTTGTTGCATGGAGGTAAAATTTGATGGCCTGAATTCCAGATATAGATCTGTTGCTCCTGAAAGGCTGAAATTGAAGAACAAGGTGAAAGGATGAATCCTCCACCGGTTTCCTAGATGAAATGCTAGAAACAACCACCACCTCTTAAACCCTCAAGTAGGAATGTGTTATTCTTGAGACTGAATGTACATATGAGAGTGGATGAACATGGCTCCAATGCCTGATTATGTATGGAAACTCATAATAACCTTCCTAGAGTAGGCACTCAAAGTCCCCTGTGGGTAAGGGTGGGATTTCCACTCAGGAGCACCCGTGTGCTAAACAACACTGCAGACTTAGCTAAACAACATAAGCGTGCATAGAAATTTCAAATGACAAATCTAGATCTAAACAAATCAGAAATAATAATACAAATTCTACTTCTATTGTGCCTTCATCTTCATTATATATATTATGAGCCTTCCATAGCCTTGGCCCACCTCATAACTCTGCTGCACATGTGGCCACTAGCCTCCATGAAGAATGTGCTATCTCTCCATGTTCTCCACAATCTCTACATTTATTTCCCACTCTCTCCATCATGTGTGCATTATATGCACAAATTCCTCTACTCTCTCATCATTAGTGCTCTATGATCTTAATTTGAATGCACCATGATCTCCACACTTCTTTCATTTAATAAGCTGATCCACTACTCCATAATGTAGATTTAGATATAAATCATCCACATTCACACATCAAAAGTGGATTTTATTCATCTATGGGGTTTATGGGTCCCTCCAACTGCTTATTCACTTAATTAATTAAGAAAATTAAGAACTCTAATATTCCAATTATTTGATGAAAAATTGGGAATATTACAGTCCTCCCGGCCAAAATGTTGCTTGTCCTCAAGCAACTGCCAAAGTGGATGCTACAAAAAACATCCTCCCTCCAAATGGCATCCTCATATGGAAGGCCTCCCCATTTTCCACAATGTGTAATGCATGCCCAACTCTAAATCTGCCTCTCTAGAATTTCTAGAATGTCCTCCAACTGAAAAGTTAGATACCCTTCCTCATCAATGAATCTCCAAGTGCCAACAATATGATGTCCAAATATCTCCTCTATACATGAGATACATGAAATGAAGTAGTTTATTCCCAAAGGGGAAAGTCCCAACTCATGAACTATCTTTCCAACCCATGATACATAGAGTAGATTGCATCTATCAATGCTCTCATCATTAGCCTTGTTGGCCATGTAAGATCTAAGCATCACATCAACATAGTGCAAAATAAGAAGTAGAGACATATGGATGAACATGTACAAAGTCAAACCCTATTCTCCCAATAACAACCACTACATCAAAGCCTTCTGCTGCCATGCTATATCATTATGAAAACAATTAAGAGAGCCATACTCTCTCAAAATAAGCCACCGCAACAATGATTCTTGCTGCCTTGCCAAATCAGCATCAATATATAAATGAGAGCCATATTATCTCAAAATAAGCCACCGAAACAATGCTTCTTGCTGCCCCATCACATCATCGTTATACCAAGTACAATGACCATAATCCCCCAACAGAAGCCAACACAGTAAGGCCTCCTGTTGCCATCCTCCATCAGTGTCATGCAATGTATGGGAATAAATCAACCCTCCCAATAGTAACCAAAGCAATAAGGATTCTTGCTGCCTCCTTACATCATCATGATGCAAGTCATGGAGCAACAACATACCAATTGACATGTGGTATGTCACATTAGAACAATATAGACAACCTCCCTTCTGCCACATCATGTGAGATTTATGCCTTGTCCAAAACCCAAGTACAGGCATGAACATAAGATATATCCCAAACAGAAGTGCATGTAGATACATGAGACATATCGCAAACAAAATCAAATGCAAGGACATAATATATATCATGATATGTCCAAACCCTCTCATCAATAACTAGCGCAGCCATGCCTCCTGCTGCTGCATGTCATCAGTGATATACCTGGCATGGATCCTGCAAATGTGAGATGTTGGGTAGTATGCATACTCACCCAAAAGAAACCAACGTAGCCATGCTTCTTGTTGCCCGGTATCATAGATCTGCAGGAAGGTAGGCAACATCCTTCTCCTCATATGGATCCATTCATCCCAATGTGGATGATGAATCATGCCAAGCTCAATCTTGGTATCCTCCCAAGGTAGAATACCAACATCCTCCAAATGAATAGCTTTTCACTCCATGAAATGTTGAAGTGCACCACCATTGAGGTATCTCCATGAAATCCTCTCATCATTGTCCCATTGGAACCCATAAGGCTCCATACATGCTGTAGGTGGAATCTCCTCTTTGAGTTGTGAGGAGCTCATCAAGAAAAATTCACCTTGAAAATGGAAAGTGCTCTCCATCACAAGATGTCTACCATCTATCATCTGTCCCTCTAGTGCTTCATGAGTGAAGCTACCTTCAGAATGCTCTAAGAATAATGGGGCCCTCATCTCATCACTGTTGCTAAGTGACATCGTTTTAGATCTGCATGATGATACATGTGATGTCTCATGGCCATATACAATGCTAAACTCATAGTCTGGCACTGTACTGAATAGGATTGTGCTCCTCCCATATTCTACAACTCCACACTTCAGCACAAAGTGTTGGGTGTAGCTCAACCATGACAAACTAGGATAACAATACATCTTCTCCTTGATCAATCAAGGGTCCTCTGTGCAGTGATAATTTGCTACTCCAAATTAGTAAGGTGCTCTAATCCTTGGTTATGCACTTGCCCTGATGGCATGGTCTCACAAATTTCAATATGAGGTATTGAAATAATATGAGATGAAAGTATGTGCAAACCTTGGATAAAATGAATCTCTGGAACCTCTTGCACATCTACAAGATTTCCTCCAACCGGTGCAATGGTCTCTCCAACTGTTGGTGATGATGATGGTTTCTCTTCCTCAAATGTACTAGCATTGGTATCTGCCTCCTCCTCATGCATCTCCTAAATCATGCATGAGGCTCCAAATTTCAAGAGCTTAAGACCATATTTCAAAGATGCAAGTGATCCTCCTCCTAATGTAAGTACATATGCAGCTGGTGGTGGTGGTAGAGGCTCCTCCTCCTGAGTGATAATGAGGAAATATTCCTTGGGCTCTTCATGTACTATCTCCTCAATGATGGGAGATGTCTCGAGATTCTTTCTACCAAACTTCTTCTTCAGTGTCTAAATGAAATCTGCATAAGTAGACACTTTCATATGTGACAAGTGAATGGACCACCAATCTCTTGCTTCACCCTCTAGGTGCAGCGTTGCAATCTCCACAACCTCTCTTTCTGCCACAAGATATTGCAGGAATATTGTAGCCAACTCTTCCCTCCAATCCCTCAATGTGCTTGTGGAAGATCCATCAAATGTAGGCAAGAAGAATCTATGCCTCTTTCTTCAGTTGTTGCTGCGGGATATCCTCTCCTCTTTGAGTTGAAAAAACTGTTGGAGAGTTAGATTCTCCTTGAGTTCTCTTAGTTGTGATTTGTACTCAGACAGATATTTATTTAGGGTCTCATACCTCAAGTCTCCTTCATATTATTACCATTCCCTTTCCTTCTCAAAGGAAGTGGATCTAGTAGAATGATGTTAGGCTCTTTGCTTCTCTGGTTGCTTCTTCAGCTGATAGGAAGTGCTTGGACCTTCCTCATCAATTCTTCTTGGATCCTTCCTTTTCCTTTCTCTCTTCATTTGGTTGACCTCCTTGGGGAGATATTGCATGGATCTAAAGAGAAGAGTGGAAAAACTACAATCCTCCTTCAAGATAAATATCTACTATTTGCTTCTTCTTTTGATGCAAAATATGAAGTTCCCACAAGCTAAGCCAAAGATCATCCTTTGATACCACTGTAATATCCCAAAAGGGAGAATGTAGTAATACAAAAACAAAATATAAGAATTGCAACAATGTAAACAAATAATCTAAAGACACCATGAAAATGTATAGAATATCTGAGCCATTTTATTGATAGGAGGTGGATAAACCAGTACAACAGTGCTCAAAATATGAGACACTCAAGCCAAAGAGATGGCCTAGAATGAACCTGAAACGATCCCACAATAGGGACTGCTGGACTGCTGGAAGGAAAATTGTGTTGTCCCTACTGTAAATGTTGGGACTGCAACTACTAGAAAGATATAACCGTGTAGATCTGGTAGTTCTGGAGCTTCGATGATGTTGAAAATTCATATCTGGGCTCTATGATGGATACCCAAGATAACCCAGAGAGGGATTTCCAGATCTAGCTATCTAGGAAAATCACCCTCTTAGGGCTTGCACATATAACTATTGGGTGTGCAGATATGTTGCATGAACTGAAGAATAGATGGCTGCAATAATATACAATCATCTCAATGCAAGAAGGGTTGATCCCTTCACTATATTCTTAAGCTAAAAGCTCAAGATCTAGTTCCTCCTTCTTCCTCTATTGATTGCAGCTGCTGAATACACAACAATTGAGTGAAACTACGCTGTCAGAGAGGGAGGCTCTATAGCCTAATGCTAGATGCTGCAATAAATCTCGACAATGATGGAAAAAATGTGCTCAAGGTGAAGGAATGGTCCCTCATAGGATTTCCAGCTAAAATACTAGAAACTTCCCTCCTCCAATAGATCTACAGGACTGGACTACACAATCCTTGAGGGGACTGCTGCTGCATGGAGGTATAATCTACTGGCCTAAATTCTGGATATAGTTCTTCTACTCCTGAAAGGATGAACTTGAATAAAAAGGTGAAAGGATGAATCCTCCACCATTTTCCTAGCTGAAATGATAGAAACAACCACGACCTCTAAAACCCTCAAGCAGGAATGTGTTATTCCTGAGACTAAATGTACATATAGGAGTGCCTGAATATGGCACCAATTCCTGATGATGTATGGCAGCTCAGAATAAACTTCCAAGAGTAGGAACTCAAAGCCCCTCGTGGGTAAGTGTGGTATTTCCTCTCGGAAACATTCATGTGCTAAACAACACTGCAGACTTAGCTAAACAACATAAGCATGCATAGAAATTTCAAATGACAAATATAGATCTAAAAATATCAGAAATAATAATACAAATCCTGCTTCTATTGTGCCTTCATCTTCATTATATAGATTATGAGCCTTCCATAGTCCTATCCCACCTCATAACTGCGATGCACATGTGGCCACTAACCTCCATGAAGACTGCGTTGTCTCTCCATGTTCTCCACCATTTAATTACCACTCTCTCCATTATGTGTGAATTAGATGCACAAATTCCTCCACTATCTCATCATTAGTGCTCTATGATCTTACTTTGAATGGACCATGATCTCAATTTACCTCCTCGAAGATCCTCATGATTTTACATTAAAGATCCATGATCTCCACTCTTCCTTCATTTAAGAAGTTTCTCCACAACTCCATAATGTAGATCTAGATCTAAATCATCCACATTCACACATCAAAAGTGGATTTTATTCATATATGGGGTTTATGGGTCCCTCCGCCCTCTTATTCACTCAATTAATTAAGAAAATTAAGAACTCTAATATTCCAATTATTTGATGAAAAATTGGGAATATTACACTTACCTATCTCATTGGTGAATATAGAAGACATGCACATAATACAAACGGTAAACCTCAGATTAACCATTGTCAAGCTGCCTGGGGTCACTTGTTAGCAAACTTCAGATTTACCATGTCGAGGAGATTTCAAGGGGATTGGGCTTGATACTCTGACCTTGCATGTATATCGGATCATAGACTGTTCCCCTAGGTGCATTTTTCTCAGTTGGTGACCTTAGTGGCCATAATCTTTAGGATTTTCCCCAAGGTGACAGTGTAGGGAAGGTCCCACTGTACCTAGAACAAACACTGAATAGAATCACTTGAACTTTACGAAGGGTAATCTTCACTTCAAGATGGCGTAGTGGAGATACTTGCACCAGACTGTTTCATTAAGCAAGTTGTTAGGGTAACTGTTCCAACCGCCAGTTTTTCATATTAATTTGTGTGATGTTGGATTTCATCACCAACTAGTGTTTTTATCGTGGAAACATATTGTTTGTGTGTGGTTTGTTTCTTAGATTTTGTAGGCATGTGTTCAAATTTCTTGATTTCTTAGCGACCTTAGGTGTATTATGTTGAAATATTTTTTTGATTTCGCGTGTTAAAAAATTAACCGTGGCTGAATTACCAAGACACTCATGTAGAATACAAGGGAAACCCCCTGAATATACACCCAGTCAATTGGAAAATATTAAATCTGAAAGAGTTCAACAATGAGGAACCGGGTATACTGAACAAGGAGAAACATCTATAGTAATACATCTCGATTTTGAAGTTAATCAACCTTAGACAATATAAAGAAATCAAGAACAACCAAAAATTTCTGAAGTAATCACAATTGAATCTTTTACCGGTGAATTTTCATATACTCAATTCACTGAACCTAAAATATCTAAACCTGAATATGAATCTACTTCATCTGAGTCACCTTCGGAATTCATAGCTCGAAATCCTGGCTGTCCTTGTTCACCTCGAGGGAATCTTCTTATTACTAAGAATCTTCCTCCAGGCCTAGTTAGTATTGAATAGGTTACTGACACAGAAGAAGATATCACAATTCCTTCACGTCAAGAGTTTTTAGATCTAAGGTATAGTGAATCGATTTACCCTTACGTTCCTTTTAGACCGGATCCTTGGTATCAACAAATTACCGACTTTGTGCATAACTCTGGTTTCAATTATTCGCCACGCCACATTCCTTTTTACTCTATACCCAGAGGTAGTTACATGGATTTATCAAGCATGTAGATTGATTCATCCATGTTTTCTTCATCACTGGAAACATTTTTATATGGTGGTCCATTAGTTCCTACTGGGTACCAGTCGCTCTCTGGTACTTTCTCTGGAGAATCACCCTCTTCTGAAAATATTACACAATCAACTGGTCTTTATGAATCTATCACCAAATATTTGACAACAGAACATGTCTATATGTTTTTCGGAAATATTCCTCAAGCTAGCTCTCAAGGTAGCTATATAGCGCCTAGGGGGCAACAAAATCCTCAAGGACAAAAATTTATCCAAGGGAAACATCCTATTCAAGGACAATAGCCCCTTCAAGGACACCAACCTCTTCAAGGGAAGATACCTCTTCAAGGACAAAAATTTTCTCAAGAGAAACTATCCTTTCAAGGAGGTGAACCTTTTACTGGAACTTATCCGGGAAATTATCAAACTTATGTTCCAATACCTCAAACTGGTTATGGTCAACCTTATGCATCACAACCTTTAATGGGAGCTCCTTACCCATGCGTTAATACTGTGTGGAATCCGTTGTTGAATCGACAATATTTGCAATATACTTTACAATTTTCTTATAATCAACCTGCTCAACCAACTGGACAATTTGGCTATACCCAAGTCCAACATCATGTTCAGACTGCACTCCAAATTACCCCTCAGGTATATGTACCTATTAGTCATCAAGCTAGTATGAGTACTCCAAGTACTCCTATCCAATCTACTACGCAAACTTATGTTCAAAAATCGAGTACACCTATCACTAGAGTTTCTCAAACCCCAATTACTACAACCCTTCAAACGACTGCATCAACTGTTACACAAGAAATCCCCCAAGTTACTGCTCATCAAACTGGACTTACAGTTCAGTCTACTATTCAAACCTTTTAGGAAAACCTGGTGCAGCTACAATTCAAACAAGACAACCTTTTACATGTCAGTTTGTGCAGAGTCAACCATTTAAAGGTAAATTTCAATAGAAAAATGGGACAAAATCTGGCTTACCAAAATCAACCATACCCTGGTTATACAGATCAAATACCAGCTCAACCTCAGTTTTGTATGGCTAACCCTAGATACCTTGGAGGTATTCCAATCCCATCTGCTCAGGCTATTCCAGGTTATCCTGGATATCCTCCTCCAGGTACTGGTATTGTTCCTCAAGGTTATCATATTGCACAACAAGACCCTAAATGTCAGTTACCATTCATTGCAACTTTAGACTTACCAGATTTGTTTCGCCTGATGAATGATCCAATTTATTATCTTTTGTTTTGGCCGACAATGCCAACTAATTTTCCCAGTGATATATCTAAGTTTGAAGGAAAATAAGGAGAATACCCCTCAAATCATGTGATGACTTGTAATATTTGGTGTGCATTCAACTCCTTAATCGATGATTCCATTCGACTGAGACTTTTTCAGAGAACATTGATCAGTTTAGCTGCAAAGTGGTACATCGAGTTACCATGCAGCTCTTTTAATAATTTCAATGCTTTAGCAACAACCTTCGTAAATCACTTCCAGTTTCCAGTCTATTATGATAATGGCATGAAACTTTTAACTTCATTAAAAAAAAGTTCCTCTACATACATTTCAGATCACATACACGAGTGGTGATGTAGACAACGTTTAGTGAAGGTTTTTATTCAGGACCAAATTTTGGCAGAAAGGTTTATTAAATCATTACTTCCAAAGATCACTGAAGACATAACTAAGGGAGGAATTTTCACATAAGAACAGGTCATAGCCCAAGCACAGTACTTAAACCTTCTATACACACAGTCTGGTTCTCTATATGAAAAAATTCTTGATTTACCACGCCCATGTCAACTTACTGCAAATCCTTCTGGTTATCATTCTGCAGATGGTGTAATTGGTATAGTTAATACTACAAAGAGTAAGAAGAAGTCATCTAAATCTACTTCTCCAATTATAACTCTACCAGATTCACCTAAAGGAGACTCTTCCCTCGAAACTTCTGCCGAAATTCACGTTGTAGACTCATCCATAACTAAAGCTAAATACAGTAATAATAAGAAAGGCAAGAGTAAAAATAAACAAAACACATCTCCTAAAGATAAAGCTGAAAAAACCAAACCATCAGATGAAAAACAGAAACCTCATTATCCTTGTCTTATCTATGATGAGTATCACTACACCAAAGAGTGTCCACAGTGGGCCGAGGTATCCAAAATTTTCAAAGGTTCACCCACACCTGATGTCTTGAAAGATCCTTTTCCATCTCAAGATAGTAAAGTGATCGTATCTTTTTCCAATTCATCGGCAGATATTTTGATGATGTCTTAGGTCATGGTTGCGACACGATCTCAATACTATGGATCTAAGAGTTCTGTAACTGGTAAAGAGACTGAATCATCAAGTCAAACTCTGACAAAAACTCCTTTAGTTTTTGAACCATTGCAAATCGAGAAAACTAACCCTGATTTAGTGAATAAACCACCTTCCAAAGGTGTACTTCAAAAATCAGCTTTCAATCCACATGCGAGAGCTGCTCAGAATTACAACATTGTTCAAGATTTGGTCATATCCCCTTCCACAATGTCGTCCCTAGAGGTGCTGCAATCCTGTCTAGCTCAAAGGAAATTACTATTATAAAAAATAGGAGCTATTGATCCTCAAGACTAGAATCTAATGGTATTTGATCTCGAAAATTTTGTACCTAGTCTCCCACATCAAATGGCTTTTCAAATTACAGTATTAGTCAAATCAGGGCGAGTTTTTCGCACTGTAATTGATGAGGGAGAATCTATGTGTATAATTTCATTAGTCTGTTGGAAAACTCTGGGTTATACGAAATTCAACCAATCACCGACCATCCTTAAAGCCTTTGATGGAACATGTTTTCTCCCATTCAGAATACTCCAGGATCTTCCTATAGAAGTAGAAGGAAAAATTGTAACCCTAGAGGTGGAAGTTGTTGATGCCCCTGTTGATTACAACCTTCTTCTAGGTCACAGTTTGTCTTATGCTATGACAGTTGTTGTTTCATTAGTCTTTTAGATGATAATGTTTCCTCATAAAGGAAATATTGTTAAAATTGATCAGTTGTCTTACTTCGCTTCAGACCCTACTTCTACAAATAGAATCAATCATGTCGAAAA
The DNA here is from genome assembly GCA_034641835.2 of Pinus albicaulis. Taxonomy (NCBI): domain Eukaryota; kingdom Viridiplantae; phylum Streptophyta; class Pinopsida; order Pinales; family Pinaceae; genus Pinus; species Pinus albicaulis. Next base: position 16,147,970 of record MU968493.1, read on the forward strand.
ATCGGTTATCCCTTATGAAGATTTTTGCGTAGGGCTACTGAAGGATTCCGCTCTCATGGGAAATTTCTCTATGCCCTCTCCCAATGTATCATGAAATATTGCTAATATCAATATGATCACATCAAGCACAATGTCATTTAATGACACATAGACTGTGCCTTTAGAATCAGAATTGGACTCTTATGATGGAGAGATGCCTTTAAGTCTTTTTCAATCATAGTATGTAGTAGTATAATCACGTTCTGACACTACATAAACTTCTAATTATCAAATGAATGTGGTCAGTGAAGAATAATCTTCTATATCAAGCTCAACTTTGACATCGTTTCCGGATCCTTTTCAACACGTATTTACAACTGATGAAAACATTCGAGAAATATTGTCATCGAACAAATTGCCATGGTACGATCTACATCATCGATATTATTTTTTGCCTAACCTTGATAAACTTGAAAATTATTTTTCGTCTATCTTTATGATCGATAATGTCAAGGAACCTCAAAATCCCACATCGATTATACATTTGGATTCTGAGAAAAATTTGGGAAATATTTCTACAAAAAATCCTATTGACATATCGATTAAACCTGGAATAATTGAGAACATTCATATAGGTGCTTCATATTAGATTGAAGAGATCAAACTTACCAAGCCCTATTTCAAGAATTCTGAGACATTTTTTTTCTGGTCTTACGAATAAATGCCAAGTATTGATCCTAAGATTGTTATTCATGAAATTAGGACATACTCAGATGCTAAGCCTATTAGATAGAGATTACGTCCCATACATCCGCGGAAAGTTGCAACAATCAAAGTTGAAAAATGATTACGTGTAAGATTTATTTATCCTATTCCTTCGACGGATTGAGTATCTAATATAGTTCCGGTAACGAAAAAACAAGGGACTATCAAAGTATGTGTCGATTATCAGGATATTAACAAGGCTTGTCCCAAAGACAATTATCCCACCCCCTATATCGATCAAATTGTTGATGATTGTGCCGGAAACGAAATATTCTCGTTTATGGATGTTTTTTCTGGTTACAATCAAATCAACATACTCCTTGCTGATCAACATAAAACAACATTTATATGTCCTTGGGGCACGTTTGCATATTGTAAATTACCTTTTGGACTGAAAAATGCTGGAGAAATTTTTCAAAGAGCTATGCCTTATGAATTTCACGATATCAAACATATTGTACAGCGTTACCTAGATGACTTACTTGCTCATTCTTTACGCATACAAGATCATCCTACACACTTACGTGCTATCTTTATGAGATGTAGGCATTAAAACATTCATTTGAATCCACACAAATGTGTTTTTTGTGTACAATTAGAAAGTTTACTTGGGTTCGTCATTTCAAAAGAGGCCATTTGTGTTGATCCATCGAAGGTTGAGGTTATCATTAATCTACCTCCTCCTTCCACTCTTCACCAACTCCAAAGTGATGCAAAATTTTTAGGTCATTTTATCCCGAACTATGCAGATTTAATGAAAGGTTTTACCTGGTTGTTGAAACAATATGTTCCATTCATTTGGGATGAGATTTCCGATAAATCTTTTGATGCACTTAAAAACATGTTGACCCATGCACCATTATTGCATCCACCCAACTACCACCAGGATTACTTTTTGTACTTAGCTACATCTGATTCCATGATTGGAATGGTTTTAGTTCAAGAGGTTGAATCTAACAATGAACATGTGATCTATTACCTAAGTCGGAATCTAAGCCCGATAGAAATCAAGTATTCACATGAGAAATTGGCGTTGGCAGTTGTTCAAGTTGTCCAATGTTTTCATCATTACATATTATTACGCAAAACCACAGTGATATCTAATTGCAACACAATGATGTATATTTTGACGAAGCAATTAATCAGGGGAAAATACTCCAAATGGATCATTATCCTGCAAGAGTTTGATTTGGAGTTCGAGAAATCCAAGTCTAAGAAATCACTAGTATTTGCCGAACTTATGTGTGATTTTCCCAATATTGAGTCTGAAATGGTGGTATAAAATCCTCTCGCTGATGAATCTTTGTTCCTAATCACTACTTTAGATCCCTGGTTTGAATATATAATTATATATCTCCAGACCCAAACCTTTCGCCCAGAGCTTTCACAATCATATTAACGGATAATTCGATACCAATCTCATCAATACAATATTTTTGGTGACACTCTTTATCGTCGTGGTGTCGATTCTGTGTTTCGACATTGTATAACTCATGAAGAGGCCAAAATGGTTTTGAATGATTTCCATTTTGGAGCCTATGGTCATCATATGTCTGGGTTTGCCACAAACCAAAAGATATTACATGCTAGTTATTTTTGGTCGTCTTTATTCAAAGAGTGTATTATCGCGATTAGAAAATGCCACAATTGCCAGATTGTTTATCACAATATGCGTGCACCTCCAACTCCTCTTCACCCAATCATTGTTGTTGGTCCTTTCGCCAAATAGGGCATCGATTTCATTACATGTAACCCTCACTCAGCTGGGGGGCATGGGTATATTATTCTCGTCGTATATTACTTTACCAAATGGGCCGAGAGGATGCCTACATTCACAGCTGATGGAAAAATTGCAACAATTTTCATATTCAATCACATGATTTATCAGTTCGGTGTCCCTCAAACTATCGTTACAATGGAAAATGGTAGCCATTTTTGAAATATTATGATGACCGAACTTTTTTATCAACTTGGCCTGTTAAAGCTTAGTATGATCAAAGTGTTAACCCTCACATATATTCAGAAGGTGACCTAGTTCTAGTATATGATCAAGTTCACGATAAGCTAGGCGCTGGTAAATTTGAACCAATGTGGCATGGTACGTATATTGTTAAGCATGTGCTTGCAAAAGGAGCCTATGAATTAATTGATTATGACGACGTCTCTTTAGATAAACCCAAAAATGGTCTTTATCTCTAGAGATATTATGCATGACTTTTTGTGTGAAGATCTCCCTTGTACATTAGTTACATTTTAGAAGAGTGTGCCTTAGATTAGACAACTGTGCCTTAGAATTAGTTATTTTTGTTTTACAACTTTTACTACTTTAGTTGCTTATCTTGATTACTCTTAATATTGCAGATGTTGAAATTCCTTCAAAATTAAATTAGTTTTGCTGATGGCGCCTATCATAGTACACGAAACATCTCTTTTGCAGCTTGGGTTATCTATTCACCCACCGATGAGTTAGTCTCTATTCATGGGATATGCCTTGTTCAAAAAACAGATAATATTGCAGAATATAGCGCAATAATTGAGTTATTATCTGATGCCATCAAATTTGGTATTCTACGTTTGATCATTAGGTTAGATTCGCAACTCATTGTATTACATTTAAACAGTGTTTATGCTATCAGAAATCCAGCTTTGTTAAGAATTTTTTTGAGGGTTCGTCTCTTGGAAAGACAATTTGATTATAAATTAATATTGACACATTTCAAGAAATTTAAACACATTGGCTGATGCATTATCTAATTGAGTTTTAAATAGACATATGCAACATTAAAAATTAAAACAAAACAACATTTAATCCATGTGGAACAAGATACTCAGAGAACGAAAGTAGTAATATCATTAGGTTAAATAGTTTGTGTCAAAAAATATTACATCATCTGTGATCATAGGTATCAAACACCTTATGATCTAAAATATACTGATACGAAAAAACAAAATTTCAATCTAAATCGACCATCAACTATCCATGATGATGATCATGATAGAAAACTATGACACATGCCACCCTGCGCAGAAATCTCCTAAATGGACCTGGGACACCAATCACATGTATTTGAAGCCTAAGAGGTATATCATCTGTCCCTATCTCTGGAGCATCAATAGTCAACCTCTCTAGGTTGTGCTCCAGCTCTGCTAGGATCTCTGTTGCATCATTATGTGGTGGGCCTGCTATAGGTTGTGCCTCTCGCCTATCAAAGTGACGAAGAGCTGCTGGTCGTATTGGACCGACATCTACATTTAAAAATGTTTCAGTATTGGAAGATAAAAAATAAAAGAACATAAAAACTTCAAAATGATTTTCTTACCTGTCGCATCCCACTGTGCCCCTAGTGGAAGAGATGTATTAGGATCACCTCTAAAATCCATCCCTGCATAAGGAAAAATCTTCAATCATGAAGATCTAGTTCCTAAGCCATATGAAAATATGAGGAGTAAAGTGAACCACTGCACCACCATCGCCACCATGGCGAACCATCAATGCTACCCAACGTAACATATGTGGTTCCTAAGGTCCTATGGAATCCACCTAAGACCGTTGAGGCGAAAGTAGTGGGATCCTCTCTAAAGCAAAAGATATAAGAATGGCCCCATATCTAAAGTTTTTCAACCTCCCATTCTTAGCTCTCATGAGTTGGCCCTTCATGTTAGCCAACACTCCTTTGATCCAGTTGAAAATTGTTCCCCTGGAACATTCAACTACGGTCTGCATCTGTGCTTTGGTAGCCACTGTTAGCCCCCCTATGAAATTCTTGACAAGAAAGCTGGGGGCTAGATTGTTCTGGAGCCTCCAAGGAATGCCTTTCCTCTGAAAATTCATCTTCCTTGGAGTCTCTTTGTGCTGTGCCTAACATATAGCCCCTCTGCTGATCCATTTCTCAAAAGGCCATACATTGCCCCTCGTATCACTGCAAACACCACGTTTTCCCCCTAAACCCCTCCAAAATCCCCATCAATTTCTCCATACACCCTTTGTTTCATTCAAAGACACCTTGGTCCTTCTATCGTTGCCCTCCCATAGTCTCAAAATACATCAGAAAAGCTCGAAAAACCCACTTTAAACCTTATGTTAAGCCTAGCCCCTTTCTCCATTAGCCTCCGCACCTTTCTCTCCCATAAGACCCAGCGCCAGAACCACTCGCTAAACCCATTGGGCGCTTATCCCATCCGACCCTTTTTCTGCCCAAAAATCATAAAAAACCTTTGATAAATCACATTTTTTGGTTTTAAAGGTTTGCCGCCGGTTTGATTTTCGGTAAATCTCCGCCATCCGTTAAACACCGGATCCAACGGCGCGGTGCTCACCCGAAACAGTGGTCCCCGCCTGCCTGCACTGTTCCAAAACCATGTGGTTTTTTCCGCACCACCCATCTGCGACAGGAAGTTTTCCCCGGAGAGCCAGCGATTCCACTCAAGAAATGACGCATGGCATTTGTACGAATGCAAAACCGCTTTCCTCCCGCGCATTAACTTTTGGTACAAGACGCCCAGCGGAATTGTTCAGAACCGTCAGATCTGGAGGATCCCATCTAACGACTGTGGTTCAACGAAGTTGCACCCCCGATAACCTACCTCCTCCGTGTTCTTGGTCCTCCGTCCACCGCCCTCCACCGTCGATCTTCACCATAATCGATGGTCCGGATCTGTTCCTCCATCGCTGACTGTTCCGTTGTCCCCGTTCCGCCACGTCCATTTCCACTTGAAACTGCCGTACTCTCGCCACGTAAAATCTTCCACGTGAATTTGTCACTGTCCGTCCTTTCATCTTTATATGCATTCAAAGGTTTTGTCGTAGGTTTTATTTAAAAAATTCTGCTTCGCTGTGTTTCACGTTCCCGCACCATAATTCACTGTTCCACTGTGTTTTCGCCACCAACTGCACCGCTCCGCCTAATTCATCATCTGCATGACCATCTTCTCCATCCATGCTACATCCATCGTCCCTGTCTATGGTTTTCTTCACAGTTTGTTGTTTTGCAGGGTTATCACAGTCAACGGTTGCCATTAAGCGCAGCCTCTGCTACAAGTACAAAGAAATCCAAAAAGGATCATTTACAACGGCTAAAATTATGAGAAGTGGCCCGGAAGGATAGAAACAAGGCTTTCATTTAAGGAGCGAACCTAAAACTCTGTGAGAAACCTCTCAGCACCATTAAAATCCTGAGCTACCCTATCATAAGTAGAATGGAGCGGCAGTGTTACAGTACAGAAAAAAGGAAGATTAAGCAGTGGTGCATTGGTGGCGCGACGGTGGTGCACGATTGGCGGAGCCACCTTCCCTGGTGGTTACGAGGGGTATGAGTCTGCCCGTACAGACCAAATGAGGTGAGGCCCCGTAGTACATATTGGCCATTGATCGGCGGTCAAACCCCAATCGACTGGTCAACTACGGGGGGTACACATCCCGTTAACCTCCACGCTGGTCGACCTCTCATACTCCGTCGATCTGTTCAAACCTGCTGTAGGTTTAGCTCTGCGCTATTCCAATCGTCCTGCCGTCTGTGAATTGATCCGGGCAGTTGGAATTACATTCCAACGAAAGCAGCAGTTTGAAGACCCCGAGGATCGATCAAAGGATCCTGTGCACAAGTAAAAGGTACCATCAGGGTTATTTGTCAGCAGAACGTTTCTCTTTATCAAAGTATAGGGCGCCCATACAACTTTTATTATACATAACATCCCTGAAAGAATTTCTGCCCTAACTACAGCTCAAAAACAGTCAGACATTTATGAGACAGACCTTCCTAGCAGTTTATTTCATTTTTTTTCAAATCATCCAGGAGTACTTAAGCCAAAAGATGTCAAGATCAAATCTGGAGCAGATCATTCTCTCACAAGGAAGGTGACAGAGATTAAATATACAGCATGTCAAGCAGAATGGGTTTCGGCCCTGCATTCATTGTTGTGTTTAAAGATACATTTAATTTTCACCTACTCCTTCAGTCGATCTTAGGCTCACCCTTTGCTATAAAGCATAGAAGGAAACATTGTAATGGTTGTTGATGATATATCAGTGAAACTCAAGCATTGTTCCTCTTGAGACAATTTCTCTGTGTAAAATTGTAAGATAGACTGAGACTAGATGTATTCAGACTGAATGTTCAAGCTATGGGCTATGATGTACCTGATTGGTGTTGTTTTTAATATGACAAGCATGTTTCTTTGGATCCTGATCTAAAGCAGCTGGTGATGTTCTCCTTTCTCTATATTTGTGATTGACTTGCTTTCATTTCATTACATTTCTTCAGGCTCGCATCAGAAGTTTGGCATAAGACTTACCCTTGATAGGTACCTTATGCTGCTGCTCTCCCAGCCTTCTATGTTTTCTGCTTATATGTGTATCTAAATGTTGATTTCAATTGATTTAACCAGTGTAGTGGATGTCATTACCTGCTCTCTGATGTATGAATTAATGGAATCAGTATTTATATGTTCTTGTTAGGATTTAGTTGAATGTGTTGAGAACCTGGGAGGTCTAGAATCCTGTATCTGCCTCACTAGGAGCTTTCCATCCCAATTAAACCTTTCCAAGATCCCCTGTTTTGCCTCTAATTCTGTCCAAGCAGGCCTGGAGTTAAATGACCTCTGGTCTGATCTATAGACAGAGTTGGTTGGTTCTCCTCCTTTCATTTTCAGTCCTTAATGTTCCATTCCATCTTCTATCCTTTAAGATCCAGATGATTTAGATGACTAGCCCAACTGAAAGCTTGCACATTGAACACAAGTAAACCCTTTCTTGACTCCATTGCCCAATGGCCTTGATGTTCTCTGAGTTATCTACCTTTGCCTAGTTTACTCTATGCTCACCCTTGCCTTATATTGGACTCTTCTTTCCTGATTCCCAACAACCAAACTCTTAATCAAACAAACAAACCCTGAGCCCCATAACTAGCCTAACATTGAAACATTGAGCCTCAAAGACATATGCTTTGGAAAATATAGAAAGATCCCTCTCTGGACCTAGGAGGGCTAGATCCTAAGGTCTGAAAGTGGTTCTGATGTTGTCTCATCTTTTGGTCTTGCCAATCTGGCCAAAACATGGGAACCCCAACATAATGGCGACTCCACTAGGGACGAATCTGAGAGTCAAGAACTGTTGATAGTTGGTCTATTTCCCATTTTCGTCACCAACATAATGGCGACTCCACTGGGGAAGAAACCACTTTGCCTTTATATTGGCGGTCACATTGCTGATGGTGGACAGCAGCCTGCTTCAAACAGTCAAATTCATCCACCTGGCGACTCCACACTCCCTATGATCCAAAGACCAAATGACTCCACTGGTGAAGGACACTGAACTTGTTGAGGAGAAGTAGTAGCCTTCTTTGCAAAAGCATGAATCCATACAGAGATGCAAAGTATGATGCTTTGTGCGATCAATTAATTGAATTAACAAAAACATTTGGTGAAATGCTGAAGATGCACATGGCTAATATGAATACAGATCATGACTATTTCGAGCAGCCTATGAATCCTTCAGAGCAAGAACAAACTCAAGAATCCATAGAAGATGAGGAGGTTAGTGATCAAGAACTGCCTGGTTGCTTACCTATGCCTTGTGTTATGCTGGCCAGAGAATATTAGGACCTATCAGCTAAGGCCGATAAGGAAAGCTGCCTTGAGGAAACATAAGACTATATAGAAGAGGCAGAACCTGGTGTGGAAGATGAGGCTCAAGAAAACATCCAGCCTCCAAATCAACTAATACAAGAGAAAGAGGATTGTTGTGCTTCTGTCCATGATGAAAGGGAAACCCCTCTTTTGACAAAGGAAGAGATTGAGTGGATACTAAACCAGCAGTCCACCCCAGAAATCTTCTATGGAACCCACGCTCCTGCTCAGTCATTACATGGGTGTGATGATTCAGATTCAGAAGACTCCTCTGTGGTCCAGAATGAAGAAAGACCTGCTAAGAATCCGATGGGTTTGAAGGGTGACATTACTTACAGTTATGTTTTCCCTTTTTATGATCTGTTTGATGATGAGTGTTTTCAAAGGGAAGCCGAGCTTTCAGGACCATTATCCTTAGATCTGTGGGAGGAAAATCAGAGCCAACAACTCCAGAGAAGCAATGAAACCGGTCAGCCTATCTATGACACTGATAGGGAGAGTTATGACAGTATAATAGCAGATGAAGATTCTATGAATCTTCATTCTTCTTCACCTCAGATCATCAGTGAGATTGGAAACCAGCGGTTGTTCTTTTCAGAAGATGAGGAGGAAAGCAAAGAAGAGATTCTTGAGCAGAATGTAAGCAACGAGCCTTCTCTTGAAAAAGAGGAAGCAATGGAACATGTCCATGCTCAAGAATACATGAATCTCTTCACCGAGCTCAGCACATCAGATCAGAATATATCAGAGCTCCAGGAGGACAACACTGCCATATATGGTGAGTCCTCTAGTTCAAAAGATGAAGAAGATTCTCCTCTCCAAGAGAGCCTCATCCTTGATCCAGTGGAAGAAGAGGAAGTCCTGGTTGAAGCCTGCTTTCCAGATATTCATAACCAGGTATCATTTCATGATCCTTATGCACATTTCCTGCATATAATTGAAGAAGGATCAAGGGTCTTTTTGAGCAGCATGTTGCAAATAGAGAGAACATTTTTCAAGGCTGCTGTTATGGGACAAGAAGAGTGGGAGCTGCTCTGCCTATCCAGCGTGCTCAAGGAATTGAGCAAGAAGGACCAGCCATGGGATCATTTGATGGACTGGTTACATTGGAAGACAGTGTTTGTAAGCTAGACCTGTAAATATTTCAGTAAAGTAGGGTAGGTAGGAAAGCTCAATAAGGCTCAGTCTATGAGCATGTAGTTAGTTTTTTCAATTCCTGTCTTAGAATGTAGAGAAGAAACCTGCTAGACAGTCTAGTCCTAGCAGGTAGTAGTATAGATAGAGAAACATATGAGGCCAACAGTCTAATCTGGCCTCATGGAGCAATAAGGGTAGATTTAGAATAGGCTTGTTTTTGTTTTGCAAAATAAAATGATGCAAAGGGTCTGCTAGCTCAAATGCACCCAAAGGGAGACTGTTAGAACTGTAGTTCGGGTAGGTAGATTGGTTGGGAAATATTTCTGCTGATGTTTCAATCTTATGGTGGCAGCTGAAAGAAAAGAAGAAAGATGTCTTATGACAGCAGGAAACTGGCCTATTCCAAAGATCATATCTGGTTTCTTGACTCCTCCAAGGAGCAGCCATCCCCATGTGGAGCCACTGTTAGCCCCCCTATGAAATTCTTGACAAGCAAGCTGGGGGCTAGATTGTTCTGGAGCCTCCAAGGAATGCCTTTCCCCCGAAAATTCATCTTCCTTGGAGTCTCTTTGTGCTGTGCCTAACATATAGCCCCTCTGCTGATCCATTTCTCAAAAGGCCATACATTGCCCCTCGTATCACTGCAAACGCCACGTTTTCCCCCTAAACCCCTCCAAAATCCCCATCAATTTCTCCATACACCCTTTGTTTCATTCAAATACACCTTGGTCCTTCTATCGTTGCCCTCCCATAGTCTCAAAATACATCAGAAAGGCTTGAAAAACCCGCTTTAAACCTTATGTTAAGCCTAGCCCCTTTCTCCATTAGCCTCTGCACCTTTCTCTCCCATAAGACCTAGCACCAGAACCACTCGCTAAACCCGTTGGGCGCTTATCCCCTCCGACCCTTTTTCCGCCCAAAAATCATAAAAAACCTTTGATAAATCACATTTTTGGGTTTTAAAGGTTTGCCGCTGGTTAGATTTTCGGTAAATCCCCGCCGTCCGTTAAACACCAGATCCAACGGTGGTGTGCTCACCCAAAACAGTGGTGCCCGCCCGCCTACACTGTTCCAAAACCATGTGGTTTTTTCCGCACCACCCATCTGCGATAGGCGGTTTTCCCCGGAGAGCCAGTGATTCCACTCAAGAAATGACGTGTGGCATTTGTACGAATGCAAAACCGCTTTCCTCCAGCGCATTAACTTTCGGTACAAGACGCCCAGCGGAATTGTTCAGAACCGTCAGATCTGGAGGATCCCATCTAACGACTGTGATTCAACGAAGTTGCACCCCCGATAACCTGCCTCCTCCATGTTCTTGGTCCTCCGTCCGCCGCCCTCCACCGTCGATCTTCACCATAATCGACGGTCCGGATCTGTTCCTCCATCGCTGACTGTTTCGTTGTCCCTGTTCCGCCACGTCCCTTTCCACGTGAAACTGCCGTACTCTCGCCACGTAAACTCTTCCACGTGAATTTTTCACTGTCCATCCTTTCATCTTTATATGCATTCAAAGGTTTTGTCGTAGGTTTTATTTAAAAAATTCTGCTTCGCTGTGTTTCACGTTCCCACACCATAATTCACTGTTCCACTGTGTTTCCGCCACCAATTGCACCGCTCCGCCTAATTCATCATCTGCATGACCATCTTCTCCATCCATGCTGCATCCATTGTCCCTGTCCATGGTTTTCTTCACAGTTTGTTGTTTTGCAGGGTGATCACAGTCAACGGCCGCCATTAAGCGCAGCCTCTGCTACAAGTACAAAGAAATCCAAAAAGGATCATTTACAGTGGCTAAACTTATGAGAAGTGGCCCGGAAGGATAGAAACAAGACTTTCATTTAAGGAGCGAAACTAAAACTCTGTGAGAAACCTCTCAGCACCATTAAAAGCCTGAGCTACCCTGTCAGAAGCAGAATGGAGCGGCAGTGTTACAGTACAGAGAAAAGGAAGATTAAGCGGTGGTGCATTGGTGGCGCGACGGTGGTGCACGATTGGAGGAGCCACCTTCCCTGGTGGTTACGGGGGGTATGAGTCTGCCCGTACAAACCAAATGAGGTGAGGCCCCATAGTACATATTGGCTGTTGATCGGCGGTCAAACCCCGATCGACTGGTCAACTACGGGGGGTACACATCCCGTTAACCTCCGCGCTGGTCGACCTCCCGTACTCCGTCGATCTGTTCAAACCTGCTGCCGGTTTAGCTCTGCGCTGTTCCAATCGTCCTGCCGCCTGTGAATTGATCCGGGCAGTTGGAATTACATTCCAACGTAAGCAACAGTTTGAAGACCCTGAGGATCGATCAAAGGATCCTGTGCACAAGTAAAAGGTACCATCAGGGTTATTTGTCAGCAGAACGTTTCTCTTTATCAAAGTACAGGGCGCCCATACAACTTTTATTATACATAACATCCCTGAAAGAATTTCCGCCCTAACTACAGCTCAAAAACAGTCAGACATTTATGAGACAGACCTTCCTAGCAGTTTATTTCATTTTTGTTCAAATCATCCAGGAGTACTTCAGCCAAAAGATGTCAAGATCAAATCTGGAGCAGATCATTCTCTCACAAGGAAGGTGACAGAGATTAAATATACAACATGTCAAGCAGAATGGGCTTCGGCCCTGCATTCATTGTTGTGTTTAAAGATACATTTAATTTTCACCTACCTTCTCAGTCGATCTTAGGTTCATCCTTTGCTATAAAGCACAGAAGGAAACATTGTAATGGTTGTTGTTGAGAAATCAGTGGAATGAAAGCACTGTTCCTATTTGAGACAAGTTCTCTGTGTATATTGTAAGATAGACTGAGATTAGATGTATTCAGACTGAATGTTCAAGCTATGGGCTATGATGTACCTGATTGGTGTTGTTTTTAATATGACAAGCATGTTTCTTTGGATCCTGATCTAAAGCAGCTAGTGATGTTTCCTCTTTCTCTGTATTTGTGATTGACTTGCTTTCATTTAATTATGTTTCTTAGGGCTCACATCGAAATTTTGGCATAAGACTTACCCTTGATAGGTACCTTATGTTGCTCTCTCCACGACCCTTGTGTTTCTTCTTTTATTACTGCTTATATGTGTATCTGAATGTTGATTTCAATTGATTTAACCAGTGTAGTGGATGATATTGCCCGCTCTCTGATGTATGAATTGATGAAGTCCATGTTTAGATGTTCTTGGTAGGATTTAGCTGGAAGGTTTGGGAACACTGGGGATTAGTGTTAGCCCTGTCCACTAGGATCTTTGCACGACTAGCTAGCCTTTCTAAGATCCCTTGTAATTGCCTCTGATTTTGTCCAGGCAGGCCTAGAGTTAAATGACCTCTGACCTGATCTATAGACAGAATTAGATGGTTCTCCTCCTTTCATTTTCGGTCCTTAATGTTCCATTCCATCTTCTATCCTTTAAGATCCAGATGATTTAGATGACTTGCCCAACTGAAAGCTTGCACATTGAACACAAGTAAACCCTTTCTTGACTCCATAGCCCAATGGCTTTGATGTTCTCTGAGTTATCTGTCTCTGCCTAAGCTTCCTCTTTGCTCATCCTTGTCTTGTATTGGACACTTCTTTCTTGATTCCCAACAACCAAACTCAATCAAACAAACAAACCCTGAGCCCCATAACTAGCCTAACATTGAAACATTGAGCCTCAAAGACATATGCTTTGGAAAATATAGAGAGATCCCTCTCTGGACCTAGGAGGGCTAGATCCTAAGGTCTGAAAGTGGTTATGATGTTGTCTCATCTTTTGGTCTTGCCAATCTGGCCAAAACATGGGAACCCCAACAGCCACATGCAGAGCTGCACTTCCACATAACCTGGTAACTGTGAATGATATGATATTGAGGTCCAGTCGCACAATAGTTTTGATATAAATGTGACCGTCCTTTAACAATGAATCTCGACTATAGTATTGAGCCATGTAAGAAGCAGTGGGAAGACCTCCTGGTCTAGTCCAAAATAAGGAAATGTTCCTCCCTCTATGAGGTAATCCAGTGATGAAATATATGTCCTCCGACTCGATCACAAGTCGATGGTCTCTGATAATGAAACATTGATCTTGGACATCCCATGCATTCACTAGCCAGGTAATCAACTCAACCTATGCTTTCATACCCTGAATTGCCTAGAAATTATATAAGACACAATTTTTTAATGAGCGCATTGTTGTCGAATCATCCATGGCTTCATTGTCCACAAGTTCATGCTCTCTTTCTCACCATTCGAACATGATTGTCAATCTACAAGCCATCAATTTAATCATTAGAAATCAATTGGGATAATTTGGATCCATTTTTATGGAGAGGAAGATGTTTTTCAAAAACCCACGACACTTGCACAGTTGTTGTGTTTACACAGTGCATTTTTGCTCACGCATTATACAAAAAACCTATGGCGGCCTGATGATTTGTTATGTTGAAAAATCATTGGGGTGCATAGTTTTCTCCACGATTTCCCACGCACCCCCGAGGGCAGATTTTAAAACATGGTTTCCCTCCAAAAAATCCCCTAAAAGCTTAAAATAAAAAATTAAACGAATAAAAAAATAGATAATGATGATGTGGATTACGTGGTGAGGACGGTTCTCGAAATGGTTGGTCGGTTCTCCTGGTATCAACTCTGGAATATTTTGGGCAAAAAACTCTTTCTGCTCTGTTCTAAAAATCAAAAGGTGAAAATGACTTGTTTAAACTTATTTTTGTAGTTTTAAATGAATAAAATAATATTATTTTATTTATTTTTACTTTAGAAGTCAAATTAAAATGTTTTTCCCTTTTTGAGAGCAGATGTTTGTAATTGTTCAATTTTTTGTGCAGGAAACAGGATATTTTGTGAAAATAATCATTTTCACATTGAGTAGACATTTATCACCTTTTCGGGCTCTATAAAAATACGAAAAAGCGAAACCCTGGAGTCCTCTTTTAAGCCCTTTTCAGACTCTCTTAACATGAAAATATCGTCGAGCATTTGACTATTCGAACTTGTTAAAATAAATGAACAATTTTCCATTCAGTATAAGTTTATCTCGTTTTCGGACTGAATTGGACTAGTTACGAAAAATACGTTACTAATCATGGTCAATAGAGTTCTCTCCTAGATTATTTTATCCTTTTTTGAGCTTTAGGGACTAAATTTATGAAAAATAACAACCATGGAGTTTACTTATGTTTTTCTTTTGACTCCCTAAAACTGAAAAATGCCGAGTTAATCCTATACTAGACTCGTTAAAATTAAACAATACAGGACCTGTCGATCACAACAGGACTGAACCACTCCTTCTTAGGTTTCGTTTTTAATACTAAGATGGACTCATCCGAAGGATGAGATTACAAAACAAGCAAATTTTATCCTCCTCAAGCTCGACAAAAATAAAGAAGTACTTACCAATAATGGTGGGGGAAAAAGTGAGAAAAAGAATCCATTCATTGTCCTTGTTTTAGAAAGCATCATGTCGCTCTTGAACACGACACTTTGTTACACTTGTACCTGGGTTGGGAAATCCTTTGTCTTACCGTTAATAAAACCAAATTGAAATTCTTCAGTCAGTTTCTGGGTAGTTATTTAGTTCAAATGTTGCCAATCCATTTACAATGTCGTTATGTGTTCAAGAGAAAGTTCAGTTTACCATTCATTGCAAACATTTGTCTCCATTCGCATTGACCATCCCTGAGTCAGTGCTTGCAAAAAATTTCTTCAAAACTTGATCTAATGGTTTCGTATTGTAGGATTTCATATGACAAATCACTTTCTATCAACATAAAATCATTATCTAGAAAGTTGATTTAGAATCCTATCAATACCTTGGAATCTGCACGCCCTAATGGTAGGTTTCTTGCCTTCAAAGATAGGTTTTCATCATTGACCTTTAATCGAATGATTCTATGACTGTTCGACTGCAAATCATTCATTCACACTTCATAGATTGTGCTGAAGTACTTTGAGATCCATTGTCATTATTGATGGTTTCTCTCACACTTGTTAACGATTCTCATCATTGACCGGTAATCAAGTGGTTTCTACCATGTTTGAATCTGACATAATCAATTGCATGGATAGATTCGTACTAGTTCGAGAAGCAGAAATCAAGACCTTGGAACTAGTTTCCACCATCCAGGTTGCGAGGAGTTTTTTATTCATAATATAGTAGACTTCATATGACAAATGGTTGCGCCCATACCGTGTCTACTTTTGATTTAATATTGAAATCATATATGTACCAGAACACTTATTTATTTTTTCTCTGAGTATTGGAATTCCTACCTCAACGATGATATATAATTGCATTGAATTTTTTTACAATTTTTCGACCGGTGTCTCTAATTCAATCCTCGGAATGATAAAGCACTTCACTCTTTAGAAAACTTTCTCAGACTTCACACTTTAGGGGGAAATATGTTCCACGTCATTTTTTCACCATGACATTTTACAATTCATATGGGTCTATTACCATCCATATCATGTTCCCTTAGAGGTCAAAATCACTCATGTTCCTGAATCAAGTCTTGGAAATTGGATAAAAGCTCTGTAAAACCCTTAAAATATTACCTGTGTAGTTTTTATAGCCTTTTCCTGCGCATGCACTGATGCTTCTTCCATTAGCCACGGTGATCGCCGCTCTATTCACCACTAAAACCTGCGCACCCCCATGAAAAGCAAGTAAAAATAAAAAGTAACTTCTAGAAGCCTAGTTGGTCGAATATTCTCCCAACTGGAAGCCTCTAGAGTTGGGCTAGTTCGAGCTTTATCCCTCCACACATGGAGCTTATCCCTTGGTCTTGGGAACTAAAATCCCTTCATGGGAGGAATACATTCCTCTCTTAATGGATCTGAAACTACCTCAATCTCTCTATATATTGAGCTCAAGTTTCTGGATGAAGGGTAGAGGTACCTAGATGCTAATGTGAATATAGACTGACTTTTATAGTTTCTAAGCTAGAGAGAGTTCATAGAGTTCATATTTTATATGCTAGTGAGTTGTTGTTCACATATTGAAGATCACATCTTTGTGTCCATAACTTCATGTTGGCCATTCTAGAGTGGAAGGCTTATCATACTGAAGGAAAATGATTTCTCAGATACACGGGAGAAATCTGTACAACATCAAGGCATCTAGTTGTAAGATTGCTCTTTCTAATTTACAATAATACATATGGATCTCTTTTTCTCATTGTCTTGTTTCTGAATTCATGGGAATGATGCCAGTACTTAGATTCCTTGATCACTACGTTGGATTAGTATTTACGATTATTATATACAGTAGGCGCTTTGATCATTTGTCTTGTATGTGATTACATGTTGTACTCATCATTGAAGAACTACTTTGGAGTGAAATAAAAAGGACTACATTAGACATCTGGATTGAAAGGTAGGAGAATTTCCCCTTTATTTTCATGGTTGTAATAATCTAAAATACAAAAATATAGAGAAAGATATATTCAATGGACCTTTGTTTCTAGTTACTCGTTAGAGTGCTAGGGAGATCACTCTTGTCCGCAAGAGGCATTAATCCTGGTAACATTTCCTCAAAAGAGGATGCTTCTATATCAATACCTTCGCTCATAAGAGCCATGTATCCAGTGTACAGCTCTGGGGACCTTATTTTTCTATGTTGTGATGTGGGTGCTCCCACATTCTCTCTCGCATCCAGCAATAATTTGTCAGCCTCTCTTATGCGCTTCATTCCATCTCTGGTAGATGGATATGCATGAGTGGTTTGTACCACTCTTTTTTCCTCTGCTTGTGGCTTCTCCACATCATGAGGTTAATCCTTTGGAGCTAAGAGCTCCTCGACTGCATGAAACTCAAGCAACCTCTCAAGGGACAATGACATGGCTTTGTCTTCATCAAACTTCACATCTCTTCTGACCACTGTCATCCAATGTCCTAGAAAGTACACCCAATAGTTATGAGGTGTATCATTGTACCCCACAAATATTCGCAAATCTGTTTTTGGCTCAAGCTTCTTCCTGACATTTTTTATCACATGGCAATAGACATATGAGCCAAAAATTTTAAAATATGAAACATCTGGTTTCTTACCTGACAAATCCTCCTCTGGTGTACTCATCCCAACTATCTGATGAGGACTTATGTTTTTCACAAATACTATTTTATTGCATGCCTTTGCCCACAGATGCAACAATATGCCCTAATCATGCAACATAGATCGTGCTTCTCCCACAATAGTCTTGTTATTTCTCTCTGCAACCCAATTTTGTTGTGTGTTATGAGGTGCAATAAATTCTCTTCGAATTCCTTCTGAGGCACATAAGTTATTGAATTCGTTAGCAATATATTCTCCACCATTATCGCTGCTCAGAGCCTTCACCTTATTCCTTGTATCTTTCTTGACAAGTGCTTTGAACTCACAAAACTTGGAGAAATTCTGATCTTTCTTCTATATGAAAACAATCCAACACTTTCTTGAAATATCATAAAAAAAATGACATAATACATGTGCTTTGTTGTGGAATCTGTTGAGAATGGTCCATGCATGTTTGAGTGAACTCTCTCAAGGATTTTCGCTGCTGGAATTTCCTTATTGTGAAAGGTGGCCTTTGTATACTTCCTTTTAGTACAACCTTTGCATGTGTCTCTCTGCGCAAGTCTACCCTTTGGAAGCCCTGTAGAAATTTATTGCATGATCCTCAACATGTTGTGGTGTAGATGACCCAAACTATTGTGCCATAACTCACCGATGTCTCGGCTCACCACTTTATCTACTTTACTGCTCAATGATGCACAGTCATCCACATCAAGTTTATAGAGGTTCTTCACCCTAACCCCAATATTTTTCACCTGTCTCGTGGCTTTTTGATGAAGGAATGCCTTTCCTTCACTAAAAATAACATCATATGCACGATCTTCCAACATAGCAACAAAGACCAAATTCTTCATTAAATCATCTACATGCATGACATATTTTAGTATGAATGGTTTACCCGACTCTCTTCGACAAGTAATTGTACCAATCTCGGTAGTGCTATACCTCCCTTCATCACCCATATCGATGTGCATCTGGAGATCATTCTCCTCCAATTTGCTAAAGAATTATTTGTTTTCGGTCATGTGGAATGAGGCATCACTATCCAAGTACCACATAGGTCCCATCACCGATGACACCATGCATGCAATGAGGGTGAATTCCAACACAAATTGTGAAGCCAAAGCTTCACCTATTTCTCCAACTGAGGCCTTCTTGTTGTTCTTATTTTGTGGAAAAATTGTGGCATAATGTCCATGCTCATGACAGTTGAAAAATTTCACCTTTGAAAAGTCTCGCTTCTTGCCTGCCTTGCTGGTTTTGGATTTTGAATGGGATGCCTTCCCTTTTCCTTTCTTCACCTTGCCAGCCAAGGCATGATTTTACTCATCATCAGTCTTTGATGAGGATCCATCTCTAGTGCTCCATCTGATTTCTTCTTGTGCCAAATCATACCAATGTCACTCCCAATCTGGCAACTTCTCTCTCCCATTAACAGAGTCCTGGTAGCTATTCCAGCTCATGGGAAGGTCTAGAAGATCTAGGCTCACCAATTAATTCATGGCAGAAATGACCCAACACTTCCAAGCTCATCATGACATGTGGTTAACATGGTCATGTATTTCTGGATCGTGTCACCCCTTTCCATTTTGATCTTCCTGAGCTTGTCTTTTAGTGCCAGCTTCCTGTGGTCACTGTTATTTTGATACAGATATTTCAAGGCCTTCCACATTTCATATGGAGTAACCTTCCCATGGGGGATCGAGACAATAAGTTGCCGAACTCCCTTTAACAAGATCCTTCTTGCCTTCGCAACATTCTTCTTACATGCTTCAATAAGTTGGGAATCTGCTACCGTGGGCTAGGGAATATCAGTATCAATGAATTCCTTCAGTCTGTTGTCCTCAATCATAGCCTCCATCCTTTCCTTCCATTTAATGTAATTCTAATTTCCCTCGAGTACATATTCGAGTCTCAATCCATTGAAATACATATTGATATGTTGTTTGATACCGAAGAATATATCTACAAATTCGAACCTAATCAAAACAAACTCTCTCTTCTCTTCTTAATGTGATTCCTAGCGCTATGATACTGTTAGTCATCAGTATTTTTGCCTGTTTTGATGACTAGATCCCTTGTATAGGTTTTCTAGAAACCAATCTCGATCAGTCAATTTTTCATCTAGAAAACCCCTTAAACAATTTTTTGTCTTCTTACCCCTCTCTTGCATACTGAGGTGGAAGTGTTCTTCAGTTTTCAGCCCTGCCCTAAATTAGAAAACCTTCCATGTCCATAACTTTCATAAGCCTAGTACATCTGATATCCAATTTCCCCTGCTTCACATAACTCACTATCAAACACAAGACAAGTTCCTACTCCTCTTTCACTGTTTATTTTTCCATCTGATGACTTGACTATATCTCAGAAATCCCTTACAAACTATGACAAAGTATCTAGGTCTAAGTGGTGGTGTTTAGGGAAAATACCTTGAGAAAACTATCTCCAAGTCAAAAACCCTGTTTTCAATATCATTCAGCCATCATTTCTTCTTATTTGTCAAAACAAAACCCTTGTCTATCCCTAGTTCATACACCATCAAAAGGTCACTGTGTTTTGTCTGAAGCAGAGCTCATAAAGTTTTAGATCCAAGAAGAAACAGAGAAAGAAGTTTTCCATTTCTGAAGAAAGATGATCATCTCAAACATTATCTTGATAATACATCAACAAGGCTCTCCAAAGATCAAATACATCTATCAATGCATCTCTACAAGGGTGTATAGATTGATAACAGTAAGCAGAGTGTGAGAAAAATAACACTTCAGGAAAATATTTCATGTTGTGGCAGTTACTATTGGAAATCAGAGAAAGTAAAGATTGTAAATAGAAAAGACCTATAGGATTAAAACTCAAAAGCGCCAAAAGGTCAAAAGTCCTCCATCATGGAAAATCCACACAAAGGTTGGATAATGTCTACCTCCAGTGCTTCATGCTAACTCTAATGGTATTTTTGCATTAGTTCCCAAACATGTGAGCCAACTCTACAAATCAGTCTTATGCAACCAACAATGATAGTCTTCTGGCAAAAATAACTTTAAATAAAATTAGGCATCATAGTGAAGATGTAAGAAGGAAAGCTGCTTCTTATACCTTACCATACACTTGGGCTCTAAAAGGCAGTCAAAGACAAATTCGTTGCACCTTATGAAAACACAGTCAAGGGAAAAAGAGTTGTTTCAAAGAAGCATAGCAGTGAGCGCTCACCATTTACAAAGCACATTATTTACTCCTAAAGATTCATAGTGATTTTATGCAAAAGAGATATACATTACAGACAGGTCCTCATAAAGCAAGAAGGCAGTATTTTCAAATGATTTCATCAATGATAAATGCCAAAGATTCACTTTTTCCTTCTACTCGGATTTTTCAAACAAACAGACAGAGGGCACAGTGTTGAGATGAATGAAGTTTCTTAGTATGTTCCCCTAAATATCTATGCAAAAGACATAGCACATGCATACAACTTGCTCAAAATAAAATCTCTAAATTATGTGTCAGAGATGATAGAAAAATTTGGTTTACAGTGCCTCCTCCAATAAAAAAGAAGGAGGAAAAAAAGCACTAGTTATCAAGAAGCCTCCTTAAAATCATTACACAGGGGGCAAACATTATAGTTTATCAAAAGTGCCTCCTTCAGTCATGAGCAGATGGCAGAAAGCACACATGAAAAGAACCTCTTTCACAAGTAAGTAGAGGGTTTATACAGTAAGTTTTGAAAAGCTTTGGTAATGGTGTTTGTATAGCCTCCTTCAAATAATAAGCCAGGGGCTAAAGTGTTGATAAAGAGGCCTCATTTGATTGGTAAACTGAGATAGACTAAGATCTGTCTGAAGGAACTTCTGCAACTGATAATAAAGGGAAATAAAACATTGTTAAAGATGCCTCCTCCAAGCTTATCTAAAAAAGATAAGTATAGGGAATTGTTTTTCTATAAGTCACCCTGTTTTTCAAAACACTAGGGCAAAAGGTGAGAATTTAAAAGGGATGGAAAATTCATAATTCAAAACATTTCAAAGAACTATAAAACCCTCAGAGGGTATTTTTCCCTATCACTATTTACTTGGAAAAAGAAGAGGTTTTGTTTTTGAAGTCTCGGGTGATTATCGTGCAAGATTTCAAGACGCGACACGCCTATGTTGAGGTACTACGCGCCTATAGCGGCCTACCGAAGACAATTTCAAGAGGCGTGACGCGCCTATAGATGGTCACGACGTGCCTGGATCCTCGCCCGACGTTCAATTTTTCGCACACGCTTAGGGCCCATCCTCCACGGTGCTCTGTCCATCTACTCACCCAAGTTCTTTGCCCACAACACACGGCCTTTGTCACCATTTGCTTGGGCCCTTGCCACTTTCTACCCAACCTTGTACGGCCCATTTGCCCACTTCCACACGACCCTCTATCGGCGTGCAATTATGCCCGGCCCAGTATGCAGAAGGCGCCCAGGTGCCCACAGAACAGTGCCAGGTTTTCAGCACCCCTTAAGAAGCTTTCAAAATTTGCAAATTTCTGAATTTTTGCAGAGGAGAAATTGGGCTCTGAAAGGCAGTCAAAGACAAATTCGTTGCACCTTATGAAAACACAGTCAAGGGAAAAAGAGTTGTTTCAAAGAAGAATAGAAATGAGCGCTCACCATTTACAAATCACATTATTTACTCCTAAAGATTCATAGTGATTTTATGCAAAAGAGATATACATTACAGACAGGTCCTCATAAAGCAAGAAGGCAGTATTTTCAAATGATTTCATCAATGATAAATGCCAAAGATTCACTTTTGCCTTCTACTTGGATTTTTCAAACAAACAGACAGAGGGAACAGTGTTGAGATGAATGAAGTTTCTTAGTATGTTCCCCTAAATATCTAAGCAAAAGACATAGCACATGCAGAAAAATTGTTCAAAATAAAATCTCTAAATGATGTGTCAGAGATGATAGAAAAATTTGGTTTACAGTGCCTCCTCCAATAAAAAAGAAGAAGGAAAAAAAGCACTAGTTATCAAGAAGCCTCTTTAAAATCATTACACAGGGGGCAAACATTATAGTTTATCAAAAGTGCCTCCTTCAGTCATGAGCAGATGGCAGAAAGCACACATGAAAAGAACCTCTTTCACAAGTAAGCAGAGGGTTTATACAGTAAGTTTTGAAAAGCTTTGGTAATGGCGTTTGTATAGCCTCCTTCAAATAATAAGCCCAGGGCTAAAGTGTTGATAAAGAGGCCTCATTTGATTGGTAAACTGAGATAGACTAAGATCTGTCTGAAGGAACTTATGCAATTGATAATAAAGGGAAATAAAAAATTGTTAAAGATGCCTCCTCCAAGCTTATCTAAAAAAGATAAGTACAGGGAATTGTTTTTCTATAAGTCACCCTGTTTTTGAAAACACTAGGGCAAAAGGTGAGAATTTAAAAGGGAGGGAAAATTCATAATTCAAAAAATTTCAAAGAACTATAAAATCCTTAGAGGGTATTTTTCCCTATCACTATTTACTTGGAAAAAGAAGAGGTTTTGTTTTTGAAGTCTCGGGTGATTATCGTGCAAGATTTCAAGACGCGACACGCCTATGTTGAGGCACTACGCGCCTATAGCGGCCTCCCGAAGACAATTTCAAGAGGCGTGATGCGCCTATAGATGGTCGTGACGCGCCTGGATCCTAGCCCGACGTTCAATTTTCCACACATGCCCATGGCCCATTCTCCACGGTGCTCTGTCCATCTACTCGCCCAAGTTCTTTGCCCACAACACACGACCTTTGTCACCATTTGCTTGGGCCCTTGCCACTTTCTACCCAACCTTGTACGGCCCATTTGCCCACTTCCACACGACCCTCTATCGGCGTGAAATTATGCCTGGCCCAGTGTGCAGAAGGTGCCCAGGTGCCCACAGAACAGTGCCAGGGTTTCAGCACCCCTTAAGAAGCTTTCAAAATTTGCAAATTTCTGAATTTTTGCAGAGGAGAAATTGTTCAAATACAGTTAAGGAGATTTCTAAAAAGGTACTTATGCTCTTTCACCTAATTTTATGTTTTAAAGACATAGAAGGAAGTCAGTTATCAGTAAATAGAAGAAAATCAGAGATTTTTAAAAAAGAGCAAGAAGACCTATTTGTTGGAAAAGGCTTGTTTGCAGAATGAGAAGAAAAAGAAAAAAAAGATAGTTTTTGAGAAGGGAGGCCTATTTTCAGTTTAAAGACTTGTTTTAAATGAATAGGCGAAAGAGGACACAGTCTTATAAAGAAAAAAGATAGATTTATTTTGAAGGTCTTTCTACTCAGTAACAAGGAAAAACACAGTTCTTAAGAAGGAAACTTATTTTCATTGAAAAAGAACTTATCTGCTAGCTAAGAAAAGATACAGTTCTTGAAAAAGGATCTATTTTCAGTTCATTTAAAAGACCTGTTTTGATAAGAGAGTGAAGGAAAGTCTAAACAACTATGCCTCCAAAGAAAGTCAACAAAGGGGGGTATCATAACCGGTTTGAGCCCACTACAACTTAGGAAATAAATGACACCCCTTCAGTTCTTTTCAGATTTCATGAGGTAGGGTGCCCTGATTTTTTCCAAAGAGTCCAAGAGGTCACCAATCACCCTCCCTTGACACAGTTGTTTACCCTAAGACTGCAAGGAGAACAGGTTCAGATTGCAGGCCTTGATTTTGTGCTCACTCCTAGATCAGTGTCAAAGGCAACCAAGATCCCTTACCTTGGTGAGAAATGGTTCAAACAAGCCTATTTGGACCTAAACCACTACAAGCCCTTCTTGAAGCTAGCTTATCAAAATGAATGCAAGGCTATCTTCCCTTTTTCTCACCTACTAAACAACTATGCTCCTCTAATGAAAGTCATCATGAAATACTTCACATGTGAGGGGAGATACTCTCGAGTCTATTCCTATCATGTCCGAATACTAATGAATTTCACTTGGACCCAGCTATTGAATCTCCCTTTCTTCCTCTGCAGAAGCATTGAAAAAATGGCCTCATTTGTTCAAAAGAAACCCCTTGCTCAACAGAATGCTAGCTTATTTCATCATTCTCTCATAAAGATTCTCATCCTCCATCAACTTGAACAAAAAGGAGTTCCTTGGGAATCCTTCATCTCCCATCCTAATTTCACCACTGCCTCTTCATCCCATGACCCATCTCTTGTGTCCTCCTCACCCTCCACTCACTATGTCTCCCCTTCATCTAGTCAATCTACCCCTCAAAAGAAAACATCACCCATGATTGATAGTGAAAAGGAAGAGTGCAGTGAAAGCAAACAAGAAGGTAGTGATGATGAGGAAATTAGTGACACTCAACAAAGTAGTGGGCATGAACCAAGTGACAATCAACAAAATAGTGACCATGAGCATACTAGTGATGGTGAAGAGAGCTAACCAAAGGATAAGGAAGCCAATGGCACTCAACAAAGTAGTGAGGATGAAGAACAAAGCAGCCCTAAGCAGTGCAGTGAACATGAGCATGGGGACAACCCACATACAGCTAGTGATGATGAAGAACAAACTGAAGAGCAGCAAGGTAGTGATGATGAGGAACAAAGGGAAGAGGTTAAAATAAGTGATGAGAAACAGAGTGACAGTCAGCATGAAAGCAATCAAAGAGACAATAAGCATAGTGACAATCAGCAACACAGTGATCATGAAGACAGTCCTCAAGGGGAAAGTGAGGAAATTAATGAAGGTGACAGCAAACAAGAAGGTAGTCCACAGACAGACAGTGAAGATAGTCAAGCAGTAAAAAGAGATGATAAAACTGGCAGCCCTAAAGAACATACTCTAAACAGCACTGATGAGTTTGAAAGCAACATACATCAAGAGGTTCAAAACAGTGATGAAGGTTAAGGTGGTAGCCATAAACAAACTCAAAACAGTGAGGAGGGTGAAAAAGGCAGTCCTAAAGACAGTCATGATAAAAGCAGAGGCAGTGAATATGATATATCTCAAGAGGACAAGGCACAAAACAATGAACAATCGAAGGGTGATAGCATGAAACAAAAAGAGCCAAACATCCCCAATGATAGTCAAGATCAAATCAAAGACAGTGAGCAAGGAAGCCAAAAAGAAGACAGTAAAAACATAGAGCATGAAGAGAGTTCTCAAAAGCATGTGCTAGGTGCCTCTCCTAGGCAAGGGGCCATGACTCTTTCTCCAAAAGTGGTGAAGCCTAAGACCACTAAATCTACAAAGAAGAAGACTATTCAAGCTGTAACTACAAATGTTACTAGAGCACTCCAGAGTAGAGGCAAACTGCCTAAGAAGAGTATTGTTGAATTTCCAAAGAGAACAAGAGCAAAGAAGTCTATCTAAAGCAAGGGCAAAGAAAAAGTTGAACAGCAGGAGAGAAACCATGAACAAGAAAGAGAGTTTGACATAATCCAAGTGGACAGTGATGAAGAAGATGACCGAATCAGAATTATAAACTCTCTTTTGCAAAACAGAGAAGCCCAAATCTAGGACTTAGAAACTGATCTAGAAAGGTCGAAGGACCTCATACACTTTCTACAAATGAAAAATAGACAAATGAGCGAGAAAATGGCAATCTATGAGGCCCGGGCATTCAAATACCAAAGGGAAGCATACAAATCACAAATCAAACTTGAAGAGTATATGGGAAAATTTGATGATATTGAGGAAGAAGAGAAACCAGCAAGAAAAAGGCCTAGGACTATTGGTCTTAGGAAAGCTTTGGAGAAACAAAGAGAAGAAGAAGCAGCCCTTGCTCGATCATATTCTCTCACACAATTGCTTGCCCAAGAGATAGAAAATGATAAAGAATCATGGTTTGAAAGAGAAAACAAGCATTTGGAGGAAAAATTAGACAAGGAAAACAAAGACTTGGGTTGGCAAAGGAATATGACCGGGAATTACAAAAAGTTAAATCAATTTTCCTGAAGGAAACTCAAGATTGCCCAAGAAATGCTCAAAACTACCTAAAGGAGGTGCCCAGTGAAAAAAGGGGAAAAATACATATCTAGGCTTTAAATCTTGGCTTCATCTTCCATGCATTCTTCTAGAAACCCATAAGGGGTTTGCTCACCAAAATTGAGCAATTTTGGACATGATCTTGTTTTTTGTGATTTTTAGGCCTAGTTGCACACTTTTATAGGCGCTGCCATGTTTTCTAGGAGCATCCATAGCTCATGAAAGTTAATTTTTTGGATGTATTAAATTTAGGGGCATATACTCACAAATTTTCAGATCAAAATAAGGTGTTTTTCTCCCCCCAAAGAGGCAAAAATCAGTCAAAATTCACCTTTCTGCCTCAAATATCAGCAAGTGAGACCCTCTTTGGTTTTTTTCACTCAGTCCACTTTTTGATAGACTTCTCGGGATCATTTTGAGAAAAATCAAGTATTTCTAGAAAGTAGACATCCATGGCTTTCCAACGAGCCATCACGGGCCTCGTTTCGACATAGGGAAGTCCCTCAAAAATCCTCTGCAAAACAAACTTTTTTTGTTGCTACGCTCCTGTAGGCTTTGCTGAAAAAGGCAGTTTTCTTAGGGTGGCCATCCAAATGTGCGTTAAGCTATTTTTAACTCTATGTCAGAGATTAAAAGTCAATTTTCTTACTATTTTAGGCTTAAATAGATATTTTGTGCCTTGGGCTTTGCAAAGCCTCAAGGACAAAATCATATATTTGTATTAGGCCAATGAGCTTCTAGATGCTCTTGTGAGCTTATCTACTCATTTCCTATATAACTTATGAAGACTCATTGTAAATTGTTGGAGATTTTAGAAGCAAAAATTGACATTTTGAAGAGCAATACATGGATATGAGCTTTGAAGAAGAAACTTGTTTATGAAGTGGATGATTTGCTTACTTGTCTAGATGATGGAGAGGTTTTGTGTGCAAGATTCCATGGCTTGGTGAATGGTATTATGTTTCTTATTTGTTATGTTTTCTTAGTTTCTCATATATGTTTTCATGCTTCTTGCTTGCTGTAGTTCAGTAAAGAATAACTTTGAGACATGCCCATGGAGGCACCTCAAACTTCCTGATTCATTACAACTTAAATGTTTTCATCTTTCTTGGTTATGTCAAAGAATTCCTAATTGCTCTTTGGTACCCTAAGAACTTGTTTTCAGTTTCATTAATGGTTATTATTTATGATGTCTAGTATGATTCACAGTATGCCCTGCTTACTCATAGATAATCAAAACTCCATTTCTGAAATCTCTCTCTAAATTATTGGTTGTTTAGTTAATTCAAAGAGGTCTTGTTTCGATCTTGCCCTTTGTCCATGCTTTGCAATCTTATTTCAAAGTTCCCGATAGCTCAAGATATGATGTTTAGGAGTTCCCTCTTCATAGTTTGAGTTGTTAGTTTATCTTATATGTTTTTTCTCAACCACTGAAGGTGATTTTCCCAAAGTTAGAGGGTCTTATACTTCTATGCATCACTTGATTGTTTATTTTCTGCATTTATTAGTTTGAGTTTCATTCATAGTGATTAATGGTTAGCCCTACCACATGAATGCTTTGCTTTTAAACTATTGATGCCTAAAATCTCTTTGTCTTGCACAACTTGATGTTCATTTCACTTCACAAACCACCCAAAAGATCCATTGACTATACTAAATTGGCCCTCCCACTCACCTTGTCTGTTGTCTAGGCATCCTTGGCTTTCATTTGACCCCATAGCCCTGTTGATTTGATAACTTATCTTTCATTGATGCCTACTTAATCGGTTTTCACCTCCAAACACTAAAACAAACAAACGTACTTAACAACTAGCCTAAAATCAAATATACTAAGCGAACAAGCTCACCTCCTTTGCTTCATAGAGAGAGCCCTCTCTGAGTCCAGGAAGGCTAGGTCCTAGGTCTCCAAAGCTTGGTCTGATGTTACCCTGTCATTTGGTTTACCAATCTGCCAAATTACGGGACTCCAACATAATGGCGATCACGGTGGGACCTTTCTGAGTTCATATTAATCTGAATATCTTTCAAGACTCACGGAAAACCCCTGTCAAACTGAGCATGCTATCCTATTGATCCATCCCACCGATCTCCAACATAATGGCGATCACGGTGTGACCTTTAGTCAAAAACATCCTAGGTATCCCTTAGGACCTCTCAAGATCTCAGTCAAACTTATAAAACTTAAGTGTTTTCTGAAGAGTAGAAACTAGCTCTCTCACCATCTTAGCAAAATGATGATTCAGCTATAGAACACTCTTACAAAGCTTAGGGCTACATATAGAAACTTAGAAAACCCCAAAAAACATCCCTAGATTGGTTTTTATTATCAGTTCTTGGTGGTGGACCATAAACACATATCTCTTCAAAACAAACTAAAATATCCACTTGTCAACTCCACAACTCTCAATAGACCTAAATACTCCACTCGAGGAAGAACTTGAAACATGACCAGTCATCCTAGAAAGAAAAAGCACTCAGGCCTTAGTTGGATTCAAGAAATTATTGTTTTTATCTATAACTATGTTCTATCCTACTTTGAGCCTGATCAAGAATACACTAATGAGATATACATTGATCATTGGAAAGATCTCAAACCTCGAAAAGCTAAGCCTCAAATTTCAGACCATAAGCAGACTTATACACCTGTGCTTACCCCAAATTCACCTATGGAAAACTTAGTGAAACATGAGCCTCATGCTACCTTTCCCACTCTGGCTGAAACCTCAAACAGTCATAAATCTCTTTTTACACTACCTATATCCACAAAGGTCCCAAAAATATACAAACCTATAGTTTTACCTCCCATATTCCAAGCCCTCTCTGCAAATCTTCAAAATAAATTACCCAGATTTGATGGAGAAAGCTCAAAAGTCACTGCTGAAGAACACATCCAAAATCTTGAGAATTTACTTGACCTTTTTGAAATAGAAGAAGATGATGTGCGTATTATAATGTTTGCCTTATCATTACAAGGAAAAATTAAGAGTTGGTTTAAGGAGCTTCCAGCTGCAAGAATTACCAATTTTCATCAGTTCACTCAAATCTTCCTAGATAGGTGGGTGGTCATGGGTAATAAAGTTCTCATCATAGAGGAATACAATCATTTAAAAAGACAACCAGTGGAGAAAATACAAGACTTTTCAGCCAGGTTCAATAAATTATACCATGCAATGCCTGCTAACATAAAGCCACCTCTCGGATGGGCTCTTTTGCGCTACCCAAGTTCTTTTGACCTAGAGATGCTTTTCCGGATAAGAGAAAGAGATCCTTTGACCCTGGAAGAAAGGAAAAGGATAGCAGTTGATGTGGAAGTCAACATACTAAATAGGGAGGCACAGCTAAGAATAATAGAGAAAGACAAATAAAATCAAGAGAGACCAATCTCTTCAGAGGAAAAGTTGGAAATATTGATAGATACATTCAGCAAACTGATGCATCTACTTGACAAGAAAAGAGAAAGGCACAAAGTTAAGGTTAATGCTGCTTATTCAAACCAACCTACACTTTTCCCTCAATAAGAACATACTCAACCATTACAATACAAGAATAACAAACAAAATGTGCCTAATGAGAAAGATGCAAATAAAAACATAGAGGAGTGCTCTAAAGAATCTATTAGCCATCTTGAAATCACAGAATCTGAAATGGAAGAAAAAAAAAAACCTGTAGGATCTCTACCTTTATACTTTGAGTCATATCAGTTCATACGAGAAAATTGGCCTACTAAGAATCTATCAGAGGCAACTCATGAATTCCATGCTAACTATCTCGAACATCACGAAGAGTTGGTTGAAGATGAAAACAATCAAGAAATGAAAAAGAACCTGTGGGATCTCTCTAAAGGCACAAGGGATGATTCATCATCTCTCGTAGGTGAGGCCCAAAAATACATTCATCCTCTTTATTGTAGTTATATCCAAAGAGAGATAAAAATACCTCCCTTTTTAACTGAAGAGGAGATAGATCAACTCATATACATGCAGATAGCCTCTAAAACTTCATATGACCAAATTTTTTTTGATCATTCTCCTGCTAATCTTGCATACCATAAGTCAAAAAATAGATTTGTAAATCAATTTGAAGAGAAACAATCTGATAGTCCAATATGTATGGTTGGTGACATTAATTATATTGATGATTCTCCAAGGTTTGATCAATATGTTGATAATGATGATGATTTCCAAATAGAAGCTAACTTTGCAAAGTACTCAACACTTGATTTTTGGGAGGAAGCTCAGTTTCATCAATTTGAGGAAGGTAACCAACCAATACATAGCAGCTATGACAATGATGAGGAAAGCTCAGAAAATTTGGAAGCAAATGAAGGCTTGAAAATTGATGATCACAAGAAAGTTGCTGCTCTTATTTGTTGGAAAGATTTGTTGCCAAAGGATATACCTACTCATCAACATGGTGACCTTCACACAGATTTCAGTCCACTTAATCAGAACACATCAACTTGGCAAGAATACTACACTACAATATATGATGAGTCTAACAGTGCAAGTGATCATGAGGAAGAGGAAAGGTTTCTTTTCCAAGAGAATCCCAAGCATAGCCAAATAAAAGGAGTAGCCCTGAATGGAGCTTATGTCTCAAATCCTCTAGATCAGATATTATTCCAAGATCCATTTTTTGTTTTCCTTGAGAAGTATGAGGGAGGAGTGTGTTCTACCATGAACAGTTTGTTGCAAATTGTGAGAAAATTTTTAAGCACTAATGTCAAAAAACAAGTGAAGTGGAAGTGGACTTTTGATTTCTTCAGCATCATGAAAGAACTGAACCAAGATCACCTGTGCAATCATCTACTTGGCTGGTTACATTGGAAAAGAGAGTTCACCAAATACATGTCTATCATGTATAGGTTAGATTAGGATAGATAGATAGGTGTGAAAAATCTGCTCAGCCTTGTGAGCATCTTTTTAGTCCTATATTGTTTGAAGAAAAAGTAAAAAAGAGAAAATACAAAAACAATAGGAAAAGTAGAAAAAGAGGACAGTTTCTAAAGCAATGGTACAACCCCATACCGAAAAAAAGTCATGCTGAAAGTGTGCAAGTCTAAATGCCACTACTAGTGCTCAAAATATATCTTGTTCAGTTATCTAGCCTAATCATAACTAGACATGTTTTAAATTGATTGCTGATAAGTTAGTGTTGGGTGTGGAGCCTGATTATCTTGTTTACTTTGTATCATAGCATTGGACCCTTGTACCTTAAAAGGGGCGGCAACGCCGCCCATAATTAATCGCTGCTGTGGGGGGTCCAGGGGGGGGGGGGGCGGCAGCACTTTTTGGAGCCCCCCGAACCTAAAAACAGATGTAAAATTTCTTTGTAAAAGTATAGTAATTTCTAGTCAATCTGGGCCGTTCATAGGTGGATGATCTGACGGTATAAGTTATGTTTAGATTAGGTTTTTTTTCCCTAGAAAGAAACCCCTCGCTTTTATGAGGGTATTGTATTGCGACTGTGTATAGTATGTGTATTCTCGGAGCGAGAAACAGAGAGGGAGACCGTGAGAAAGAACAGAGGATATTACATCGAATCTACTGTAGGTTTTGTCTCTTCATTTTTGCTGGATAATAAAAAGGAAGGACTGGCTGTTTGGGGTGGATGTAGCCCAAACTGGGTAAACCACGTATATCTGTGTCTCTCTAGTTTTATGTGTTTTGTGTGTTTTTATTTTCCGCATATTTTTATGTGTTGCATTTCTCTGTAATATTTAATTTTCTAACAGTTAGTAAAAGAAGTGATAGTCAAATTGTGTAAGCTTGACTTATCAATGAAAGTAGATTAGGAAAAGATACTGGTTCCACATGCTCAAAACAGAACCAAAGAGGAAAGCAGGGATGAAAAACAAACTATGTATCCTAGCCCTGATTTTTCTAAATCTCATTTTGTGCGAAAATAATGTTTGTGTGCAACTTGTCTTTTATGCCACAAACACATGACAAATCAGACCATCTAATCCTGATTTGGTCATTTTTCAATTTAATGTTTGAGATTAGTGAATGAAATCCTGTCAAACATCTTAATCTTGATAGTCGATCTAGCGTAGGTAGAGAATCAAAGGAGTTCATCAGTTTTATCTAAACTCCCGGAGGATATAAGTGTAGAATTAGATATTTTTTCTGTTTTCAAAAAATATCATGTCAAAGGTTTGCTAGTTCAAATGCACCTAAAGAAGAAAAAATGCTAGGAAATATAGCTGGGTAGGTAGAGATGAGGTTGATGCTAATCATGCTGTAAATTTGTCAAAGAACATCATTTTAAGAAATAACATCAAGGAAAAGAGAAATTTGCACCAATGGATGAGGCACTGGTCTTCACAAGCCCGAGATCTGCAGTTCTGGACACCTCCTGAAAAGGAGCTACCCTCCCCAAATGGAGCCATTGTTATTCATCAGTATTTTTTCCTGTTTTGATGACTAGATCCCTTGTCTAGTTTTTCTAGAAACCAATCTCGATCAGTCAATTTGTCATCTAGAAAACTCCTCAAACATTTTTTTTTCTTCTTACCCCTTTCTTGCATACTGAGGTGGAAGTGGTCTTCAGTTTTCAGCCCTGCCCTACATCAGCAAACCTTCCCTGTCCATAACTGTCATAAGCCTAGTACATATGATATCCAATTTCCCCTGCTTCACATAACTCACTATCAAACACAAGACAAGTGGCTACTCCTCTTTCACTATTTATTTTTCCATCTGATGACCTGACTATATCTTAGAAATCCCTTACAAACTATGACAAAGTCTCTAGGTCTAAGTGGTGGTGTTTAGGGAAAATACCTTGAGAAAACTATCTCCAAGTCAAAAACCTTGTTTTCAATATCAGTCAACCATCATTTCTTATTAGTTGTCAAAACAAAACCCTTGTCTATCCCTAGTTCATACACCATCAAAAGGTCACTGTATTTTGTCTCAAGCAAAGCTCAGAATGTTTCAAATCCAAGAAGAAATAAAGAAAGAAGTTTTCCATTTCTGAAGAAAGATGATCATCTCAAACATTATCTTGATAATACATTAGCAAGGCTCTCCAAGTATCAAAGAAATCTATCAATGCATCTCTACAGGGGTGTATAGATTGATGACAGTAAGTAGAGTGTGAGAAAAAGAACACTTTAGTAAAATATTTCATGTTGTGGCAGTTACTATTGGAAATCAGAGAAAGTGCAGATTGTAAAGAGAAAAGACCTACAGGATTCAAACTCAAAAGCGCCAAAAGGTCAAAATTCCTCCATCATGGAAAATCCACATAAAGGTTGGATAATGTCTACCTCCAGCGCTTCATGCTAACTCTAATGGTATATTTGCATTAGTTCCCAAACATGTGAGCCAGCTCTACAAATCAGTCTTATGCAACCAATAGTGATAGTCTTCTGGAAAAAAGAACTTTAAAGCAAACTAGGCATCATAGTGAAGATGTAAGAAGGAAAG
The DNA here is from genome assembly GCA_034641835.2 of Pinus albicaulis. Taxonomy (NCBI): domain Eukaryota; kingdom Viridiplantae; phylum Streptophyta; class Pinopsida; order Pinales; family Pinaceae; genus Pinus; species Pinus albicaulis. Next base: position 16,181,874 of record MU968493.1, read on the forward strand.
CTACTTCTTATACCTTACCATACACTTGGGCTTTGAAAGGCAGTCAAAGACAAATTCGCTGCACCTTATGAAAACACAGTCAAGCGAAAAAGAGTTGTTTCAAAGATGCATAGTAGTGAGCGCTCACCATTTACAAAGCACATTATTTACTCCTGAAGATTCATAGTGATTTTATGCAAAAGAGATATACATTACAGACAGGTCCTCATAAAGCAAGAAGATAGTATGTTCAAATGATTTCATCAATGATAAATGCCAAAGATTCACTTTTGCCTTCTATTTGTATTTTTCAAACAAACATATAGAGGGCATAGTGTTGAGATGAATGAAGTTTCATAGTATGTTCCCCTAAATATCTAAGCAAAAGAAATAGCACATGCAGACAACTTGTTCAAAATAAAATCTCTAAATTATGTGTCAGAGATGATAGAAAACTTTGGTTTACAGTGCCTCCTCCAATCAAAAAGAAAAAGGCAAAAAATCACTAGTTATCAAGAAGCCTCCTTAAAATCATTACACAGGGGGCAAACATTACAGTTTATCAAAAGTGCCTCCTTCAGTCATGAATAGATGGCAGAAAGCACACATGAAAAGAACCTCTTTCACAAATAAGAAAAGGATTTATACAGTAAGTTTTGAAAAGCTTTAGTAATGGTGTTTGTATAGCCTCCTTCAAATAATAAGCCCAGGGCTAAAGTGTTGATAAAGAGGCCTCATTTGATTGGTAAACTGAGATAGACTAAGCTCTGTCTGAAGGAACTTCTGCAACTGATAAGAAAGGGAAATAACACAGTGTTAAATATGCCTCCTCCAAGCTTATCTGAAAAATTTAAGTACAACCTGGAATTTTTTTTCTATAAGTCACCCTGTTTTTCAAAACACTAGGGAAAAAGGTGAGAATTTAAAAGGGAGGGAAAATTCATAATTTAAAAAATTTCAAAGAACTATAAAATCCTCAGAGGGTATTTTTCCCTATCACTGTTTACTTTGCAAAAGAAGAGGTTTTGTTTTTGAAGTCTCGGGTGATTATCGTGCAAGATTTCGAGACGCGACGCGCCTGTGTTGAGGCGCTACGTGCCTGTAGCGGCCTCCCAAAGATAATTGAAAGAGGCGCGATGCGCCTGTAGATGGTTGCGACGTGTCTAGATCCTCGCCCGACATTCAATTTTCCGCACACGCCCATGGCCCATCCTACATGGTGCTCTGCCCATCTACTCGCCCAAGTTCTTTGCCCACAACACACGGCCTTTGTCACCATTTGCTTGGGACCTTGCCACTTTCTACCAAACCTTGCACGACCCATTTGCCCACTTCTACACGACCCTCTACCGGCGTGCAAGTCTGCCTGGCCCAATGTGCAGAAGGTGCCTGGGCACCCACAAAACAGTGCCAGGGTTTTCAGCACCCCTCAAGAAGCTTTCAAAAATTGCAAATTTCTGAATTTTTGCAGAGGTGAAATTGTTCAAATACAGTCAAGGATATTTCTAAAAAGTTACTTATGCTCTTTCACATACTTTTATGTTTTAAATACATAGAAGGAAATCAATAATCAGTAAATAGAAGAAAATCAGTGATTTTTAAAAAAGAGCAAGAAGACCTATTTGTTAGAAAAGGCTTGTTTGCAGAATGAGAAGCAAAAAACAAAAAAAGACAGTTTTTGAGAAAGGAGGCCTATTTTCAGTTTAAAGACTTTTTTTAAATGAATAGGTGAAAGAGGACACAGTCTTATAAAGAAAAAAGATAGATTTATTTTGAAGGTCTTTCTACTCAGTAATAAGGAAAAACACAGTTCTTAAGAAGGAAACTTATTTTCATGGAAAAAGAACTTGTCTGCTAGCTAAGAAAAGATACAGTGCTTGAAGAAGGGATCTATTTTCAGTTCATTTAAAAGACCTATTTTGATAAGAGAGTGAAGGAAATTCTAAACAACTATGCCTCCAAAGAAAGTCAACCGGTATCATAACCGGTTTGAGCCCACTACAACTCAGGAAATAAATGACTCCCCTTAAGTTCTTTTCAGCTTTCATGAGGTAGGGTGCCTTGATTTTTTCCAAAGAGTCCAAGAGGTCACCAATCACCCTCCCTTGACACAGTTTTTTGCCGTAAGACTGCAAGGAGAACATGTTCACATTGCAGGCCTTGATTTTGTGCTCACTCCTAGATCAGTGTCAAAGGCAACCAAGATCCCTTACCTTGGTGAGAAATGGTTCAAACAAGCCTATTTGGACCTAAACCACTACAAGCCCTTCTTGAAGCCAGCTTATCAAAATGAATGCAAGGCTATCTTCCCTTTTTCTCACCTACTAAATAACTATGCTCCTCTAATGAAAGTCATCATGAAATACTTCACATTTGAGGGGAGATATTCTCGAGTCAATTCCTATCATGTCTGACTGCTGATGCATTTCACTCAGACCCGGCTATTGAATCTCCCTTTCTTCCTCTGCAGAAGCATTGAAAAAATGGCCTCATTTGTTCAAAAGAAACCCCCTGCTCAACAGAAAGCTAGCTTATTTCATCATTCTCTCATAAAGATTCTCATCCTCCATCAACTTGAACAAAAAGGAGTTCCTTGGGAATCCTTCATCTCCCATCCTAATTTCACCACTGCCTCTTCATCCCATGGCCCATCTCTTTTGTCCTCATCTCCCTCCACTCACTATGTCTCCCCTTCATCTAGTCAATCTACCCCTCAAAAGAAAACATCACCCATGATTGATAGTGAAAAGGAAGATTGCAGTGAAAGCAAACAAGAAGGTAGTAATGATGAGGAACTTAGTGATACTCAGCAAAGTAGTGGGCATGAACCAAGTGACAATCAATAGAATAGTGACCATGAGCATACTAGTAATGGTGAAGAGAGCTCACTAAAGGATAAGGAAGTCAGTGGCAGTCAACAAAGTAGTGAGGATGAAGAACAAAGTAGCCCTAAGCAGAGCAGTGAACATGAGCATGGGGACAACCCAAATACAACTAGTGATGATGAAGAAAAAACTGAAGAGCAGCAGGGTAGTGATGATGATGAATAAAGGGGAGAGGTTAAAAGCAGTGATGAGAAACATAGTGACAGTCAGCATGAAAGAAATCATAGAGACAGTAAGCATAGTGACAATTAGCAGCACAGTGATCATGAAGACAGTCCTCAAGGGGAAAGTGAGGAGAGTAATGAAGGTGATAGCAAACAAGAAGGCAGTCCACAGATAGGCAGTGAAGATAGTCAAGCAACAAAAAGAGATGATAAAAATGACAGCCCTAAAGAACATACTCTAAACAACACTGATGAGTTTGAAAGAAACATACATCAAGAGGTTCAAAACAGTGACGAAGGTGAAGTTGGCAACTCTAAACAAACTCAAAACAGTGAGGAGGGTGAAAAAGGCAGTCCTAAAGACAGTCATGATAAAAGCAGAGGCGGTGAACATGATAGCTCTCAAGAGGACAAGGCACAAAAAAGTGAACAATATAAGGGTGATAGCATGAAACAAAAAGAGCCAAACAACCCCAATGATAGTCAATATCAAATCAAAGACAGTGAACAAGGCAGCCAAAAAGAAGACAGTAAAAACATAGAGCATGAAGAGAGTTCTCAAAAGAATGTGCTAGCTGCCTCTCCTAGGCAAGGAGCCATGACTCTTTCTCCAAAAGTGGTGAAGCCTAAGACCACTAAATCTACAAAGAAGAATACTATTCAAGCTGTAACTACAAATGTTACTATAGCACTCCGCAGTAGAGGTAAACTGCTTAAGAAGAGTATTGTTGAATTGCCAAAGAGAACAAGAGCAAAGAAGTCTATCCAAAGCAAGGGCAAAGAAAAAGTTGAATAGCAGGAGAGAGCCATGAACAAGAAAGAGAGTTTGAAATAATCCAAGTGGACAGTGATGACGAAGATGACCAAATCAAAATTCTAAACTCTCTTTCCCAAAACAGAGAAGCCCAAATCCAGGACTTAGAAACTGATCTAGAAAGGTCGAAGGACCTCATACACTTTCTACAAATGAAAAATAGACAGATGAGCGGGAAAATGGAAATCTAGGAGGCCCGGGCATTCAAATACCAAAGGGAAGCATACAAAGCATAAGTCAAACTTGAAGAGTATATGGGAAAATTTGATGATATTGAGGAAGAAAAGCAACCAGCAAGGAAACTCAAGATTGCCTAAGAAAAGCTCAAAATTGCCCAAAGGAGGCGCCCAGTGAAAAAATGGGAAAAATACATATCTAGGCTTGGAATCTTGGCTTCGGCTTCCTTGCATGCTTCTAAAAATCCATAAGGGGTTTGCTCACCAAAATTGAGCAATTTTGGACATGATCTTGTTTTTTGTGATTTTTAGGCCTAATTGCACATTTTTCTAGGCACTGCCATGTTTTCTAGGAGAATCCACAGCTCATGAAAGTTATTTTTTTGGATGTATTAAATTTAGGGGCATATAATCACAAATTTTCAGATCAAAAGAAGGTGTTTTAGTCCCTCAAAGAAGCAAAAATCAGTCAAAATTCACCTTTCTGCCTCAAATATCAGCAAGTGAGACCCTCCTAGGTTTTTGTCACTCAGTCCACTTCTTGAAAGACTTTCAGGGATCATTTTGAGAAAAATAAAGTAGTTCCAGAAACTATACATCCATGTATTTCCAACGAGCCATCACGGGCCTCGTTTCGACATCGGGAATTCCCTCAAAAATCCTCTGCAAAACATATTTTTTTCTGCTGCTATGCTCCTGTAGGATTTTGCTGAAAAAGACAGTTTTCTGAGGGTGGCCATCAAAATGTGCATTAAGCTATTTTTAACTCTATGTCAGAGATTAAAAGTCAATTTTCTTACTATTTTAGTCTTAAATAGATATTTTTGAAGATATTTTATGCCTTGGGCTTTGCAAAGCCTCAAGGACAAAATCAGATATTTGTATTAGGCCAATGAGCTTCTAGATGCTCTTGTGAGCTTATCTACTCATTTCCTATATAACTTATGAAGACTCATTGTAAATTGTTGGAGGTTTTAGAAGCAAAAATTGACATTTTGAAGAGAAATACATGGATATGAGCTTTGAAGAAGAAACTTGTTTATGAAGTGGATGATTTGCTTACTTGTCTAGATGATGGAGAGGTTTTGTGTGCAGGATTCCATGGCTTGGTGAATGGTATTGTGTTTCTTATTTGTTATGTTTTCTTAGTTTATCATATATGTTTTCATGCTTCTTTCTTGCTGTAGTTCAGTAAAGAATAAATTTTTAGACATGCCCATGGAGGCACCTCAAACTTCCTGATTCATTACAACATAAATGTTTTCATCTTTCTTGGTTATGTCAAAGAATTCTTAATTTCTCTTTGGTACCCTAAGAACTTGTTTTCAGTTTCATTAATGGTTATTATTTATGCTGTCTAGTATGATTCATGGTGTGCCCTGCTTACTTATAGCTAATCAAAACTCCATTTCTGAAATCTCTCTCTAAATTATTAGTTGTTTAGTTAAGTCAAAGAGGTCTTGTTTCGATTTTTCCCTTTGTCCATGCTTTGCAATCTTATTTCAAAGTTCCCGATAGCTCAAGATATGATGTTTAGGAGTTCCCTCTTCATAGTTTGAGTTGTTATTTTATCTTATATGTTTTTTCTCAACCACTGAAGGTGATTTTCCCAAAGTTAGAGGGTCTTATACTTCTATGCATCACCTGATTGTTTATTTTCTACATTTATTATTTTGAGTTTCATTCATAGTGATTAATGGTTAGCCCTACCACATGAATGCTTTTCTTTTAAACTATTGATGCCTAAAATATCTTTTTCTTGCACAACTTGATGTTCATTTCACTTCACAAACCACCCAAAAGATCCATTGACTATACTAAATCGGCCCTGCCACTCAAATTGTTTGTTGTCTAGGCATCCTTGGCTTTCATTTGACCCCATAGCCCTGTTGATTTGATAACTTATCTTTCATTGATGCCTACTTAATCGGTTTTCACCTCCAAACACAAAAACAAACAAACGTACTTAACAACTAGCCTAAAATAAAATATACTAAGCAAACATGCTCACATCCTTCGCTTCATAGAGATATCCCTCTCTGAGTCTAGGAAGGCTAGGTCCTAGGGCTCCAAAGCTTGGTCTGATGTTACCCTGTCATTTGGTTTACCAATCTGCCAAATTACGGGACTCCAATATAATGGCGATCATGGTGGGACCTTTCTGAGTTCATATTAATCTAAATATCTTTCAAGACTCACAGAAAACCCATGTCAAACTGAGCATGCTATCCTATTGATCCATCCCACCACTCTCCAACATAATGGCGATCACGGTGGGACCTTGAGTCAAAAACATCCTAGGTATCCCTTAGGACCTCTCAAGATCTTGGTCAAACTTAGAAAGCTTAAAGTGTTGTCTGAAGAGTAGAAACTAGCTCTCTCACCATCTAAGCAAAATGATGATTCAGCTATAGAACACTCTTACAAAGCTTAGGGCTACATATAGATTCTCAGAAAACCCCAAAAAACATCCCTAGATTGGTTTTTTTATCAGTTATTGTTGGTGGACCATAAACACATATCTCTTCAAAACAAACTAAAATATCCCCCTGGCGACTCCACAACTCTCAATAGACCTAAAGACTCCACTGGAGGAAGAACCTGAAACATGACCAGTCATCCTAGAAAGAAAAAGCACTCAAGCCTTAGTTGGATTCAAGAAATTATTGTTTTTATCTATAACTATGTTCTATCCTACTTTGAGCCTAATCAAGAATACACTGATGAGATCTACATTGATCATTGGAAAGATCTCAAACCTCGAAAATCTAAGCCTCAAATTTCATACCATGAGCAGACTTATACACCTGTGCTTACCCCAGATTCACCTATGGAAAACTTAGTGAAACATGAGCCTCATGCTACCTTTCCCACTCTGGCTGAAACCTCAAATATTCATAAATCTCTTTTTACACTACCTATATCCACAAAGGTCCCAAAAAGATACAAACATCTGGTTTTACCTCCCATCTTCCAAGCCCTCCCTGCAAATCTTCAAAATAAATTACCCAAATTTAATGGAGAAAGCTCAAAAGTCACCGCTGAAGAACACATCCAAAATCTTGAGAATTTACTTGACCTTTTTGAAATAAAATAAGATGATGCACGTATTATAATGTTTGCCTTATCATTACAAGGACAAATTAAGAGTTGGTTTAAGGACCTTCTAGCTGCAAGCATTACCAATTTTCATCAGTTCACTCAAATCTTCCTAGATATGTGGGTGGTCATGGGTAATAAAGTTCTCATCATAGAGGAATACAATCATTTAAAAAGACAACCAGGGGAGATAATACAAGACTTTTCAGCCAGGTTCAATAAAGTAAACCATGCAATGCCTGTTAACATAAAGCCACCCCTCCGATGGGCTCTTTTGCACTACCCAAGTTCTTTTGACCCAGAGATGGTTTTCCAGATAAGAGAAAGAGATCCTTTGACCCTGGAAGAAATGCAAAGGATAGAATTTGATGTGGAAGTCAACATACTAAATAGGGAGGCACAACTAAGAATAATAAAGAAAGACAAAGAAAATCAAGAGAGACCAATCTCTTCAGAGGAAAAGTTGGAAATATTGATAGATACATTCAGCAAATTGATGCATCTACTTGACAGGAAAAGTGAAAGGCACAAAGTTAAGGTTAATGCTGCTTATTCAAACCAACCTACACTTTTCCCTCAGGAAGAACATACTAAACCATTACAAGACAAGAATAACAAACAAAATGTGCCTAATGAGAAATACACAAATAAAAACATAGAGGAGTGCTCTAAAGAATCTATCAGCCATCTTGAAATCACAAAATCTGAAACGGAAGAAAAAAAAATAACCTGTAGGATCTCTACCTTTATGCTTTGAGTCATTTCAGTTCATACGAGCAAATTGGCCTTCTAAGAATCTATCAGAGGCAACTCATGAATTCCATGCTAACTATCCCAAACATCACGAAGAGTTGGTTGAAGATGAAAACAATCAAGAAATGAAAAAGAACCCGTAGGATCTCTCTAAAGGCCCAAGTGATGATTCATCATCTCTCGTAGGTGAGGCCAAAAAATACATTCATCCTCTTTATTGTAGTTATATCCAAAGAGAGATAAATATGCCTCCCTTTTTAACTGAAGAGGATATAGATCTACTCATAAACATGCAGACAACCTCTAAAACTTCATATGACCAAAAATTTTCTAATCATTCTCCTACTAATCTTGCATACCGTCAGTCAAAAAATAGATTTGTAAATCAATTTGAAGAGAAACAATCTGATAGTCCAATATGTATGGTTGGTGACATTAATTATATTGATGATTCTCCAAGGTTTGATCAATATGTTGATAATGATGATGATTTCCAAACAGAAGCTAACTTTGCAAAGTACTCAACACTTGATTTTTGGGAGGAAGCTCAGTTTCATCAATTTGAGGAAGGTAACCAACCAATACATAGCAGCTATGACAGTGATGAGGAAAGCTCAGAAAATTTGGAAGCAAATGAAGGCTTGAAATTGATGATCACAAGAAATTTTCTGCTCTTATATCTTGGAAAGATTTGTTGCCAAAGATTATCCCTACTCATCAACATGGTGACCTTCACACAGATTTCAGTCCACTTAATCAGAACACATCAACTTGGCAAGAAGACTACACTGCAATATATGATGAGTCTAACAGTTCAAGTGATCATGAGGAAGAGGAAAGTTTTCTTTCCCAAGAGAATCCCAAGCATAGCCAAATAAAAGTAGTCCTGAATGGAGCTTATGTCTCAAATCCTCTAGATCAGGTATTATTCCAAGATCCATTTGTTGTTTTCCTTGAGAAGTATGAGGGAGGAGTGTGTTCTACCATGAAAAATTTGTTGCAAAGTGTGAGAAAATTTTTAAGCACTACTGTCCGAAAACAAGTGAAGTGGAAGTGGCCTTTTGATTTCTTCAGCATCATGAAAGAATTGAACCAAGATCACCCGTGCAATCATTTACTTGACTGGTTACATTGGAAAAGAGAGTTTACCAAATAAATGTTTATCATGTATAGGTTAGATTAGGATAGATAGATAGGTGTGAAAAATAAGCTCAGCCTTGTGAGCATATTTTTAGTCCTATATTGTTTGAAGAAAAAGTAAAAAACAGAAAATAAAAAAACAATAGGAAAATTAGAAAAAGAGGGCAGTTTCTAAAGCAATGGTACATCCCCATACCAAAAAAATAGTCATGCTGAAAGTGCGCAAGTCTAAATGCCACTACTAGTGCTCAAAAGATATCTTGTTCAATTATCTAGCCTAATCATAACTGGACATGTTTTAAATTGATTGCTATAAGCTAGTAAAAGAAGTGATAGTCAAATTGTGTAAGCTTGACTTATCAATGAAAGTAGATTAGGAAAAGATACTGGTTCCACATGCTCAAAATAGAACCAAAGAGGAAAGCAGGGATGAAAAACAAACTATGTATCCTAGCCCTAATTTTTCTAAATCTCATTTTGTGTGAAAATAATGTTTGTGTGCAGCTTGTCTTTTATGCCACAAACACATGACAAATCAGACCATCTAATCCTGATTTGGTCATTTTTCAATTTCATGTTTTAGATTAGTGAATGAAATCCTGTCAAATAGCTTAATCTTGACAGGAGATCTAGCGTAGGTAGAGAATCAAAGGAGTTCATCAGTTTAATCTGAACTACCAAAGGATATAAGTGTAGAATTAGATCGTTTTTCTGTTTTCAAAAAATATCATCTCAAAGGGTTGCTAGTTCAAATGCACCTAAGAAGAAAAAATTCTAGGAAATATAGCTGGGTAGGTAGAGATGAGGTTGATACTAATCATGCTGTAAATTTGTCAAAGAACATCATTTTCAGGAATAACATCAAGGAAAAGAGAAATTTGCACCAATGGATGAGGCACTAGTCTTCACAAGCCCGAGATCTGTAGTTCTGGACACCTCCTGAAAATGAACTGCCCTCCCCAAATGGAGCCACTGTTAATCATCATTATTTTTTCCTGTTTTGATGACTAGATCCCTTGTCTAGGTTTTCTAGAAACTAATCTCGATCAGTCAATTTGTCTTCTAGAAAACCCCTTAAACATTTTTTTGTCTTCTTACCCCTCTCTTTCATACTAAGGCGGAAGTGGTATTCAGTTTTCAGCCCTAAATCAACAAACCTTCCCTGTCCATAACTATCATAAGCCTAGTACATCTGATATCCAATTTCCCCTGATTCACATAACTCACTATCAAACACAAGGCAAGTGCCTACTCCTCTTTCACTGTTTATTTTTCCATCTGATGACCTGACTATATCTTAGAAATCCCTTACAAACTATGACAAAGTCTCTAGGTCTAAGTGGTGGTGTTTAGGGAAAATACCATGAGAAAACTATCTCCAAGTAAAAAACCATGTTTTCAATATCAGTCAGCCATCATTTCTTCTTATTTGTCCAAAAAAAACCCTTGTCTATCCCTAGTTCATACACCATCAAAAGGTCATTGTGTTTTGTCTCAAGCAGAGCTCAGAAAGTTTCAGATCCAAGAAGAAATAGAGAAAGAATTTTTCCATTTCTGAAGAAAGATGATCATCTCAAACATTATCTTGATAATACATCAGCAAGGCTCTCCAAAGATCAAAGACATCTATTAATGAATCTCTGCAAGGGTGTATATATTGATGATAGTAAGTAGAGTGTTAGAAAAAGAACACTTTAGGAAAAGATTTCATGTTGTGGCAATTACTATTGGAAATCAGAGAAAGTGGAGATTGTAAAGATAAAAGACCTACAGGATTCAAACTCAAAAGCACCAAAAGGTCAAAAGTCCTCCATCATGGAAAATCCACACAAAGGTTGGATAATTTCTACCTCCAGCGCTTCATGCTAACTCTAATGGCATTTTTGCATTAGTTCCCAAACATGTGAGCCAGCTCTACAAATCAGTCTTATGCAACCAACAGTGATAGTCTTCTGGCAAAAATAACTTTAAAGAAAATTAGGCATAATAGTGAAGATGTAAGAAGGAAATCTGCTTCTTATACCTTACCATACACCTGGGCTCTAAAAGGCAGTCAAAGACAAATTCGCTGCACCTTATGAAAACACAATCAAGGGAAAAAGAGCTGTTTCAAAGATGCATAGCAGTGAGCGCTCACCATTTACAAAGCACATTATTCACTCTTGAAGATTCACAGTGATTTTATGCAAAAGAGATATACATTACAGACAGGTCCTCATAAAGCAAGAAGACAGTATGTTCAAATGATTTCATCAATGATAAATGCCAAAGATTCACTTTTGCCTTCTATTTGTATTTTTCAAACCTACAAACAGAGAGCACAGTGTTGAGATGAATGAAGTTTCATAGTATGTTCCCCTAAATATCTGAGCAAAAGACATATCACATGCAGACAACTTGTTCAAAATAAAATCTCTAAATGATGTGTCAGAGATGATAGAAAACTTTGGTTTACAGTGCCTCCTCCAATGAAAAAGAAAAAGGAAAAAAACCAGTAGTTATCAAGAAGTCTCCTTCAAATCATTACACAGGGGGCAAAAATTACAGTTTATCAAAAGTGTCTCCTTCAGTTATGAGCAGATGGCAGAAAGCACACATGAAAATAACCTCTTTCACAAATAAGCAGAGGGTTTATACAGTAAGTTTTGAAAAGCTTTGGTAATGGTGTTTGTATAGCCTCCTTAAAATAATAAGCCCAGGGCTAAAGTGTTGATAAAGAGGCCTCATTTGATTGGTAAAATGAGATAGACTAAGCTTTGTCTGAAGGAAATTTTGTAACTGATAAGAAAGGGAAATAACATAGTGTTAAAGATGCCTCCTCCAAGCTTATCTGAAAAAGATAAGTACATGGAATTGTTTTTCTATAAGTCACCCTGTTTTTCAAAACACTAGGGCAAAAGGTGAGAATTTAAAAGGGAGGGAAAAGTCATAATTTAAAAAATTTCAAAGAACTATAAAACCCTCAGAGGTTATTTTTCCCTATCACTATTTACTTGGTAAAAGAAGAGGTTTTGTTTTTGAAGTCTCGGGTGATTATCGTGCAAGATTTCAAGATGCGACGCGCCTGTAGCGGCCTCCCAAAGACAATTGCAAGAGGCATGATGTGCCTTTAGATATTCGCGACGTGCCTGGTCCTTTCCCGACATTCAATTTTCCGCACATGCCCATGGCCCATCCTGTACGGTGCTCTGCCCATCTACTCGCCCAATTTCTTTGCCCACAATACACGGCCTTTGTCACCATTTTCCTGGGCCCTTGCCACTTTCTACCCAACCTTGCACGGCCCATTTTCCCACTTCTACATGACCCTCTATTGGCGTGCAATTATGCCCGACCCGACGTGCAGAAGGCACTCAGGTGCCCATAGAACAGTGCCAGGGTTTTCAGCACCCCTCAAGAAGCTTTCAAAAATTGCAAATTTCTGAATTTTTGCAGAGGAGAAATTGTTCAAATACAGTCATGGAGATTTCTAAGAAGGTACTTATGCTGTTTCACATAATTTTATGTTTGAAAGACATAGAAGGAAGTCAATAATCAGTAAATAGAAGAAAATAAGTGATTTTAAAAAAAGAGCAACAAGACCTATTTGTTGGAAAAGGCCTGTTTGCAGAATGAGAAGCAAAAAACAAAAAAAAGATATTTTTTGAGAAGGGAGGCCTATTTTCAGTTTAAAGACTTGTTTTAAATAAATAGGTGAAAGAGGACACAGTCTTATAAAGAAAAATAACAGATTTATTTTGAAGGTCTTTCTATTCAGTAACAAGGAAAAACACAGTTCTTAAGAAGGAAACTTATTTTCATTGAAAAAGAACTTGTCTGCTAGCTAAGAAAAGATACAGTGCTTGAAGAAGGGATCTATTTTCAGTTCATTTAAAAGACCTGTTTTGATAAGAGAGTGAAGGAAAGTCTAAACAACTATGCCTCCAAAGAAAGTCAACAAAGGGGGGTATCATAACTGGTTTGAGCCCACTACAAATCAATAAATAAATGGCTCCCCTTCAGTTCTTTTTAGCTTTCATGAGGTAGGGTGCCTTGATTTTTACCAAAGAGTCCAAGAGGTCACCAATCACCCTCCCTTGACACAGTTTTTTTCCCTAAGACTGCAAGGAGAATAGGTTCACATTGCATGCCTTGATTTTGTGCTCACTCCTAGATCAGTGTCAAAGGCAACCAAGTTCCCTTACCTTGGTGAGAAATGGTTCAAACAAGCCTATTTGGACCTAAACCACTACAAGCCCTTCTTGAAGGAAGCTTATCAAAATGAATGCAAGGTTGTCTTCCCTTTTTCTCACCTACTAAATAGCTATGCTCCTTTAATGAAAGTCACATGAAATACTTCAAATGTGAGGGGAGATATTCTTGAGTCTATTCCTATCATGTCCGATTGCTGATGCATTTCACTCGGACCCCGCTATTGAATCTCCCTTTCTTCCTCTGCAGAAGCATTGACAAAATGGCCTCATTTGTTCAAAAGAAACCCCCTGCTCAACAAAAAGCTAGCTTATTTCATCATTCTCTCATAAAGATTCTCATCCTCCATCAACTTGAACAAAAAGGAGTTCCTTGGGAATCCTTCATCTCCCATCCTAATTTCACCACTGCCTCTTCATCCCATGGCCCATCTCTTGTGTCCTCCTCACCCGCCACTCACTATGTCTCCCCTTCATCTAGTCAATCTACCCCTCAAAAGAAAACATCACCCATGATTGATAGTGAAAAGGAAGTGTGCAATGAAAGAAAACAAGAAGGTAGTGATGATGAGAAACTTAGTGACACTCAACAAAGTAGTGGGCATGAACCAAGTGAAAATCAACAAAAAAGTGACCATGAGCATACTAGTGATGGTGAAGAGAGCTCACCAAAGGATAAGGAAGTCAGTGGCACTCAACAAAGTAGTGAGGATGAAGAACAAAGCATCCCTAAGCAGAGAAGTGAACATGAGCATGGGGACAACCCACATACAACTAGTGATAATTAAGAACAAACTAAAGACTGGCAAGGTATAAATGATGAGGAACAAAGGGAAGAGGTTCAAAGCAGTGATGAGAAACATAGTGACAGTCAGCATGAAAGAAATCAAAGAGACAGTAAGCGTAGTGACAATCAGCAGCACAGTGATCATGAAGACAGTCCTCAAGGGAAAAGTGAGGAAAGTAATGAAGGTGACAGCAAACAAGAAGGCAGTGCACAGACAGGCAATGAAGATATTCAAGCAGCAAAAAGAGATGATAACATTGACAGCCCTAAAGAACATACTCTAAATAGCACTGACGAGTTTGAAAGAAACATACATCAAGAGGTTCAAAACAGTAATGAAGGTGAAGGTGGAAACCCTAAACAAACTCAAAACAGTGAGGAGGGTGAAAAAGGCAGTCCTAAAGACATTCATGATAAAAGTAGAGGCAATGAACATGATAGCTCTCAAGAGGACAAGGCACAAAAAAGTGAACAATCTAAGGGCGATAGCATGAAAAAAAAAGAGCCAAACAACCCCAATGATAGTCAAGATCAAATCAAAGACAGTGAGCAAGGCAGCCAAAAATAAGACAGTAAAAACATAGAGCATGAAGAGAGTTCTAAAAAACATGTGCTAGCTGCCTCTCCTAGGCAAGGGGCCATGACTCTTTCTCCAAAAGTGGTGAAGCCTAAGACCACTAAATCTACAAAGAAGAAGACTATTCAAGCTGTAACTACAAATGTTACTAGAGCACTCCGGAGTAGAGGCAAACTTCTTAAGAAGAGTATTGTTGAATTACCAAAGAGAACGAGAGAAAAGAAGTCTATCCAAAGCAAGGGCAAAGAAAAATTTGAATATCAGGAGAGAAACCATGAACAAGAAAGAGAGTTTGACATAATCCAAGTGGACAGTGATGACGAAGATGACCAAATCAGAATTCTAAAATTTCTTTTGCAAAACAGAGAAGCCCAAATCCAAGACTTAGAAACTGATCTAGGAAGGTCGAAGGACCTCATACACTTTCTACAAATGAAAAATAGACAGATGAGCAGACAAATGGAAATCTATGAGGCCCGGGCATTCAAATACCAAAAGGAAGCATACTTAGCACAAGTAAAACTTGAAGAGTATATGGGCGAATTTGATGATATTGAGGAAGAAGAGAAACCAGCAAGAAAAAGGCCTAGGACTATTGGTCTTAGGAAAGCTTTGGAGAAACAAAGAGAAGAAGAAGCAGCCCTTGCTCGATCGTATCCTCTCACATAATTGCTTGCCCAAGAGATAGAAAATGATAAAAAATCATGGTTTGAAAGAGAAAACAAGCATTTGGAGGACATATTAGACAAGGCAAACAAAGACTTGGGTTGGCAAAGGAAGATGACTGGGCATTACCAAAGGTTAAATCAATTTGCCTGAAGGAAACTCAAGATTGCCCAAGAAAAGCTCAAAACTGCCCAAAGGAGGCGGTCGGTGAAAAAAGGGGAAAAAGAAATATCTAAGCTTGGAATCTTGGCTTCAGCTTCCTTGCATGCTTCTAGAAACCCATATGGGGTTTACTCACCAAAATTGAGAAATTTTGGACATGATCTTGTTTTTTGTGATTTTTAGGCCTAATTGCACATTTTTCTAGGCACTTCCATGTTTGCTAGGAGCATCCACAGCTCATGAAAGTTATTTTTTTGGATGTATTAAATTTAGAGGCATCTAGTCACAAATTTTCAAATCAAAAGAAGGCTTTTTGGTCCCCCAAAGAGGCAAAAATTAGTCAAAATTCACCTTTCTGCCTCAAATATCAGCAAGTGAGACCCTCCTGGGTTTTTTCACTCAGTCCACTTTTTGACAGACTTCCAGGGATTATTTTGAGAAAAATCAAGTACTTCTGAAAACTAGACATCCAGGGCTTTCCAACGAGCCATCACAGGGCTCGTTTCGACATCAGAAGGTCCCTCAAAAATCCTCTGCAAAACAGACTTTTTTCTGTTGCTACGCTTCTGTAGGATTTTGCTAAAAAAGGCAGTTTTCTTAGGGTGGCCATCCAAATGTGCGTTAAGCTATTTTTAACTCTATGTCAGAGATTAAGAGTAAATTTTCTTACTATTTTAGGCTTAAATAGATATTTTTGAAGATATTTTGTGCCTTGGGCTTTGCAAAGCCTCAAGAACAAAATCAAATATTTGTATTAGGCCAATGAGTTTCTAGATGCTCTTGTGAGCTTATCTACTCATTTCCTATATAACTTATGAAGACTCATTGTAAATTTTTGGAGGTTTTAGAAGCGAAACTTGAAATTTTGAAGAGCAATACATGGATATGTGCTTTGAAGAAGAAACTTGTTTATGAAGTGGATGATTTGCTTACTTGTCTAGATGATGGAGAGGTTTTGTGTGCAGGATTCCATGGCTTGGTGAATGGTATTGTGTTTCTTATTTCTTATGTTTTCTTAGTTTCTCATATATGTTTTCATGTTTCTTACTTGATGTAGTTTAGTAAAGAATAAGTTTAAGACATGCCCATGGAGGGACCTCAAACTTCCTAATTCATTACAGCTTAAATGTTTTCATCTTTCTTGGTTATGTCTGTTGTTCCTTGAGAAAAAATTCCTTGCTGTGTAAAGGAATCCGTGCTCAAGACATTAAAGATTATGTCACAAAATAAAATATCTGTCTCTGGCTCTTAAACCTCAAACATTGATTATGTAACCGTTAAATAACAAACCATGGATGTTGTGCAATGCTATATCCCACTTATGTTGAAATGAATGAATCGGAAGAAAAAGAGAAGAAGATTTAAATCTGATATGCTGCTTCAAACAAAATCTATCATTTCAAAACCCTGAAGAATTAAGTAGAGATAAAGTTAAAACAAAGGAGCGCACATTAAGGTGTGTTTAACTCTTAAATACATATGTATAAAGAGACCCGCTGCTCTTACTCTATTTTAATCACAGATGGAAAACATTATGTAAACTAGAAAAACTTTTCAGCACAAACAGAATGACAGGAACTTGCATACTCATCCATAGATTTTTCATTCTTCAGTACACAAACTTGGATTCAAGCTCCAAAAACCTGGGCCCCTTTCTTCTCCTCCTATCTCTACTTTTATATTAGCCTTCTGAACTAACTTCCTAACTGTTATGATCAGTTTTGAAACTGATTGTTGGAAATGTTGGAATTATTTTAATTTACAAAATATTTGTTTTAATATTATATATAATATATAATATAAAACCAAAGATAAGATCCTACGCTAGTGCAAAGTGAAAAGAATGAATGGTATCTTTGGGGCCCACCATTATAGCCATATGTATAAATCAACAAAACTGCCCATGGTTTATGAAAACTGATAACCACCTACGGGGGTGCTAATGGCGATTTCTTGAGAAATGGCTCGGAGGTGCTGTAATATATCATGGCCGTCGATTTTGTAAAAATTGGTTTAAATCAAACCATTTACGGGGGGTACTAGCTCTCATAAACTTCGTTTAATTTATCCCCCCGCAAACCGTTGGATCTTGAGCTAATTCTTCTTCCTCATCTTCCCAATCATCACCTTCAATTTCAGCACTGTTCTTCTTTGTATTTTTATCATTGGCATTTATAACCCCATCTTCTTCAACGCCAAAAAGTTGCCTCTCAATGCCCATGGGCAATTACATGAACTGAAAGTCTTCCCTGAAAACAACACAAGGTATGCATTCGACGATGACTGACTCTGAAGCCAGAATGCATTTTCAATGTGCTCATCCCGAACACAATGGTCTTCAGGAAGTCTTTTTGCTTTGTCTACAGATGTTTCATACATGTGCTCCAACCTATAGTTATTTACAAGACTAGAATTTTTCAGACACAATAACTACAGCATCTTCTTGAACTGCAATATCTACTGCACATTTTCACATCCTTTGGAGAATGATATATTGCCAATGTAATTCTGAAGGGCTAGAAATGGAGTAACAGGATTGCAAGGGATGCCCGTAGCATTTGCATTAGGTCCTATAACAGCTATAGAGTTGATTTTATTTTTCAACAGTGGTAAAGTATTACCAATGTTCTTGAGAAGCACAATTCCCTGTCTGGAGCCTTTTAATGCTAGTTGCCAATTTTCATTAGTACAGACGTGGTCTGGTCCAAGATGACCATATTCCTGTTGTTTAGAATCACCATCAAAAATCCCAAGGCACATCCGAATTGAGAATAAATTGAAAAGGGCTTGATCAATCACTGATTCATGGAGCTTTCCTTGTTTAATTGCTGACATTTTGTTTCGAAGCAAATAAGTACCACAGTCGATATCCATCCCTGCTTTCAGAATATCTGTGACTGCGTCTTCTGCACATGTAGCATAGTGTTGATTTTCAAAAATGATTTCTACTGCATCACAGTCTGAAGTAATATACCCTTCAAAGCCCTAGTCATTTCTTGCCATTTGTGTGAGAAGGTCATAGTTTGCACATACAGGGACTCCATTTAGCTGATTATATAAGCGCATCATACAATTAGCGTGACCATATTGTACGCATCTTTGGAAATATGGTTGGAATGTATCTTTCAGGTCTTGCTCAGACACATAGGATTAATTGTAAATGCTGCCTTTTCAGACAGTGAAAAGATCCAAAGAAGATTACCAAATCTGGCAGTTTTTGCCACATTATCTACATATATTTGGAAATATTGCATATTGTCCGTTGTATAGAAAAGGATATGCAACAGCACAAATGTACTAGTGAATATTTCAATAAAATTGACAAACAATCATTGGAGTAATGGACCCTGGCCGGATCACGATGTTCAACATTCTTTATGAATGTATCGATGCTTACCCCCTTTTGAAGTGTCTCCCATTTCATTCTGGAACTATCAATAGTTTGGATTTCCAGACAGATTGGTAGTATATTTGAGACAAATTTGAAGCCAGAATGTGGAAGAATACATGGCCAATTGATTGGAGCGATTTTCTTGTCCCATTCTTATGCATATATTGATGTACTTTTTTTTGCAATACTAATTTATGGTGTCTGAAATGTGGTCATCAATGATGTTGTGAATTACACTTGCCAACTATCCAAATCATATGCTGTGAAATGTTTGCAACATAGCATTAAGCGACTCGGTTCTGTTTGAAGGCTATTTACTCCCTCCATTTTTAACTCCCTCCTAGCTCCGCTTCTCTGACTCTTGTCCATAGTGTCATGACTTTCATTTTCGCCTTGAAAACCCCTTACAAATGCAACTGCAAAGTCACTAGTCAATAATGGGTCTTCCCCTGGGTTTTCCTGACCTCTTCCCCAGCGAGGATCTCGAAAGATATTTATATTGGGTGCCCAGAATGTCAAGCCTTCTTGACCAACATTGTACATTGCTCAGGCTTCAACTGCTATTGCTTTTTGCTGTCAATTTTCGAAGTTTCAATCCATTCAACCGTTTCATGTTTATCAGATAAGAGGTAACAAATTATATCACACAACAGTCCAGAAATATTTTCACATCTTTCTTCAGATCTCAACTGACTCTGTGATTGAAGCAACCAGGTGTGGGAGGATTCTCCTTGTTTGACAGTCCTGAATTCCATGAAGAAAGATCTTGGCAGAGATAGGCCTGTCAAGAGATGTTCGCATGAAGATGCAAGGAAGAACAGCTTCTTCCGACTTTTTACTGAGTAAAATTTTGCTACAACAATGTCAAAGAATTCTTAATTTCTCTTTGGTAACCTAAGAATTTGTTTTCAGTTTCATTAATGGTTATTATGTATGCTATCTAGTATGATTCACGGTATGCCCTGCTTACTCATAGATAATCAAAACTCCATTTCTGAAATCTCTCCCTGAATTATTGGTTGTTTAGTTAAGACAAAGAGGTTTTGTTTCGATCTTTCCCTTTGTCCATGCTTTGCAGTATTATTTCAAAGTTCCCGATAGCTCAAGATATGATGTTTAGGAGTTCCCTCTTCATAGTTTTAGTTGTCATTTTATCTTATATGTTTTTTCTCAACCATTGAAGGTGATTTCCCAAAGTTAGAGGGTCTTATACTTCTATGCATCACCTGATTGTTTATTTTCTGCATTTATTAGTTTGAGTTTCATTCATAGTGATTAATGGTTAGCCCTACCACATGAATGCTTTGCTTTTAAACTATTGATGCCTAAAATCTCTTTGTCTTGCACAACTTGAAGTTCATTTCACTTCACAAACCACCCAAAAGATCCATTGACTATACTAAATCGGCCCTACCACTCACCTTGTCTGTTGTCTAGGCATTCTTGGCTTTCATTTGACCCCATAGCCCTGTTGATTTGATAAATTATCTTTCATTGTTGCCTACTTAATCGGTTTTCACCTCCAAACACAAAAACAAACAAACATACTTAACAACTAGCCTAAAATCAAATATACTAAGCGAACAATCTCACATCCTTCGCTTCATAGAGAGAGCCCTCTCTGAGTCTAGGAAGGCTAGGTCCTAGGGCTCCAAAGCTTGGTCTGATGTTACCTTGTATTTGGTTTACCAATCTACCAAATTACGGGACTCCAACAGATACCATGTAGAAAATCTAACCATAGGGATTCAATCTGATCTTATGATATACTAAAACAAGATACTAAATCCCTTCTACAATTTGTGGAAATAAACACGTTCGCACAATCACATAAACAAGTAAGAGAAAGAAACAATCAATATCACAACACAAGATGTATCTGGGGAAATCACACTTCCTATAACCCTACTATCGGCATATTTTATAAAGTCAAGGATCATGAAACAATACAATGCTTTCTCTCACAAGAGAACTTGTGTACTTTGCGAACTGTCTCACACTGATCTAGGCATAATTGGACAAATAATTAGCCAATTCTCTTCCTCTGCTCAACCTTCCTTGCTCACACATTCCTTGAGGAATTAATGCCCTATTAAATAGTAAAATCCCTTGCCTTGACTGCGTAATCCATCAAAGATCTCCAACTGACTCTATAACTGACATGTACAATTTTCTAATTATAGAACTGATATTTATCTCCCCTTTAACCTCTGTCTCAATTGGGTATTCCTCATAACTGACATGCAACAACTATTTATAGTGAATTATCAGTTAACTGGTTGATCACTCATTGTGAATTAAATCATATTTAATTCACTGGACCTCTCACTAGCTCATCACTTAGTTAGAACTAGTTAAATTAATTTTAACTCAATTAATTGAGTTAACGAATTACAACTCATGCATAACTGCAATTGGACACCCTTAAATCATGTAATCACTCAACATGCAAGATATATGACCCTCAAATCTAATTTCTAAAGCTAACTTAGTCATTCTGACTTAGTTAACTAATACAAGTTTTTATGAGATGAAATTACAATTTCTCTTCCAAATTTAATTAAGGGAAAATTAAATTAGAAGCCCTGCAATGGGGTGTTTCAACACTCATCTATCTTACATAAGTTGTGGTTGTACGCCCATCGCCTTGTCGTGTACGCCAAGAAATTCCCCACATGGTGCTCAGGAGCCCCACCTTGATGTAGACACGCCCATGGGTGTGGGCGTCGCTGAGTCGTGTCAACACGATGACCGAAGAACCCACCACATTACTTCTCCAACTCACACTTTGGTCTTGTTACACCATTTTTTGGTCATCTAACCTACTATCATTAGATGGACCCAAGTACACCATGTAAGACCAATTTTACCCTAAGTAAAATTGCTTTCACTATGTAAAATAACTTAATAAAACACATTCATTAGGTTGTTTATGGTCTAAACAGGAAACCCCAAAAGGAAATATTAAACAAACCTATATTTGTTTGATTTTCCTCATGGAATAATTAATTAAACCATAATTTAATTATTATTCTCAGTCATGTTTAACCCAAAAACAAAGAAATTAATTAGATAAACCTTTATTTATCTTATTATTTTCTAGGAATAATTATTTAAATCTTATTTAGATAATATTCCTTGTTAAATATGACTAAATCACCCACAAATAATTAAATAAATCATTATTTATTTGATTATCATTCAACCACTTCCTTAAAATGATAAATAAATCATTTATTTATTTATTATTTACAAATAAAGGGATTTAACCCAAGTCAAATACCTTTTCCCTCCAACAAATATAATAAAATATTTCATAAAAGGTGGATCTAGATTTGGTTAACGTTATTTTAATCATGCACCAAGATCTAGAATGACCCAATATTTTGTTATAAATAGGAGGGTTTTCCCTACCATTCTTCAACTTTTGTTGCCTATTGGATCACTCTGGATCTAAACTCTTGGTCTGACTTTGAGCCATTATCATTGTCATATTTTCCATTATTTGATGTGTGAGCTCCCTATGAGTTCTATCTTTGTCTGGGTTTTCTACACCAACAGGAGAGATAAATGCTAGATCTGAAGTGCTGAGGACTTCCAAGAACCCATCCCATTGAGGAGAATTGGAAACATCTTCTTGTTTTCCTCTCAGGTGCCCTTAATACAAAAAATTCTTTTAAAAATTGTTCTTGTCTTGTCTATTGGATATATGGAGCAAACCCTTCTTTTTACTGCTTAATGTCTTTCTATGTATAGATCTGGTTTTTTGTATCTCTTGTCTTGATCAACTAACTACAAATATGAAGATATTGGCAGCCACATTTGATGTTAGGGCTATTAGTTATGCGTAGCTAAAGTGGTATTTTTTCGTACACTTCGACAAAGGATTCATACTAACAATTGGCGACTCCACACGGGTTTTCAATTACGACTGCTGTCGTTTTCCTTATTCCTACATATCAGCTACTTGAGACCCTAGGGTTTCTTTTGACTTTTTATTTTTCTATTTTTATGTGGTTTTCACCTATAAAACCCTAAAACATTAAAATTTCTAACTTAGCGTGTTTCTAGCCCCTGTGGGAATTGTGAGACATGTTGCCAAGCGAGACGACAACTTTTAAAATCTGCGGCGGGACACCGAGGAGCTTCAAGTCGCACTTTTCAGCCCAAAGCTTGCGACCTGGACACCCGGTGTACTTTCAGCCCGATATACACGACACCTTGGAAAATAAAGTCGAGAACTTATGTTTTGCGACCTGCCAAATTTTCTGCTCTTTTTTTGCAATTTTTCTGGGTTTTTCTGAAGCTTCTGTCAGGGTTTTCCAGCCTCTGTCTCAGCCCGTTTCGACCTGTTTCTGATCTGTTTTGCTCATCTAAGTGGGAACATAGCCCCATAGGGCTTCAGTACCCTCCACTTTTGGTGGAAGAGTTTTTATCTATTTCAGATCTGTTTTTTCAGAGTTTCAGCCCCCCTTTTTCCAGATCTGATACCTCCTTTTTAGACCTCTTTTAATCAGCTCTTCTCCCTTTCAAATCACCTCCTGAAGATTTGTTTGGATCTACTTTTAGGGCCTCCTCCTTGCCCCTTCTGCTTTTTTCTGATTTCCTCCTTTTTTCCAGCCACCTTGCCTCTGCCTCTTGGCTGTGATCTACACCTCTTTTTAGCAGCTTTCTCCTTTAGATCCATGTCCCTTTCAACCCTAGATCTATTGGCCTCTTTTTACTTTGTTTTGACTAGATTTTTTCCCTCTCTTGATTAGTTTTGAGAGGCCCGCCTCCTTGGGTTGGATCGATGCACTAGTAGCTATTATTTTTCTGTTATTTCAGCATTATATACTGTTTTTGCAGCATTATTTTCAGTTACGCTGCACACTTTTTCTCTTTCTCTCAAAACGAAAAGGGTTTAAAAATTAAAATTAACGCACACCACACACTCACCCTAAGCGAAGAAGAGCCTGATTTACACCGCCAAGCAAAGACTTTAAAATCAATTGACACTGCACCTTTTTGCGCTTGTTTTCGACATTGTAATCACTTGATTCTGCACTTCCCTAACTTTGTCAGTCATTCTTCTTCCCCTCGTGCCGTGTTTGTGTTGTCACCTTTGCGCCCCCAAGGCACGCCTCCCGGAGACTTCTTGGCCTTCACCCTCATTTTCCGGTCGATCGACCTGCTCCGTCTCGCCGTCGTCGAGCCAGTCCTCCTCTGATTCCGCACTATGACTCCTCTTCTGATTCATTGGGTTCTCCTTTTCCTTCTGGTTCTCCCCCTCTCACCTTCACTATGTCTGGTCCAGGGCCTAACGCTAGCGGTACTCCCGCCCCTAATGCCGGGACTGCTACTAGCGGAACCGCCATAGGAATTACCTCGGCTGCGCCCTTGCTCCCCTTCATAGCAGGCCTCAGCCTCCCCAATTTGGATCGGTTGACAAATGACCCTATACACCATGACACTAGTTGGCCTGCTATGCCGACAAAGCTCCCTTCAGACATCCCAAAGTTTGAAGGCCTTGCTAGAGAAGATCCTTCAAATCATGTTCGATCTTTCCACATGTGGTGTTCATCTACCTCCATTACCGATGACTCTGTCTGTCTTCGGTTGTTCCAATGAACGCTTACAGGCGCGGCTTCTAAGTGGTATGTTGATCAGGCCCCTTCCTCTCATTCAACCTTTGCGACTCTTGCCCGGGATTTTTTATCTTACTTCCATCTTCCCCTTCGTTATGACACGGGTATCAAACTTTTGACTTCTTTCCGTCAATCATCTACGACCCGCCTATCCGATCATGTCTAGGAATGGCAGAGAAGAAAGAGCCTATGTCAATCCCCTACCTTCGAAGACCGTGTCTACATGGACTGGTTCCTTATATCTCTCTTGTCTCCTATCAAGAAATATGTCGCATCGCATTTCCCCCAAACCGAAGAAGTCGCCCTCCAACTGGCATTAAAATATGACTTGATCTACACTCAAACAGGTTATGTTTATACCGTTATACCTGATCTCCCCCGACCCGGTGGTGTCAATGCACCGGGGGCACCTCATGCCACCGACGGTATCATTGGAGCTCTCTCTCATCCATATGCCCAACCTCCCATGTGTTATGGTTATCCTGGGGGAGGGGGCAGCACCTCCCGCACTTGTTCCCCTCCTGGTAGCACGTATCCAGGATACAGCATGCCTCCTCTTTTGGCCCAACCTCCTATGGTCACCCATCTTTGTTAGTTAACCCCCTTATTATTAGCATTTTAGTGCTCCGTTCCTCCAACATATTCCCTCTGCCCTGGCCTTCTCAATGCGCAACCAGTGCCGCCCCCTCATTAGGAAGCGGTGGATGCACGTGAGTTCGTAACTGACCACCTCACGGACAGATGGCCACTCAACCTTCCCCTTCTGGTTCCTCCGATTACCAGATCCTCATGATGAACTCTGCTCCACCTCCAATCGTCGAGCTTAACCTTCAAACTCGGGCCCCTCAGTACCCCAAGCCTCCCGCTCCGTCTGTCCCCGAGTCACCTTCTTCAGGTTCTACAGAGCCTCTTTCAACATCCAATGGTCCCTTGCCTATCCCTCAA
Organism: Pinus albicaulis; assembly: GCA_034641835.2. Classification (NCBI taxonomy): domain Eukaryota; kingdom Viridiplantae; phylum Streptophyta; class Pinopsida; order Pinales; family Pinaceae; genus Pinus; species Pinus albicaulis. The sequence continues at coordinate 16,207,229 of MU968493.1, forward strand.
CCCAACGTTGAGGTTCATACCAAGATTCCTAAAGAACCATTATGCCGAAATGCTGCTTCTGGTCGAGCTGCTCAGTCGTATAACATAGTAGATGATTTGGCACAGTCTCCTGCTGCCATTTCTACATTGGAACTCCTCCATTCGTGCCCTTCTCAAAAGAAGGCTTTACTATCTGCCCTGGGCGCTGTAGATCCTGCTGCTGACTAATTGATTGTTTTCGACACCCATCAATCAGAACATCCTCCTCTTCCTGCTTCCGTCGCTTTCCAAATCCCAGTCAAAATCCGGAACGCTAACGTTTCTCGGTGTATCATTGATGAGGGGGCATCCACCTGTGTAATGTCCGCTTCGGTTTGGAAACAACTTGGATCTCCTGAGTTGGCCCCTTCCATGATCACCCTTCGAGCGTGGGATGGCCACGCCTCCCAGCCCATTGGCCTATTCCGTAATTTTCCTATCACTCTTGTGGGAAAGATTGTTTGCGTTGACGTTGAAGTCATCGATGCCCCTCTAGATTACAACATTCTCTTAGGGCGGAGCTACACCTATGCCATGTCTGCTGTCCCATCTGCGGTTTTCCACAAGATGTATTTCCCTCATAATGGAAAGATATTCACCATTGACCAGTTGACATATCATGAGCCAGAATCTCAGACCTCCCTTGAGACGACCATCTCTCCTGTAGCTAATAAGAAAACAGTCGATTCCTTGACCAGTGTCTCTCCCGACATCTACAAAGACTCCTCTTTGCTTGGAACCTTCCCTGGTCTTCCTCCTCCTCCTATCTCCGACCCCAGCTCATCGAATGTTTGCATGATGCAATCGTCTCGGGCTGCTCTCAAGCAACCTGCTTCGGCTAGTCAGCAAACGCGCTCTCCGCCACCTGCTCCTAGCCCTTCCCCTACAGCTAGTAGTCATGAGTCTCTTTATCCTCCTGGAACGGTTCCTCCTAGCATTAGCCATTTAGGAGCCGTCCCACCTGGCCATTACCCCTCTGGTTAGATATTGTTCCTAGCTCCCCCACCAGGAGTGTCCACGGTACCTGTCATGGCCACCCTATCTCTTCCTAACCTAACCCTTGGGATTCCCATCTGGTACCTTGATCCTCTAGCCCCCATATTGCCCAGTCAACCCAAACCTTATATTGCTTTGACCACGGTTCAACCGGTCCCCAAGACTTCTCCCGCTGCAACAGTGCCTCAGTCACCTCAACAGGAACCACCTCCTATTGCGACCGCTTCGGGTAAGAAGGGAAAAGCTCGCAAGGGGGCATCAAAAGACAAGGCTGCCCCGACAAACCCTGCCCCTCCTCGGCCTCCAAAGCATACCATCCAGTGTGCTTTGTGTGATGTTGTCAGTCACGCCACCCATACCTGTCCTGAATTGCTTCATCTCAAGCCCATGGTTAATGTAGCGTTCCCTGAGTCCACGGTCCCAGAAGCCTCTGTTCCTTCGGCGACCGTGGCCAAGAACCCCACGACTATTCACACCAACCACCCCTGTGCTTTGTGTGATCTCTATGGCCATTACACCCACCTTTTTCCCTGCCTCGAGGACTTTTGCACATCTCTAGCCATGGTCCACCAATTCGAGGCCAAGCGCAATGAGTCCACCTCTCCCCTATTTGCGCATTTTTCTTTGGAAAACCTACCAGACATGACTGCTCCCATTGACATTCCCCCTCCTGATGTTGAGATGACAGAGCCTTCGTCCAGCATTTTCTACCTATCATCATCCATGAGACCCTCGGGGAACATTCCATCTCAATCTTCCTCTGTTGTTTCGCTTGACCTTCCTTCAGCGATCACCTTGGGCTCAACATCGGTAGATCCTTTATCTTCTTACTCTTCTGTCACCCCTTGTGATGACGCGCATGTGACCCTCTCTTCTCATGATGATGATTCAGGTAGCTTCGCCACGTCAGGTGGTCTTTCTTCCACCAGTCACCCCATCTTCTATCACGATGATGACATTATGGAAAAAATCCCCACCACTGACTTTCTCTATTCCCCCTTACATCGAACCCATGCGTTTACACCACATACACCTTGTGGCCATTACATTGGAACCCAATGTTTGGGTAAGGAGGCACCCACATTCGAGAGACCAAGAGAAGCAATTCTCCACAACTCTCCTGGTGTATCTAGTCGTGCCGACTTTAGTATCATTATTCTTCCACATTTAGAAGAACCTCTAGAGTCCCATATCACTTCAGATCACTCTAAGGATGATACCCCTTATCATTCCTTTATCTTACATCAGCAACTCCATCTCTTAGACATTGTTGTTGACCAACCCATAACTTTTCTACGAGAGCATCAGTTCATTATCTCCAACTCCTCTCTTTGGGATAGTGACACCAGGTATGCCAACCCAGAAACTTAAAGTTTATTTTCTTCCTATATGCAGTACCAAAAGATATTGGTAATCCTCCATTCCCTTTCTCAAACTACATAACCATAACGAAAACAAATGGCACACCACATCATTAAAATGTGTTTAGATTCCCCCTTTTCTAAATACATTTTGGCATGACCACACCATGCTTGGGGGTACCTATGCCCCTCAACCATAACCCTCCTCAAAATCGAATTTCTTCACTTGCAACACTCATACTAGGGGCACCATTTGGCCTCCATACTTATCTATGCTTCTGTTGATGTTCGTCATGAGTCACCATCTTGTACTCATGTTTTCATGGTCCCCCATTGGACCTTTACTGTGTGGCAGCACCATCAAGTCACCCTTGTTTATAGCATTCAAGTTGAGTCATCATCACATTCATGGAGTCTATCCCGAGTCCCTTTGTACCCTGTTATAGTCTTCCATCCTTCATTGCTTGATCCCTCTCTTGTGTCGCACATTATGGCCTTCAGTCCCATTGTCCCCTATCCCTCATGATATTGTGTCAGTCGCTGCCATGTCATTCATGCCCTTTATGCTCTAACAAGGGAAGTCGTCCATTCACTACTCAGTCCCCTCCATTTCATCATCATCATTGGTATTAGTCTGTCAGTCGCTCTACTATTTTCTCTCGTGCCTTAGTTGAGGATCTCTCATTGCCTCACCTATGGCGGACCTCCTTCTATCGACATCAGCTCCTTCATTCCAGAAGACAGGTCTAGAGGGCGGTGTACCTTGGTTCCAGCTTCCACTCTTTTTCGGTGCCTCGGATCAGGCAAAGGGATCTCTCATTTCCCTTTGACTTGATTGTTTCTCCACTCCAGCTCCTTTCATCATGATCGAGATCCGTATACTTGATGGTTCAGTGATGCAGCAACAGCTCTTGGTGATTCCCGGGTGTGTGTGAGATGTCTCAGCCCTCATGAGGGGGTGGCCCTGCAGGTAGCCCCCCACATGCCCGGATGACCTCTTCATTGCAGCCCTCGATGCAGCTCCATATATTTGATGATGTCGGCCTTAGCCGCTTGCAGCGCCTCTTTGATTTGCATGTATCAGTCAGATTTTGTGAGCCCTTCCCCGCTTATAGGGGGCATTTGGGTTATATTTGTATCTCATGTACTCAGATATTATTGTATAAGTCCTGGCTGTTATCCCAGGCACCGCATGTATGTGGGATTCCTCATTGTATTCTTATCTGGCTCATGTTTATGCCGGTTGTACTTTATGGTTCGGTCCCTTGTTTACTAGACACACTATTCTTTTGTACTTTGTCTCGGCGAGCATAGGTATGCCTCCCCCGCCGCCTTTAGCACAGGTACCCTCTCATAAAAAGAGACTTGTTGCACCTGTAAGTCTCGTCTCCTCAGGGTCTAGTTCTTCAGCACATTAGTCTACCTTACATTTCTCTCTCTGACTTCCCTTTTGATGTATGGTGATTGAGTTCTTACAACGTACTTCGGTCATACGATTTTCTCCTAACACTCGCACGCTGGGGGGCAATCTGTTACACCATTTTTTGGTCATCTAACCTACTATCATTAGATGGACCCAAGTACACCATGTAAGACCAATTTTACCCTAAGTAAAATTGCTTTCACTATGTCAAATAACTTAATAAACCACATTTATTAGGTTATTTATGGTCTAAACAGGAAACCCCAAAAGGAAATATTAAACAAATCTATATTTGTTTGATTTTCCTCATGGAATAATTAATTAAACAATAATTTAATTATTATTCCTCATCATGTTTAACCCAAAACAAAGAAATTAATTAGATAAATCTCTATTTATCTTATTATTTTCTAGGAATAATTATTTAATCTTATTTAAATAATATTCCTTGTTAAATATGACTAAATCACCCACAAATAATTAAATAAATCATTATTTATTTGATTATCATTCAACCACTTCCTTAAAATGATAAATAAATCATTTATTTATTTATTATTTACAAATAAAGGGATTTGACCCAAATCAAATACCTTTTCCCTCTAACAAATATAATAAAATATTCCATAAAAGGTGGATCTAGATTTGGTTAACGTTATTTTAATCATGCACCAAGATCTAGAATGACCCAATATTTTGTTATAAATAGGAGGGTTTTCCCTACCATTCTTCACCTTTTGTTTCCTATTGGATCACTCTGGATCTAAACTCTTGGTCTGACTTTGAGCCATTATCATTGTCATATTTTCCATTATTTTATGTGTGAGCTCCCTATGAGTTCTATCTTTGTCTGGGTTTTCTACACCAACAGGAGAGAGAAATGCTAGATCTGAAGTGCTGAGGACTTCCAAGAACCCATCCCATTGAGGAGAATTGGAAACATCTTCTTGTTTTCCTCTCAGGTGCCCTTAATACAAAAAATTCTTTCAAAAATTGTTCTTGTCTTGTCTATTGGATATATGGAGCAAACCCTTCTTTTTACTGCTTAATGTCTTTCTATGTATAGATCTGGTTTCTTGCAGCTTTTGTCTTGATCAACTAACTACAAAACTGAAGATATTGGCAACCACATTTGATGTTAGGGCTATTAGTTATGCGTAGCTAAAGTGGTCTTTTTTCGTACACTTCGACAAAGGATTCATACTAACAGGTCTGGTTGTGTGCTCTCCCACCGAAATAATGCACTCACACTCCACATAAGTCGCCTTGGTGCGACTTGGGCGTGCACAACCTCAACTCTTCAAGGGGTCTCAAGGGCACTTGGTTGGGCACTCAACTTGCCTTGGGGTGTCGATGCCAACTCGGGGACCTGACAACCTCCTCCACCTTGGGTCATTATCGTCCTAAAAATTTTTGTTGTTCGAGCTAACTCTACGTCAAACTCAACGATCTCCTTCTTCCATCTCCACATGGAATCCTTCATTTCCTATCTACTTTCCTCCAACATAGTCTTCCAATGCACAAAATATTCCTTCTTCATGCCGCTTTCGACTCCAGTAGTCCTGAGGTCCAAAATATTCTCAAAAACTAAGTCTATTTAGTCTACGATCAAAGTTGGCACTCTCAGTGGTGTTGCTCTCTTCCTTTCTTCATTTGACTTGGATGGAATACAATATGCTTGGAACGCATATGGTTCGGCAATTCAAGTTTTGAGCAACCTGTCCAATCCTTTGATTCACTCTGAACATACCTTCAAACTTCCTTGTTAAATATTTCGTTGTCCCATTTGGTGGTGGAAACTGATCTTTTGTCATCCTTAGAAAAACAATATCTCCAACTTCAAAGTGTGAATCTTTTCTATCCTTGTCTTCCCATCTCTTCATTCTATATGTTGCATTCATCAAGTGCACTTGTGATAATTCCATGGGCTCTTCACATGCTGTCAAGAACCTCTTCACATACATACTCTTCACATATCCTCATGGTAACACTATGTGTGGTGCGCCTGGCATCTGCCCATTGACAAATTCAAGTGGAATATACCTTGTAGTTGAACTATTCTACAGATTATAGTTGAACTTCGCTCTATCCAACAACTTGGGACAATTATTTTGATCATCCCTCACATAATTCCTCAATTAGTCCTCTAAAAACGAGTTGATGTGTTCAATCTGCCTATCTATTTTTGGATGGTAACTTGAAATATGCAAAAACTCTGTCTCGACCAACTTGAACAACTTTCTTGAAGAAAAGTAGTGATGAATTCCATTGAAATGCTCATCCAAGGTCTCTCTAGAATCAACAAAGGTTGCAACAACCCTCCCTATCTACTTGCATCATTTGTCATGTTGAAAAATGATGCAAGTCTACACTTACTACTCTACATCCTCTCTCATTCTTTCCCAAAAGTACCATCTCTCCAACAATTCCAAAGTGAGACACTTCCCTAGGTGGCCAGACCAAGGAGAATCATGGAATTCCTTTAAGAGGTTCCTTCTAAGTCTTGATGACTTCAGGATATAGAGATGATCACCATAAAACAAGAATCCATCGTGAATAAATAACTTTCTCATATTTCCTTCATATGAACTTGACTCTTGGTTCAACATGGTCTTCTTCCTCCTCAATCACATCCAACCCTTCCTGCTGAAGACATCTACTACAACATTGAGTTTACCCAACTTGCACTCATTTTTCATGTCAATTTCTTCCAAGAAGTCTTTCTAGCAAGCCTGCTTCGTTGAAAACTTTGGTTGAGATGAAAATTAACTCGTTGCAATATTGTCAGTCTTGACAACAAATGACTTCCCAATCAATTAGTGTTGTCATACTTGCAAGCAATGGATGATCGTAGTCATCTCCTTCTCATGAACTGGATATTGTCGCTCTTTCTTGCAATTTTCGACTCTCATATGCCTCCAAATGTCCATCTTGCATGAGCACTCCCCCAATCGCAAAATCAAAAACATTCATGTGCACCTCAAAGATTTTCTCAAAGTCAGGTATCTTTAGTATCAGCGTTGTAACCATCCTTCTCTCCAATTCTTCAAACGTTTCACGACATATTTTGGTCCAATTCCATCGCTTGTCTTTCTTTGACATGTGTGTCAGTGGCGCATTTATCTTGGAATAGCCCTCTATAAACCTTTGTTGGTGGCTCACCATCCTCAAGAAAACTTTCATATCATAGACATTATTCAGTTCCTCACAATCCTCTTTTGCATGAACCTTATCTAGGTCTATCCGTATGCGCCCTTGGCCTACCAATTTCCCAGTGAACAAATTATTTGATTGGAAAAACATGCACTTCGACTTCTTCAAGAACAGTCAATTATTATTTAGTGCCTAAAATACTAGCGCCAAGTGCCTCTTATGATCCTCCATGTTTTCGTTGTAAACAACTATGTCGTTCAGGTATACCACCACAAACGAATCCAAGTATGGGTAGAAAACATTGTTCATCAAAGTACAAAACATCGCAGGAGTGTTACATAAACCAAATGGCAGGACAAGGAACTCAAATATTCCATACCTCATCACTATCGTTGTCTTCTTTTTGTCGCCCTTTGATACCTACACTTGATAGTGTCCCTGACTCAATTCAAGCTTCAAAAACACTCGAGCCTTCCCAAGCTTATCAAAACAGTCTGCTGCAAGTGGAAGGGAATATTTTTTCTTGATTGTTTTCTTGTTCAAAGCACGATAGTCACAACACATCCGCAACTCACTCATATCCTTCTTCTTATAAAATAATATTGGGGCACCATATAGGGATCGCGAAGGACATATGAAGCTTACATCAGCAAATTCCTTCAATTGGCGCTTAACTCCTGCAACTCTGGTTCAGAAAAAGGATAAGGATATTTTGTTGGCGGTTGCTTCCCCGACACTAGCTCAATGTGATGGTATATTGCATGTATTGGTGGAAGTAATTTTGACAATTCCTCAGGTATTAGATCTGCATATTTGTGAAATAAATCAAAAATATCTGTTGGAACAGTCGTCTCCATCCCATCATCTTCCCCAATATCTCTAATGACATTCGCATATGTCTCAACATCTAATCTTCACATCGCCCTACTCATACTTAGTGCAGAAAAGTGTTGCACCTTTACCTCCCTCCTCTGTTGATGGGTAGGCAAAGTCCAAATCCGTGAGCCACCAATCAAAACTATATCATCGTAGAATGGTATCACAACAACTTGGTACCCTTCAAAAATTATTTCCCCAATATCATGTCAAAGTCATTCATCTCCATCATTATGAAACATAAACAACATCCTTGCTAATTTGAAATTCGAACCAGCACATCACTTGCCAATCCCAACACTCTAGCCCTTGATTTCTCTGCCTTGACCTCCACTTACTTGGGGGTGAGATGCAACCTAAATTCTTTCGCTAGACTTGTCTTCATAAAATTATGCATGGCACCTATGTCCACCAAAACTTGGATGACCTCCCATGGATCTCCAAGTCAATGAAACCCAAACTATGCAACCAAGCATCCTTATCCTCAAGAAAATTGGTCTGCATACATACCCTGTTTCTATCACACTTCATTGAATCTACACCTTCAACAACTTTGATGCCATCTGTCACGACCCAACGATGGTCGGGTGTTGTCAGCGTCCGACACTGGAAAGGTTCATCACAGTTTTACAAAAAACTAATGATTACTTAGCTTCCAAACTATGCCTACACTCTTCTTTAACTTGGTTACAGTTTCTTCTTTGTTATATGTTAAGTGTTATGTGCAGAAAACATAAACCATGGAAAAATGTGATATCAATATTAACCAATAAGAACATAGTTACCGATTAAACGAGAACTATTACCTCAAAAAGATAACTCTAGCCCCAAAAAACTCAAAAAACATGAAAAAACACCCTAAAAACGAAAAGCATGTATTCCAAAATGCATTGGTTTTTTTCAGTGTCAAATTTCAACACTTTTAAAAATTATTCTAAAAACGAAATTGTTTCTTGAAAAACAGATTGAAAAAACGCCCTCGAAAAAAAATTGTGTCACAATTTTGACACTTTTTAACAATAGAATTAAAGACAACATATTAGGACATTGAAAAATTCTAAAATTCTAAAAATTTTGATACATGATGTTAAAGATAAAAATATCATGTATGAGGGCCTTATCATTTCCAACAATTTTCATCCATCTTGTTAAAGATAAAATATCTCGATTCTAAAAAACCCTAAATTTGTAATTATTTTCAACCATAACATTAATGATAAAATATCGTAGTGCATAAAAACCTTTATATTTTGACAAGTTTTAAATCTTAAGTTTTTAACATACTTCAACCATGAAATTATGGAGAAATTATATAACTTAATTTTTTTTTTTAAATGAACAAGTAAATGAAATATTTATTATTCCAAGAGTAATTTTTATTTTAAAGGATAAAAATATATCTCTTCAAATCTTAGCCTAAGACAACTTATATAATTGCAACCAAAACCTAAAAATCAATCATCAAAACGAAGTTTCCCCTTTCAATGAGGCATAAAAAATTTAAAATTTTTAAAAGTAATGTCTACAAAATGTTAACAATACATAATATCATGGTAATATCATTGCATAATTTAAAAATTCAACATTAATTTCATTTTTTTTTTACTTTTAATCAAAATATCAACTTTGGTATATTGAATATAACATAAATTATTTTTTTAATTCATTTTGCACTGTGGGTATTCTAAAGAGATGAATTCTTCATAATTAAAACATATAATCCAACAAACATAGAAATGCCTCATAAATTCATGTAAGATCATATGGAATTCAAAATATTTATTTTGAGTTACCATGCAAACATCAATTACATAAAAATGTCTTAGACAATTATTCAAAATCAATCATAGGTTATATCACACCATCAGAACCTACATATTTAGATGAATGACTGGATGCAGATGAAGATGATCCATATTCTTCTCTTTCATCAACTAGTGCTCCATCTGAGTCAACATGCATGCCCACCATTTCAGATTTCAAAAGTATTCTAGATCTATGACTACATTCAACAAAGTCCCATCTCAACACTATTTGTTCTGGTAGAAATTTCTTCAAAATATTTATGGTATTCAAGCGAAGAGTTCCTCTCTTTTTCAAATTGAAGTCATACACAAGTATGTCAACATCCTCCAATTTTAATACATCTGTGTGATGACAACATATATTTGTGCCCTTTCTTTTTCTCTTTCTTCCAATTTTTTTTTCAACTACCATCTCTGGCTTGTACACACCATTGAATGGGTGGGTACTTGTGGCATACCAATGTACTTCAACAACTGTAATATCTTCATTTTCATTAATGACCTTTATAACCTTGGCAACCCAGAATGGATAGCTAAGTGGATCTTCATTTTCTAACACTGCTATCATACAACCCTCCTTAACATCCTGCACAAAACCCCTGTAAAGGTCTTCCATGGCTTTACGTTGTGCACATGATATTCTAGAACCAAAATAGATTTCTCTTTCCTCTAGCTCTAGAGAATTAATAATACCTTGAGACTATTGTTGTTGAACAATGTGTGCTTCCTCATGTTCATTTGGCATATTTTGTGGCAAAAAAAATGGAGTCTTCAAAAGTGTATCCTCATTTATTGATCTTGAAATCATATCGTTTTGATTATTGAAAAAATAATCCCACCAAACTGAATCAACAACATCAAATTAATCATATGTATCTCTAATACATATTTTAATTTCCTCCAGAAATTCAGAATAATTTATATCTCTCTTATTCCTTCGTGCATTATGGAGTTCAAAAATTGACTGTAATAACAATACCTTTGATGAAAATATTGGATGCTCTGGAATGAAATTAAAAAATGCTAAACATGTAGAAATTATATAACTAATGCGTTATACATCCAAGATTCTCCTGATCACACTCTATTTTCACTTCATGAACAATACAGAATCTCTTCTACTATTGATCATCATATGTGGAAATTAAATCAATTGCATGCACACATTGAAACCATAAAAATTCACACATATGAACACAGTGTTTTAACAGGAAAGCCTTAAGCTAAAAAACCCCAACTATCTATATATAATATATGTCATAGAGATCATGTAACAATCCTCATACAAAGATTTTCACAAGCTCTCAGTACAATACAATCGCTACACACTAATCAGGTCCGATCTAGCAAATCCATGCACCGATCTTTGCCACCTGCTAGCCTACCTCTACTGCGCAATCCCTGCTGAAGAATGGCTTTGAATGAACTCGAATTGGTCTAGCCTTTCTCACGCAATCCTCATTGGAAACTCTACTCTATGTTGGATGCAATCAATGCATCACTATAGTCACAACTGATAGTCATCTTTCCCTTTCACCTATCTCTCCACTGGTCTCCACTGAAACTGTCCATGCACTGTAGTTAACTGATGTATTCTTTAGTTAATTAATGAGTTAATATTTAGTGAATTAATTATTAATTAATTCACACCACTCTCACTAGTGTATCAATCAGTTAGACTAGATACAACTAGCTCAATTGTGTCTAACTGAGTTAAACTGAACACAACTCCACCAACTACTTCTACAACTCCACCAAACTTTGTCACATGAGTTCTAACTGAAGTCTCCATGCAATAGCTCCACTTAACCCTCAGGAATAGCGTAATTCCTTCTGTCAGCTCCTGTGCCACATCTGTGCACTTAACTGAAGTGCTCCAAGAGAATAAGATAATGTTTATAGTCAAAATATTATTAAGAGCTAATAATATTCGACATATCTATTTTTAGACTGGCAATCTAAAAATAGATTCCGCCCAATATGTCTAAAAAATAGAAGTCCATCTATTTTTCCAACTTGACCAACCATCCACAAATAGCATCCTGCAACTCATAGAATATGATCGACATGTCTAAAAATAGACATAGTCTAAAAATAGACTTGCGCCAAAAATAGCCTGCGGGCCCACTTAGTGAAGGCGACTCTTTTCACTAAGCTCATCATCTTGTTGCAATATCAACACTCCCTCTCAACAAGATAGGGATTATCTGCCACCCCGATCCTGCCTCTATGGTATTCGAATTTTCTCCTAGTGAGTGCCTTCGTCAAGATATCAGCATCCTGATCCTCCGTAGGAATGTAAGAAAGTAACATGATCTTCCACTACACACAATCTCTGATATGATGATACTGGATGTCAATGTGTTTATATCTATCATGAAATACTGGATTAACTAAGATTTTAATGCAACTCTGATTACCACAATATATCACAATAGGATCTAAGTGTGAACCGAACAACCCGACCAGGATCTTCCTCATCCATATAGCCTCACATGCAGCCAAACTTGCTACCATGTACTCGGCCTCCGCTGAACCGAGTGCCACAGATCTCTATTTCTTGCTGTACCAAGAAAATGTTGTAGACCCAATACTGAATATCCCTCCAGATGTGCTCTTTCTGTCCGTTGGACTCCCTGCCCAATCTGCATCTGTGAAGCCATGCAACTTCACCTCATCCGACTGTCTGTACCATAATCCATATCCCGATGTGCCTATAATATATCTCAATACATGCTTCCCCGCCTTCCAAAAGAGCTTGGTAGGCTTAACCATAGCTTGTGAAAGTTGGTTAATAGCATAGCATATGTCCGATCGTGTATTGATTAGATACATGAGCGAACCAACCAACTGTCGGTAAACAGTGGCATCCACTACCTCTGTCGATGTAGCATCCTCTTTCCTCCAACCACCAGGAAGAGGAGTGTCGATAGGCTTGTAGCCTTGCATGTTGAACTTCTCCAGTATCTCCCGGGCATACTTACCTTGAGACACAAACATTCCATCACTGCGCTGCCAAATTTCCAATCCCAGGAAATAATGAAGGAGGTGCAAGTCCTTCATCTCAAACTCCTTTGCAAGATTAGCCTTGCATGAGAGTATCAACTGTTCATCACCCGTCAGTATCAAATCATCTACATAAAGTAAAATTATCGGCAACTTACCCTCCACCACAATCTAGTATAGGTTCGGATCCGCCTCACTCTTGGTGAATCCAAGACTGGTGAAATAATTGTCTATCCATGTGTACCAAGCATGAGGTGCTTGTTTCAACCCATACAGCGCTCTTTTGAGCCTGCACACATGCGACTCGCTGCTGAAGATCTCGAAACCTTCGGGCTGCTCTATGTACACCTCCTCCTCAATGACTCCATTGAGGAACGCAGTATTCACATCCCTCTGATGAATGTGCCAACCCATCTGCGCTGAGAGAGATAGGATGCTTCGTATGGAAGAATACCTTACGACAGGTGCAAAGGTTTCTTCATAGTCGATCCCCTCGATCTGTGAGAAGCCTCGGGCAACAAATCTTGCCTTGTACTTCTTGACGCTCTCGTCAGAAGCTTGCTTCACTTTGTAGATCCATCTCAAACCTACCACTGATTTCCCTTCCGGCCTTGGGACAATCTCCCATGCACTGTTTCTAACAATTGAATCATACTCTTCCACCATGGCATATACCCATGCAGGGTCATCCACAGCTTCCTCGAAAGAAGATGGTTCTGTCAGGATACACTTTCTCATCAGAGCCATGTATCCAATATATCGGTCAGGTGATTGTCTCTGTCTGCACTGTGATATAGGTGCTCCTACAATCTTCTCTGCGTCAAGATTCAGTCGCTCAGCTTTTCTAGTGCGCTTCCACCCTCTAACGTTTGGCGCTGCATGAGTGGTTTCTTACACTCGATGAACCTCCTCTTGTGGTTGATCCACATCCTGAGGCTCATCCTTAGGAACTAATAGCTCCTCATCTGCAAGCAAGTGTAGCTCCCTCTCAATCGAACACTTCATGGCTTTCTCCTCATGAAATTTGATATCCAGTCGCACAACATTCTTCCGACTGTCTGGAAAATACACACGATAGTTGTGGGGTATTTCTGTGTGCCCCACAAATATCCCAACCTCTGCGGTTGGCTCTAGATTCTTCCTGGCATCCTTTTTCACATGAATGTAAACAGGTGAGCCAAAAAACTTCAAATAAGAAATATCAGGCTTCTTACCAGAAAACGCCTCTTCGGGTGTACTCATGCCAATTACTCTATGAGGACAATGGTTTTGCACTTAAACCGCAGTGTTGCAAGCTTCAGCCCACAAGTGTATGGGAAGGCCCTGATCATGCAACATCACCCGTGCAACACCCACGATCGTTTTGTTCTTTCGCTCCACGACCCCATTCTGCTGTGGGTTATGAGGCGCTATGAGCTCTCTTCGAATTCCTTCTGCGCTGCAAAAGTCTTTGAATTCACTAGATATGAATTCACCACCATTATCGCTCCTTAGAGCCTTCACCTGCTTCCCAGACTCTTTCTCAACCAGTGCCTTGAACTCACAGAACTTTGAGAATGTCTCACTCTTCTTCTGCATGAAGAAGATCTAGCACTTACGATAAAAGTCATCAACAAATATCACATAATACCTATGCTTTGCTATCAAATCTACTGATAAAGGTCCACACACGTCTGTGTGAATTCTCTCAAGGATCGTCGTGGCGCGACTATCCTTCTCATGAAAGGTGGATTTCACAAATTTTCCCAAAGTACATCCCTTGCACTAATCTGATTGCGCAAGTGTACCTTTGGGAAGCCTGGTAGAAATCTGCTGCAAAATTTTCAAAGTGCCATGGTGAAGATGGCCCAATCTCCTGTGCCACAATTTGCCCTCATCTCGGCTCACCACTCCTTCTGCTTTTCCTGCCATTTCTGCGCAACCATCTACCTGCAATTGATAAAGGTTCTTAACTCAAACCTCTATCCTCCGAGTTTCACTAGTTGCCTTACTGCGTAGGGAAGCCTTTCCCTCGCTAAAGACAACATCATATCCCTTGTCTTCCAACATGGCCACAGAGATAAGATTCTTCTTCAATCCTGGATCATGTATGACATCCTTCAAGACGAAAGGTTTTCCAGACTCCCTCTCAAAGGAAATGATCTCGATACTAGTCGCACTGTATCTACATCATCGCCCATCTCGATGTGCACTCCAAGATCCTTCTCATCCAGATAATTAAAAAAATCTTTGTCTCCGGTCATATGGAAAGACGCACCACTGTCAAGAAACCACACTGATCCCATCACACTTGAGACCAAGCATGCGATCAGCAAAAAATCCAGCTCAAAATGCGAGGCTAAGGCCTCTCCAGCTGCAGATCCAGCAGCCTGCTTATTTTTCTTCTTCTGTGGACAATTAGTGTCGTAATGTCCGTGTTGGTGACAGTGAAAGCACTTCACCTTAGACATGTCCTGCTTCTTGCCTTTCGCACCGGATTGAGAAGGATTTTTATTTCCCTTCCCTTTCCTTTCTTTGGTAGCCAAAGCGCAATTTTCTTCATCTTCATTCTTCGACGAAGATCCATCCCTGGTACTCCGCCTTATCTCCTCCTACACAAGATCTGACCAAAGTCGCTCCCATCCTGGCAGTTTATCCCGACCATTGACAGAGTCCTCATAGGAATGCCAACTCTTTGTAAGCCTAAGGAGATCCAAGCTCACCAAGTCCTCTTCATCTACAGTAACCCCCAAACTTCCCAGCTCATCCCTACACTGGAAAAACTTTGTGAGATACTTGGATATACTTTCGCCCTTCTCCATTTTTATTTTCTTGAGTTTGTCTTTGAGCGCCAACTTCCTCTGGTCGCTCTTGCTTTGGAACAAGTCTGTCAAAGCTTTCCACATCAAGAATGGAGAAGATTTACCATGAAGGCTGGACACTATGTGTGTTAGGTCCCTATATCACTAGTATAGCCCCTTATTATTGTTAGTGTAAACCCCTTATTGTTATTAGTGTACCCTTGTAACCCCCATTTTGTTATTATTGTGCCCTTAAATTATTATTGTTAGGTCGGCTAGGATTACATTGTGGCCCACTAGGATTATATTATGGCCCCATGGACTCCTATATATAGAAAGGAGGTTTTGTGAATTGTATCATCCAAGAATTGATCATTCATGTAATGTATTGGAGGTTTCCCCCTCGAAGTGGCTTATTTATAAGGCGTTGATATCTCATTTCTTCTATTTTTGGAGTTGGTTATATAACATTTGGTATCGGAGCTTTGGATTCTAGGGTTTCGCTGCTCCAAACAGGTCATCGTGGCATTTTCGCTATAACTTTTTTTTCTACGAAGTTTCAGAAGCTGACAGTTTTTGAGGGTGCGAAGCCGAAATCCTGAGGAAGCTTGTCTAAAAAATTTCAGACCTTGGTTCGCAATATTTGCGGAGATATCATCTCGTGGAAGTCAGGTCTTTTTTCAAGCTCCTAAACAGGTCATCGTGGCATCTTCGCTATAAATCTGTTTCTACGAAGGTTCAGAATCTGAAAATTCATATGGTGCGAAGCTGAAATCCTGAGGAAATTCGTCAAAAAATTTCAGAGCTTGGTTCGCAATATTTTTGGAGATATGATCTGTGGAAGGTAGTGCTTTTTCGGGCTCTCGAATTTCATCTCAAAGAGGTGATCGTGGGAAAAGTTTAATAACTCTCTCTCTGAAGATTGGATTGGAGAGTCGTCAAAAATTGATCACCAGTACACGGCCCTGTAGTTTCTTCGCTATCAATTTCAGAGACAAAGGACAAAACAGTGACACGTGGCAAGTCGTACAAGTTCGCTCTACCTGAACCGATCCAGAATTAGGTCATTGTGGGAGATTGGACACAACTTTGTCTTGGAGAATCAAAATCAGGTCAGACCCTGTGGCATTTGAAAGAAGCTTCGGAGGGCTACTACAGGGGCTGAATTTCAGATATCGAAGATTTTCAATTACAGAGATAATTCAATTTCAATATCGATCTCCTAAAAGATAGTAAAAGGTGTGTATTTTTTTTTCCGAATTGCATAAGTCTTGTTTGAAAAATCAAGTTGAATTGATTCCAAGGGAATCTTTTAGAATAGATATCAATATTGGATTCTAAAATGGCCCCTAAAAAATAATTCAACACCCATTAAGCCTTCGAAGGCTCTACTATGACTCATGAAGATGAAGAATGGCAACATGACATATCAAAATTACAAGAGCAAATTTCGCTCTCGCAAAGAACAACAAAAAATGAAATGGAATTTTTGAAGAAAGGCGTGGAAACTAAGATGGATGGTTTGAAGAAAGGCGTGGAAGCTAAGATGATTGGTTTGGAAGCTAAGATGGATGGCATGGAAGTGGGCATGGAAGCTAAGATGGATGACATAAAAGACAACATGGAAAACATGAAGAGTGATCTAAAAGCATACATGGAAGGCTTGATGACAAGCTTAA
Organism: Pinus albicaulis; assembly: GCA_034641835.2. Lineage (NCBI taxonomy): Eukaryota > Viridiplantae > Streptophyta > Pinopsida > Pinales > Pinaceae > Pinus > Pinus albicaulis. The sequence continues at coordinate 16,224,326 of MU968493.1, forward strand.
AACCAGAAATGATTCCTAATGGTGGAAATATAGGAGAAGAACCTCCCGATGAGAACAAAATAAATGTTAATCATGATTTCATAAACTCGAATGTTGGCAGGGAAGAACCACCATATTCCAAAAAATGGATATGAGGAAGTTTGATGGAAAGGATCCCTGTAACATGGATACTACAGATGGAGCAATATTTTGATCTCCATAACGTACAAAACACACAAAAGGTACGCATTGCAACTTTACATTTAGAACAAAATACATTTGTATGGTATCAATGGCTTTGCTCCCGTAAAAAAAATTGTCACTTGGTCAATTTTTACAGAGGAAATGATAGCACATTATGAGGATACAAAGAGCAACACCTTCTTTATCCAATTGATAAATCTCAAACAAAAGGGTTTAATGGGGCAGCACATTGAGGACTTCCAAAAATTGAATATAAGGGTAACTGATCTTACAGAGGAACACAGGGATTGATCTCTTCCTAGGCACTTTAAAGGATAACATCCAACATGAAGTTCGCGTTTTGGAACCTCGATTCATTGGAGAAGGCATTCAGAGTTGGCAAGAAAAGTTGAATGTAAAATTATGGCGACAAGGAAGCCTACCACTCAATTCTATAAAGAAGGAAGTGTTGCTACGCCTAGATTTCCACAACCTACAAGGTTGACACCACAACAATTGGAAGAAAAAAAGAGCAAAAGGGCTTTGCTATAGTTGTGATAGCAAATACACTAAAGGTCATAAGTGTCTTTGAGAAGAAATTATTTTACATAGATTGTGAAGAAGAAGAAGAAAAATGAACAAGAAGAGGATCTACACCAGGAACCACCCCTAGAAGAAGAAGAAATGAATCCGACCATATCATGTAATGCTGTCGCGAGGAATTACCACTCCTCAAACTCTCAAGATAGAAGGACATATAAAGAAGAAAAGGGTAATAGTGTTGATTGATTCGAGGTAGCACCCATAATTTTATTCATTATAAGGTAGCCAAGGAATTAAATTGTTTCCTATACCCAGCACTGAATGTCAAGTGATGGTTGCAAATGGAGGAACTATAAATTGCTCGGGAAAATGCCATAATATCAAGCTAACCATGGGGGGAATATCTATTGATTAGTCCAATGCTTGCCATTCCTATGGGAGGTGCTTGATGTTGTACTAGGAGTACAATGGTTACAATCTTTGGGGACGGTAGCTTTTAATTTTCAAGAACTTTTCTTGAAATTTTTTTTTCGAAGGAAAGGAAGTCGAATTACGGGGTATCGCAGTGGGAAGCCGGGAAGGATAATAAGCTCTAATGTCATGACAAAGCTTCTAAAGAAAGAACAGCGAGGCGTAATTGCACAATTATGCTCACTAGAAGTTCCAACATCAAAATCATCTATTTCACGAGATCTCCAACAAGTCTTGGACAATCATTCCAAGGTGTTTGAAACTCCCAAAGGACTCCCACCTATTCGTGATCATGATCATGCTATTCATTTGATTCCAGGGAAGTGTTCCTCCAAACATCGGGCCTTATAGATATCCTTACTTCCAAAAGAGCGAAATTGAACGTATGATTGCGTAAATGTTAGAGGCGGGTATAATTCAACCCAATCAAAGTTCTTTCTCTCGCTCCCGTAGTATTGGTACACAAGAAGGATGGATCATGGCGAATGTGTCCGGATTATAGGGAGCTCAATAATCTCACCATTAAAGATAAATTTCCCATTCCCGTGATTGACGAATTATTGGATGAATTACATGGAGCAATTTATTTTACCAAGTTGGATCTTCGTTCGGGATATCATCAAATTAGAATGAAGACCGAAGATATTCCAAAAACAGACATTTCGAACTCATGAGGGTCATTATGAATTTTTGGTCATGCCTTTTGGCCTTACCAATGCACCTTCTACATTTCAAGGGTTGATGAATTCCATTTTCAAACCCTTCCTTAGAAAATTTGTGCTAGTATTTTTTTGATGATATACTAATCTACAAACGAGGTCTTGGAAGGATCATGTTGAACATGTTGATGTGGTGCTCAAACTATTGCAAGAGAAACAATTATATGCAAAAAAGTCCAAATGTTTCTTTGGAGTACAAGAGGTGGAATATCCGGGTCATATTGTATCTCACGAGGGTGTTAAAGTGGACCCTAACAAAATTAAAGCCATTAAGGAATGGAAAGTTCCCACAACCATAAAGCAGATGCGAGGATTTCTCGGGTTAACAGGGGTATTATCGCAAGTTTGTTAAGAATTATGGGAGAATAGCAACACCTCTAACAACATTATTGAAGAAAGATGCATTTTCATGGACTCTCGAAGCAACTAAGGCCTTTGAACGTCTTAAAGAGGCAATGTGCCTAGCATCGGTCTTAGCTACACCGGACTTTACAAAAACCTTTATTGTGGAATGTGATGCCTCGGGAAATGGAATTGGTGCAGCTTTTAATGCGGGAAGGAAGACCCATTTGCTTTTGAAAGTCGTCCAATCAAAGGAAAGTATTTACGAAACCTATTTATGAGAAGGAAATGTTAGCAATACTACATGCACTAAAGAAATGGCGAACTTACCTAATGGGAAGACACTTCAAGGTAAAAAGCTGATCATGATAGTCTTAAACACTTTTTTGGAACAAAGACTATCGTCGGAAGAACAAACGAAAAATGGGTCACAAAGATGTTGGGTTATGACTTTGAAATAATCTACAAAAAAAGGAAAGTCGAATGTTGTTGCAGTATGCACTCTCAAGAAAGAATGAAGAGGTGGAAGCATTGCTTTGTGCCATTTCTATTATCCAACCCAGTATTGGATAAGCTGAAGCAAGAGATGAATGGAAGAAGGACAAAGATGTATGGATACTCATTCAAAAGTTGCAAGCAAGATCCTAGTACATCCGATACATTTAGTTGGAAAAATGATTCCTTATGGTACAAAGATCGCTTATATCTTTGTAAGAATTCCCAACTAAAACAAAATATTCTTCCGGAATTGCACACTTCTCCTTTAGGAGGACACTCGAGGATTTTTTAAAAAACTTACCACGGGGTGAAGAAAGAATTTTTTTGGGATGGCCTTAAATCTGATATTCGAAAGTTTGTGGCGGAATGTTTGGTTTGCAGCGCAGAATAAAGTGGAAACAATTAAGACCCCAGGGACTTCTACAACCTTTATCCATTCCAAGTCAACGTTGGGAGGAGATTTCAATGGATTTTATCACGGGTTTACCTAAGTCCGAAGGAAAGAGTGTCATCATGGTGGTAGTTGATAGACTTACCAAGTATGCACACTTTTGTGCATTATCTCATCCATTTAAAGCAAGTACAGTTGCTACTACATTTATGGACGAATTCAAAAAGCTACATGGAAGCCCAAGGGTTATTGTGAGCGACGAGAGATCCCATTTTTACTCGGAAATTTTTGGACGGAGTTATTTTCTTGTTTGGGTACTCGGTTAGCTCATAGCTCATCTTATCATCCTCAATCCGATGGTCAAACCGAGATAGTAAATAAATGTTTGGAAGGATATCTTCGTTGTTTTGTATCCGATAAACAAACACAATGGGTCAAGTGGTTACCTCTTGTTGAATGGTGGTATAACACTTCCTTCCATACTCGCAACAAAAATGACCCCATTTATGGCACTTTATGGATATCATCCACCATCCATCACATCATCTTTAAGGGAAAAATTCGAAGGTTCAAGCGAGTGGAAGATCACATCGAGCATCGGCAAGAAGTTCTCCAACTCTTAAAGGATAACCTCGAATCACGGCACAAAATCGAATGAAACAACGAGCGAGATCAACATCGTAGCGAGAGAAGTTTTGATGTAGGAGATTGGGTATTTTTACGGCTACAACCATACAAACAAATGTCCCTCAAGCAAGCAAAGAAGGATAATAAATTATCGCCAAAGTACTATGGTCCTTACAAGGTGTTGCAAAAGATTGGTACTATGGCATACAAATTGGAGCTTCTGCTTCTTCGCGAGTACATCCGAGTTGTTCCATGTTTCATGCTTAAAGAAGGTTATAGGTGAAAATCTTCCGACTCAAACGATATTGCGTAACTTGATGGGGAAGGGAAAATCATATTGGAACCTGAAGTAGCTCATGGAAAAAAGAACTCGACAACTACGGAATCGATCAATTTCGCAGTATCTCATCAAGTGGAATAACTTACCTCATCGAAGATTCTACATGGGAGGATGAGAATTTTATACGTGAAGCACCCGGAGCTACTCAAGTGTTGAGGACAACACTTTTTTTGAAGGAGAGGGGCATGTTAGGTCCCTATATCACTAGTATAGCCCCTTATTATTGTTAGTGTAAACCCCTTATTGTTATTAGTGTACCCTTGTAACCCCCATTTTGTTATTATTGTGCCCTTAAATTATTATTGTTAGGTCGGCTAGGATTACATTGTGGCCCACTAGGATTATATTATGGCCCCATGGACTCCTATATATAGAAAGGAGGTTTTGTGAATTGTATCATCCAAGAATTGATCATTCATGTAATGTATTGGAGGTTGCCCCCTCGAAGTGGCTTATTTATAAGGCGTTGATATCTCATTTCTTCTATTTTTGGAGTTGGTTACATAACAATGTGATCCTTCACACCTTCCAACAGAATCCTTCGACATTTTACTCGTCTTCTTTTGCCCATGCGTCAAGTGCGACAACATCGCTAGAAGCAGGTTTTGGAATTTTTGCATCTATGAACTCCTTCAACCCATTATCCTCCAGCACCACCTCCATCCTGTCCTTCCATGCAATATAATTCGAGCTTCCCTCAAGGGCATACTCCAATCGCAATCTTTTGAAAGACATCTCAACTTCAACACCAAGAAAACACTGCTACAAATTCGAATTCCACCAACACAAAAATCAACCGCTTCAATGTTTTGCAACTGCTCCAATGATCAATATCGCTTTGATACCATGTAGAAAATATATAAATAATGCGTTATAAATCCAAGATTCTCCCGATCACACACTATTTTAACTTCATGCACAATACGTAATCTCTTCTACTATTGATCATCATATGAAATTAAACCAATTGTAAGCACACATTGAAACCATAAAAATTCACATATATGAACACAGAGCGAACGGAAAGCTCGAAGCTAAAAAACCTCAAATATCTCAGATATAATATATGTCATAGAGATCATGTAACAATCCTCATACAAAGCTGATCATATCAAGCTCTCAGTACAATACAATCGCTACACACTAATCAGGCCCGATCTTGCAAATCCATGCACCGATCTTTGCCACCTGCTAGCCCGCCTCTACTGCACAATCCCTGCTGAAGAATGAATCTGAATGAACTCGAATTGGTCCATCCTTGCTCACGCAATCCTCATTGGCATCTCTACTCTATGTTGGATGCAATCAATGCATCACTATAGTCACAACTGATAGTCATCTTGCCCTTTCACCTATCTATCCATTGGTCTCCACTGAAACTGTCCATGCACTTTAGTTAACCGATGTATTCTTCAGTTGATTAATGAGTTAATATTTAGTGAATTAATTATTAATTAATTCACACCACTCTCACTATTGTTTCAATCAGTTAGACTAGATACAACTAGCTCAACTGTGTCTAACTGAGTCAAACTGAACACAACTCCACCAACTACTTCTACAACTCCACCAAACTCTGTCACATGAGTTCTAACTGAAGTCCTCTATGCAATAGCTCCACTTAACCCTCAAGAATAGTGTAATTCCTTCTTTCAGCTCCTATGCCACATCTGTGCACTTAACTGAAGTGCTCCAAGAGAATAAGATAATGTTTAGAGTCCAAAAATTATTAAGAGCTAATAATATTTGACATATCTATTTTTAGACTGGAAATCTAAAAAAAGATTCCGCCCAATATGTCTAAAAATATAAGCCCATCTATTTTTCCAACTTGATCAACCATCCACAAATAGCATCCTACAACTCATAGAACATGATCCATATGTCTAAAAATAGACATAGTCTAAAAATAGACTTTGCGCCAAAAATAGCCTGCGGGCCCACTTAGTGAAGGCGACTTCTTTCCACTAAGCTCATCATATTGTTGCAATCTCAACAAAACCTAATGATGGCCCTAATTCATAAAGAAATGAATAATTCTTGCCCCATATAAGTACTATCCCATCAATTTTTTTGATACGAAATTGATGTTGGAAGCTAATGTCAAGAAGTTGTTCAACGCATTTCTCCACACCATGCGATCCCAGAATAAGCCTTCGCATGTCAATGTTTTCTTCCAACACATGAAAAACAAGCTCTGGAATGTAGGATTTCTTAATAGATTCAATTAATGATGGTAGGCTCCCAACACCTTTCCTCCTCAATGTTACTGAAAAACGACTAAACATTTGATCAATATGGTCATGAGTATGCCCAACAAGAAGGAAACCAACCTTTATCTTTTTAAAAATTCCCAATTCAACGAGCACGTTTAGCTACCGAAAAAGAACTTGATTTTTGTTTTCACGACTTGTGTTGTCTAATTGTACATACATAAATTTAGGAAGAACACCAGACTAATTAGTAACCACATCATGGATTATAGTTATGGTCAGATTTGCATCATTATGAATATTTGGAGTTGTGAAGTAAACCCTTGGAAACATATTCTCATTAAAGACCATACAACCAACCAAGTGAAACTAAATGAAAATTTTCTCCTGTAATTTTTTTGGCGTGTGGAAAAAATGTGGCAAAAGTGTTTTCTTTCGGTCCATACCATCAATTATCAAACCCAAATATTTTATTGGATTATCATAACACTCCTTTCAATGTTTATATAATTTTTATCTTTCACTTGTTTGTTGATTGCGATGCTCTTAAAGTTCTTTGACAATGGAATCTGTACATAAAATAAAAGAAACATATAAATAAATATATTTTCATAGTTGATAACTATACAATTTAAAAAAAAAAAAATTGAACGCTTACCTCTTTCTGCGCTTTGACATTTATCCCCATTTTCTTTAAGAGAAGCACATGTACTGCGAAACCCCATCCTTTTCTTCTTAGGAATATGAACATTGTTGAATTCGTTCTTCCATACCCTTGTAAAATATGAATATGTAATAAAATTACCAACTCCTTCAACACATTTTGCATAATCTTTGTATAAGCTATAGATTTCTCGTCTCGAGAAATTATCTGGAATATGTATTGTGTCTTTATTTAGCATACACTCTCCATGCTTTGAAAAGAAGTCTTTCATCCATGACATAACATTATTTGCTAACGGCCCAAACTCCCATTTATAACGTACTTCTGAATAATATGTGGGATCATTTTCCAGTCTCTCTTGGATTCTTGACAGACGACAATTACCAATTAAATGCAACATTTTGAAAGACTTTCTATAGAGCAACACATTCCCAATATGATAATCATAACCTGCTACTGTAGATTGCACGCAACCCACTAAATATGAATTTTGCATGCTTTTATTCATTAACAAATATCTTTTCCTTTTCTCCAAAGCAAAGTTGAAATCCATATGTTTCAAGCAATCCATTCGACAACATTCACTTGAAATCAAATGAACGACAAAACTTTTGTTTGTGAGATATTTTGTCCTAACCCTTGTATAACTGGAATGTTTTGGATTGATATGAAAAGGTCTACTCCTACTCCTAGTTACAATATTTTCTTGCAACAGCTTCATCATTCCATTATCCTTTGTAGAAGCAAATTAATCACCACTAGGAGGAATATTATCCCCACTATCATCATTCTCAACATAGTTAAAAAATTCATCAGCATCATTGCCTGGAAAATATTCATTACCATCCTCACTTGAAGAAAAAATTTCACAAGAATCATTTGCGCTTTGAAACCTTGACTTAGATGAAATTCTTCACCATCTTCATCCATGCTTTCAAATTCTTCCCTTGGAGGATTCAATTCTTCATCACCGTGAGTGTCTTTGAAACGTTCACTTAGAGAAAATGCATTATTCGTATCCGTGTTGAAAGTTTGAGGTCAAGGATTAATACAAATTCTCTTCTTAATAATTACTTGTGAGCTTACTCGTATTATTTATGTCTTCTCTTCTTTAGCTTATTTAATCTTGCATCAAGTCAATTATCAAAATACACGAGACACACAAATTAGGCTCCTAGAGCCAGGGCAAAACCTCTCCCTCTTGGAGAGGAAAACCCACAGGAAATTCTTCTTATAGATCTTCAAATGACAAGTACCATGACCCAGACTTAGACCCTTGACCTATAAATGCCTCCAAGACCTTGTCTTTACTTCTTTGCTTGCCTTCAACACTGACCCTTCTCTTCTGCTTCAATCTGCACTGATTTGCACTAGTACTAGAGAGCTCGGTCTCTTAATCAACACTTAATCTTCTTCACCTATTACTTCTATAAACAGATCTTCACTTTGTCCACTGTCTTGTAACCTTTCATATAATTTGCAATTTCCTCAAGGACAGTCCGCTGTCAACTTCATATTATACTTAAATATATTCGCACTTCTTGACTGTATTCGATGAGAGGAAAGTCCTCATCTTTTCACAGATATAATCCGCACTGAATTATTGAGGAAGCCCGCACTTTTGTTGCAGAGATTCACGTTGTATTTCCGCACTGTATTTCAGCACTGCACTTCTGCATTTCTTGTTTCAGGAATGACCGCGGCACTTTATTATAATGAGATATAAAAATATATCTGCTTCTTCTTCATATGCCGTCCAAAAGTCCGCAAAACCTCAGAGAGAATCCGCATGTCTGTTCTTCGCAATTGTATCCTTTTGAAACTTCATATCAATCACAAATGTAGTCGCATTAAACTAGAGTGATCCGCACTTCAGTTTCCTGTTCCACGTCAGAGAGATCCGCATTTTCTTTATTGGTATGTACTGCACTGTATTTCTGAGAAAGTTTGCATTTCTTATTACTCAGACTACCGAAAACTTCTGCTTGAATGAGCCGCAGACCGAGTGTACACATAGAGACAATTTTGTTGTATTTTAGTCGACTATCACTATAGTATAGTTAACCTATTTATCCGTTATGCATAAGAATTTGTAATATACATTTTCAATACTTTAGTCATACATTTCCACTGGTTTTCCATCATTGATTTGAGGCCTTCTTTGAGAGCTAGTCTTCCAGCATTAAGTGACCTTCTTCCACAAGGTTTCCATAGACTAGATCCTTCATGTAAATGAAACTTAATTATATTTTATACCTAGAAGACACAAACCTTATAGACATCAAGAAAAATTTGATTAACCTATATAATAAAATCTTACTCATGAAACCCATGAAGAAATTACAAAAAAATATATTTTATTATCTTTGTCCTCTTCTTTACATAAATACATAATTACATAGTCATTATGAAGACTGACCTAGTTACACTTTTAAACACTCCCTCTTAACTAGGGAGGTATTCATATAGGTACATGGTCACTTTCAAACTGAAGAATCTCATAAGAAAAACCGGATTGATAATGGCATATGTATAGCATCATATCAACCAGCATTGTACTAATGCAAGGCCTTGACTAATAGCCCCATCTCTCAATGAGACAATGGGCTACAATGCTGGTGAGACACATGACTAATAGACATCATATTCATTGTCTCTCCAAGGTACATACCCCAACTAGGTGTTCCCATAGTATGAACTTCTTGGACTATTCTTCTTACATCTAACCTCAAATAATATCAGCCTTCATTACCTATCTTGAATGCTCCTATTCCACCAAAGAGTATCGAATGCCATATGATTACCCAATCCTCCATTCTGTCTTCTAGGTGAAGACCAGAATGATGTGTCTATCCATTCCCTTTACATGGCCTTCACTAAGACGTATGACTGTTATTCCTGGTCTAGTGCAAGACACATGTAATAGAGAATTACATACGTCACTCCCTCTTAACATAGGAATGACATACTTCAAGTTTCTTCCAAGCAAGAAACTTACCGGCCAGTTCTCGATCAACTAGGTCTGTAAAAATCTCACTACCACAAATACTCCTCCCCGATGTCATGTATTTTTATGTCGAGGATCTTTTCAAATTTTGTATTCATATGTACATATCATCCATCATTTTTGTTGCTCAACATGTCCACTACTCAGTGATTCATCAAGCCTTTCTCATCTCGGTCCATCACATTCATATGTTACTTTAAAATCATCTCCAAGGATCATACATCCACGCATTGTAGCAAATTTCCTTGCACCTGCACAAATTCATCCGGATAAACATATACATATGAGCTTTTGAAACAAAAGTTACCTCAATGATGATCTTTCACCATCACATCTTCCTGTAGGCATCGGCATCCTTTGTTCAGATTGACACATATCCTAATGATATGGTTTTCCCAAGGGTCTTCTTCTTTACCAGACTTCAGTCAAAGTCTGCATATCTTCCCAGGAGATCTCTTAGTCACATCTTCTTGGCTTCCGGATGATAACTACCTCTTGACATGGTTGTGTTTCATGATCTCTTCGTTTCTGCACATTCTCCATTCCCAAGAACTTACAACTTTTCTAGATTCTCCATTGAGAGATACTCCTCCATAGATCATACTTCTAAATACAGAAGTTCATTACTTGCAACCATATGACATGACTTCACAACATCCAATGTTAGCATATGAATATATACATACCTCATACCCTTTTTCCCTTGAGTCATCCTGTAGCAATTTCTCAAGAATGAAGAGCTTCATTCTCTTGGCATGCTTCATCAATATCCCAGAAATCTGTTTCCATGATGACCTTTGCTCTTGATGACTGCTTTCCATTAGTGATGTTATTAGAGAGGTTTTCTCGGAGCTGATTCACCAGGAGCTCCTACCATGCTTACATCAGGATGCTACACTTCTTCCTATCATATAACCAACATAAATCACTTAAAGAAGAAGATGATCTCAATCGTAGTGTAGATCCCTTGCTTCTTCTTTCTTAGATTTTCTTTCCTCATTATAGAGACATGGGCTTTTCTTACCTATTTCTCTCGTCATTTTTCAATAGATTAAGGAAAATTTATATTATAATACCCAAGTTCATTTCATCCAAAGCATCGTGCTTTATCCATATTATTCGAGGACCAAATTTACCGAATCTTTTCTTTCTTCCTTGACGTGGTCATGTGCTGCTTGATTCCTCGATCCTAAATACTTTTTGCGTTTTAATCTTGTTTTCTTATTTCTTTATATAGAGACTTTAAATCGTGGAATGGTGTGGCTTATTTCTTCCCGTGTAAACCCGAAGTGAAGTTTTTCCATTCTTTTCACAGAGAATTTAGCACCATTGTAGTCTTTTCCTCGTTCTCGTGCAGTTTCGATCGCAGATTGCTTCTTCTGGCAGCATCTTCCGCGCAGAATAGCTCCACCAATTTCTCAAATATTTCTTTTTAATAATTTTAGATTTGATACCTTAGAGATGAGAGAGTATTTTATGGATTATGTAAGAATCCTTTGGGCTCTTATATATCCCTTCGTTTATTTCGCATGACTTCATTGTACTTGTCTTCCATGCAGGAAGGTTTGAAACCCTAACCAGCTTGTTGCTTTCTTTTCAAAGAAGACATTTTAATAGATTTAGATAAAGTCATAGATACTTACTTGAAAGAGTGACTTTCTCTTTCAACATCTTTCTTGATGATGTTTGAAGATGAAGTCAAGAGTTTCTTCTAAGATAGAAATCTTTAATGTAGATGTTATTGAATCCTTGATGATAAAGCATATCTTCAGAAATTGAAATTCAAATGTAGATGTTATTGAATACTTGAAGTCTTCCTTGCAAATTGATTTGATCCTTCAACCCAAACTTTGATCTTTGCTTCCTGTAGTGTCTCCTTTGTCAAGAAGCCCTTGCATTCAACACTCTGGGTTTCTGATACCATTTTTGAGCCCTAAAAGTGTTTTTTCCTTTGCTAAATTCCACTTAATCTTATCATTCCTTGTCATTTACATACCTAGAAGATCAAAGTAAGAATGATTAAAATCACTTAAGGAATACATGTAATGACTAACTTGTTGTAATTTTGTGGTTTTGTTGTCTTAATGATTGAGTATATTTAACCACTTGATCGGCAAACATTCTCAGAGAACTACACATTCCGTAGGCTATTTGGTGTTTAAATATATTACAAGTGTCATCTAAAAGAAAAGGAGCATATGGTTATATTCTAAATCTTTTCCTAATTGTCTTTGCCCACGAAGGTTGAATCAAAATCCGGATTTGGAGATGCTTGTGCACGTGGTCAAAACAAGAGTCCGAGAAGCAGATTTCTATAAGGATAAGGACTCTTGATTTGCTTTCAGCAAATCACAAGTCCTAGCAAAGAGTTTTAGTTTGATTTTGACTTTAGAAAACACCTGTTCCTACTTTCATTCAATTTCAGTTAGGTAATTGCCTATAAATTTAGCTCATTCATACCGAGAAAACAAGTTAACTCTTATTTGCAATATTGTAATACTCTGTTTCGAAGTATTTTTGATAATAAGAAGAAGCATAATTTTGATGCTGTGTTGAAGACAAACTTAAGGAGTTAAATATTTTCATGCTAACTTGATAGCAGAGGCCCCCTGCTATCTAAGGAGGCTTCCACATGCTTTCTAGATAAGTAACTTTTAAATGTGTTGTTATATTTCTCACTTAGACAATTTTTTGAGTTTATATCTTTTAGTATCATGTCTTGTTTTTTTTGTTCAACTAACATATCCTCATGATGTTATATTTAGTCCTTTCTTAAAGTTTTCTAATATATCTCTATTCATTTAATGGATATAATTGTGACATCTTGAGTTACCAGCACTTTAGTTTTTGTAATTTAAATTCTCACTATCCTACAACCACTCTTTTTCTTAAAAGGCTTTTCCAACATATCATTATTGACTAAATGAGATTTGGTTGTATGATGATAAGTTAATTAGGATGTATTTCCTACTCTGAAATTAGATAGAATATCCTCATATTATTACAAATAGTCCTTTCTCAAAATTGTTCCAACAAATCTCTAAATCACGGAAAAGAGCTAATCGTAATAATGTGGGTTACTTGTTGTTTAGAGGATTCTTATTTCATTATATCTAGTCTCCTTCAATGAAATATTCCAATAAATCTCTAGATGATGAATGAGACCTAGCTGTGGTGACATAAGAAGTTTAAATATTCATAGGAGATCCTTAGAATATTGTAGCAATTTCCTTCTCAAGCTGTTCCAAAATATCTCTAATATATGAATAGGATTGCACTACAATATTCTAAGTTATTATCTGTTTTTAGGAAGATCCTTATCACATTGGAATTCAATCTCTTCTTCAAACTATTCCAACAAATCTCTAACTAAAAGGATTAGTTTGAATTATAGTGTCTTGAGTTACATTCCATGTTCATTTGCAAGCTAGGATATCCATGGATTAGAATGCTCTGTTTTTCATCATTAGAGACAGAATTTACAAGTACACTCTGTTTTGTGTCTAAAAGTTCTCTTTTCTTTCCTTTTTAACATAGATTTGATGCCATCTTTTGAACATATAATAGTAGACTAAAACTCAAACATAACAAAAATAAAAAAACATCAACAAAATACTGAGAACAAAGAAATAAGAATAAGGATATTTAGGCACATATAGTGCAAGTATACCTCATCAATTTACAAGCCCTGGTCGATAATTTATGCTATCAATTTAGGACACTGAATTAACTAAAAATTTTGGCGTCGTTTCCGGGGAGGTATAACTAGGTAGCCTTATTTCCTATTTCCCAAAAACAATGATATGCGTAGAGACAGAGATTATAGGGGTAGATTTGTAAGAGGCAGAAGTTTAATTCCCACAACTCCACTCAGTCCACCTAGACCAAGAAGTAGCACACCTCCAACCCAAACTCACATTCCATACTATATTGGTCATAGGCTTCCAGAAGTCTCAAGATCAGATATCCCATCAGGAAGCAATTCTAGAGGAAGAAGATCCAAGGACTCCTACATAAGGGGTAACATTTTTCACTTCCATAGGGGAATCTATTCCATTAGAAGAATTAAAAACCCCTAGTGAAGAGGAAGAAGAGGACTATTTCTTTAATATACCCTTAATAGAAGAACCAGTAGAACAACTAGCTCTTTCAACTGAACCCTATATTAGTTCAGAAGAGTCTATCATGGTAGAAGAAGGGGAAGGAGAAGTATTTAATGGAGAACATACACTATTTGGAGGAGGTAGAGGAAGAGGAGAAGATAGAGGAGGAGGAAGAGGAAGAGGAAATGTAGAAGGACGCAGAGGTAGAAGGGGAATTGGAAGTCCTTTTGGATTCCCTATAGTAGATGAAGAGACTAATGCAACTATGAAAAACATCTCACCTTCTATTCTTCCTAACTTTCATGGACTGAAAAGTGAGGATCCTGAAACCTTCTTATTTGAATTTGAAGTTCTATGTAGAATCTATGATTATCTACAAGATGCTCAGAAACTTAAACTGTTCCCTTCAACATTGAAAGGAGCAGCATAAAAATGGTTTATGAGTTTGATCAATAGGTCTATTAGGACATGGGATGACATGAGGAAAGCATTTCTGGATAGATATTTGGATTACTGTATACCAGTCAATCATAAGGAAGAAGTGTTCAAGATGATGCAAAAAGAGGATGAAAATTTAGAAGATTTGTTGGAAAGATTCAATTATAACATCAAGAGGGCAAAAATGGAAACTCTAGATCAAGAAACTTTGAAAGCTCTCTTGTTGAAAACAATTAGGGATGAATGGATAGATATCATTAATATGATGGGAAAAGGGGACATATCTCAGCTTCCATTACCTGGTATAGCTGAGTTATGTATCAATATTTCAAGAGGAAAATCTAAAACTCTAAAAGCACCAAGAGACCCTGCTCTTGCAAGGGCAAGTAAATCTGCAGCTGGAATAGTAAGTAGGGTAGAAATAGGTAATATGCTTGATGAATTTAAATTTGAAATTCTAGGGAGTCTTAGTGAACAAATAGACACCCTTAAGTTACAAAACAAGCAAAAAGCCGAAACTGATGCTTTAGCAATCTTTTGTCCCAAATGTAGGTGTTGGACTTGAGAACGTTCTTGCGATAAGATCGATCTCCCTAGTGTTAGAAGACAATCTGGCAAAAAACGAACAACTAAGTTTGTATTTCTCTAGATATATTCGTTTTACAAATAAATGCTATGAAGGTGTCGATCCTACCTTAGATCCAAATGCTTATTTGCAGTCGTAGTGCTTCTGTCGCATCAATAATCCTTCGTCGCAACAAGAGGTCTTTTGTCGCAAGAAAGTATCATCTTTCGTTGATCTGAAATCACAAACAAGAAAATATCAATATCACCTGTATAACAAATAATCATAAAACATATCTATCATAGTGATCAAGGAATATATGAAATAAACGATCAAACGACAGCTTATTGAAATAAATAATCGAACAAAAATTTATTGAGAAAAATAGAACTTGATTGTATTAATCTTAAAATATATAGAAGAACCTTACAAACTTAGCCTTGATGCTCAAAAGGCCTTCCCCAACCGTTGGTGAGTTCTCCATTGATTAGTCTTGCACTTCTTCCAACCAAGACGAATAGAGGTATGTAATCTCTCCTCACGAAATTCTTAGTTAACTGAGTCTAAATCTCAATAGCACTTAACCTCAAATCTTCTTAATCTTGACCTCTAATCCTCAATCTCCAAAAACTTTAACCCTTTGAGGCTACCCAATGCCTCCTTTTATAGAGCAGATGAGGAGGTTAGGATTCCACCTTTAAAGGGATAGAATCCTCTTTCAAAGGGATAGGCTCCTCACATCAAGGGATTAGTTCCTTACTGTGTGGGATACATGCACCTTACTAAAGCGTACTCATCCCCAAAAAATCTCATCTAGAACCTTCTAGAATTGACCAAAAATCAACTTTTTCACTTTGATTTCTCGCTTTTTTGACTTTACAGGAAGTCCACAGGCATAACACTGGAAAATTGCGTTCTAGAACGCAGTTCCTCTTCACATTACCTGCGTACCCTAGCTAGGAACGTAGGTAGGCTTAATATTACCTGCGTACCCAAGGCTTTTTTGATTTTTAAGGGTTTTTCCTCCATTTTTAGGGTTTGGAATGAGGAACAAAGGTTGTAAGACTTGTAGAGGAGGCATGTATGAGTGTTTAATGAGCTCATACAGTCAGCAGAATGTCAAGGTGACAATTTTTAGTGTAACATGTAGGAAGAAGCATGCCTTGAGAGAATGTCCTTCAGATGCAAAAGTAATAGAGACTTGTGCAATTTGTTCAGAAAAACATGAGACCAAGAGTTGTACTTCACTCCCTGGTCTTAAGGCAGTCTTTCAAGAAGAAACACCCACAAATTCCACAGAATCTCTCAACTTTGTCTCTAGAAGACCTTGGCAGGGACCTCAGACACAAGGGTTTAATAATCAAATGTATAATCAACCCCCACCAATTTATTGGAATTATTGGCAGCAACCCTGGCCCCAATTTCAAAATCAATCTCAACCTTGGGCACAAGGAGCACAAAATCCTTATGGAAGGTTCTCCTAGTATTATCAATATCCACTTTCTTATCCCTCATATCCAACATATTCAAACTTTCCCCCACAATAAAATCCTCAACAGAATCCACAACAGAATCCACAACATCAAAACCAAAATCAAAATCAACCACTTCCATTACCATTTCCTCAAAAAGAAAATCAATTGCCTGCCCAGCCAATACCAAACCCCAATAATAAAAACCCTCAGAATACATATATGATAGAAGGTCAACAATTCCAAACCTATTTGATTACTCCTTCAGACCTTAATGATGTTCAACTTAGGTCTAGAAGAATACTTGAAAAGAAGAAACCTTCTGCAATTATACAAGAGCAAAACAATTCTGAGGAAGATTCTCTACGAGTAAATAAAAGTCTTGAGGAAAGCACATCTTTTGAAGACCAAAACATTGAAAAATCAAAGCAGAAAGAACCAATAATTTCAACTCCTATATTAGAGCCGCTATCAACATCTACTTCCACACCTCCTTTTCCAGAAAGATTACAAATTGATAGGGGTGTAGAGAAACAAATTATGATGCCTAACTATGATTTCCTAGATGAATTATTACAAGCCATCAAGGAAATCCCAATCTTAGCAAAAACAATAAAGGAGTTGAGTATGAAAAAAACAGGAAAAAGAATAAAGGAGATAAAGAAAATACAACTGGTAGGAAAGATAGCAGATATAATGATGGGTAAGTTTGCCATTCCTAAGTATCTAGACCCAGGAAATCCAGTTGTCAGAATACACATCAATGGAATTGAAATTCAGAACACACTTATTGATTTAGGAGCAGCAATCAATATCATGAGTAGACAAATCATGGAAAAACTAAAACTTCCTAATCTTTTTTTTACACCCACATTGCTACAATTAGCAGATAGATCTGTGATCAAACCAGATGGGATAATATAAGACATTCTAGTGTCCTTATATTCTTGGGAGTATCATGTGGATTTCATGATCCTAACTCCTAAAAATGATCTAGGAGGACATCCTATTATATTAGGAAGACCTTGGTTAGCCACACCTGATGCTTTCATTAGCTGTAGATCTGGTGATATGTACATCTCTGATGGAAGTTCAACCAAGAAATTCACCTTGTATCCTCCAGCAAGAACAATCATAGAATTAGATGATACTCAGTGGATTGAAGATGAAGAAGATATACAACCTCTCTTCACTATTTCAGAAATTAGTGAAGATAGTAAGATTATGAATACTTTGGAAAATTATGAATCTTCTTCAGAATTCAAATATGAACAATTTCAAGAAGAATCTAACATTGAGTTCTTATCATCAAGATAGATCTCTCTTTACTCCATGGAAGAATTTGGCAGCTCTGCAATTGAAATATTCCCAGGAAAAACCTTAAACATAAACAAAAACCTAGAGAAGTTTCAACAAGAAAATCTAGTCAAAACATTACAGAGACACTCCGCTGCATATGCTTGGGAATACACTAGCATGAAAGGGATCAATCCTAAGATTTGCACTCATCATATCTATATAGAGGAAAATTGTAAACCAATCAGACAACCTTATAGTAGGATGAATCCAAACCTTAGGGATATTGTTAAAGAAGAATTGCATAAATTGTTAAATGTCAATTTTATCTATCCCATTTCAGATAGTCAGTGGGTCTCTCCTTTGGTGATTGTACCCAAGAAGAATGGAAAATGGAGGGTATGTATTGACTACCAAGAACTGAACAAAGCTACTCTTCAAGACCATTTTCCCTTACCCTTCATAGATCAGGTGTTAGACACATTAGAAAGCAAGAAGTACTTTTCATTTTTAGATGGGTTCAGTGGCTATAATTAAATTCAAGTAGCACTTGAGGATCAAGACAAGACCACATTTAATTGTCCTTGGGGTACCTATGCCCACCGAGTATTGCCATTTGGATTATGAAATGCACCTGCAACATTCCAAAGGGCAGTATTAGGAATCTTTTCAGATCTAATACATGATTGTGTAGAGGTATACATGGATGATTTCACAGGCTATGGAAACACATTTGAAGAAGCCTTAGCAAACTTGGAAAAAGTTCTAAAAAGATGTAAAGAAGCAAATCTTTCATTAAGTCATGAAAAGTTTTTTACGATGTTTTCTGAAGGAATTGTTCTAGGACATCACATTTCAGGAGAGGGGATCAAAGTTGATAAGTCAAAAGTTGAAGTCATCTCCAAACTACTAGTTCCAAGTTGTCAAAAAGATGTTAGGAGTTTTCTAGGATTTACAAGGTAATATAGGAGATTTATAGAAAACTTCACTAAGATAGCAACTCCACATTTCAAATTACTTACCAAGGACTATGAATTCAATTGGAATTCTGACTGCCAGCTAGCCTTTGAAACCCTGAAAAAAAAAAAATCTCTGAAGCACCTATTTTAAGGGGTCCTATCTTTAAATTACCTTTTGATATTTCAACAGATGCCTCAGATACAACTTTAGGAGCCGTATTGGGACAAAAAGACCTGATCCCTTATGCCATCTACTATACAAGTAAAAATTTAACTCCTTCAGAGTTGAATTATACTTTAACTAAAAAAGAGTTCTTAGCTGTTGTTCATGCCATAAATAAATTTAGACACTATATAATAGACTATGAAACTTTTGTTCACATAGACCATCCTGCAATTAGGTACTTAATGAAAAAATCAATCACTAATGGCATAGTCACAAGATGGTTATTGCTTTTACAAGAGTTTAGCATCACCATTTTGGATAGCCTCGTGTTAGCCACCTATAAATTTTGATATACCTAGTGGTGGCTAAATTTGTTGTCAAGCTTTCAAGAGATATATTCCCTTTGAAAAGCCATCATCTTTGAAGTCTTATGATGATTCTTTATCCTTTGAATTAATCTTCACTGTTGTTTCACTATAAGCCTTCAAAGACCTGCTGTTTACCAAAGGAAAGTTGCCTATGAAGTTCCATTTTCACCATTCACTCCTCCAGTCCACTTTCATAAATATCTCCATTTTTACCCATAAAACCCTTTCATTTCACCTCTAAACCGTCTTAAACCTTATATCTCCCTTTTATTTGGTTTAAATTCATTCATTTCAACGTACCAAAACCCTCATCTGGCCTTAAAAATCATTGTTTTATGCCTAAAAACAACCTTTTTCACTTCTGAAATTATTAGCCCCCGAGGGCTTATAATTTAGCTCCTTCCCTCACATGACCTCATCCCTGCGACCAGGCACTAAGCCCTTATCACTAATCACAATCATATTTTTCCCCTTTTCCCTTGTCATTCTTTATTTCCCCCGTCGATGTGATAAGCGCCTTTCCCTCTGAACCTCGGCCACCTTATTCTCCCACAGAACTAGGCCTCAGTGTTTATTTCAGCCCCCGCCATCGCAATCGCAAAAATCTGATTTCCATTTGTTCTTTTCCCCCGACTCCCCGATCTTGCGATGGAATCCGGGTCATCAATATGAGAAGATCTATGGCCATCGCATCGCCTGGCCTGCCATAACTTCCGCCCTTGCATCTCGGTGCCTATCGCGTGCGATCCGCACCGTTGGATCTGCTGCCCATCATCCGACGACCAACGATCAATATTGCGCAATTTTTGAGCCTCCCCCGTAGTGCGCTAATTCTGCACCATAAAAGTGGTTTTCAAAAGCCACATGTTGATTTCTCTATGGAATCATGTTCCAAACGCAAAATACCGCCTCCCCCCTTTTTGCTACGTGAAAAACATTACTGGTTTTCTGCCATACTGCTGCCCTCCACGACTTCGCTCCTGATTTAATCCTAGCCATCAATCCCTGAGATTGCACAACCCATATTGTATCGCGATCTCAATTCATTTGCTTCCCATATCTCTCCTGCTATGCTCATCGAGAGATCTCCACCATAGATCGTTCTGATCTAACGGTCCACATTCCTCATCGCACCTAGACCCTCACTAAACTTGGTTAGCTGCTCTGCTGGGGTTTTCTTCTCGATTTTCTACTACAATCACCACCTCCTCACTGCTCCTCCGCCACCCCCGGAGCCTCTGCAAGCAGTCTAAACCAAGCCCGCAGGTTTTCATGACAATTTTATCGTGTGTTTGCAGGTTTTTCATGGTCGATGAAGAATAAATGTTTTACAGTCACAAAAGGGACACAAAGGCTCAGATAGCAATCTCAGGGCTAGGAATCAACGTCAAAGGAACCAGAACAAAGGGTAAATTCATGACAGTCGATGGTTCATAGAAATAAACCCTCAGTAGACCCTCCAGCTCAGCGAAACCCACCACCTGTACACAGAACACTCAGAAAGATGAGGATCACATATCCAGTGGTGGAAGACAAGGCATAGAAGATTAATAAAACCTTTGAGGACACCAATATAGAAGAAGTTCGAGAAATCAGCAAATTGAAAGCATAAACAGAGCTAAAACAGGTTGAAGTACAAAGGAACAGAGCAGTTATTGGTGCAGAAGTTGATTGACATAGACATAGCCCATCTCCATGCTCAAAAGCCTGCCAAGCAGTTATTACACCAAAGAAGCTACTACAAACTGTCAGAAGTAGTTATTTAGAAGTATGGGAGTCCTCAAAGCCCATTTTTACACTTAACTCACACTAAGAAGATAACAGTACCACTCCAGATGATTTTTCCTCTCAAGGACACCCAGTGGGTGATTTCAGTCATATCAAAATAGTCTCAACAAGAAACGAGGTTACTAAATCTATCTAGAATTTAATGTTATGTTTATGACATAGAATGGAGCATTCGAATTCTCTCTCCTATCTCTGAATTATCATTAAAACCTTCTTTACCTACTTTTCCTCATTTTTTCCTATAAAGACTCTTTGAAGTCTCATTGTAAAAGGTTGGCATTTGGTGATTTCTAAAGTAATACATAGATTGCTGCTTTGAAGAAGCATCGGTGTTATGAAGGGGTGTGGAGGTATCTGTTTTTCTGGGATGAAGGAGGCTGGACCATTGGATCCTTGAGCCTGGTTTTGGTGAATTAATCTCTTATTGTTAATTTTTTTTCCCGTTTATCACTTTGTTCCATTTAGCTTTGACTTATAGTAGGATAAAAAGTTTAGGCAGAGAAATGTACCTTAGAATCACCTCTGACCTGTTTATCCTTCACTGTTTATATTTTTTCTGCTACTAAACATGACAAGGTAGTTTGAGAGCTCTCTTGAACATTCAGTTTGTTTTATTTCAGAAATGGTTAATTCAGTTGTGCTAAAGACTGTTTAGGCGTTCCCTCTTTCTTTGCCACTGAATGTTGTATCTGAAATCTCCCTTTGATTATTAATTCTTGCAGTTTGACAGAGAGGTCTGTTTCAATCATACCCTTTGTTCCTTACTATAATTATTGTGTTAAAGGTCCCTATAATTGTAGTCCTAGATGTCTAAGGCATTCCCTCTTCTTTGAATTCAATTGTATGTCTTTTTTGATTAAGATCTCAACAGTGAACTTATAGGAGGAAATAGGGCGTTCCTCGAATCCTATAATTCATTTAGAAGGTGTTAGTCTACATTTATCCTCCTCTTCGAGTGTGTATGTTGATTAAGTCCATAACAGTGAGCTTACTGGAGGAAATAGGGCGTTCCCCGAATACTTTAAGTCATTGTGAAAGGGTTCAGTTTTCTTTTCACTCTTAGTCCTTAATGTTCATCCCATTTCACCTATTCAGCATCCTTCGAATGCTGTTAGATTTTCCTCCGGTTTCCCTTCCTTCTCAATCAGAACTATTTAAATTTCTCATATGACTCCATTTCCTAATGGCTTGTAGATTCCCATGCTCTATATATACCGCATGAAACATATTTTTCCAACCAAACAAAAACAACCCCGCACCTCATAACTAGCCTAACCAACTTTCTAAACCATTCAACACATCCTTATACAAACCTATTGAGAGATCCCTCCGAGGTTAGAGGCTAGATCCTAAGCTTCCCAGCTGATGGTATGTTGCCTTGTCACTTGGCATGCCAATCTGCCAAATCACAGGACCCCAACATAATGGCGATCACGGTGGGACCTACTGAGTATATGATAGTCTAGCTAACTCTTGTGCACTCTTTAGTCCTACAAATCTCTAAGAAAATTAGTTAGTAAGCCATAGTGTAGACTTTTTTTATTTGAGAACCTTAGCTAAGTGTTAAGATTATAAATAAGACACTCTCATAACCATAGAAATATACAAAATCCAAAAATATTTCATATTGGATTCACAATAAACAGTGGTGGTGGACCACAATTATTTTTACCTTCAAAAGCTGAAACTTTCACCTGGGGACTCCATTAGCCCCAGTAGGCCTATTACCCATCTAGGTCTCCAGATCTCTTTAGGACTATGTCAACCAGCCTTGAAGAAGTTGAGAGGCCTAGTCCCGTATTAGATAAGACATTCTGAGAAGCAAAACTTTCAAAACAGTCCCTACAAACTTTAGCCTCTCTCATTTTTTGAAAAGCAGTCTGGCTTCACATAGGATCAACACTAGATCCCATCCAGACCCTAGCCCTCCTACAATCGTTAACAATCCAGAGAAAATTCTGTGGCAGAATTCTAGAGTTGGAAAATTAGTTGTTGATAGGAACATCCCAAGAACGAAATCTCTCCCTGAAAACCTCACTGTCTTGGAGGATTTACACTTTGACTTACATCATAATAAGAAAATTTTTAGAACAAGATCTCAAAGTGATTTAAACCAAACTGATCTCGAAACTGCAGGTTTGCAACAGAGCTTTAGTAGAGAATTTTCACCTTCTACTCCTCCTGATTCCCAGCTTCTTCACCACTTTAGCCTCTTTCATAACCAATCTGCTCAAAACCAGTTTTCCGGCCCAAGTGTTTTTTCCACTCCAATCCATACCATCACTGTCCAAAACACTCCATTTCAGCCCACTTTCCCTCTTGTCAATCCACCCACTGTAAATCCACCTTTCTTTCCAGCCATTGCAGCATGGTATGCCCCATTAGTGTTACCACCCCTTTCCAAATGACTATCAGTATAAAATTCCCCATTTCACTGGAAAAGAATCTGCCACAACTCAACAACATGTAGATAGGATGGAAGATGCTTTTGATTATATGGAAATAGAAGATGAGACCATAAAGATGAGAATCTTTGCTCAAAGTTTAGGAGGAGAAGTGAAGAAGTGGTTTAAAGGCTTAACTCCTGATAGCATCAATGACCTTCCCTCTTTACATCAAACATTCATAAACAAACAGGAAATCAAAAGCAACCCTCTCCAAATATTAACAGAGTATAACAGTCTTAAAAGAAATCAGGGAGAGAGTGTTCATGATTACTCCACCAGGTTTAACAGTGTCTGCAATTCTCTTCCACATCACATGAAACCTCCCCAAGGCTTGGCCTTAGTGAAATATCCTGAAGGCTTCGATGCTGATATGGCCTATCAACTAAGGGAGAGAGACTACTTAACTATAGAAGACATGCAGAAGGGAGATGTGAGTGTAGAAGCAAACTTAATTGAGAAAAGAGCTAGGATAAGATTAGAGAAGAGGGTAACTTATAAAGATGATATTTCACCCTCGACCTCATCCTCTGATACCAAAATTGACAACCTAGTGAAGGTAATGGAGAGAATGCTTGAAAAGATAAACTTGAATGATAGAGTGCCGCTAAGAGAACACGAAAACAACCTCCAAAATAGAAATAGAAATCAGAATTTTAGAAGAGAAAACAATAAAGATAGGCAAAGAGATAATGACCAACAAATTAGACCTCCCTTCCAACAAAAATACATAGATCAAGAGGAAGAAATGGAGATTGAAAGGTTGGGAGAAAACCATATAAACTTGATTGGATCAGACAGTGGGGATGATGTTTTCCTCACTGAAGAAGAACAAGGTTTCTTGTCCTCAGAACCAAAGGAAGATACATATGAGGAGTCTGAAGATTATAGAATGGGGTTTGAGAATGAAATCATGGAGGTACACAAACACTATGATCTAAGAAGCAAAGGGAACATAGATAATCCAAATAACAAAGACACTGGCTCTGTTGTTAGGAAAAATACAGAAAATCAGCCTAAGAAAGCAGCAGAGAAAACCAACATTTTGGATAAGAAGATAGATTTAAACAAAGAGAAAAGCAGCCAGCCAAATGTTGAACAAAGTTGCCCCAGCACCTTAGCTAGTGGCCCTAGTAAAATTGCCCCAAAGAATGGTCCAGACAAATTTCAGAAAATCAAAATTGCTGAAAGGAATTTAATTGAAAAAACAGATGTAAATATGACAAAATCAATAGTTCCTTTCAGCCTTGAGGGAGAGATTGCAAAGATTAAAATTAACATACCGCTTGCTGAATTGGTGACCCAGGACGTGTACAAAAACCAGGTTCTAAAAGCTCTGAATATAAATGTTGATACTGATACTTTGAACTTGATAGATGACAAGCTAGAGCTGTTGTTTGGTCCTAAAATTGAAGGAAAATACCAAGAAGGGGTTGTGCCTCCCTTCTATGTCAGTCTAAACATACATGACAAAATCTTACATAATGCCATGCTAGATTCAGGAGCATCACACAACCTTATGCCCAAGGTAGTAATGGAAAGCCTAGGCTTAGACATTACTAGACCATATAAAGACTTATATTCCTTTGATTCCAGAAGGGTCAAATGCTTGGGGTTAATTAAAGATTTGTGTGTTAACTTGTCTCAAATTCCAGCCAAGAACCTTGTAATGGATGTAGTAGTAGCTGACATTCCCCCAAAATATGGTATGCTTTTGTCTAGATCATGGGGAGCTAAGATTCAGGGCACCCTTCAAATGGATACGTCTTATGCCACCATACCAGTGTTTGGTCAAACCAGAAGATTATATAGGGAAACCCTCATGAAATACATGGTGAGCAGTAAGGAAAAACCTCACAACACTCCTACTTATTCCACCCATTCAGATCTAGATTCATTTATTTCATACAATGAAGATGAAGTCACCCAAACGAAGAAGAAAAACAAGCAGGAGGATAGTACACTTGAGAATTCAGAATTGTCTTCCCCTCAACCTCTAGATATCTCAACTCCCAGCAGCCTTGAGCAACACAAAACAAATGAGAATGAAACAGAAACACTTTGGAGAATGAGCTTTGATGGCTCTTGCAGCAAAAATAGTGCAGGGGCTGGTGTATGGATACACAACACAAACAAAGGACATGCCTGCAAATTAGATTTTTCATGCACTAACAACATTGCAGAATATGAAGCCCTTCTCCTTGGCCTGCACATGCTTAAAAATTTAAAGGCCAAAAAGATATCAGTCCAGGGAGACTATGAGTTAATCATCAGACAAATCAAAGGGGAATATTCAACCAAAAACACTAGACTCAGAGAATATAGAAACACTGTATTATATCTCCTAAAAAATTTCGAAAAATATG
Source organism: Pinus albicaulis (assembly GCA_034641835.2). NCBI lineage: Eukaryota > Viridiplantae > Streptophyta > Pinopsida > Pinales > Pinaceae > Pinus > Pinus albicaulis. The sequence continues at coordinate 16,250,268 of MU968493.1, forward strand.
AACTCATGTTCATACCAAGAGCCCAAAATCACCTGGCAAATGAACTTGCTTTCGCTGCTAGTAACTGCCATATACCACAAATCGATGAACAGTTCATTATAAAGGTGAAAAATAGACTAGCAGTGCCTGATAACGAAGATCGTTGGCAGGTATTTGACAATGATAAGCATATAGAGGATTTCTTGCAGTTAAAAAATGAGTTTTCCACAGCATCACCAAGTTTCAGCCATGAAAAAGAATTTTTAAATGGGGAACCAATTCCTAAAACAGAGTCCTCCTCTCCTACTGATATAAATCAGTTTGATCATCTTTTCAAGGAAAAATTATCTGATGATCCAGACCAAAAGGACCTCAAAGTTCTGGAATGTAAAGGTGATACCATACCCAAAGGCCTTGCTCCATTAGAACAACTATTTGATTTCAACGATGTGGCTAAGGAACCGAAAGCAGAACCCATGGAAACTAATGTGGAAGAGCACAACATAGGCAGCCCAACTGAGCCTAAAATTATTAAGTTATCTAGCACCCTTCCTGCCCACATCAAATAGAAATACATAGCACTATTCAAAGAGTTTATAGATGTTTTTTCATGGGACTATGAAGATTTGAAATCATATGACACTAGCATCATTCAGCACAAGATTCCCCTTAAGGAAAATCAGAAACCTTTCAGACAGAAGTTAAGGAGGATAAACCCTGCTTTATTGCCTGCAGTAGAAAAAGAAATTAGGAAGATGTATGATGCAAGGATCATTGTTTCTCTTAGATACTCAGACTGGGTCTCCAATCTAGTATCTGTCATGAAGAAGGCAGGGGAGATTAGGTTGTGTATTAACTTCAGGAACCTGAATAGAACCTCCCTGAAAGATAACTACCCCTTTCCAAAAATGGACCACATTCTTCAAAGGGTAGTTGGATCAAAAATAATATCATTGTTGGATGGGTTCTCAGGTTACAATCAGGTTTTGGTTCTCCCAAGTGATCAACATAAAATGGCTCTTACTACACCTTGGGGGACATTCATGTATGTCAAAATTCCATTTGGTTTGATGAATGTAGGGGCCACCTTCCAGAGGGCCATGGACATAGCCTTCTCAGAAGACATAGGCTATTTTATAATCATTTACCTTGATGATATTACTTTTTTCTCCAAACTGATGAAGAACATTTGAAACATCTAAGGAAGGTTTTCGAGAAATGCAGAAGGTTTGGCTTGTCTTTAAATCCCAAAAAGACACTCTTTGGCCTCAAGGAAGGAAAGCTTCTTGGTCATATAATCTCTAAAGAAGGGATCAAAATATATCCTAAAAAAAATGATGGCATATTGAATATCAGCCACCCTAGAAACCTCAAGGAATTACAGTCTTTCATTGGAAAGATTAATTTCTTGAGGAGGTTCATCCCCAACCTTGTTGAGTTATTAAGAAACATCACTAACATGCTCAGGAAAGAAGTAGGTGTTAAATGGACAATGCAAGCTAAAAAATCATTTGAACTGGTAAAGCAAGCCCTTACTCAAGCGCCAGTCCTTATCAGTCCTGATTTCACCAAAGATTTCTATATTTTTTCCTTTGCATCTGAACATACAATAGCTGCAGTATAATTTGTTGCAAAAGAATAGCTTGGGGCAAAAACAACCTATATCCTTCTTCAATAAAGCCTTAAGAGATGCCCCACTCAAATATAATATCATGGAGAAGCAAGCCTTGGCACTAGTAAAAGCATTAAAGGACTTCAGGGTGTACATTTTACATTCACATATCATTGCCTTTGTGCCACACACCGTAGTTAAAGATATTCTAAGTCAAGACCCCGATGGTAAAAGGGGAAAATGGATTGCCACTATTCTATAATATGACTTAGAAATCAGGCCTACTAAACTCATCAGGGGACAAGGATTAGCAAAACTCATGGCTGAGTCTAATTTCAAAGCTCTAGATATGAATATGGTTGATGCCTTGGAAGAAATAGAAGAGTTCCCAACACCATTTATTGAAGAAACATTAATGAACTCTCCATGGTATGCTGACATCATTTATGTGTTGCTTTATTTAAATGCTCCTCCTTCTTTGTCAAAAAAAAAAGCTAGATTTGTCAAACAGAAGGCTTTAAATTATTGTATGATAGATGGAGTTTTATATTGGAAAAATTCTGTTGGGATACTACTAAAATGTTTACTTGAGGTTGATGCAGGAAAAATCATGCATGAAATTCATGAAGGAAAATGTGGAGGGCACCTAAATTGGAAGACCATAGCAAACAAGATCCTCAGATCTGGTTACTATTGGCCCACCATTTTTCCAGACACCCACAAAATAGTAATGTCTTGCCACAAGTGTCAAATTTTTGGTGGTAGAGGAAAGCTCTTGCCCTTACCCTTGCAACCTATTAGTGTTGAAGCACCCTTTCAACAGTGGGGTTTGGACTTCATAGGGGAAATCCATCCATCCTCCTCAGCCCAGCACAAATGGATCCTCATAGCCGCTGATTATTTTACCAAATGGATAGAGGTCATGCCCACTAGGAATGCTATTGACTCTGTCATTATTAAATTCCTTGAGACCAACATATTTTCCAGATTTGGTTTTCCTAGAAAATTAATCACAGACAATGTTGTTGCCTTTAAATCCAAGAGGATGGTTGATTTCTACCATAAATATCAAATCATCTTGGACCACTCCAATGCCTATTACTCCCAAGGAAATGGACTTGCTGAATCCTCCAACAAGATCCTGATCAACATCATCAAAAATTTGTTGGAGCAGAACCAGAAAGCATGGCATAGTAAGCTTGTTCATGCCTTGTGGGCTAATAGGTTAACCACCAAAATTTCAATCAACATGTCCCCATATCAACTGGTTTATGGCATGGATGTTGTTTTCCCAACATCTTTGGGAGTTCCAGTCATGAAACTCCTTCAGGAAGTCCAAGTTGAAGAGAATGATATGCAGAGAAGGATCAATCAGACCATCCATTTGCAGCAAACCAGCGAGGAATTTTACCAGAGAACTCAAACAGTCCAAGAAAACATCAAAAGGTTATTTGAAAAAAGGACTAAAGAAAATGACTTCCAAGTTGGGAATTTGGTTCTAAAATGGGATTTAAGGAGGGAAGAGAAAGGAAAACACAGTAAGTTTGAAAATCTGTGGAAAGGGCCCTACATTATTCATTCCACAAGAGGGCATAATGAATTTTTCCTACAAGAACTGAATGGTGAAGAAGTGTTGGGAGGTCCTGTCAATGGCAGGATGCTTAAACACTATTTCTGTCAAGAGTCTTAGTTTCAGAGTTTTTTATCCATTGTACATACCATTTGCATAAAGAAAAATGGAAAGAAAAATACAAAAACAATAAAAAATAGAAAAGAGGGCAGAAATAAAACAATAAAGGTATAGCCCCATACCAAAAGGAAAGGAAAACATGAAAGTATGCAATCTCAAATGCCACTACTTTAAGGAGCACTACTATCCAATCATACAACCTAATCATGATTGGGCAGATTTCAATTTACTGCTGATAGGATAGTGAAAAAGATCTGCCAAACTGTTTAATCTTGGCTTATCAGTAGAACAGATTAGGATAGAATAAAGAGAACTGGTTCTAACATGCTCAAAACTTGAACCAGCAGAGAAAAAGAAAACATCTCTAACAAGATCAAAACCAGGGCTGAAATGAAAAAAAAGGGTGACTCTAAAAAGCTCAAAATCTGAGTCACAACAAGAGGGAAGGATTCTTATTGTTTTCAGATTTCAAGCCTTCCAAATTTTGTGCTAAAAATTCTGCAAATAATGCCTGTGTGCAGCTTGTTTTTATGCCACAGACCACAACAAGTCAGACTGCTTAATCCTGACTTGGCTACTTTTAAATTTCTGTTTTAGAATATAGAGAATAAAAGTTTGTCAGACAGTCTAATCTTGACAGATAATAGTTAGGTAGAGAAACTTATGAGTTCAACTGCTTAATTTGAACTCATGGAAAATAAGGGTAGCATTAGATAGGTTTATTTTTCTATTTGCAAAATAAAATGTTGGAAAAAGAGTTTGCCAGTCCAAGTGCACTCAAAGAAGAAAAAAATGCTAGAACAAATAGTTTGGGGTAGGACAGTGAAAAGTTGTCAAATGAAGAATTTTTCCCAATGGAAGGGCACTGGTCTACTAAATACAGAGATTACTGAGGTTCTGGACACGTAAAGGGCAAGTTTTCCTCCCCAAGTGGAGCCACTGTTAGCCACCTATAAATTATGATATACCTAGTGGTGGCTAAATTTGTTTTCAAGCCTTCAAGAGATATATTTCCTTTGAAAATCCATCATCTTTGAAGTCTTATGATGATTCTTTATCCTTTGAATTAATCTTCACTATTGTTTCACCATAAGCCCTCAAAGACCTGCTGTTTACCAAAGGAAAGTTGCCTATGAAGTTCCATTTTCACCATTCACTCCTCTAGTCCACTTTCATAAATATCTCCATTTTTTACCCACAAAACCCTTTCATTTCACCTCTAAATCGTCTTAAACCTTCTTTAAACCTTATATCTCCCTTTTATTTTGTTTAAATTCATTCATTTTAACCTACCGAAACCCTCATCTCGCCTTAAAAATCAATGTTTTAGGCCTAAAAACAACCTTTTTCCCTTCTGAAATTATTAGCCCCTGAGGGCTTATAATTTAGCCCCTTCCCTCACATGACCTCACCCCTACGACCAGGCACTAAGCCCTTATCGCTCATCGCAATCGGATTTTTCCCCTTTTCCCTTGTCATTCTTTATTTCCCCCGCTGATGCGATAAGCGCCTTTCCCTTTGAACCTCGGTCACCTTACTCTCCCATAGAACCAGGCCTCAGCGCTTATTTCATCCCCTGCCATCGCAATCGCAAAAATCTGATTCCCTTTGTTCTTTTCCCCCGACTCCCGATCTTGTGATGAAATCTGGGTTGTTTATCTGAGAAGATCTACGGCCATCGCATCGCCTAGTCCCTCGACTCCCGCCCGCTACGCAACAAACATCACATGTCATCGCCTGGCCCACCATGTCTTCCGCCCTTGCATCTCTGCACCTATCACGTGCGACCCGCACCATCGAATTTGCAGCCCGTGATCTGATGGCTGACGATGCATATCGCGCGATTTTCACCCCTCCTTCCTAGTGCGCTACTTCTGCGCGATAAAAGTGGTTTTTGAAATCCATGTATCAATCATTGAATGGAATCGTGTTCCAAATGCAAAATACCACCTCCCCCCATTTTGCTACGCGAAAACCATTATCAATTTTCCGCCATACCACTGCCCTCCATGATGTCACTCCTGATTTAATCCTAGTCGTCAATCCCTGAGATCGCACGACCCATATTATATCGCGATCTCAATTCATTTACTTCCCATCTCTCTCCCGCTACGCTCATCAAGATATCTCCACCGTAGATCATCTTGATCTAACGGTCCACATTCCTCATCGCACCCAGACCCTCACTGGACTTGGTTAGCTGCTCTGCCATGGTTTTCTTCCTGATTTTCTGCTGCAATAACCACCTCCTCACTGCTCCGCCACCACCCCCAGAGCCTCTGCAAGTCGTCTAAACCAAGCCCGCAGGTTTTCATAACAGTTTATCATGTGTTTGCAGGTTTTTTCATGGCCGATGAAGGATAAACATTTTACAGTCACAAAAGTGACACAAAGGCTCAGATAGCAAATATCAGGGCCAGGAATCAGCGTCAAAGGAACTAGAACAAAGGGTAAATTCATGACAGTCGATGGGTCATAGACATAAACCCTCAGTAAACCCTCCAGCTCAGCGAAACCCACCACCTGCACACAAAACACTCAAAAAGATGAGGATCACATATCTAGTGGCGGAAGACAAAGCATAGAAGATTAATAAAACCTTTGAGGGCATCAGTACAGAAGCAGTTCGAGAAATCAACAAAGTGAAAGCATAAATAGAGCTAAAACAGGTTGAAGTAAAAAGGAACAGAGCATTTATTGGTGCAGAAGTTGACTGACGCAGACATAGCCCATATCCATGCTCAAAAGCTTGCCAAGCAGTTATTACACCAAAGAAGCTACTACAAACTATCAGAAGTAGTTATTTAGAAGTATGGGAGTCCTCAAAGCCCATTCTTCCACTTAACTCACACCAGAGGAGATAAAAGTACCATTGCAGATAGTATTTCCTCCCAAAGGACACTCTGTGGTGTGATTTTTGTCATGTCAAAGGGACCTCAACAAGAAACGAGGTCACTAAAGTCTATCTAGGATTTAATGTTATGTTTATGGCACAGAATGGGGCATTCGAATGCCCTCTCCTATCTCTAATGATCATTAAAACCTTCTTCACCTACCTTTCCCCATTTTCTCTATAAAGACTCTTTGAAGTCCCATTTTAAAAGGTTGGAATTTGGTGATTTCTAAAGTATTACATAGATTGCTGCTTTGAAGAAGCATTGGTGTTCTGAAGGAGTGTGGCAGTCTTTGTTTTTCTGTTGATGAAGGAGGTTGGACCATTGGATCCCTGAGCCTGGTTTTGGTGAAGTAATCTCTTATTGTTAATGTTATTCCCTGTTTATCACTCTGTTCCATTATGCTTTGACTTACAATAGGGTAAAAAGTTTAGGCAGAGAAATGTGTCTTAGAAGCACCTCTGACATGTTTATCCTTCATTGTTTATATGTTTTCTGCTACTGAACATGACAAGGTAGTCTAATAGCTCTTCTGAATATTCAGTTTGTTTTATTTCAGAAATGGTTAATTCAGTTTGCTAAAGACTGTTTAGGCTTTCCCTCTTTCCTTGCCACTGAATATTGTATCTTAAATCTCCCTTTAATTACTAATGCTTGCAGTTTGACAGAGAGGTCTGTTTCAATCATACCCTTTGTTTCTTGTTGTAATTATTGTGTTGAAGGTCCCTATAATTGCAATTCTATATGTCTAAGGCGTTCCCTCTTCTTTGAATGCAATTGTATGTGTTTATGTTGATTTAGCTTTCAACAGTGAACTTATAGGAGGAAATAGGGCGTTCCTCGAATCCTATGATTCATTAAGAAGGTTTTAGTCTGCATTTCTCATTTTCTTTCCCATGGCTTGTAGATTCCCATGCTCTATCTATACTGCATTAAACATGTTTGTCCAACCAAACAAAACAAACAACCCTGCACCTCATAACTAGCCTAAAATCAACTTCTAAACCATTCAAGACACATCCTTATAAACATATTGAGAGATCCCTCTCTGAGACTAGGAGGGCTAGATCCTAGAGCTCTAAAGCTTGGTTTGCATGTTGCCTTGTCACTTGGCATGCCAATCTTCCAAATCATAGGACCCCAACACCTAGAAAACAAAATCCAGTATCTGATTTCCTATCTAGACTCCAAAATATTAAAGACAGTAATCCAGTTGAAGATAACTTCCCTGATGAATATCTCTTTGCAATCACCACTCAAACTCCTTGGTTTGCTGATATTGCTAACTATCTAGTTTCAGGAAAATTTCTTTCAAATATGAGTACAAGATATAAAAGAAATATCATTTATGACAGTGCAAAATATTCATGGATTGCTAATGAGTTATACAAACTAGGTCCAGATTTCATCATCAGAAGATGTGTTTGAGAAGATGAGATGCCTGAGATTCTCAAGGCATGTCATGATGAACCATGTGGTGGACACTTTGCTGATAAGAGGATAGCTTATAAAATCCTTCATTTGGGATATTATTGGCCATCCCTCTTTAAGGATGATAAAGAGTATGTTAAAAGGTGTGATAGTTGCCAAAGGGTAGGGAAACCTTCTCCTTCATATGAAATGCCACTGCAACCTCAGTTACACATTGAACCCTTTGAGAAATGGGCTTTGGATTTTGTAGGACCTATTAATCCTCCATCAAGACAAAATAAATATATATTAGTTTGCACTGATTATGTTACCAAATGGGTAGAGGCCAAACCATTACTTTCTGCTACTGAAGCATCTGTAGTCAATTTTATTTTTGAGGATATTTTTACTCGTTTTGGTGTCCCAAGAGAAATTGTTACAGATCAAGGAGCTCAATTCACATCAAATATAGTGGAGAAAATGGTATAAAAGTACAAAATCAGATAGAATATATACTCCCTACCATCCACAAGCAAATGGGCGAGTGGAATCTACCAATAAAGTCATTTAAGGGATCCTAACAAATATTGTTCATTTACACAGGAGAGATTGGGCAGAAAGGCTTCATGAAGCCTTGTGGGCCTACAGGACTACATGGAGAAACACAACAGGTCACACTCCTTATGAAATTATTTATGGAAAACAAGTCTTGTTTTCCATAGAGTTTCAGATCCAAACTTTCAAAATGGCAGTCCAGTTGGGACTTGATCTAACAGAAGCACAAAAGCACAGACTGGAGCAGATCAATGAATTGGATGAGATCAGAAAAGATGCAGTCCAAAGAACAAGCATAATCCAACAACAAAGGACTAGATGGCATGATAAGTACATTAACGAAAAGAAATTTAAAGAAGGTGACTGGGCCCTCTTATTTGATTCAAAGTTCAAGGATTTTTCAAGTAAATTTCAAACTCATTGGCTTGGGCCATATGAGATTGTGAAAATATTTGAAAATGGAGCGATAAAAATCAGGACAATAGATGAAGGAAAGGTAGCCTTTCTTGTAAATGGGCACAGACTGAAATTGTATCATAAGCCACTTTCAACAGAAGAATTTGTCAAGAAATTTCAAGATAGCATTGATATGAAGTTAGTGAAGAAGAATCCTTCTTCTTCACTAACTTAATTGTATTTTTATCTTCAATCATATAATATATATATATATATATAAAGGGTATAAACATGAAAACCAATTATTGATTGGCATGTTTATACAGAAAATCTAAGGTGAAAATCAGAAGTCCTTCTAACACTTTAGATTTTCAAAAATTGTTCTTTTCTACAATTAAGTATCATAAAACCATAAGTTGCATATTCACTTTATACATTCATAATCCACTTCATTCATTCCATCCATATCTCACCTTATCCATATTTCATTCCACTTCATATTCATGATCCATCTCATTCCATCTACATTTTCACTTCATTCCATTCCATAGTTCAGAGTTTTTACAAGTATATTATGTAGCTACCTATTCTGCAACCATACCTATTCTACAACCAATTGATTCTGCAAAACCTACTCCAGAAAACAAAGGATGAGTCAAAGAATATTATGAAGCCCAAGAGATCAATATTCTTCAGATGAAAGACAAATCACATCAAAGCAGCAAAAATTCAAAAAGGGCTAAGGTAAAATTGTATGAAATTATTTTTGATAGCAAATCATTAAAGGTATAATATGGTTATGTCATATGTTTTCCTAAGTTATTTTATAATTCGAATTGATCAAACTTCTATCATAAACTCTCCTTGACCAAATCCCTTTTACCCCGCTCCATACCAAATCAACATTAATTGAAAGATAACGGTTAGGACCTAGAAGTGACCTATTAGGTCACGTCATTAGAACACAGCATTCATTGATGATTTTTGAAATCTTCATAAAGATTTATTTGCGGTCATTCATTCCATGACAAACTCTTATACCCGATTATCCTTTATGATTTACCATTACCCTGTTCTGTTCACTCCCACTCACTGCTATTTCTTTTGTAGCCAAACCCTCATCTGTAGAGAAGTCACTTTAAGGCAAGACAACCCTTCACAGTTGCTTTTGCTTTAAGAACAGGAACAGAGCAGTGAATTGAAGCTAGAGAAAGGAAGCAATTTTCATCAAGAAGAAATGAGGCTTATTGTCAGGTCAGAGCCAATTGGAACTAAGTATTTGGAAGGATACCCTCAGATCAAAGGGTTATTGCAACAGGCTGGATGACTGAGCTTTATAGAAAAATTTAATGGATTTCATAAAGAAATCACAAATTCATTTGCCAGATCGTTCAATGGAGAAGGAGTGGAGATTGGGGACATCAAATTCTCCATCACAGAATATTTCATAGCAGAAGCAACAGAGCTGCCAAGGCAGGGAGAACGATGGTTTAAAAACAAAGAATTTCACAATGAGGCTTGGAGACAAATGTTGAAAAACCAAGGTATGGACACTAAAATGTTTAAGAAAGGTATTCCTAGTTCAGCTTTGAAGAATAAATGGAGGAATATGCTATTAATCTTACAAAATTTCATAACCTGTGAAGGCAGATTTGTTACTTTGTATGTTTATCACATTAGGCTCATGATGAATTTTCTAGATGAAGAAATAAATTTGTTATTTTTCTTACTTAATAGTTTGAAAAGGATTTCTTCAAATGTCCAGAAAAGGCTTTAGTTCTTAGAGACTACCTTACATCATCATGGCTTAATTGAAATGTTAATTGAGTTTCATCTGAAGAAGATAGGAGATAATTGGGATGAATTCCTCCTAAGGAACCATTTTGAAGAACCCAAAGAAACATTGTCCAAAGAAAAATATTTGAGAAGAAGCAAGAGAGGAAAGGATGTTAAAACTGTTGAAATCAAGCCTAGTGTATCAACACAAGAAGACAGTGATGAACAATCTCTGAGAAATTGGTAAAAATCAGGAAACAACTCAAGAATAAAAGGAAGAGGGAGTTAACAAATGAAAGTGTTGAAGAAGATGATGTAAAAGATGAAAATCCACCTAAATTGAGGAGAAGTTCCAGGCTCAAGGGAATGGTGAAAAAGGAATGCATTAAGGGAACTGAAATCATCAACATTGAAGAAGAAGAAGTTCCAATTAAAACCCCAGTTGACAGATCTCCTGTATACCAATATGAATAAAAATCTGGCAGAAGAACCCCAAATGTAGATCCAGCTCAGCAGCAGTTTTATGACCATGTGGAATCATTAGAGAGAAAAGCCTCAGAGAACAGAGAAAGGTCCCCCAGTTCACAAGAACCTCCAATTGAAAAATTAAAAAGAGACAATTATAAATTTGAGATACTGAATAACCATATTAAGAATGAAAATGAAATTCTAAGGGAGAAAGTTAAATTGAAAAGTAGCATTAATAGTTCTCTCTCTCAGAAAATGGAAGGATTATATAAAGCAAACAGAAAGTTGAAGAAAAGAAACAAGAAGTTGAACAGGGCACTCATTAACCTGAAGTTCAAGACACTCATAAGGAAACCCAGGATGGCATTAACTACCAGAAGGAGCAGAAAAAGAAGGTTAGATGTCCTTGCAAAGGTATCAGTACAAATGGAATGAAATTGCATGAGGACATGCAAAATTTTCGCAGTGGGGGTATGTTGAGCCCTAAAAGTGTCTTTTCCTTTGCCAAATTCCACTTTATCTTATCATTCCTTTTGTCATTCATATACCTGGAAGATCAATAAGAATGATTAAAATCACTTAAGGAATACATGTAATGACTAACTACTTGTACTTTTGTGGTTTTTTTGTCTTAATGATTTCTGAGCAGTTTTAGCTACAGAATGCAGTCATTCTATAGCCAGTTACACATTCCGTAGCCATTTTGGTGTTTGAACATATTACAGGTGACATCTGAAGAAAAGGAGAATATGGTTAGATTCTAAATCTTTCCTACATTGTTCCTTGTCATCCACGAAGGCTGAATCAAAATCTGGAGATGCTTGTGCACGTGGTCAAACCAAGAGTCCGAGAAGCAGATTTCTATAAGGATAAGGACTCTTGATTTGCTTTCAGCAAATCACGAGTCCTAGCAAAGAGTTTTTGTTTGATTTTGACTTTAGAAAACACCTGTGCCTACTTTCATTCAATTCCAGTTATGTAATTTTCTATAAACTTAACTCGGTCATACCGAGAAAACAAGTTAACTCTTATTTTCCAATATTGTAATACTCTGTTTCGAAGTATTTTTTATAATAAGAAGAAGCATAATTTTGATGTTGTGTTGAATACAAACTTAAGGAGTTAAAGATTTTCATGCTAACTTGATAGCAGAGGGCCCTTGCTATCTAAGGAGGCTTCCACATGCTTTCTAGATAAGTAACTTTTAAATCTGTGTTGTTATATTTCTCACTTAGACAGTTTTATGAGTTTATATCTTTTAGTATCATGTCTTGTTTTGTTTGTTCAACTAACAGATCCTCATGATGTTATATTTAGTCCTTTCTTAAAGTTTTCCAATATATCTCTATTCATTGAATGGATGTAATTTTGACATCTTGAGTTACCAGCACTTTAGTTTTTGTCATTTAAATTCTCACTATCCTACAGCCACTCTTTTTCTTAAAAGGATTTTCCAACATATCACTATTGATTGAATGAGATTTGGTTGTATGATGATAAGTTAATTAGGATGTATTTCCTACTCTGAAATTAGATAGAATATCCTCATATTATTACAAATAGTCTTTTCTCAAAACCGTTCCAACAAATCTCTAAATCACAGAAAAGAGCTAATTGTAATACTATGGGTTACTTGTTGTTTAGAAGATTCTTATTTCATCATATCTAGTATCCTTCAATGAAATATTCCAATAAATCTCTAGCTGATGAATGAGACCTAGCTATGGTGACATAAGAAGTTTAAATATTCATAGGAGATCCTTAGCATATTGTAGCAATTTCCTTCTCAAGTTGTTCCAAAATATCTCTAATATATGAATAGGATTGCACTACAATATTCTAAGTTATTATATGTTTTTAGGAAGATCCTTATCACATTGGAATTCAATCTCTTCTTCAAACTATTCCAACAAACCTCTAACTAAAAGGATTAGGTTGAATTATAATGTCTTGAGTTACATTTCATGTTCATTTGCAAGCTAGGATATCCATGGATTAGAATGCTATTTTTTTCATCATTAGAGACAGAATTTACAAGTACACTCTATTTTGTGTCTAAAAGTTCTCTTTTCTTTCCTTTTTAACATACATTTGATGCCATCTTTTGAACATAGAATAGTAGACTAAAACTCAAACATAAAAAAACTCAAAAACATCAACAAAATACTGAGAACAAAGAAATAAGAATAAGGATATTTAGGCACATATAGTGCAATTATACCTTATCAGTTTACAATCCCTGGTCGATAATTTATGCTATCAATTCAGGACATTGAATTGACTAAACAACCATGTTGAGAATTTGGAGGGCTGATGATTAATACAAATTCTCTTCTTAATAATTAATTGTGAGCTTACTCGTATTATTTATGTCTTCTCTTCTTAGCTTATTTAATATTACATCAAGTCAATTATAAAAATACACGAGACACACAAATTAGGCTCCTAGAGCCAGGGCAAAACCTCTCCCTCTTGGAGAAGAAAACCCACAATAAATTCTTCTTATAGATCTTCAAATGACAAGTACCATGGCCTAGACTTAGACCCTTGACCTATAAATGCCTCCAAGACCTTGTCTTTAATTCTTTGCTTGATCTCAACACCAACCCTTCTCTTCTGCTTCAATCTGCATTGATCTGCACTAGTACTAGAGAGCTCGGTCTCTTAGTCAACACTTAATATTCTTCACCTAGTACTTCTATAAACAGATGTGCACTTTGTCCACTATCTTGTATCCTTTCATTCGCAATTTCCTCAAGGACAGTTCACTGTCAAATTTAGGTTATACTTAAATATATTCACACTTCTTGACCATATTTGATGAGAGGTAATTCCTCATATTTACACAGATATAATCTGCACTAAACTATTGAGGAAACTCGCACTTCTGTTGCAGAGATTCACACTGTATTTCTGCATTCTATTTCAGCACTACACTTTCGTACTTCTTGTTTCAGGAATGACCACGACACTTTATTATAATGAGATATAAAATATATCCGCTTCTTCTTCATATTCCTTCCAAAAGTCTGAAAAACCTCAGAGAGAATCCACATGTCTGTTCTTCGCAATTGTATCCTTTTGAAACTTCATATCAATCACAAATGTAGTCACATTGAATTAGAGTGGTCAGGAACTTCAATTTCATGTACCACGTCAAAGAGATCCACATTTTATTTATTGGTATGTACTGTACTGTATTTTTGAGAAATTTCGCATTTCTTATTTCTCAGACCACTAGAAACTTCTGGCTAAATGAGTCGCAGACCGAGTGTATACATAGAGACAGTCTTGCTGTATTTTAGGCCGACCATCACTATAGTATATAGGTTGAATTTTCATCTGTTAGAAGGCCGACTTTGTAACATATATTCTTTAGCATTTAATGTGGAATTCTCCACTTGTTTTCCACCGTTGATTGAGGGCCTTTTGAGAGCTAGTCTTCCAACATTAGGTGACCTTCTTCCACAAGGTTTTGCAAGACTAGATTCTTCATGAAGATGACACTTAATTACATTTCATACATATAAGACACAAACCTAATAGACATCAAGAAGAAGTCTATTAACCTATATAATAAAATCTTGCTCATGAAACCCATGAAGCAAGTGCAAAAAAAATTCATTTTATTATCTTTGACTTCTTCTTTACATAATTACATAGTCAACATGAAGACCGACCTAGTTACACTTTTCAACACTCCCTCTTAACTAGGGAGGTATTCATATAGGTACATGGCTACTTTTAAACAAAAGAATCTCATAAGAAGAATCGGATTGGTAATCGCATCTGTATAGCATCATATCAACCAACATTGTCCTAGTTCAAGGCCTTGACTAATACCCCCATCTCTCAATGAGACAATGGGCTACAATTCTTGCGAGACACATGACTAATAGAAACCATAGTCATTGTCTCTCCAAGGTACATACTCCACCCAGGTGTTCCCAAAGTATGACCTTCCTGGAATATTATTTTCTTATCTTGAATTCCCAATCTCATTCTCAAAGAGTATCGAATTACATATGATTACCCAATCCTCCATTTTGTCTTCCAGGTGAAGACCAGAATGATGTGTCTATCCATTCTCTTCACATGGCCTTCACTAAGACTTACGGTTGTTATTCATGGTCTAGTGCATGACACATATAATAGAGAATCACATATGTCACTCCCTCTCAACATAGGAAGGACATACTTTAAGTTTCTTCCAAGCAAGAAACTTACCACCAGGCTCCCTATCAACCAGGGTCCTACAGCAGCAATCCAACTACTCATGAAGGATTCCTCCCCTCGATGTCATGGTTTTTGATATTGAGGAATATTCAACTTTTGGCTTCATAGGGAATATATCATCCACCACTTTCAATCACGAGTCATGTCCTCTATCATAAAGTGATTCATCAGTCTTTCTCATCTGGTCCACCGTTATGCCATGTTGGTTTCCTTCAAATCATCTCCAAGGATCATACATCCTCTCTCATGATTAGAAGCCCTGCACAAATTCATCCAGATAAACATATACATATGAACTTTTAAAACAAAATTTACCTCAGTGATGATCTTTCACCATGATATCTTCTTGTAGGCATCGACATCCTATATTCAGATTGACACATCTCCTAATGATATGATTTTTCCAAGGGTCTTTTTCTTAACTAGACTTCCATTAGAGTCTACATATCTTCCCAGGAGATCTCTTAGTAACATATTCTTAGCTTCCGGATGATAACTACCTATTGACATGGTTGCGTTTCATGATCTCTTATTTTCTGCACATACTCCATTCCCAAGAACTTATAAATTTTCTAGTTTCTCGTTCATATACAACCACATCATATTCCATTAGGACATATTATGTTGATTTCATATGCCCATGCATCGAGAGATACTCCTCCATAAATCATACTTCTAAATACAGAAGTCCATTACCTACAACCATATGACATGACTTCACAACTTCCAATGTCAGCGTATAAATATATACATACCTCACACCTTTTTCCCTTGAGACATCCTGTAGAAATTTCTCAAGAATGAAGAGCTTCATTCCCTTGGCCTGCTTCATCAATATGTCATCACATTCTAGAAATTTGTTTCCATGATGACCCTTGACCTCGATGACTACTTTCCATTAGTAATGTTACCAGAGAGGTTTTCCCGAAGCTGATTCACCAGGATCTCCTACCATGCTTCAATCAGGATGCTACATTGCTTCCTATTGTACAATCAACATAAATAACCTAAAGGAGAAGATGATCTCAATCGTATTGGAGATCCCTTGCTTATTCTTTCTTAGATTTATTTCATCATTACAGAGACATGGGCTTCTTCCTTATTTCTCTTGTCCTTTTAAGATTAAGGACAATTTCTATTATAATACCCAAGTTCATTTCATCCAAAGCATCGTGCTTTCTCCATATTATTCTGAGGACCAAACTTACCGAATCTTCCTTTCTTCCTTGACGTGACTATAAAGGCTTGATTCCCTTGATCTTGAAACACTTTTGGCTTTCAATCTTGTTTCCTCTATTTTACATAGAGACCTTAAATTGTGAAATGGTGTGGCTTCTTTCTTCCCGTGTAAACCTGAAGTGAAGTTTTTCCATTATTTTTGCAGAGCATTTAGCACCACTGTAGTATTTTCCTCGTTCCTGCAGTTGATCAGAGAGATTGCTTCTGCAGTACTCACAGATAATAGCTCCACCAATTTCTCAAATATTTCTTTTTGATGATTTTAGATTTGATACCTCAGAGATGAGAGAGTCTTTTATGGATTCTGCAAGAATCCTTTGGACTCTTATATCTCCCTTCATGTATGACTTCATTGTACTTGTCTTCCATGCAGGAAAATTTGAAACCCTAAACAGTTTGTTGCTTTCTTTTCAAAGAAGACATTTTGATAGATTTAGATCAATTCATAGATACTTACTTGAGAGAGTGACTTTCTCCTTCAGCAGCTTCCTTGATGATGTTTGAAGATGAAGTCAAGAGTTTCTTCTAAGATAGAAATGTAGATGTTCTTGAATCCTTGATGATAAAGAATATCTTCAGAAATTGAAATGCAAATGTAGATGTTCTTGAATCCTTGAAGTCTTCCTTGCAAACTGATTTGATCCTTCAACCCAAATTTTGATCTTTGCTTCCTGTAGTGTCTCCTTTGTCAAGCAACCCTTGCATTCAACACCTTAGCTATGATAACATGTTGAGAATTTGGAGGGCTAATGATTAATACAAATTCTCTTCTTAATAATTACTTGTGATCTTACTCGTATTATTTATGTCTTCTCTTCTTTAGCTTATTTAATCTTGCATCAGTTCAACTATCAAAATACATGAGACACACAAATTAGGCTCCTAGATCCAGGGCAAAATTTCTCCCTCTTGGAGAGGAAAACCCACAAGAAATTATTCTTATATATCTTCAAATGACAAGTACCATGACCCAGACTTAGACCCTTGACCTATAAATTCCTTCAAGACCTTGTCTTTACTTATTTCCTTGCCTTCAACACTGACCCTTCTCTTCTGCTTCAATTTGCGTTGATCTACACTAGTACTAGAGAGCTCAGTCTCTTAGTCAATACTTAATCTTCTTCACCTAGTACTTCTATAAACAAATCTACACTTTGTCCACTGTCTTGTAACCTTTCATTTGCAATTTCCTCAACGACAATCCACTGTCAACTTCAGATTATACTTAAATATATTCACACTTCGTGACTGTATTCGATGAGAGGTAAGTCATCATCTTTTCACGGATATAATCCACACTGAATTATTGAGGAAGCCCGCACTTATGTTGCAGAGATTCACACTGTATTTTCGCACTCTGTTTTAGCACTGCACTTCTGTACTTCTTGTTTCAGTAATGACCGCGACACTTTATTATAATAAGACATAAAATATATCCTCTTCTTCTTCATATGTTGTCCAAAAGTCCACAAAACCTCAGAGAGAATCCGCATGTCTATTCTTCGCAATTGTATCCTTTTGAAACTTCATATCAATCACAAATGTAGTCACATTGAATTAGAGTGATCCACACTTCAGTTTCCTGTACCACGTTAGAGATATCCACATTTTATTTATTGGTATGGACTGTATTGTATTTCTGAGAAAGTACGCATTTCTTATTGCTCAGACAACCAAAAAATTCTGCCTGAATGAGCCGCAGAATGAGTGTATACATAGAGACAATATTGTTGTCTTTTAGGCTGACCATCACTATAGGATATAGGCTGACTTGTCATCTGTTAAAAGGCCGAATTTGTAACATATATTCTTCATCATTTAATGTGGCATTCTCCACTTGTTTTCCACTGTTGATCGAGGGCCTTTTGAGAGCTAGTCTTCCAGCATTAGGTGACCTTCTTCCACAAGGTTTTGCTAGACTAGATCCTTCATGAACATGACACTAAATCACATTTCATACCTAGAAGACACAAACCTAATATACATCAAGAAGAAGTATATTAACCTATATAGTAAAATCTTGCTCATGAAACCCATGAAGCAAGTGCAACAAAAATACATTTTACTTTCTTTGACTTCTTCTTTACATAATTACATAGTCAACATGAAAATCGACCTAGTTACACTTTTCAACACTCCCTCTTAACTAGGGAGGTATGCATACAAGTACATGGCTACTTTCAAACTGAAGAATCTCATAAGAAGAATCGGATTGGTAATCGCATCAGTATAGCATCATATCAACTAGCATTGTCAAGGCCTTGACTAATAGCCCCATATCTCAACGAGACAATGGACTACAATGCTAGCGAGACACACGACTAATAGACACCATAGTCATTGTCTCTCCAACGTACATACTCCACCCAGGTGTTTCCAAAGAATGACCTTCTTGGACTATTCTTCTCATGGGTATCTAGCCCTCAAATAATATCGGTCCTCGACTACTCTTATCTTGAATTCCCTATCTCATTCTTAAAGAGTATCGAATGCCAGATGATTACCCAATCCTCCATTTTGTCTTCTAGGTGAAGACCAGAATGATGTGTCTATCCATTCTCTTCACATGGCCTTCACTAAGACTTACGTTGTTAGTCCTAGTCTAGCGCATGACACATGTAATAGAGAATTACATACGTCACTCCCTCTCAACACAAAAAGGACATACTTTAAGTTTCTTCCAATCAAGAAACTTACCACTAGGCTCCCTATCAACCAGGGTCTTGCGGCAGTAATCCAGCTACTCATGAAGGATTCCTCCCCTCGATGTCATGGTTTTCGATATTAAGGAATCTTCAACTTTTGGCTTCATAGGGAATAGATCATCCACCACTTTTAGTCACGAGTCATGTCCACTATCAGAAAGTGATTCATCAGTCTTTCTCATCTGGTCCACCGTTATGCCATGCTGCTTTCCTTCGAATCATCTCCAAGGATCATACATCCTTTCTCATGATTAGCAGCCCTGCACAAATTCATCCAGATAAACATATACATATGAAATTTTAAAACAAAAGTTACTCTAGTCATGACCTTTCACCATGATATCTTCCTATAGGCATCGTCATCCTTTATTCAGATTGACACATCTCCTAATGATATTTTTTTACCAAGGGTATTTTTCTTTACCAGACTTCTGTCAGAGTCTACATATCTTCCCAGGAGATCTCTTAGTTACATCTTCTTAGCTTCCGGATGATAACTACCTCTTGACATGGTTGTGTTTCATGATCTCTTCTTTTCTGCACATTCTCCATTCTCAAGAACTTACAACTTTTCTAGTTTCTCGTTTATATACAACCACCTCATATTCCATGAGGACATATTATGTTGATTTCATATGTCCATGCATCGAGAGATACTCCTCCATAAATAATACTTCAAAATACATAAGTCCATTACCTACAACCATATGACATGACTTCACAACTTCCAATGTCATCATATAAATATATACATACCTCATACCTTTTTCTCTTGATTCATCTTGTAGAAATTTCTCAAGAATGAAGAGCTTCATTCCCTTGGCCCGCTTCATCAATATGTCATCATATCCCAGAAATATGTTTCCATGATGATCCTTGCCCTTGATGACTACCTTCCATTAGTAATGTTATTAGAGAGGGTTTCCTTGTGCTGATTCACCAGGAGCTCCTACCATGCTTCGGTCAAGATGCTACATTGCTTCCCATTGTACAATCAATGGAAATATCTTAAAGGAGAAGATGATCTCAATTGTAGTGGAGATCCCTTGCTTCTTCTTTCTTAGATTTCTTTCCTCATTATAGAGACACGGGCTTCTTCCCTATTTCTCTTGTCCTTTTTCAGATTAAGGACAATTTCTATTATAATACCCAATTTCATTTCATCCAAAGCATCATGCTTTCTCCATATTATTTTGAGGACCAAACTTACCGAATCTTCCTTTCTTCCTTGACGTGACTGCAAAGGCTTGATTCCCTTGATCCTGAAACACTTTTGGCTTTCGATCTTGTTTCCTATATTTTACATAGAGACCTTAAATTATGAAATGGTGTGACTTATTTCTTCCCATATAAACCTGAAGTGAATTTTTTCCATTCTTTTCGTGGAGCATTTAGCACCACTGTAGTCTTTTCCTCGTTCCTACAGTTGATCAGAGAGATTGCTCCTTCTGTAGTACTCATAGAGAACAGCTCCACCAATTTCTCAAATATTTCTTTTGATGATTTTAGATTTGATACCTCAGATATGAGAGTGTCTTTTATGGATTCTGTAAGAATCCTTTGGGCTCTTATATATCCCTTCATGTATGACTTCATTGTACTTGTCTTGCATGCATGAAAGTTTGAAACCCTAACCACTTTGTTGCTTTATTTTCAAAGAAGACATTTTGATAGATTTAGATAAAGTCAAAGATACTTAAGAGAGTTACTTTCTCCTTCAATAGCTTCCTTGATGATGTTTGAAGATGAAGTCAAGAGTTTCTTCTAAGATAGAAATGTAGATGTTCTTGAATCCTTGATAATAAAGAATATCTTCAGAAATTGAAATTAAAATGTAGATGTTCTTAAATCCTTGAAGTCTTGCTTGCAAGCTGATTTGATCCTTCAAACCAAACTTTGATCTTTGCTTCCTATAGTGTTTCCTTTGTTAAGAAGCCCTTGCATTCAGCATCTTAGCTCTGATACCATGTTGAGAATTTGGAGGGTTGATTATTAATCAAAATTCTCTTCTTAATAATTACTTGTGAGCTTACTGATATTATTTATGTCTTCTATTCTTTATCTTATTTAATCTTGCATCAAGTCAATTATCAAAATACACGAGACACACAAATGAGGCTCCTAGAGCTAGGGAAAAACCTCTCCCTCTTGGAGAGGAAAACCCACAAGAAATTATTCTTATAGATCTTCAAACGACAAGTACCATGACCCAGACTTAGACCCTTGACCTATAAATGTCTCCAAGGCCTTTTCTTTACTTCTTTGTTTGCCTTCAACATTGACCCTTCTCTTTTGGTTCAATTTGCACTGATCTGCACTAGTACTAGAGAGCTCGGTCTCTTAGTCAACACTTAATCTTCTTCACCTAGTACTTCTATAAACAAATCTGCACTTGTCCACTGCCTTGTAACCTTTCATTCGCAATTCCCTCAAGGAAAGTCCGTTGTCAACTTCAGATTATACTTAAATATATTCACACTTCTTGACTGTATTCGATGAGAGGTAAGTCCTCATATTTTCACAGATATAATCCGCACTGAATATTGAGGAAGCTCGCACTTCTGTTGCAAAGATTCACATTATATTTCCGCACTCTATTTCAACCCTGCACTTTCATACTTCTTGTTTTAGGAATGACTGTTGCACTTTATTATAATGAGATATAAAATATATCCACTTCTTCTTCATATGTTGTCCAAAAGTCTGCAAAACCACAGAGAGAATCCGCATGTCTGTTCTTCGCAATAGTATCCTTTTGAAACTTCATATCAATCACAAATGTAGTCGCATTAAATTAGAGTGATCCGCACTTCAGTTTCCTGTACCACGTCAGAGAGATACTCATTTCCTTTATTGGTATGTATCGTATTGTATTTCTGAGAAATTCTGCATTTCTTATTTCTCAGACCACCGAAAACTTCTGCCTGAATGAGCCGCAGACTGAGTGTATGCATATAGATAGTCTTGTTGTCTTTTAGGCCAACCATCACTATAGTATATAGGTTGAGTTGTCATCTGTTAGAAGGCCGACTTTGTAACATATATTCTTCAGCTTTTAATGTGGAATTCTCCACTTGTTTTCCATCATTGATTGAGGGCCTTTTGAGAGCTAGTCTTCCAGCATTAGGTGACCTTCTTCCACAAGGTTTTGCTAGACTAGATCCTTCATGAACATGACACTTAATTACATTTCATACCTAGAAGACACAAACCTAATAGACATCAAGAAGAAATCTATTAACCTATATAATAAAATCTTTCTCATGAAACACATGAAGCAAGTGCAACAAAAATACATTTTATTATCTTTGACTTCTTCTTTACATGATTACATAGTCAACATGAAGACCAACCTAGTTACACTTTTCAACAATTTGTGCCTCTAAAATCATCATTTGTAAGAAAATCTTCATCCTCCCCTTCCTTAGTGGTGCTCTCATAATCCTTGGGATTAGGCCTAAGTGGAAGCTTTGAATCTCTATTCACTAGAAATTATTCATCCCGCCCCTCACCTTCCTCACTAATACTCTCATAATCCTTAGGATTAAGAATAAGTGGACGCCTTGAATCTCTATTTATTGGAAATTATTGATCCCCCCCTTCATCAATGGCGCTCTTATAGACCTTAGCATAAGGATGAAGTGGAAATTTTGAATTTAGAAATTTATCCCCCCCTTCATCAGTGGTTCTCGTATAGTCCTTAGGATTAGGAGGAAGTGGATATTTTGACTCTGGAAATTCTTCATCCTCCTCGTCATCAGTGGTGCTCGCATAATCCTTAGGATTAGGACAAAGTGTATATTTTGACTCTGGAATTTCTTCATTCCCATCTTCATCAGTGGTGCTTGCATAATTCTTTGGATTAGGACGAAGTGGATATTTTGACTCTGGAAATTCTTCATTCTCCCCCCCGCCCCTTCATCAGTGGTGCTCGCATTATCCTTAGGATTAAGACGAAGTGGATATTTTGACTCTATAAATTCTTCATTCCCATCTTCATCAGTGGTGCTCGCATAATCCTTCGGATTAGGGCGAGGTGGATATTTTAACTCTGGAAATTCTTCATTCCCCACTTCATCAATGGTTCTCGCATAATCCTTAGGATTAGGATGAAGTGGATATTTTGACTCTGGAAATTCTTCACCCCCCCCCCCCTTCATCAGTGGTGCCCTCATAATCCTTAGGATTAGGGAAGTGAAAATTTTGACTCTGGAAATTCTTCATCATACCCTTCATCATGTTGAAAATGCAGTAAGATGATGGAGCTTAGTGAAATGAAGTCGCCTTCACTAAGTGGCTCGCAGGCTATTTGGAGCAAAGCTCTATTTTTAGACATATGGAGCATGGTTCGGGAATTCCAGTTTGAGATTCTTGGAGCATTGGTCATGTTGGTAAAAATAGATGGGACTCTATTTTTGTGACCTATAGGTCGAAGAGGTCGAAGTCTATTTTTAGACCGCCTCTCCTAAAAATAGGGAAGTCAAATATTATTTACCCTTAATAATATTTGGACTCTAAACAACAGTTTACTCTCTTGGAGCACTTCAGTTCGAGCTACAGAAGTGGCTCATGCATCTGACAGAGGAATCACATGGTTCCCAAGGGTTTATTGAGCTCATGCATGGTTGACTTCAGTTGGACTTCAGTGGCAGAAGTTTGGAGGAGTTAATGAGACAGATAGTGGAGTTGTGTTCTGTTTATTTTAGTTGAACTGATTGAGATTAGTTTAACTAGCTAATCAATTAGATATGAGTGGAGTGAATTAAATATTATTTAATTCATTAATTAGTAACTCATTATTCAACTCAAGAACACATCAGTTCACTACAGTGCATGATCAGTTCAGTGGAGACCAGTGAAAGAGGTAGATGAAAGGGTAGAGTTAGCTATCAGTTGTGACTATACTGTTGCTATTTGCAACACACAAATAGGTGGAGTAAGCCCATGAGGATTGCGCAGTTCAGGCTGGTGGTTTATCTATATAAAGAGGCCATCCCATAGCATTGAAACACGCAATAGAGGCAAGGCAATTGGCGGTGAGTTTTGAACCAGTAACCTGTTCAAAACTGAGCTAGATTGTGAGTAACTGTATGAGAAAGTACCGAGTACTTGTGAGGAGTATTGTACTGAGTTAGTTACTTGATTTCTCCATTATAATATACACAATAGCTGCGGGGTTTTCAGCTATAAGCTTTCCCCATACATACTGTGTTAATGTGTATAATGATTTGATGTGTTATCGCTTGATTTTATTTCCGCATGTGTGATGATCTGAGTTGATCTGAGTGGAAGAGATTATGTGTTGCATATAAATTCGAATTGTATGTGATCAGGATAGTCTCTGTGGATAATTAATCATTATTCAGCAAATTTCTACATGGTATCGGAGCTATTGAAGTTCAGATTGATCATCACAGTGATTACAAACTTATTTCGGTAGACAGAGTCTGCATGCGGGCCAGGTAGCCTCCGGATTCATCTTTCTTCGGAAAGTGAAAGGTCTGGTAAACGCCCCTTGCAGTCGATCTCTGTGCTAGAAATAATTTGTTCTCACAATCTAGAGCGGTTGAGCTTTGAGGTGGAATTCGAAGTTTTGCAGCAGTTTTGTTTTCTTGGTGCCAGTGTTGAAAATGTCTTTCAACGGTTTGCGACTCGAATATGCTCTTGAAGGCAGTTCTAATTATGTTGCATGGAAGGATCGCATGGAGGCAGTATTAGAAGATAATGGTCTGAAGGAGTTCGTAGATACGGATGTCCAAAAGCCCACTGATCCTGCTGAAGTCGATGCATGGTAAAAGAAGATGGCGAAGTGTCGAAGGATCCTGTTGGAGGGCGTCAAGGATCATATTGTATCCAGCCTGCATGGAAAGGCTACTCCATATTTAATGTGGAAAGCTTTGACGGATCTATTCCAGAGTAAGAGTGACCAAAGGAAGCTGGCACTCAAAGATAAGCTCAGGAACATCAAGATGGAGAAAGGCGACAGTATTGCCAAATACCTCAGTATCGCCAAAAGCTCACTGATCGCATGCTTGGTTTCAAGTGTGCTGGGATCGGTATGGTTCTTGGACAGCGGTGCGTCATTTCATATGACAGGAGATCGGGAGTTGTTCTCAGATCTGGAGGACAAAGATTTGGGTGTGCACATCAAGATGGGCGATGATGGTAGATACAATGCGACTGGTATCGGTACCATATCCTTTCAGAGGGAGTCTGGTAAACCCTTTGTA
This sequence comes from Pinus albicaulis, assembly GCA_034641835.2. NCBI lineage: Eukaryota > Viridiplantae > Streptophyta > Pinopsida > Pinales > Pinaceae > Pinus > Pinus albicaulis. The sequence goes on from MU968493.1 coordinate 16,275,458, forward strand.
TTGAAGGATGTCATGCATGTACCTGGATTGAAGAAGAACTTGATCTCTATGTCGATGTTGGAGGATAAGGGGTATGATGTGGTCTTCAGCGAAGGAAAAGCCTTCCTGCGCAGTAAGACTACTGGAGAGACCCGGAAGATAGGGGTTCGGACCAAGAACCTTTATCAGTTGCAGGTAGATGGCTGCGCAGCTATGGCATGCAAAGTGGGAGAAGTGGTGAGTCGGGATGATGAGGGCGAACTGTGGCATAGGAGATTGGGCCACCTTCACCATGGAGCTTTGAAGATTCTGCAGCAGATTTCTACTGGGCTTCCTAAGGGCACTCTTGCGCAGTCAGATCAGTGCAAGGGGTGTACTTTAGGAAGTATGTGAAAGCCACCTTTCACGAGAAGGATAGTCGCGCCACGACGATCCTTGAGAGAGTTCACACAGACGTGTGTGGTCCTTTCTCAGTTGCTTCGACAGCAAAGCACAAGCATTATGTGATCTTTGTTGATGATTTCTCTCGAAAGTGCTGGATCTTCTTCATGCAGAAGAAGAGCGATACATTCGCGAAGTTCTGTGAGTTTAAAGCACTGGTCGAGAAGGAGTCGGGGAAGAAGGTGATTGCTCTAAGGAGTGATATCGGTGGTGAATTCATCTCGGCTGAATTCAAGGAGTTCTGCAGCGCAGAAGGGATTCGGAGAGAGCTCATCGCACCCCATAACCCACAGCAGAACGGGGTGGCTGAGCGGAAGAACAGAACGATCGTGGGTGCTGCACGGCGATGTTGCATGATCAGGGCCTACCCCTTCACTTGTGGGCTGAGGCATGCAATACATCAGTGTATGTGCAGAACCGTTGTCCTCACAAGGTTCTTGGCATGAGTACACCAGAGGAGGCTTATTCCGGCAAGAGGCCTGATATTTCCCATTTGCGGATTTTTGGTTCTCCTGTCTACATGCATGTGACGAAGGATGCGAGAAGGAAGCTGGATCCAACTGCTGAGGTTGGAATATTTGTGGGGTACACTGATACACCTCACAACTACCGGGTGTATTTTTCAGATAGTCGCAAGACTGTTGTGCGACGGGATATAAAATTTCAGGAGGAGAAAGCCATGCATTGTTCGCTTGAGAGGGAGCTACACTTGCATGCAGATGAGGAGCTGTTAGTTCCTAAGGAGGAGCTTCCGGATGTGGATCAGCCACAAGAGGAAGTTCAGGAGGTGGAAGAAACCACCCATGCAGCGCCAACCATCAAAGGGCGCATGCGCACTACAGAAGCTGAGCGACTGGCTCGGGATGCAGAGAAGGTTGTAGGACCACCTACAGCACAGCGCAGACAGAGACAGTCACCGGATCGGTACACTGGATACATGGCTCTTATGAGTCAATGTGTTGTGACAGAGCCATCCTCTTTTGAGGAAGCTGTGGAGGAACCCGTATGGGTTGATGCCATGATCGAAGAATATGATTCGATCATCAGGAACAGTGCATGGGAGATTGTCCCAAGACCGGTTGGGAAATCAGTTGTAGGTTCGCGATGGATCTACAAGGTGAAGCAGGCGGCTGACGGGAGTGTGGAGAAGTACAAGGCGAGATTTGTCGCCCGTGGCTTCTCACACATCGAGGGGATTGACTATGAGGAGACTTTTGCACCTGTCGCAAGGTACTCTTCCATACGGACGATCCTTGCTCTCTCAGCGCAGATGGGGTGGCACATTCATCAGATGGATGTGAAGACCGCGTTCCTCAATGGAGTTATTGAGGAAGAGGTGTACATAGAGCAGCCTGAAGGTTTTGAGATCTTCAGCAGTGAGTCGCATGTGTGCCGACTCAAGAGAGCACTGTATGGGCTGAAGAAAGCACCTCGTGCTTGGTACACTCGGATAGACAGCTACTTCACCGGGCTTGGATTCTCCAAGAGTGAGGCGGATCCAAACCTGTACCAGATTGTGGTGGAGGGGAAGCTGTTGATCATCGTACTGTATGTAGATGATCTGATTTTGACTGGCGATGAGCAGCTGATACTTTCATGCAAGGAGGATCTTACACGAGAGTTTGAGAAGAAGGACTTGGGCATCCTTCATTATTTCCTGGGATTGGAGATTTGGCAGCGCAGCGGAGGACTGTTTGTTTCTCAGGGCAAGTATGCCCGGGAGATTCTGGAGAGGTTCAACATGCAAGGCTGCAAGCCTGTTGACACTCCTCTTCCTGGTGGTTGGAGGAAGGAGGATGCTACTTCAGCGGAGGTAGTGGATGCCATTGTCTATCGACAATTGGTGGGGTCGCTTATGTATCTGGTCAATACACGACCCGATATATGCTATGCAGTTAACCAGCTTTCGCAAGCTATGGTTAAGCCTACCAAGCTCTTTTGGAAGGCGGGCAAGCATGTATTGCACTATATCAGAGGCACATCGGGATATGGTCTATGGTACAGACAGGAGGATGGAGTGAAACTTTCTGGTTTCACTGATGCAGATTGGGCAGGGAGTCCAACGGACCGAAAGAGCACTTCTGGAGGAGTTTTCAGCATTGGGTCGACAGCAGTTTCCTGGTACAGCAGGAAGCAGAGATCCGTGGCACTCAGTTCAGCAGAGGCCGAGTACTTGGCAGCTAGCTTGGCTGCATGTGAGGCTATTTGGATGAGGAAGATCCTCGCAGGTTTGTTCAGGTTGCATTTGGAGCCTACAGTGATCTACTGTGATAACCAGAGCTGCATCAAGCTCTCGGCTAATCCAGTTTTTCATGACAGGTCCAAACATATCGACATCAGGTACCATCACATCAGAGATTGTGTTCAGCGGAGGATCATGATGCTTTCATATGTTCCCACGGAGGATCAGGATGCCGACATCCTGACGAAGGCGATCACCAGGAGCAAGTTCGAATTCCACAGAGGCAGGATAGGGATTGCAGATAATCCATATCTTGCTGAGAGGGAGTGTTGAGAATGCAGCAAGATGATGGAGTTTAGTGAAATGAAGTCGCCTTCACTAAGTGGGCCCGCAGGCAAATTCTGGCGCAAAGTCTATTTTTAGACTATGTCTATTTTTAGACATATGGAGCATGGTTCGGGGATTCCAGTTTGAGATTCTTGGAGCATTGGTCATGTTGGTAAAAATAGATGAGACTCTGTTTTTTAGGTCAAAGAGGTCGAAGTCTATTTTTAGACTGCCTCTCCTAAAAATAGGGAAGTCAAATATTATTTACCCTTAATAATATTTGGACTATAAACAACAATTTACTCTCTTGGAGCACTTCAGTTCGAGCTACAGAAGTGGCTCATGCATCTGATAGAGGAATTACGCTATTCCCAAGGGTTTGATGGCATCATGCATGGTTGACTTCAGTTAGGACTTCAGTGGCAGAAGTTTGGTGGAGTTAATGAGATAGATAGTGGAGTTGTGTTCTGTTTATTTTAGTTGAACTAGTTGAGATTAGTTTAACTAGCTAATAAATTAGTTATGAGTGGAGTGAATTAAATATTATTTAATTCATTAATTAGTAACTCATTATTCAACTCAAGAACACATCAGTTCACTACAGTGCATGATCAGTTCAGTGGAGACCAGTGAGAGAGGTAGATGAAAGGGTGGAGTTAGCTATCAGTTGTGACTATACTGTTGCTATTTGCAACACACAGATAGGTGGAGTAAGCCCATGAGGATTGCGCAGTTCAGGCTGGTGGTTTATTTATATAAAGAGGCCATCCCATAGCATTGAAACACGCAATAGAGGCAAGGCAATTGGCGGTGAGTTTTGAACCAGTAACCTGTTCAAAACTGAGCTAGATTGTGAGTAACTGTATGAGAAAGTACTGAGTACTTGTGAGGAGTATTGTACTGAGTTGGTTACTTGATTTCTCCATTATAATATACACAATAGCTGCGGGGTTTTCATCTATAAGCTTTCCCCATACATACTGTGTTAATGTGTATGATGATTTGATGTGTTATCGCTTGATTTTATTTCCGCATGTGTGATGATCTGAGTTGAGTTGAGTGGAAGAGATTATGTGTTGTGTAAGAAGTTCAAATAGTATGTGACCAGGATAGTCTCAGTGAATAATTAATCATTATTCAAAAAATTTCTACAGACACTGTGCTCTCATAATCCTTAGGATTAAGACAAATTGGAATAAATGACTCTTGATTTACAGAAATTTCTTTTTGTTTTCCTTCATCAATTTTGTTCTCATCATCCTTAGGATTACGACCAAGTCAAAAATTTGACTCTCTATTCATGGTGAATGAACTCCTGTTATATTCATCAATCTGAATAGAGTTGTTGCATGACGAAGATGTTGATGTTGCAAAAAGAAAAAATTCACTATTAGAAGAACTCGTGACTTTCAAAAAGAAGATGTTGAATTATACAATGCACTCTCTTCCAATTACAATATATAGCTTAAAGACGGAAAAATTTCCTCTAAAATTCCCCTAAAAAATTATCGCTAAAAGTTTTCCCTATAAAGTTTCCCCCCAAAAAATGCGCTAAAAAATTTTCCTCCAAAATTTTTGTTTGAAATATTTCCCTCCAAAATATTCTTCTAAAATGTATTTCAAAACATTTTACTAAAAATATTTCACCCTACTTTCTATTCAAAATATCCACGAAATATTCCTTTCATGCATTCCTTCCAAAGTAAAATAATTAACATTCACTACGTATCGAAATAAATTTTTAAACTTTATGTTTAAAAAAAAACAATTTAAATTTTAAAAAAAATTAATATTAAGTTTTTTTCAAATATTAAAAAAATAAAAATAAAACAATTTAATTTTAAATATATATATATATATATTTTAATTCTTGTTTTAAAAAAAAATCAAAACAAAATATTTCGCACCTAGCAGAGGGTTGGAGGTCGGTTGGGCGGCGCCATGGAGCGCTGCTCGGCCGGCCTCTGGTCGTCAACTAGGCGGAATTCAGTTCCCAGAATCAACCTCCACCTAGATAGGGGCTGGAGATCGGCCAGGCAACGCTCCGGCGTCTGACCCTTAGCTGGGTGGAATTCAATTCTTAGAATCGACCTCCGCCCGGTCGGGTCCCGAAGGTCAGCCAAGGGGCGTCGTGGAGCATTGCATGGCTAGTCTCTTGCCCCTGGCGGTGGTAATATATATATATACTTTTAAAATTGAATTTTTTTTTTTATTTAAAAAAAATAATATTAAAGTTTTTTTTTTAAATTACATTTTTTTTTAACTTTAAAAAAAAGGAAAAAAAAAAAGAAGAAAATAGCTAACTTAATATTAATTTTTTTTTAAATTTAAATTGTTTTATTTATTTTGTTTTAAAATTTAATATTTAAGTTTTTTTTTAATTGTATTTAAAAAAAATTAATATTAAAACTTAATTCAAATTAATTTTTCTTTTAAACTCTTAAAAAAAAAAACTTTATAATAAAAACTTTTTAAAACTATAATTTTTTTTAAATGCATATATATATATATATATATATATATATATATATATATATATATATATATATATATATATATATATATTAAATGAAAAAAAAACTATATGTTTTTATAATTTTAAAAATATATAGTTTTATTTCGAAAAATTATATAGTTAATTTAATTTTTTTATTTTAAATTTATATAGTTTTATAAATAATTTTTTTTTTAATTTTTTTTATTCATATTAATTTTCGATTAATTTTAAATTTGTATTGTCAAATTAAAAAAAAAAACAATGATTAATTAAGATATGTGTTTCTCATTAACTAATATATATATATATATATATATATATATATATATATATATATATATATATATATATATATATATATTTAATAAATTAAAAATTAAAAAAAAAAAAAAAAATTATGTGAATGTCTCTCGACTAATCTGCAACATCAAATCTAAAGTTGCACCAATGCACTATGGATATTGTTGAGCAGCAATAAGGATATTGATGGACACACTATGGATATTTTTGTACACACAAAAATTGAAAAACGTAATAAAATTCAAGCAAGTGGCCCATCAAGTTCATTAAAGTTTTTTTCTAAATGGAAGAACGCGAAGGAAATAAATAAAACAGATTTTTCATGGTATCTTGAAGACAATGAAACGAATGATGATATACATATCTATCTGTTTTGTGGTATGATTCACTTAGGTGAATCATATGAGAAGATGGGCAGAGTACGAGACATATGTTTGGTACCAAATACAAACACTATTTATGTTCTTGCAAGAATGACTAATAAATGTGAAAATGTTAGATATCGTCTATCAAAAGTCAAGTATTACACAAATGAAATATCTACAAAGCTGTGTGCAGAAATCGTAAGCAACATTGCAAATAACATTGTAAGCATGCTTATTTATATTTGTGTTATACATTATTGTATGGATCAATCAATTTTTTATAAAGTATTGATCATTGACATATTTTATTTTGCTTCATAGGATTTTGTTGAGCCTCTTTCAAACATGCTTGAGAGTATTTATTATATGGATTCAGTGTTATAACTATGATCAAAACTTTCCACACATACACAAAAGAAGAAAAGAGAATGAAGCAAAGATCAATAGCTCGTGACGTTGCAATAGTACAAAGAGTGGATCAACCGAGACTCACTAAGGTGAGTCAATCTAGTAAATCTAAACATGTTACTTTTGAAGATATGGAAGATGAAGCTGAAAATTATGATAGAATTAATGAGGAGGAGATTAGAACTGTTGTGAAAATGGAGAAAATAAATCAAACACCAAAAAGAAAAATGGCCAAATATGTCTCTCTTCTACCTGATGATGAAGAGATTGTCTATCAAAAAAAGGATATGTTAACCAGTAAGAAGAAGAAATCAAATTTTGGTCAAATTGTAAAAGTCATGAGCAGCAGTGAAGAACAAATTGAAAGCTCTAAAGGAAACAAAGAAATCATAACACCTGGTAATGAGTTAGATGATGGCATTATTAAAACAAAACAAAATGTCATTCGATCTGTGTTGAGGAAGAATAAATTAATATGTGGCAAATGAACAATTGAGCTTAATGTCAGCCAGTTCTATAAGTCAGATGAAGGACAATCTCAATATCAAATTAGAAAGACACATCACCTACATGTACATAATCTGAAAACATTTTTCAGGTTCAATCCATATGCACATATGGTGGATTATGTGGTTCTTATTGATCCACGTCAGGTTCCCAACAAATAGGCATTTGACAAGACACAATGTTTTGATTATAAATAATATGTAAATGGAGGGAACCATTCGGTAGAGGCTAAAAGACAATTGATTGAGGAATATACCAATAAGTATCTTTTTCAAATAGTGAAATGCATCATTTACATTGGTTTAACATAAACATAATCAAATTTATTGGCATGGGATCATAATACAGATAATGAGTACAATATGAAAATGACTTTCATCTAAAGGGTCAGATTTATTCATAATGAATTCATAGAAAAATGTGGTGGGGATAACGCAAAAGTCAGTCTAACCTTTCAGAAGGAATGTTTAATGGAAACAGATTATCAAATTAATGACAAAATCAAATCAAAAGATGAGAAAATGCATTCAAATATATTCAGAAGTATGGATAACATTTTTCAGTTGGCATTTAGAACTAGGAAGATATGGGAATTGATTGATGAGATTTTTGAGCAGTGGGAGAATATTTCCGTAAAAAATCAGAGGTTAAAAAGAGTAAACCCATAATATGAACCAATAGTAAGACAGGTCCTGAAATGAAACAACTTCCAGAGGATATGATTATCACACCTTGGAGAACAATTCAAGGAGTGAAAGATGAGAAATTAGTCAAATCAGTCCTATCCCGTGTGAAGTCAAGTGAATTATCAATGGATGAAATGTGTGCATAATTTCAAAAGTAAGTTTGTTGAATTGTTTCTACTTTTCCTTTTATTATAATTTTCTTTTAAATAAAACATAATGTTGTTGGTAGAATTTGTTATACATATCACTATATTAATAGTTTTAACTTTATTTATTTAGTCGGAATATTTATATGAAAATACAAGAACATATGGTCAAAATGTTGAATGGAGAAAGTTAGGATGATGTTGTGCGCCACTACCCAGAATCAAGTTCTACAACAACACTTAAAGATTTTTATATTGCATTCAATAAGATATGTTGGTTTATATATTCATTTTATTCATATGTAAACTATTTTTATTTTATTACTTATACATATATATTTTTTATGTCATTAAAGATGTCGAAGAAGGATGGAAATGGAGTACTAGATACTTTCAAAAGCTTTATTGAAAAAATTAAGTTGGAAAAGATGAGAAAGCATCATTTTTTGAATGTTGAACTTAATTCTACTCTTAATCATTTCATTTTGAATGGGCTCGACAGTATCCAATATCAAATAATACCAAGTGATTGTAAAGACATTGCAAAATTCATACCTAAAAGGGAATGTGCCCTAGTTATTGCAGATATTCCTCATAGTTTCAATTTATAGGACATTGAATATGATAGTGAACCATATAGTTATCAAGCTTTTAGTAAAATGGTTACGAGTTTTGAGGAAGTCACAACATCACCACTTTGGGGATTTGTGACATTTCATTCATACACACAATTTGCAATGTTATTAATAAGTTTCAAGGGACAAACAAACTCAAGGATGCAACTTACATGGTAAGACATTGAAATTGTATGTTCAATTACAGTTAATTTTTTTTATTTATGTACAATTTAATTGAACTTTTACTATGTTATGTTACATGCAGAAGTCAAATCTTGTTTCTTCCGAAGGTCAACCTATTATAAATGATTGTGAGTTCATCCATGTTTAATGTTGGACAAAAGAGAATAGTTATAAGTCTATTATTCTAAATTGAGTAGATGGGAAGAGTCATAGTCAAGTACTGGTTCATGATGTTGTTGTAAGAAAACTAGCAAATGAGGATAAAGATGCAAAAGGAGATATAGCTAACATTTATCAAAAACTGCAAGCATTGATTAAACATCTTATAGATCTATGTTCAAATGAAGGAGATTGGGTTTTCGATTTATTCTTAGATTCAGGTAAGTTTTATTATATAAAATTGAATTTAAATATTTTATTTTTTAGTTTTTATGTGTTTATACTAATTTTCTTAATTATTTCTTTTGTGCTTGATGATTAGGTACGAAACTAACATGTTGCCTAAAAAAGGGAAGAAATTGCATTGCCATTGAGAAATATCCAGTGCAATGCAAATTTATTCAACAAAGAATTAATGCTCTTCAATTTCTTCCAGATGCAATGCAAGAAGTTGATTTGAAGAAAGAGGATTTTAATGAATCGCGTGTGGCAAAAAAACTAAAGGAACCTCAACCACCATTATATGAAATGATTGGAAAATGCCACTTTGGAAGATTTGTAGACATGAAAGATCCATTTAATTATTTTTTTTAAGAACATTTAAAAATTAAATTTAAAACTTTTAAAATTGAATTTATTTATTTTTAATTTAAAAAATAAATAAATAAATATTAAAAAAAATTTAAATTACTTTTTTTTTAAACTTTATATATTAAAAAAAAAAAAACTTAATATTAATTTTTTTTAAATTTAAATTGTTTTTATTTATTTTGTTTTAAAAATTGATATTAAAGTTTTTTTAATTACATTAAAATAAAACTTAATTCAAATTAATTTTTCTTTTTAAATTTTAAAAAAATAAAAATTATATTAAAGACTTTTTAAAACTATTATTTTTATTTTTTATTTATTTATTTTTATTATTTTTTTCCATAGAAAAAAATCTTTATTTTATTTAAAAAATAACAGATCCACCCCTTAGCAGGGTTTTTACATTACTCTTCGAGCTGAATGACCTTAGATGAGTAGTCCGGTTGGGTCTACCTTGAGCTTTTAGAAATACTGAAAAATAAATAAATAAATAAATAAATAAAAATAAAAAAAATGCTAATTGTTTGAACGAGACAGTTTTGGCATTCGTCTTTGGTTAACCTGCATATCGCTGATAGCACCATAGTCTTCCTTGCTAAACCTTTTATGATTATCGCACCATCATGACAATGATCTTCCATTATAAACCAACAGGCCTGTTAATAATATCAAATTCGATCTTGATATAAACGTTGTTGTTGAGATTACAGCATTAAGTGCACAATGTGAAAATTAAAACATATAAATTTCTTCCAATTTTGAAGAGGAATCCACGATTTTTATAGTGCATGGTGAGAGAAAAAGGGCTTCCTTGGATAAGCCATCAGCTTCAACATTTGATTCATGGAATAAACATTGAAAAAAATAAATTATATATATATATATATATATATATATATATATATATATATATATATATATTAAAAAAATTTGTTTTTAAATGTAAAAAAATATATATGTTTCTATAATTTTAAAAATATATAGTTATATTTCGAAAAGTTATATAGTTAATTTTATTTTTTAATTTAAATTTAGATAGTTTTACCATTAATTTTTTGTTTTTAATTTATTTTATAGATATTAATTTTAGATTAATTTTAAATTTATTTTGGAAAAATTTTTAAAAAAAGAAGAAGAAGAATTGATTAATTAAGATATGTGTTTTCTCATATATATATATTATCAAGAAGATGACATAAAAAAAAATTATGTGAATGTTTTTGGACCAAGGGCAGCCACTGCCAAATCTAAAGTTGCAGCTCGATGCACTATGGAAATTGTTGGACATAATAAGGATATTGATGGACACACTATGGATATTTTTGAACACACAAAAATTGAAAAACATAATAAAAGTCAAGCAAGTGGCCCATCAAGTTCATTAAAGTTTTTTTTATAAATGAAAGAATGCGAAGGAAATAAATAAAATAGATTTTTCATGGTATCTTGAAGACAATAAAACGAATGATGATATACATATCTATCTATTTTGTGGTATGACTCATATGAGAAGATGGGCAGAGTACGGGACATATGTTTGGTACCAAATACAAACATTATTTATGTTCTTGCAAGAATGACTAATAAACGTGAAAATGTTAGATATCGTCTATCAAAAGTCAAGTATTACACAAATGAAACATCTACAAAGTTGTGTGCAGAAATCGTAAGCAACATTGCAAATAACATTGTAAGCATGCTTATTTATATTTGTGTTATGCATTATTGTATGGATCATTCAATTTTTTATAAAGTATTGATCATTGACATATTTTATTTTGCTTCATAGGATTTTGTTGAGCCTCTTTCAAACATGCTTGAGGGTATTTATTATATGGAGTCAAATGTTATGACTATGATCAAGACTTTCCACAGACACAAAAGAAGAAAAGAGAATGAAGCAAAGATCAATAGCTCGTGACGTTGCAATAGTACAAAGAGTGGATCAACCAAGACTCACTACGGTGGGTCAATCTAGTAAATCTAAACATGTTCCTTTTGAAGATATGGAAGATGAAGCTGAAAATTATGATAGAATTAATGAGGAGGAGATTAGAACTGTTGTGAAAAAGGAGAAAACAAATCAAACACCAAAAATAAAATGGCCAAATATGTCTCTCTTCTACCTGATGATGAAGAGATTGTCTATCAAAAAAAAGATATGTTAACCGGTAAGAAGAAGAAATCAAATTTTGGTCAATCTGTAGAAGTCATGAACAACACTGAAGAACAAATTGAAAGCCTTAAAGGAAACAAAGAAATCATAACACCAGGTGTTGAGTTAGATGATGGCATTATTAAAACAAAACAAAATGTCATTCGATCTGAGTTGAGGAATAATAAATTAATATGTGGTGAACAAACAATTAAGATTAATGTCAGCCAATTCTATAGGTCAAATGAAGGACAAACTCAATATCAAATTAGAAAGACACATCACCTACATCTACATAATCTGAAAACATTTTTCAGGTTCAATCCATATGTGCATATGGTGGATTATGTGGTTCTTGTTGATCCATGTCAGGTTCCCAACAAACAGGAATTTGACAAGACGCAATGTTTTGATCATAAATAATATGTAAATGGAGGGAACCATTCGGTAGAGACTAAAAGACAATTGATTGAGAAATATACCAATAACTATCTTTTTCAAACAATGAAATGCATCATTTACGTTGGTTTAAAAGAAACATAATCAAATTTATTTGCATGGGATCATAATACAGATAATGAGTACATAATGAAAATGAATTTCATCTAAAAGGTTAGATTTATTCATAATGAATTCATAGAAAAATGTGGTGGGGATAACGCAAAAGTCAGTCTAACCTTTCGGAAGGAATGTTTAATGGAAACAGGTTATCAAATTAATGACAAAATCAAATCAAAAGATGGGAAAATGCATTCAAATATATTCAGAAGCATAGATAACATTTTTCAGTTGGCATTTAGAACTAGGAAGATATGGGAATTGATTGATGAGATTTTTTAGCAGTGGGAGAATATTTCCATAAAAAATCAGAGGTTAAAAAGAGTAAACCCATAATATGAACCAACAGTAAGATAGGTCCTAAAATGAGGCAACTTCCAGAGGATATGATTATCACACCTTGGAGAACAATTCAAGGTGTGAAAGATGAGAAATTATTCAAATCAGTCCTATCCCGTGTGAAGTCAAGTGAATTATCAATGGATGAAATGTGCGCATAATTTTAAAAAAGTGAGTTTGTTGAATTGTTTCTACTTTTCCTTTTATTATAATTTTCTTTTAAATAAAACATAATTTTCAATCGGAATATTTATATGAAAATACAAAAACATATGGTCAAAATTTTGAATGAAGAAAGTTAGGATGATGTTGTGCGCCACTACTCAAAATCAAGTTCTACAACAACACTTAAAGATTTTTATATTGCATTCAATAAGATATGTTGATTTATACATTCATTTTATTCATATGTAAACTATTTTTATTTTATTACTTATACATATATATTTTTTACGTCATTAAAGATGTCGAAGAAGGATGGAAATGGAGTACTAGATACTTTCAAAAGCTTTATTGAAAAAATTAAGTTGGAAAATATGAGAAAGCATCATTTTTTGAATGTTGAACTTAATCCTACTCTTAATCATTTCATTTTGAATGGGCTCGACAGTATCCAATATCAAATAATGCCAGATAATTGTGAAGACATTGCAAAATTCATACCTAAAAGGGAATGTGCCCTAGTTATTGCAGATATTCCTCATAGTTTCAATTTACAGGACATTAAATATGATATTGAACCATATACTTATCAAGCTTTTATTAAAATGGTTACGAGTTTTCAAGAAGTCACAACATCACCACTTTGGAGATTTGTGACATTTCATTCATACACACAATTTGCAATGTTATTAATAAGCTTCAAAGGAAAAATAAACTCAAGGATGCAACTTACATGGTAAGACATTGAAATTGTATGTTCAATTACGGTTAATTTTTTTTATTTATGTGCAATTTAATTGAACTTTTACTATGTTATGTTACATGCAGAAGTCAAATCTTGTTTATTCTGAAGGTCAACCTATTATAAATGATTGTGAGTTCATCCATGTTTAATGTTAGACAAAAGAGGATAGCTATAAGTATGTTCTTCTGAATTGAGTAGATGGGAAGAGTCATAGTCAAGTACTAGTTCATGATGTTGTTGTAAGAAAACTAACAAATGAGGATAAAGATGCAAAAGGAGATATAGCTAACATTTATCAAAATATGCAAACATTGATTAATTATCTTATAGATTTATGTTCAAATGAAGGAGATTGGGTTTTCGATTTATTCTCAGATTCAGGTAAGTTTTATTATATAAAATTGAATTTAAATATTTTATTTTTTAGTTTTTATGTGTTTATACTAATTTTCTTAATTATTTATTTTGTGCTTGATGATTAGATACGAAACTAGCATGTTGTCTAAAAAGGGGAAGAAATTGCATTGCCATTGAAAAAGATCCAGTGCAATGCAAATTTATTCAACAAAGAATGAATGCTTTTCAATTTCTTCCAGATGCAATGCAAGAAGTTGGTTTGAAGAAAGAGGATTTTAATGAATCACGTGTGGCAAAAAAACCAAAGGAACCTCAACCACCATTATATGGAATGATTGTAAAATGACATTTTGGAAGATTTGCAGACATGAAAGATCCATTAGAAGATGACGATGACCAAAATAAAGTAGAAAATGTTGTGGAAGAAGACATTAATGATGTTCTAGAAGATGTTGGACATGGATTAGTTGATATTATTGATTAGCTTTAAGTTATGCTTGCAAATAAAGCTCAAATTTGAGAGCTATTAATCAGTTTTACTTGTAATGTTTAGACTTTGATATTTTATGAGAATAATCATTATTTTTTGCAAAAAAATATGTGATTACTATTCATTTTTTACATAAAATTCATAAAAAATGCTATTTTCTTAAGTCTTTTTGTTAATATTTTCCAAAAAAAATAGTTTATTTAACATGTTTTTTTTAACAAAAAGTCTCATAATGTGTATTTTTTTTCATTGTATTTATATTGAAAATGTGTTTTTTTTTGTTATATGGTAAAAAATATTGGGTTTTTAGCATTGAAATATCAATTAAGAATACATAAATATATTGAAAATCCAAACTTTAAAATATTGACCATTTTTTAATTTTTTAACTATGTGAAAAAATGAAGATTTCATTACAAAAAAACAAGTAAATAAATGCACTTAAAAATAAACATCTCAGGGAAGAAGAAGACATTAGAAAATGTAGTGTCAAAATCAATCCTCCCAAACAAAGTGGGTGATTATGCACCACCACTTTTCAAAATCGACATGAAAATCATGACATTATAAATAAATTAATTAAAAAAAAAAAGTGTCAAAAATATGCTCTAAAAAAAAGGGTGATTCTACATCACCACTTTTCAAAACTGGGTGTCTTTTTTGCTACCTCAAAAAAATAGGTACTAGGTAATTTTCCTATTTGATCAGTAACTATGTTTAAGTTGTGCCAAAAAAATATCAAGTAAATGAACATCATTTTATTGTGATTGTTTTTGTACATCAAATGGGAGGTTGGCCCAAGAGGGTCGCAACACTCCTTTTACAAGTTCAAAAATATCCAAATGTTCCTTACAGCCTGAATGAGGGCGCTATTCGCCCAACACAGAAAGCTCAATAGAAAGTCTCTGACTAACTTGCCTGCCTTGGGTGGGCGCATGCCCATGCGCACTCCTACCCTTTGTTTCATGTCTGCTCGTTGCCTCAGAACACTGTGATATCACAAACCTTTGCCCTACAAAATTGTCTTATGATCTTGCCTTGCCTCCATGCCTTAGTGCATATTTATATCTGACTTGCCTCATCGTTGGAGTGCCCTAGCCATGGTTTGATGCCCTTCCAACGTATTGAGACATCATTTCAAATTAGAGTTGGGGCACCCATGCCATGGGCTGACGCCCTCCCAACTCATCTAACCGACATAAGTTGTTGTCGCACATCCATCACATTATCGTGTGCGCTAAGAAACACCACACGCGACACTCAGACACCCCACTTTAGTGTGGGTGCGCCCATGGTTGCAGGCGTCGTCGATTCATGCCAACGTGATGATCGACGAGCCAACCATATTACTTCTCCAACTTGTCGTTCGTCTGAGTTGCGTGCTCGCCCACCGACGTAACATGCCCGCGCTCCATTCCCATCGCCTTGGTGCGACTTGGGCGCTTGCGGCCTCAACTCTTCAAGGGGTCTCAAGGGAATTCGGTTGGGCGCTCAACTCGCCTTGCGACGTCAATGCCAACTCGGGGACCTAACACAAACAAACTTTGGATTGACAATTTAAATGCACATCTGATCAACTGCACATTAAGATAATTAGAAGTAATTGAAAAGCCTTCTAGAAAGACCCACTCAATTGGACCTTGTCGGTTGTGAACATAATCTATTTTTTGTAATTGAAGTCTATAGGGAAATGAGTTCAAGAATGTAATAAATGCAATGTATGGTCAATATTAACAAGATCAAACAAGACATTAGATAGGGGTGGAACAAGATTGACATGTCAATCATTTTATGGATATTTAGAAACCTAGTCCCAAGTTGAATGGATTAGATATGTTTTGGTATTAAACTTATTCTATTTTTTATATTATATGTTGATTTCTCCTATGAATAAGTTGAGTTCTAAAATTTCAATAGTGGATTTTTCTCCTAGCATCTAGGTTTACCACTTATTCTTAGTGCGTTACTGTGTATTATTTATTGTTATGTTTATGTTGACATTATTTTGTTATCGTTATTCTCTTTGCTATAATTTATTATTGTTCAATCATAGTTAAAATTTCAAGAAATTGATTTACTTGTCTGTACTTTATTAGCCAAATATTGTATATTGATTTTGTTTCATAGTTTGAGCCCCATTCAAGCCCAACATTTAACAAGTAGTCCCATGAACTCGCGAATCTAGCAATGTGAGGAGATTCCATTGGCAAACCTTGAAGCGAGATTCTATACTACAAGTTCAAAAAGACCTGCAATGACAGTTCTATGGCATTAAAGAAGAATGCTTGAAAGACCACTCCTCCTAACCAATAAGAAGGATAGCTACAAGGAGAGATCCCACATCCAACAACCATTTTGATCAAGGTTTTCTGAATGAAGATACGCATAGGAAGACTTCAAGATATTAAATAA
The DNA here is from genome assembly GCA_034641835.2 of Pinus albicaulis. NCBI lineage: Eukaryota > Viridiplantae > Streptophyta > Pinopsida > Pinales > Pinaceae > Pinus > Pinus albicaulis. The sequence continues at coordinate 16,292,064 of MU968493.1, forward strand.
ACTACAAAATTGGAAAAGAAAGTCCAAACGATATGAAGTATGAAATAAGACCTTATAAAGGTCAAAGAAGGTAAGTCAAAGAGTTTGAAGTGTCATGTGTGACATGTATAGGGAAGCAGAAAGATAAGGTCCACAACAAGTGCTAGTCCAATATGTCAGAAGTTTCCCACCTTTGATGGCAAGTCATTTGGAGAATAAATTTTGGTGGATCATTTATTCACTTTTGGTACCCATCGGAAATGTTAAAAGGGGGGAAATGCCACCATCTAATGGGTTAATTTCAAAGGTATCGTGTAGGATTCCAGACTGAAGTGGTATTGAAGAATAGAGGATTGATAACCTTTTCTTTACTACGAGCACATTGTTTGATAGTTCAGGAATACATATGGATGCTTAGACATGAATACTAGAGTACTCAACAAACATTAGGTAGATCACCAATTGCTCACAAACATTAGGTGATCCTTGGGAAGCCTCTGTAAATTTATGTAGATGTTCTATGCTTCATGTAACTTTACCTTCTCTTCAATACTAGACAACAATCACATAAATAATTAAGTAAAATGCTGATAGAACATACCAGTGGATCAATAGAAGACAAGCCAAAAAAAAATATATTTGTTGGTGCATTACGGCGATCAGCAGGATGCTTCAACCAGCAAAGTCTCCTTGGTCAGCCAGCCCAGTATGTGTCACATCAACCCTCAAAACAGCCAAAAAGTCAACTCAAATTCAAGCCCAAAAAAGTCAACGCGGCACAGTCTACGGTCAACCTTTGACCTCGATTCCTATGCAAAAATGTACGTACTGCATAAATCAAAGTCTATGCCAAAATTTAGCTCCTTTTGACCATGCGTTGACCAAAGTCAATGCTTGTCAAACCTGCGGTAGAAACCCTAGCTGCAGCAGAAAAAAAATTTCGTCCTTCTCCCACATGTGAACCGCAGATTTGCCTCCAAGTAGCTCAAACCAATCAGAAGTGGAGAGAGAAATATGTGTGATGAGGAGATGAGTGAAATGTCCTCCAACGTTGACTTTATTTATATCCATCACTGAGGGTGTGTGACACATTTGCTGGGGGTGTAAAACCTTAAGGCCGACCTACACATATTTTGAAGGTATTAAAAATAAATTCAAAATAAATGTTCTGCTCATCAGATCAAGATGATCTTTAGATCGATCTTGCACCTCTCCAAAAGAGGAACCCAATAAAATTATTGGTATCTTCATCTGAGCATCACAACATGGAGTTTGGACCTAGTTGTCAAATTTAACACTCCCTCTCAACTAGGGAGAACTCCATCCACCTGTGCAATCAAACATCGTGCGTAGTCCCGCCGTAACTTGCTTTGCTAGCCTCTTTATTTCATAACAGAAGTGGGTTAGTCAAAAATACGTCATTCTCAACTGATAGATTCAGCCCAGAGGTTTGAAACCTCTATAGGACTCACAAAGAGTCTCATACCAACCCAACGTTGGTTTATCTGACCCGAAGTCAGTAGGAGGTCCGTAACCTCACTAGACTTGATCCCAGATCAAGTGGTTGGACCGTGCCATCCTAGATAGAGAGTACGAAAATCTTTGATGCATCCAGCAGTGTTTGCTACTAGTCTCTAGCTTTTCCCACCTCACTGGCCAAATGAGAGGTACTTCCCATGAGCCCTGAACTTAATGGGTAGGATGCATACAGGGCACAGATAATGAGAGGTGAACCAACTCAAACATCATAATGGTGGGGCAGAAGCACCACAAGGTTTGGAAAGCCTAGCCTCGTGAGTGCTTATAGCTCCGAGAAGCTATCCCCAAAGCCCCCCAAAGCTCCCAGAGCTCATCGTCCAACAGGACCCACATCATAGGGTGGTTCCACGATACCAAGACTCTCACGGAAGGTTAGGAACTTGACCTTCCCCAGGGGCTTAGTGAGAATATCCGCGACCTACTCAGCAGTTCCTATATGATCGAGCCTTACAGCGCCTCGTTGTATCATATCCCGGATAAAGTGGTACCTGATATCAATATGTTTGGATTGATCGTGGAACACGGGATTCTCAGACAAGTGAATCCCACTATGGTTATCACAAAGTATCACGGTGGTATCCAGCACATGTCCGAACAACTCACTAAAGAGCTTTCGCAACCAAACTGCTTCACAACAGGCCATACTCGCTGCAATGTATTCGACCTCCGTGGTGCTCAAAGCCACTGACTTCTACTTCCTGCTTGTTGTTCACTATCCTCTCTTTATGAAAATCTCCATGAGCCAACTGATTTAAATCATCACATTCCCTCGCCCTGTCTTGCAAAACCTTTTGGTTGTCTATCGTTGCCCTCTCGCTGATTTAAAATTGTATTTTTAATTGCCAGAATCTATATTTGAAATTATATTGGGCCCAACCCCTTCTCCGCTCACCCCGCGCCTTTTTCTCTCCATGTGACCCGACGCCGTGACCGAAGCATTTCCCCTGCGGGGGCTTTACTCTATCCGTAGGGTCAAACCTTGGTGCCCCCGTAGTTAATTCCTCGGGATGGGTGAAGACTTAATCTAACGGCTGCCATTCACTACGGGGGGTTGCTCCAAAAGTCTCGTGTCCGTACACCTTGGCCCCCCACAGTTCATCTCCGTCGTCCGATCAAAAACCAATCGACGGAGTGGAACTGTTTCCCGTGGTGGTCCTCGCGCCCGTGTTCATTGTGTGAAAACCAGTGGTTTCATTCCGCACCACCCATCCATAGCCGGCGGTATTTCCCACGGACCCAACGATTCCATACGCTGGGTGACGCGTGTCCGAGTGTACTATTTCGAAAACCGCCCATTTCGCGCATTATCTCCCGGACGAAAGCTGGGCAACGGAATTCACCTGGGCCGTTCGATCTTGGGGACCACATCTAACAGTCCCCACTCTCCAGAGATGCACGATTATTAGTGTCCATGTAAAATGCCCCGGGCCCGCCATTACATCATCCTCCAGTTCTGTTTTGACCGTTGATATTGTGTGATGATCGTATGGCCTGGAATTATTTACACGTCGCTGACCAAGTCCGCCGCATCTCCACGTCACAGCGTCCACATGTCATCCGTGTTCCCCTCCACCATTTACATATTTCATTTACGTGTCATATTACTGTGTTTACATTACATATCTCCCCCTCATGCATTCATCGCCGTTTCCCTGCATATTTCACCGTCGCCCTGCATCTCCTCGCCATTTCTCCCAGTCCACATCATCATCCCGTGGTCATGGTCCCATTCGCCACCCCAGTGTCTGGTTTACTTTAATGTGTTTGTGGATTTTTGTAGGTGTTCGTTGCTGGAGAGCCATTATAATTTGGGATTTGCATCATAGAGGAAGAGTGCATTTCAAAGAGCTATTCAACAGGTGTTGGATGATGAAGCAAAGATCCGAGGAAATATTGTTGACAAGACTTTTATTTAATGAAGCAAGGCTAGAATTTATCAAACCCTTCGGAGCAATACAAAAGGTAGTTTTTGGTAGATGAAGACATTTATTTCACGGCATAAGGATATCAGTGAAAGATCGAGAAATGCAACGCCCTGCATTAAAGATCTGGGATTTTAATTCAAAGTTAGAGGGCCGAGAGTACTATGCACAATCACAAGCAATCTCAAGGTTTCATGGCAGCAGATTTTTCCCTTTCAGCAAAGGGCAGAACATTCGTATATTTTATTATTTGTGTCTTTTTTATGAGGAGATTTTCATTCTCAGCATTTATTTCATGAAGTAGTAGCAGAGTACTTGCACCAGTTCAACACCGCCAAACAGCATAGGCGGGTTTTTCTTTCAAATTTGTTTTAAATAAGATCATTAAATGTATATCACCTACCTCACTCTCTAGAGCCTTCGGTTTCTCTTATAAAAATGAGGAAAAAATACATTGTGAGGGTTCCATATTTCTATCAGAAAACTGTGCAGTGAAAGGCTTTTGTATACATCATGTGAAGTTTCTGTATGAAGGCTCAGAGCCCGTAGGGTTTCAGTGAGGAGGAGTTATAACTGTAATGAGGATTCTGGTCTTTGGTATCCCACAGTATGTAATCTCTTCTTATGTGTTAATATAATATCTCATTTCATGCTATTTATCTTCTTGTATCATGTTCTAGAATGCAAGTGGCTCACTGGTCTTAAGTAAGGATTCATCCTAGTTGGTGCCCATACTTGGATTAGTCAAGCGCTTTAAATAGGCCTAGTCATGATATATTGTTCCATGTTCATGTCATTCATATTTTCTGCTATATTAGTTACTTGAGGAGGGTGCTTTTAAAACGCCATTGTCACGTATGGATTCTTAGTTGGATAAGCCCATATGTGGTTCTGTTGTGTATCTGGGTATCAGCCTCATGTTAACTAGTATCTCCTTCATGTTTTCCTCACTGCATCCACTTTCTGATATTTGATTTCTGTGGCATACTATTTGAACTGGCCCTCTTTGCAGTAAGATGTCTCTTAACTGTCTGATGCTTTTGTATTGGAGTTTTGCATGTTGTTCCTACATTATTCTTATCTTTGTATCAGATTCTGAGAGAGTTTGGTTCCATTTAAACTAATTTCCTTGTTTTGCAAGAGATAGTAAGAGAGCTTTTGGATTGACAACCCAAGCTATATTATGAGCTCCTTGCTATGATAAGATGTCCTAGGCACTAGTCTATGGCAACTCTAGGCTGTCTCTGGGAGTGACAAAATTGTCTACAACATCTTTCTGGCGCTGTTGCCGGTGAACGAATTCAAGAATATCAGTTTCCCTGGGCCTCGACAAATTGTTTTCACTCTCTAATCAGGTGAGCACAGAGAGTTGAAGAGTTGCATATCTCTCACCTTGGCAACTCCATTGTTCTTTATTTGATAAATCTTTTGGTAGTCCTAGCTCCTCGAAAGTCACATCTGAGGTCAGATACTGCTAAGTGAAAGACATCTTCTGTGCCTGACCCAGAAAAGATTATACATAGAAGAAGTTGGAGAGAAAGACAATCAGCCCGTGTTGAAATCCCTGAGTTTTCTCAAGAAGATTATCCATCCTCTTCTTCTCAAGAAATTCCAGTAGAAAATCCTGACTTTACTGAAGAAAATCCTGAATATTACTCAGATAGCCCACCCAGGGGAAGTGCTAGAATCAAAGAAAACCTTCATCTCACCCCTGAGGCCGAAGAAGTTAAAGAAATCACAGAAGTAGTTGTTGTTAACCGTGAATTGTTTCCATATACACCTCAGGCAGTTGTACCATATATTCCTATTGTTATTCATACCCCACTTCCACCTCCTCCTCTTCCTCCATTTGTACATCAGATCATTGCACAACCCCCGCCTCCTCCAATGGCTAATGTTACAGCTTTCCTACTGAATAAATATGCTCCACTAGCCTTACCACAAGTGCTAAATGATATGCCACAGGATTATTTGAAGATTCTGCCCAGATTCAATGGAGAAAATGAGATTGATGCTGATGAAAGAAATTTGACACCATTTGATAGTCAAAGAAAGGAGGAAGGAAATTCGGTGGAAGATTTTAACCCATGGAATGAAGAAATCAGGTTGCTGGAGATTATGTTGAATAAATATGATTCAATACAGGAAGAAGAGGAGGAGAGCAAAGAAGAGATTCTTGAGCAAGATGAAAACAGCGAGCTTTCTCTTGAAAAAGAGGAAATAATGGAGCAAGCCCCTGCTCAAGAATTCATGGATCTTTTCACAGAGCTCAGCACAGCAGAGCAGAATATACCAGAGCTCAAAAAGGACTCAGCTCCAGTATACGATGAGTCCTCCAGTTTAGAGAATGAAGGAGATTCTCTCTCTCAAGAGAGTCTTCTTCTCGATCCAGTGAAAGGAGATAAAATCTCGGTTGAAGCCTGCCTGCCAGATACTCTTAACTAGGTATCATTTCATGATCCTTATGTGCATTTCCTGCAAACATTTGAAGAAGGATCAAGGGTCCTTTCTAGCAGCATGTTGCCAGCAGAGAGAAAAATTTTCAAAGCTGTTATTGTGGAACAAAAAGAAGAGATCCCACTGCCTTTCAAAATACAAGAAGAAGGCGATCAGGCTTTCAAGAGCCATATTGAAGACAGCAGTGGGCAAAGTAAGTTCCAGACAAAAGAAAAGTTGGACATGGAAATTGACAGCATCAGAAGACTGATGATGAAGGTGTCTCAGAAACAGCAGATAGCAGCAAGAAAGCAGAGAAAATTTGGCAATGGAAGAACAAGAACAGAAAGTGAAAGCATAGCTGGAGGCAAGTTGCAGAACAAAATATGGAAACATAGAAGGGTACAGTTGAAGAATAATGCAACTAATGGATACCAGCAAAGAAAAGTATGGGACCCAGGAGGCAAAGACAACCTGGTGTATTATATTGTACATTAGTTTTCTTTTTTGTTTCATCATTCTTTTAATAATGTGTGTGTGCTGATGAATTATAAAATGAAAACTAGAGGTGTCGAAGAGCAGAATTCGCACAAAATGATCAGATGGTCTGCAGGTTCTCGATATGTCCAAGGATGAACATGTCGTCCCCAGATGGAGCCAATGTTGTTCACTATCCTCTCTTTATGAAAATCTCCATGAGCCAGCTGATTTAAATCATCACATTCCCTCACCCTGTCTTGCAAAACCCTTTGGTTGTCTATCGTTGCCCTCTCGTTGCTTTAAAATCGTATTTTTAATTGCCAGAATCTATATTTGAAGTTATATTGGGCCCAGCCCCTTCTCCGCTGGCCCCGCACCTTTTTCTCTCCATGTGACCCGACGCCATGACCGAAGCATTTCCCCTGCGGGGGGCTTTACTCTATCCGTAGGGTCAAACCTTGGTGCCCCCGTAGTTGACTCCTCGGGATGGGTGAAGACTTAATCTAACGGCTGCCATTCACTACGAGGGGTTGCTCCAAAAGTCTCGTGTCCGTACACCTTGGCCCCCCGCAGTTTATCTCTGCCGTCCGATCAAAAACCAATCGACGGAGCGGAACTGTTTCCCGTGGTGGTCCCCGCGCCCGCGTTCATTGTGTGAAAACCGGTGGTTTCATTCCGCACCACCCATCCATAGCCGGCGGTATTTCCCGCGGACCCAGCGATTCCATACGCTGGGTGACACGTGTCCGAGTGTACTATTTCGAAAACCGCCCATTTCGCGCATTATCTCCTGGACGAAAGCCGGGCAGCGGAATTCACCTAGGTTGTTCGATCTCGGGGACCACATCTAACGATTCCCGCTCTCCAGAGATGCACGATTATTAGTGTCAATGTAAAATGCCCCGGGCCCGCCATTACATCATCCTCCAGTTCTGTTTTGACTGTTGATATTGTGTGATGATCGTATGGCCTAGAATTATTTACACGTCGCTGACCAAGTCCGCCGCATCTCCACGTCACAGCGTCCACGTGTCATCCGTGTTCCCCTCCACCATTTACATATTTCATTTATGTGTCATATTACTGTGTTTACATTACATATCTCCCCCTCATGCATTCATCGTCGTTTCCCTTCATATTTCACCGTCGCCCTGCATCTCCTCGCCATTTCTCCCAGTCCACATCATCATCCCGTGGTCATGGTCCCATTCGCCACCCCAGTGGCTGGTTTACTTTAATGTGTTTGTGGATTTTTGCAGGTGTTCGTTGCTGGAGAGCCATTATAATTTGGGATTTGCATCACAGAGGATGAGTGCATTTCAAAGAGCTATTCAACAGGTGCTGGATGATGAAGCAAAGATCCGAGGAAATATTGTTGACAAGACTTTTATTTAATGAAGCAGGGCTAGAATTTATCAAACCCTTCGGAGCAATACAAAAGATAGCTTCTGGTAGATGAAGACATTCATTTCACAGCATAAGGATATCAGTGAAAGATCGAGAAATGCAACGCCCTGCATTAAAGATCTGGGATTTTAATTCAAAGTTAGAGGGCCGAGAGTACTATGCACAAAAACAAGCAACCTCAAGGTTTTATTGCAGCAGATTTTTCTCTTCCCGCCAAGTACAGAACATGTGTATATTTTATTCTTTATGTCTTGTTCATGAGGATATTTTCATCCTCAGCATTTATTTCATGAAGTAGTAGCAGAGTACTTGCACCAGTTCAGCACCGCCAAACAACATAGGCGGGTTTTTCTTTCAAATTTGTTTTAAATAAGATCATTAAATGTATATCACCTACCTCACTCTCTAGAGCCTCCAGTTTCTCTTATAAAAATGAGGAAAAAAGACATTGTGGGGGTTCCAGATTTCTATCAGCAAACTGTGCAGTGAAAGGCTTTTGTATACATCTTGTAAAGTTTTTGTATGAAGGCTCAGAGCTCGTAGGGTTTCAGTGAGGAGGAGTTATAATTGTAATGAGGATTATGGTCTTTGGTATCCCACAGTATGTAATTTTCTCTTATGTGTTAATATAAAATTTCATTCCATTACATTTATCTTCTTGTATCATTGTTCTGGAATGTGAGTGGCTCACTAATTTTAAGTAAGGATTCATCCTAGTCGATGCCCTTACTTGGATTAGTCAAGCACTTTAAATAGGCCTAGTCATGATATACTGTTCCATGTTTGTTTCATCCATATTTTCTGCTATATTAGTTACTTGAGGAGGGTGCTTTTAAAACGCCATTGTCACGTATGGATTCTTAGTTGGATAAGCCCATATGTGGTTTTGTTGTGTATCTGGGTATCAACCTCATGCTAACTTGTATCTTCTTCATGTTTCTTCACTGCATCCACTTTCTGATATTTGTTTCTGTGGCATATTATTTGAACTGGCCCTCTTTGCAGTAAGTTGTCTCTTAACTGTCTGATGCTTTTGTGTTGGAGTTTTGCATGTTGTTCCTACATTATTCTTATCTTTGTATCAGCTTCTGAGAGAGTTTGGTTCCATTTAAACTAATTTCCTTGTTTTGCAAGAGATAGTAAGAGAGCTTTTGGATTGACAACCCAAGCTATATTATGAGCTCCTTGCTATGATAAGATGTCCTAGGCACTGGTCTATGGAAACTCTAGGCTGTCTCTGGGAGTGACAAAATTGTCTACAACACTGCTCATCCATGATATTGAAGCAGAACCAAGATTGAAGCAGCATCCCGATGTGCTCTTACGATCCACCACACTGCCAGCCCAATCGGCATCAGTATATCCAAGGAGTGTCACGCTCCCGACAGTGTATCTCAGCCCATGGTTTATCGTGCCCCGAAGATATCTCAAAAGTTTCTTGGCACCAACCTAGTGAAAGTGATGAGGCTCAACCATCTGTTGACTCAAAGTGTTCACTACAAAACATATATATGGACGGGTGTTCACTAAGAACATCAGGGCCCCCACGAGTTGATGATACTCAGTAGGATTAGCTAACACAGGCCCAGCAGCACTGCCACTCAACTTCTTAAAGTTGAGCTCCATCGGCATCGACACGGACTTGCAGTCCATCATACCAAATCTTTCCAAAAGCTTCACAATGTATTTTCCTTGAGAAAGGAAAATCTCGCTAGGTCTCTGCCAAACCTCCGGGCCTAGGAAATAGTGCATCAGTCCTAGATCCTTCATCTCGAACTCAGCATCGAGCTCCCTCTTACACTGATGAATGAGAGGGTCAGCATCTGTCAAGAAGATATCATCCACATACAACACCAGAATGAGAGGCTTCTCCTTGTCAACCTTGAAGTAAAGGTTCGGATCAGCATTAGTACGAGTGAAGCCCAGCGTCATCAGGTAGTTATCTATCCTCTCGTACCAAGCTCTGGGTGCTTGCTTCAGCCCATAGAGGGCTTTCTTCAACCTGTAGACATGGGTGTCCCGATCCTGGACTTCGAACCCCATAGGTTGCTCCACATATACCTCTTCCTTTATTACACGATGCAAAAATGTGGTCTTCACATCCATCTGATGGAGACTCCATCCTTGCGTAGCAGCAAGGACTATGATAGATCGAATGGTGGTATATCGGGCCACAGGAGAAAATATGTCATCATAGTCTATGCCTTCCTTTTGAGAGAAGCCATGGGCAACAAACCTTGTCTTGAAGTTTTCAACACTTCCATCAAATCCATGCTTGATCTTGTAGAGCCATTTCGAGGTGACAACTACTTTATCCTTCAGTCTTGGTACCACATCCCAGACATCATTCTTCATTATGGACTCGTACTCTTTGTGCATAGCATCCTTCCAAACTTGATGCTTTACGGTTTCCTCAAAAGATCCAGGCTCAGATTGTACAATAGTACTCATGGCTGCTAGATACCCATGGTATCTACTTGGCTTCTTGCTTTCACGGAATGTCCCCCTTGGGGCCATATGTCCCTCGGCATCCTTGAGGGTGTCCCTGAGCCATGATGGTCTCTTCCCCAGTGAAGGAGGTGGATCGATTGAGTCCATCGGTCCTTCAACATCAGGCATCGTCTCATCCTTCGGTCCTTCTTGATTTCCAGGCCTTGCTTCATGGTCTTCCTCAAATCTCGGAAGATTGACTACTTTCCTCAGGGAAGCATCTTCATCAAAAGTGACATTGTGGCATATCTCCACTTCCCTTTGACCAGACACATAGACTCTATAGGCCTTCGAAGTTTCGTTGTAGCCCACAAACATTCCCTTTTTCCCAGAAGCATCCAGCTTGCTCCTCTTTTCTTTCGACACATGAAAATAAACAGGACATCCAAAAACTCTAAAATGTGAGACGTCAGGTTTCTTACCAGTGAAAACATCTTCAGGAGTTTTGGAGTCCAAGGCGGAATGTGGGCATCGATTTTGTATGTATACAACAGTGTTTACAGCTTCTCCCCACAGAAACTTCGATAGACCCTGGTCACATAGCATTGCATGGGTAGCTTCCACAATGGTCCTATTCTTTCGTTCAACAATGCCATTCTGCTCAAGAGTGTAGACAATTGTGGTCTCCATCTTAATGTCAGCTTCTCTACAAAATTTCTTGAACTCGTTCGTCTCATATTCAGTGTCATTATCGGTCCTTAAAATCTTGATCTTCTTCCCTGTCATATTTTCCACCAAGGCTTTGAAGGTACGGAACCACATGAAAGCGTCATCCTTCTTCAAGAAGTATATCCAGGTTTTGCGAGAGAAGTCATCTATGAATGTCATATAATAAGAACATCCTCCCAAGGATGTCACGGGCAGCATACTAGATAGATCAGAATGGATCAATTACAAGACATCAGATGTCTTTGTGACGCTTGAGGGGAAAGGTCCCCTTGTATGCTTTCATTTGGCACAACCCTGACATACACCTTCATGATTATTTGAGAACTCGGGCATCCTCGTCACCACCTTCCTTGCTTTGGGAAGGGCCTTGTAGAGAAGGTGTCCAAACCTCTGGTGCCATAGCTCAGTCTGTCGGATAGTATCACATGTCATCGCTCCCAATGGACTTCCTCCAACCTGGTAGAGTGTATCAACTCTAAACCCAATCGTGATAGCTTCCTTGAAGCTCTTCTTCCACATGTGCACATTTCCATCAGTGAATGCCATATTGAAACCTTTGCCTTCCATGGGTGATATAGACACAAGGTTCTTCTTCAAATTAGGTACATAGAGTACATCCTGCAAGCGGCGGACTTGACCTTGAGACAAGTGGAGGGTCACAGTCCCTGTCCCTTTCACAGGATATGTGGCATTATCTCCAAGGATAATTTCCAAATTAGTATCATTCTCAACCATATTAGAGAGTGCTTCTTTGAACCCAGTGATGTGCCTTGAGGCACCACTATCTATCAACCAGACATCCATATTGTTGGGTGGAGATGCAACAAGGAGGGTAGATACAAGAATGTATTCATTTATTTTATCAACAACATTTGATTCCTCATACCTGGAGTTTCTCGACCTTTTGAAAGGTTGATCATTTTCATCGGAGGGAGCCTTCCTCTTTCCCTTGAACTTGTTGTTCCTTTTATTTACATTCCTTCGGTTGTTGTTGTTGTCATCACCATCAGGAGAATCCTTCTTGAAAGGACATTCTCTAGCATAGTGACCTATCCTATGACAAGTGAAAAAATTGCCCTTCTTTCCTTGGGCCCTTGCTTTTCGTTTGTTTTTTGGACCACCAAAGTTCTTCTTTCTAGAATGAGCAGTGTAGGCAACATTTCCTTCATTTCCATACTCCTTCATTCTTGTCTCTTCTTGAACGCATCTTGATAGTACTTCATCAAAGTCAGGTGTCACATTATTATTTAGAATGTTAGTGTTGAACACATGCCATTCGGATGGGAGCCCTCTAAGTACAGTGAGTACCATCTCTCGATCAGCTATCGTCTCCCCAATAGCCAACAGATTGTTCCTAATCTCGGTCAGCTTCAGAAAGTATGATTAAACAGACTCATCTCTGCCTTTCTTTCGATTCTTCAATTGATTCTTGAAGAATAGTACTTGATTTGCATTGTTGGCCTTAAACATGAGGACCAATTTATTGTACATCTCTTTGGATGTGCCTAGCTCAGAGATGTAGACCACCAGACTCTTATGATCTCCCCCTTCTTGTACTTTGGTTTGGCAACAGCAGTAGCAGTGGATGGAGGTTCTTGGATTTTACCCTGCACATAGTCCATGGCATCTTGGTCTTCCAATTTAAGATCCAATATCATCTTCCAAGCATAGAATTCATCCTTCCCAGTCAATTTGTCATCCTCCTTGAAGCCATAGCTTGTGGAACCCATTTTCTTCTTTGGTGATTGCTACAAATTAGGACTTTGTCTTCACCTCAACTCTGATACCATGTAAATTTATGTAGATGTTCTATGCTTGATGCAACTTTACTTTCTCTCAATACTAGACAACTATCACATAAATAATTAAGTAAAATGTTGATAGAACATACCAGTGGACCAACAGAAGACAAGCCAGAAAAATATATATTTGTTGGTGCGTTACGGCGATCAACAGGATGCTTTAACCAACAAAGTCTCCTTGGTCAACCAACCCAGTATGTGTCACATCAACCCTCAAAACAGCGAAACATTCAACTCAAAGTCAACCCCAGAAAATTCAACACTGCCCAGAAAAGTCAACGCAGAACAGCAACAGGTAAAAGTCAATGCAACATAGTCTATGGTCAACCTTTGACCTTGGCTCTTGTGCAAAAATGTATGGACTGCATAAATCGAAGTCTATGCCAAAAATTCAGCTCCTTTTGACCATGCATTGACCAAAGTCAACGCTGGTCAAACCTACGGTAGAAACCCTAGCTGCAGTAAAAAATATTTTTGTCCTTCTCCCACGTGTGAACCGCATATTTGCCTCCGAGTAGCTCAAACCAATCAGAAGTGGAGAGAGAAATACATGTAATGAGGAGACGAGTGAAATGTCCTTCAACATTGACTTTATTTATATCCATCACTGAGGGTGTGTGACACATTTGCTGGGGGTGTAAAACCTTAAGGTCGACCTGCACATATTTTGAAAGTATTAAAAATAAATTCAAAATAAATGTTCTGCTCATCGGATCAAGATGATCTTTAGATTGATCTTGCACCTCTCCAAAAGAGGAACCCAATAAAAATATTGGTATCTTCATCTGAGCATCACAACATGGAGTTTGGACCTAGTTGTCCAATTTAACAGCCTCCCTTGTGATAAGATTCCACTAAAGAGAAGGAAGATTGTTGTGGTGACAATGAAAATCTCCCCCATTGTTGTAAGAGGGTCTAGACCTTGCCTTGTGAGTCTAGACCCTATTACACAATACCTATAGGGTCTAGACCTTGCCTTTGAATGTAATAAATGCAATGTATGGTCCATATTAACAAGATCAAGCAAGACATTAGATAGGGGTAGAACAAGATTGACATGTCAACCATTTTATGGCTATTTAAAAACCTAGTCCCAAGTTGAATGGGTTAGATACTTTTTGGCATTAGACTTATTCTATTTGTTATATTATATGTTGATTTCTCATATGAATAAGTTCAGCTCTAAAATTTCAATAGTGGATTTTTCTCCGAGCATCTGGGTTTCCCACTTATTCTTAGTGTGTTACTGTGTATTATTTATGGTTATGTTTATGTTGACATTATTTTGTTATCATTATTCTCTTTGCTATAATTTATTATTGTTCAATCATAGTTAAATTTTCAAGAAATTGATTTACTTGTTTGTACTTTATTAGCCAAATATTCTTTCATAATTCTATATTGATTTTGTTTCATAGTTTGAGCCCCATTCAAGCCCAACATTTGACAAGTACTCCCATGAACTCACGAATCTTGCAATGTGAGGAGATTCCACTAGCAAACCTTGAAGCGAGATTCTATACTACAAGTCGAAAAAGATCTACAATGATAGTTCTATGGCATTAAAGAAGAATGCTTGAAAGACCGTGTAGGATGCCATACTTAAGTGGTATTGAAGAATAGAAGATTGATAACCTTCTCTCTACTGGGAGCACATTGTTTGATTGTTCAAGAATACATATGATGCCTAGACATGAATACTAGAGCCTCCCTTGTGTTAGGTCCCTATATTACTAGTGTAGTCTCTTATTGTTGTTAGTGTAGTCCCCTTATTGTTATTGTTGTACCCCTGTAGTCCCCGTATTGTTATTATTGTGCCCCATAAAAGCCCATATTGTTATTTTCATTTGTATCATCCAAGAATTGTTCATTTATGTAATGTAAAGGAGGTTGCCCTCTCGTAGAGACTGATTTCTAAGGCATTGATCTATCTTTTCTTCTATTTAGTGAGTTGGTTTCATAACACCTTGTGATAAGATTACACTAATAGGGTCTAGACCTTGCCTTGTGAGTCCTCTCACAAGGCCTGCTACATTTTGAGGCAACAAATCCCATGGATTAATGTTGACCACAATGTTAAAGTAAGCCAAGGTATGACTATTGACCATCATACTGAAGCAGTGCAATAAGCTGCACTTTAAACCTAGGTCCCACATCCAAGTGTGCATGTTGACTCCCCTTTGAAGATATGCAAACTCAATAGCAAGCTTAAAATAGTGCTCTAATTGCTCATTCGCAAATCTATCCATATCCAAGAAACCATCCACATAACACATATTATTGGAGCATAAGCCTGCTATAAACCAATAGTCATAACCAAATCTCGACTTTCCTCCATGATGTTCTCTTCATAAGGTGGAATAGAGTCATCAAATAGAATATGAAAATAGTTATCATCCCAAAAATGACAAATGTCCATATACCAGTCATCACAACCATCCTCTAAATCATACCAAGAATATATTTCTTGGTTATTCTCTTCACTAATCCAACAACATACATTCATAAAGTAAACATGGAAAATTTCTCTCTTCAGTAGTAGCATATTGCCATTTTTTAAAATCCATTAGGATTTGAGAATAAAAATTTTCAATGGCTATAATGCAGAAGAAATTACTCAAAATCAAAACATATAATACACCAACCTTTGAAAATCCTCTATCCAATGGTGTTGATTTGATGGCAATCTAAAAAATTGTCAAAATATATCAACTCTGTAGTCTATGCAGTCGTCATGAAAAAACCCTGAAACAGCTTATTTCAAATCAGTGATATCATGACCTCCCGAACTGTGATTGAGACAATTGTTTTCTTAAATCAGTTGTTTTCTCAAGAGGTACTCAGCTATACAGCTGTTTTTGCCAATTTTGCACCAAACGCTACAAAAATTGATCAAACTGTCACAGCCATCCTTTCGTTTTTACTCCGAAAACTTACAAAATAGAAAAGATTATGCCCCTTTTTGGCCAAAAAAGTGCTTGGATACCAACTATTAAGTACCAAAAACATGAATATAAAATTACATACAAAACATCCAAGTATAATATAGGAATTCTTCACTCTTTATTAATATAAAAGCCCTGAAGTAGGGGAACACCTTACAATTGATCTTTTTGTGAAAGGTATTTACTCTTGTCCACTTCTCTCTTTGAGGAGCAACCTCTTTATGAGCTAACCTCCCATCCCGATAATTTCTCACCATGCTTATTACATAGCTTATAATTCTATTTATTATACCATCTATCTACCTACCATCTACCTCCTTCGAACACTCTAGAAAAAACCTTTTAGTGGATGGAACTTTCTAGTAAGCTTTCTTACAATATGTGTTCACACTACTAAAAAAATCTTATTTATTATAGATCGCCCTCATTACATAGCAATACCTAAACATATAATATTAGTCCCTTTAGGTACCTCCCTAGGTACCACATATCACCCCTAGGTACACTACAAATCAGAGAGGGAAGGACAAAATTTGAATTTATCTCATTCCAACATATATACAGAAAACTTAGCATAAAAACAGACCTGTTATCAAAAGACGCATTAATGATGAGAAAGGCAAGAATCGAGATCAAAATTGAGGAAGAAATGGAGAGACATGCCTCACTCTCTTTATATTTTCTTAAAAAAACAGATCTTTCAAATGGATAGCTGTGGTGGACGTTGCTTGATTAGTTCCAGTTGATTATTTTATGTTCTTGTATAAGGCTGGAAGATGCTGTTAATAATAATAAATAATATATAGGAGTAAGGAGATACGTAATCATATCCGGCATCCCTATCATCAAAGGATATAATTTGTGGTTGATGTTCCCATGACGTAAGTCTAATTAAGATATAGTATGGATGAGTTATTCTGCATTATGACTCTAACTGTTATGGACCCAAGGAATGCACTGACATGCTAATTACTATCGCTGTAAAAGCCAAGCCCAAACCAACCAAGTCTATCAACAGCAAACTGATATCTCCGTAGTACAATGTTGATGATATTTCTGTAGTACATGTTGATCTATAGTACATAAAATTTTCTTCTCGAATAACAGCATTATGATACCAACAACAGACTTACCTATAACAGCCATAGATTCAGCTACAACAGTAATAGATTTTACCGTGCAAAACAATAATTCGGAGCACTAGTCTGCTTTTAAGTTAACCTAAAATAATCATAACAAGCACTGCAAAAGCAATTATAGCAACTGGGAAACCGGGTAGTGAACAAGATTGCAAAAATCTTCGACAAACATTATTAATAAAATAGACTATTCAACTGCACATAAGACAAGAAAACTTTCCTAAGAACGTATGGTCACAAGCTCAGTCCCCAAGAGCTCTCTCGCAGATTCCCATTCAAGCAATCACCCAGATATCCCTACTCTAAGCCTATGAACTTTTTTATAATGAGAACTCTCACTTTTGCTTAATTATCTCTCTCAGCTAGACCAACTGAAAGAATCTTAAAGAAAGCCTTGGGAGGAAAGATTGCATGATCAGTGTTGGACAGGTGAAATTTTAAACTTATTAAAAAGGTAAATCTCATCATTAACTTTCACACCATTTTAGAAAAATGGCCCTAGAGATCAACCAAGCGATGAAGGGGCAAAAGGAAGCAAATTTAAACTAGTTATAACCACAGAAACCTACAAACAAGAAGAAATTTCAACTAGATATAAGAATGACAGCTACCTCCTTACCAAGTTTCTCAAATACGAAGCTGCTGATTCTTGATCCATTAGGATTCTAGAATGCTTCTTGCCAACATCCCAAGGGGAAAACAATTGTGCAACAGGTCCTCTCGGATGTGCACAGCTCACTGTAGATGTTGCACTGAAAACTCATGAAGAAAACAGAAAAAAAGCATTTACAAATAGTTTAAACCCAATAAGACAAAAAATATCAATGGTTCCCATCCCTCCTCTGTGGAGTGTCACCTCGTCTGCCTTTTTCCCTAGAGATAAGGTTTCATCCAAAAGAAGTGGCTATTTGGAAGCCACCGTGAACAAAAAGTTGACAAACTTCTTATGAGCATCGAACCACATTCGGACGAGGGAAGGTGCCAATGATTCTTTGCCTAGTCAATCATGCATCAGAAGCTGTGTTTTAGAGTAGGGGCTAGGGTTCTGCTTTACAAGACGTGTGATTGAAATGATCTCATTCCATTACCGCTAGGAATGGTATATGAAAGCAGCAATAAAAGTCATTACCACAAACATTTTTCCCAAGCAAAGAAACAGAGACCATTGACAAAGCACAAAGAGAAAATGTGCAAACCAGTGTCCAATGTTTACCTTGTATTTGAAATGTATTAATTCCAGTTAAGTTTCATACATATAGCAGGATGTGGAAACAATCAGATCATACTACTGTAAGAAAACATAAGAATTTAAAGTCCCTGTGTCTGCCTATGGGATTTGAATGTTTAATTTACAGGTTAAACATGATTCAAACAGTCAAAATTTCAAACTATTAGCAATGCATGGAGGGAGCAATGCATGATCGTTGCAAAACTATTAGCAAACAACAAATTATCTGGTGATGCGAGTTTCTTTTTCCATGTTTCAAAAACGTGTTACCTGATGCATTCCAAGAGGAATTTCTCTGTGTTTGTATTACAACTCAGTATACTTCAATAGTGCATGTTTATGGTGATTGTGATAAACTGGCCAAAACAGAATCCCGGGCCTGAATTGACTGTGTCATGACCCAGAGTGATTATATATAAATATATACACTAATTCGCAGTCATTACTCATGTGGGTTGGAGGTATCATGGCACTGGATCATCACAGAGAGATGATCCCTTGGTTAATGTTCTTAAACCTCTTTCAATCAATAAGAGAAATGCAATACAATCTGACCATGACCAAAACAGAAACCCGAATATCTAGTCTTTTAGAAGCGGGCAAGCTTGCCACTATAAATTTCAAGTAACTTCGGGGCTTGAGGACTGCACTGGACATATTTTTCAAGGAACTTCCGCTCACTTAATCAAGCGCTTTAAGGAGACTAGGAGCATTTCACTGAGAGCACCCAACACCTTGTGATGAGGCTTAATCCTACGCTCCAAACTGTGACAAGACACGTATATGAAAATATAAACTTTGCAGGAAGCCCTGCAGTATGCATCAAAAAGTCCATGTTCTTCTGCACCTTATCC
Organism: Pinus albicaulis; assembly: GCA_034641835.2. NCBI lineage: Eukaryota > Viridiplantae > Streptophyta > Pinopsida > Pinales > Pinaceae > Pinus > Pinus albicaulis. The sequence goes on from MU968493.1 coordinate 16,310,954, forward strand.
ATGGAAGCCCTTAATATAAGTGGGTGCCTTCTAACAAACTCCTTGATATCATCTTCGAGGAGCCCAAAACTTGTCAAATGCTTCAATTTCTTTTCCCATAATTCAGGCCCGTTACTTTTACATAGAATCAAAGGTGCAGATTTGAAAACACCGGAGACATTAACCTCTGATCCGAACATGTTTTGAAGATACTGGATGTTGGGACGCAGAGTTTTCTCGAGACTGCTGCTAAGCAATCTGGATCCATTGGATATGACATTGCCCAAGTCTTGTGTAGTAAGGCCCAATGTTTTCATGAACTCAATCTTGGGTTTCAACTTCCGATCCGCATTGAGATAAAGAATAGCTGGGTTTCTGGTAATAGTCTTCCTTACCTGGTGCACTGTGAATCCCGAATCTGTACCGCTTGTTGGGCTGTATGAGCTGATCTCGTCGCAACCAAGGATTGCCTTCCCTTAAGGATAGTTGAGAGCTCAGACTGACAGAACCCACATTCGTTGAGTAAGAATTCTGAAACGGGGCATATGTTATCGGCTTCAGGGTAGCTTTAGACTTATCTTTATCCGCGATAGTTGTAGAAAGTCGTGATTATTTTAACAAAATAGTGCGGGGAAATGGGGATGGTGCTGCAACAGCTGCCGCCAGGGAGTGACGCTGAGATCCCAAAGATGAAGCCAAGTAGTGGGCGAACATGGCCATGGCTGGAGATATGAAGTTAGGGATTCCTCCAATATGATCCCATAACAAATCGCTGAAAAGAGGACTGGTATGATTCGTATAGAGATAAATATATGTTTAATTATTATATTCTATACAAATGAAAGGGAGGGGACTAGGGTATGAAAGGGAGGGGATTAGGGCATGAAAGATATAAGCTACATATGAAAGGGAGGGCATCGGGAAAGAAAGGAAATTTAAATTTGAAGCATTTATCAGTTTCTTCAATTCTAATTTTAATGTTGCTTTTAATAAAAATTTTATTATCTGTTGTAAACCATGCACCATGTGGATATGTTTGGTTTTAGTGTAAAGGATCTGGCACCAATTGAGTCATCGAATGATTTACATGGTATTTTTTTTTGTTTTTGTCTATGTATGTTGCGGATAGCATTTATTATTTGAAGTTAGAGTATGTAAGAGATAGTAAACTGGACATAGCTGATAGCAAAAGGTTTAAAAAATTTCAGTACTAGTTGGCTTATAACTCTTTAAGGTGGCCAACATACATGGTTTCCTTCGGGCAGGTTGAGGTCATCAAGTTTTGATATGATGTAACTTGTTGTCCTGTTAAACTTACAAAAAAAAAAAAAAATATATATATATATATATATATATATATATATATATATAAGTTAGGTAGGACTACATCTTTATCATAATGTCTAATATTTATCACACTAGTTGGCTTATAACTCTTTAAGGTGGCCAACAAACCTGGTTTCTTCAGGCAGGTTGAGGCCATCAAGTTTTGATATGATGTAACCTGCTATCCTACTAAACTTACAAAAAAAATAAAATATTTTATATTTTTTTAAGTTAGGAAGGACTACATCTTTATCATAATGTCTAATATATATCACTCTAGCGAGGCTGGGAATTGAACCAGTGACTTTACATTAAAGAATGCACCAATGACTTTACATCAAGGAGTGCCTTGACAGAACACTCAATCACCGTCTATCCAAGGCCATGTGGACAACTTGTTGTAATCATTTTTAATGTTAATGGGATTAAGATAGGAAATTCAAATATGAAGCATTGATGAGTCTTTATATTATAATACTCGTTTTAATTATAAAAATATTAATATTAACTACTACAAAGAAAGAATGTTTACTAGTAAGCAAACATTTTGGTTGTATTTGACTCTGTCAAATTTTATTTTTCAAATGAAATATTGAAGAAATAAATATAATAATTTTGCAATTAATTTATTAAAAAAAAAAAAAACAATTATGAATGTTTTTAATAATTTTGAACTATTTTAAGTAATTTGCTTCTTTTTTTAGGTGGGGAGGTTTTGTCCCCACAGGGCTTGTGGTGCAATCCCAGACAAGACTATATATGCTTGAGAGCCAATCCCAAGCAAGACTATGTATGCTTGAGAGACACAATTTGTTCTATGTATGCTTGAGAGACACAATTTGTTCTGTTGAAAAAAAAATTTGTTTTATTTTGAATTTTTTTAATTATAATATTACTTCATAAGTTAAAATGAATTAAGTGGAATGGCAATACAAAGGAACTAGAATTAAGAGACTTGTGCAAAAGATAAAAAATGGGATAAGTCATGGAATTTAGTGTAAAAATTTATTTAAATAGCTATTGTAAAGAAAATCGTATTTGATATAGAAAGCATATTTAGATTGTTTATTATGTTGGCCAAATCATGTTCAAAGGGGTTGGATTCAATGGTGGAAATCAAGGAGTTTTTCATCATTTGGTAAGATTCAATTTCCATTAAGGTTGAATCTAGGGTTATGGGGGCACCTTGAGGTATCAATTGAACGTGTGGTTGCACCTAGAGAGACCATATTAAATTGTTTCATGATCGGTGCATGATGACCGGTGCACACATAAGTGCATCAATACCCGCCCCATGTCCTCATTTTCTTAATAAAATCCCTTAAAGATAACACAGTTAGTAATTGTGTGATATGAAGTATTGTGTAAACTATGAAATTCAAGGTTCAAACCCCCCCAATTAATTTCGAGAAGAAAAGTTTATGTACTATAGATCAATGTGTTGTTACATAGATATCAATTTGTTCTTGATAGACATGGTTGGTTTGGGCTTGGATTTTTCAGCAATAGTAATTAGCATGTCAATGTGGTGTTGTTGGGTCCATAACAGTTAGACTCATAATGCACAATAACTTATCCATACTATATCTATGAAGTAGACCTCATGGGAACATCAACCACAAATTATCTCCTTTGATAATATGGATGTCAGACATGATGGTGGCATGTAACAACTCATATTGGGAAGGGCATATGTAGGCACCTAGAAGTATAGTGGTAGCATTCAAAATAGACCTTATGTCGCACAAGTATAAAACTAGCCTAGTTGTGATTCCTCTAGTAAGAAAAATAAATGTTGGTAAAACCCACCCATAACCTTTGCTCAAAAAATGGTTATGTGACAAGTAAAAAATGAACCATTAGATAAGTAAGACTACCCTAAACTTGTCAAAAATCCAACTACCCAAAACTTGTCAAAATGCCAAAGCTTCCTACATGGACCTTGGTTTTGGAATAACACTACATGTTTCTTTGCTAAAACTATGAAATTGGCTCTAATATGGAAAAAATGGTCCAATGAAGACATCTTATATGGAAAAAAATGATTTAATGTGCCTGGCAGTCTGTATTGAAATGTTATTATAATAAAATCTAAATTTACAATTAGTGATCAACATACCCGAGGAAAAACATAAGGTCAAAAATATACTTCTAAAAGTGTTCCATTCCACTTCAAAACCATCACCCAAAATGAGAATGCCATCAACAAATAAAAGGTGATTTGAGTGAATGAAATTTGACACTTTAACTCCTTTGAGGTGACCTTTGTTTCTTGTCGAAATTATCATCCTACTTAAGCCTTCTAATACCAAAAGGAATGGTAATGGAAAAAGTGGGCATCCATGCCATAGTCCTCTTGATGACAAGAAAGATGCAGTCAAGGTCTCATTCAAGGCATTGGTTGAGAAAGAAACTATCAAGAAGGTGAATATTCTTAGGAGCGATAATGGAGGTGAGTATGTGTCGAATGAATTCAAAAACAATTGTGTGAAAGAAGGCATTCAATGAGAGTTGACAACACCCCACAACCCACAACATAATGGGGTGGCTGAGAGAAAGAACCATAGCATTGTGGGAGATGCAAGGGCGATGTTGCATGACTAAGGCCTACCACTACACTTGTGGGCAGAGGAATGCAACACAACAATCTATTTGCAAAACCATAGTCCTCATCATATTTTAAGCATGATTACACCAGAGGAGGATTTCTCGGGGAGAAATTCGGATGTGTCGCACTTCAATATTTTTGGAGCCTCTGTTTACTACCATGTCTCTAAAGAATCAAGGAAGAATAATGAGATGACAACAGAATTGGGGTTATTTTTGGGTTATACAGAATCTCCTCACAACTACCGTGTGTACCTGCCATCCCTCAGAATGATAGTTGTGTGAAGGGATGTGGTGCTCTATTGAGTGGGAGCTTCAGATTCCATTAGAAGAGAAGCTTTTAGCTCCCACGGAGGAGCCTCAGGAAGTTGTGGAACAACCAAAAATTGAGGAGCAGAGAGTGGAGACATCCACTCAAGTAGAACCATCTAGAGAAGGCAAAAAAAGGACCAGGGAAATTGATATATTTGTGCAGGATGTGAGGGGGAATGTGGGAGCTCCTTCAAATTTTCGCAGGCAGAGAAGGTCACCATATCGGTACACTGGCTACATGGTTCTAATGACTAAGCTTGAAGAGACTGAGTCTTCCTCTTTAGAGCAAGTAGTAGAGCAACCTATATGGGTTGATGCAATGGTGGAGGAATACAAATCCATTGTAAAGAACAATGTTTGGGAAGTGGTCCCAAGGCCAGCAGATAAATTAGTTGTGGGTTCAAGATGGATAGTTTTGGCCTCAACATGATGCCGAATCAGATGGTATTTTGAATTGATGTGCTTCATTCGATCATGGAAATTTGGGTTCTTGGCTAACTTTATTTCAGAAGTGTTGTCAATCATGAGTGGAGTTGAATGCATTTGTTTCATCTGAAAATATTCTAGGATTTTCCTGAGCCACACGATTTCCTTTTTCACTTCAGCTGCTGCCACATATTCTACCTCAGTTTTGGAATCTCTTGGAACTAGTTGTTTGCATGATCTTCAGGAGATAGCTCTTGATCCAAGACTCATAGTATAGCCTGAAGTAGATACCCCTGTTTCTTTTTCTCCATCAATGTCTGAATCAGAGTATCTAATCAAGCTAAAGTCGCCCACCTGTGTGTATTTGATTCCAAAGCTTTGATTCCCTTTCAAGTAATTTAGAACTCTTTTTGCAGCAAACCAAAGTCCTTCACAAGGTTTTTGCATAAACCTGGAGAGGATTCCAACAGCAAATGAGATGTCTGGTCTGGTAGTAGTCAAGTAGATGAGACTTCCTACAAGTAGTCTATACTTCATTGCATCCTCAAATTCCTTCCCTTCAATGGATGTGAGCTTCAAGTTTTCTTCCAATGGAGTGGTCAAAGGATTGCATTCAACCATGCCAAACTTGTTCAATATATCTCTAATGTACTTCTTTTGAGAAAGGAATATAAATTTTGGATGTTGAGTTACTTCATTACCAAGATAGTAGTGAACATACCCCAAATCATTCATTTCAAAACCTTTCTTCAATTCATTCTTTATGGATACAATATAACTCTCATTGTTCCATGTCATCAAAATATCATCGACATACACCACAAGATATACAACTGTTTTTCCAACTTTCTTAACCAAAAAATTTGCATCATCAAGATCAAAATGTTTGAAGTTAAGTTTCAGAAGATGCTTAGTTAATTTCTCATACCAGGCTCGTAGTGCTTGCTTGAGGCCATATAAGGATTTTATAAGCTTGCATACTTTGTGTTCTTGGCCCTTCACAACAAATCCTTCTGGTTGGGACATAAAAACCTTCTCCTTTAGATCTCCATTCAAAAATATGATCTTTACATCCATCTGATGGACTTTCCAACCCTTCTGAGCTGCTAAGGAAAAGAGTGTCCGAATGGTGGCCCATTTTGCTGTGGGGGGAAGTTTTCCTCATAATCAACCCCTCCTTTATGTGCAAAATCTTTTTCCACAAGCCTGGATTTGTGCTTTTCAAGTGAGCCATCCACTTTTTACTTGTTCTTATAGACCCACTTGCAACCATTTGGTTTGGTTCCCAATGGAGGATCAACCAGCTTCCAAGTGCCATTTTTTATCAAGGCATCATACTCCTTTTGCATCACTTCATTCCATTCATCATGAGAAGTGGCTTCTTTGAAGGAAGTTGGTTCAAAATCTGTAGACAAATTCAATTCACAATTATAAGCAACATCCATATCAATAGGTGAATCAGAATCATCTACATCACCTCCATTTTTCCTAGTGGAACTTCTTGTTCCTGTCTTTCCAACCTCATCGGAACGAACATTTTCCGGTGTCTTTGTCAGCCATTTTGGGGGACCTTTCTAAGATGGCCCAGGTTGCTCATTTGACTGAGTTGATATTGAATCAAGATTTAGTCTCCCAATTCTGTCAATCACATCATTCAAGATGTCATCCATGGTTGGTTTTTCATGTGGGGGAGAGAGTGCTTCGGAAGACAATTCCATAGATTGATTCAGTATAGGAATCCCCCCTTCAAGATGTGGAATATGATTATCAAATTCTTGAAATGACTTTGCATGTGTGAATCTATCTAAGCGATCAAGTTTCCACTCAACAACATTGTCAGTCTTGGAAGATTCAAGGAATATGACATCTCTAGATACTACAAACTTCTTATTGGCTTCATCATAGAGATGATAACCTTTGGAGGTATTGGAATACCCCAAGAAGATACATTTTCAACTTCTAGCACCAAGTTTATTTCTTTGTACCTTAGGTATCAAAGCATAATAGGTGGAACCAAAGACCGTAAAATGCTTTACCGAAGGAATGTGGCCATGCCACATTTCATAAAGAGTTTTATTTTTTATTGTATTAGAAGGACACCTATTCTTTATGTACACAACACATAGAACTGCATCAACCCAAAACATCAATTTTACATTCTTGAAAAAAAATCATGGAGCGAACCATATTTAAAATTGTCATGTTCATTCTTTTAGCTACATCGTTCTGTTGGGGATTATATGGCACAACTTTTTGATGTTTGATCCCATGTTGGCAAAGATAGTTTTCAAATTCATTTGAAGTGTATTCTTTTCCATTATCAATGCGCAAAGAGCCAATATGAGTTTGTGCATCATTTTCAATCCATGCATGAAAATTCTTGAATGCTTGAAAAGCATCAGATTTGTTCTTCAATAAGTAAACCCAACACATTTCGGTGTAATCATCAATAAATGTCATCATATATTTATTTCCATTTGTAGAAGCAACAGGCATGGGGCCACATAAATCTGAATGAATAATCTCAATTTTTCTATGTGCTTTGGAATGTGAATCATGAAAGGATTGTTTGATATGCTTTCCTAGAATACAAGCATCACATTGCTTAAGTTTCCTAGGAATTTTAGGCAATCCAGTAACACCATTTTTCTTCAATAATCGAAGGTTGTCATAATTTAAGTTTCCAAATCTAGCATGCCATAAAATACTTGATGGGAATTCACCTTCATCATGATGAGAACTGAATCAAAAGTTTTGTGCATGAGCAGAGGTACCTTGCAGCTTTAGGAGTCTTCCTTCTTCTATTCCTTTCATGAAAAGTGAGTGATCTGATGCTTTTCTAACCTCAAACTTGCCATCAAACATGTGAATCGAGTGTCCTTGCTGGAGGATGTAGACCAAGGACAACAATTTTCTCCTCAACTCAGGGAGGTATAAAACCTCATGTAGAAGATGGTCTGGAAGACCAGGCAACTTAAGCTTGATTGTGCCAATCCCTAATGGCTTGATTTTAGGTTTGTCTGCAAAGTATATTGTTCCATCAACCTTGTTAGTAAATTCTTCAAAAAATCCTTTTCTAAAATTCATGTGAAATGTTGCTCATGAATCTAGCAACCAATCATTTCTCCAAGAAGTGAAGCATCAAACAAGTCTTTAGTTACTCCAATGTTACAATGTGCTTCAACATAATGAGTGGATTCAGGTGCTTTACCTTTGTCTCTGTTATGAGTTTTACCTTTTTCTTGATTTCTTTGCTGCTTAATTCTATCCCAAGGCATCTTACATGTAGATGCATCATGCCAATCTTTATTGCAACGTATGCAGTGAAGATCAGATTTTTCACTTTGAGCTTTTCTGCCCCCCCTTCCTCTGAAATTTCTTCTTCCTCTTCCTCTTCGACCGCCTCTTCCTCTAGAAGAATCTTGAGCATGATTCTTCTCTCTATGTGCGAAACATATAGCTTCTTCAGAAGACAGAGGGGTTGTCTTCTTTCCAAAAGCCTTCTCTCTTTCTGCAAACGTTTTCTCAAGGGAATCAAAGGTGATATTCATGAGGTTTCCACTTGCTTGCAATGACTCAAGGTAATGTGAGTAAGTGGGATACAATGCCTTAACATAAGCTATGAGAGGTATGTCAACTTATACACCAATATTTTTAATGTCATGCATGATAGAGCTTACTTCTGATGCTAAAGCAAGAGGGCCATCGTTTTTCAATTTAAGGTTGAACAACTTAATTAATAATTGAAAATTTTCAAGTTCTGAATGTGCGTCATAGAGTTATTTTAATTTCCTTGAGGCTTCATAGGAATTTGAAAATGGTGTAATATGACGACTCACCTCTTCATTTACATAAGCTGCAATCAAGGCATAGACCTTGCAATTCTTGTTTTCCCAAATGGCAATCCCCTTATCTGAGGTGGGCTTTGTTGGTGGATTGTCTCCTTCTCCTTCACAAATTCATCTCCACAACTCATTTAAAATGAGAGTGTGCTTTATTTTTCGAGACCCCTCAGGATAGTTCTCCTTGCCAGAGAGAACTACTCCCACAATATATATGAGAGAATGCATTGTAAATATGTATTTAAAAAAAAAAGTAGTATGCTAGAAAAAGACTCAATTCTGGTGTAAAAAATGTATTCTACTGCAAAAAATTCAATTCTGGTGTAAAAAATGCACTCTACTGTAAAAAACTCAATTCTGGTAAAAAAAATGCACTCTACTGTAAAAAACTCAATTCTAGTCACACTATTGTAAAAACTCAATTATGGAAAATAATTGTAAAAAAAATATTTTTTTTGCAGAGGGGAGGTCAAACCTGGGGGAGGTCGACCTGGGAGAGGTGGGACCTGGGGGAGGTCAGACCTCAGGATGGTCGGACCTGGGGAGGTGGAATAGGGGGAGGTGAGGGTGGAGGTAGGAGGGCAGAGGGAGGGTGGAGGAGGGAGCGAGGTGTGGGGAGGGGAGCCCGCGGAGGGGAGAGCGGGAGGGTGGAGGAAGGGAGCAGGGAGGGGAGCCCGTGGAGGGGAGAGCGGGAGGGTGGAGGAAGGGAGAGAGGAGCAGTGGAGGGGAGCCTACGGAGGGGAGAGTGGGAGGGTGGAGGAAGGGAGTGCGGAGCAGAGGATGGGAGCCTGCGGAGGGGAGAGCGAGAGGGTGGAGGAAGGGGGTGGATAGGTAGCACGATATGTGATTGTGCAGAAATCAGTGTTGTGATGTCGATGCTAAGGAGCCGAGGAGCAGCGGATAAAAAACAAATCGACGCCAAGGAGCCTGGTAATGAGCTGAAGGCTAAAAAAAAATCGAATCTGGAATGCCAAGAGCAGGAGGGATAGTTCTTCCATGAGTAGACAGAGAGGCAGGTCTGCCAGGAGCAGGAGGGAGTTACAGGGGCAGGAATGCCAAAAAAAGAGTTGGCTCTGATACCACGTCTGGCTAGGAGGTAACTCCACAAAATTAACCATGAATTTGATAGAGTGTGCTCATGAATATATATATGGAGGTGAGACTGTTGGGATTCATTTCCCAATGTCTCTTAGACTTCGTTATTTCCTAATTTACACTAATGTACAATTTATCCCAATCCCTTAGGATTAGGTGTCAATAATCTTCAAGGTTAAGCAGGAAGCAGACAAAAGCATAGAGAAGTATAAATCCATATTTGTGGCTAAGAGACACTCTCTATTTGAGGGAATTGACTATGAGGAGACATTTGCTCATGTGGCAAGGTACTCATCCATTAGATCAATTCTTGATCTGGCTACGCACATGGGGTGGAAGATCCAACAAATGGATGTAAAAACAACATTTCTCAATGGGTTTATTAAGGAGGAGGTGTACATCGAGCAACTAGAAGGTTTTGGGACTTTTGATCGAGAGTATCACATGTGCAGAGTCAAGTGAGCGTTGTACGATCTCAAAAAATCACCCTGTGCTTTGTACACCAGGATCAATAGTTATCTCACCGGTTTGGGATTCACCAAAAGTGAGGCAGATGTAAACCTTTATCACATCTTGGCAGAAGTAAATTTCTCATTATTGTCTTATATGTTGAAGATTTAATTTTAACTAGTGATGAACAACTAATCAAATCTTGCAAGGGGTACCTTACAAGAGAATTTAAAATGAAGGACATGGGTCTCATGCACTACTTCCTTAGCTTGGAAGTATGGCAAAGCAATGGGGAATTGTTTGTCTCTAAAGGCAAGTATGCAAATGAGATACTGCAGAGATTTTTCATGGATATTTGCAAACCCATGGAGACACCTCTAGGGACCAACTAAAGGAAGGAGGATGCCACTTCAGGTGAGGAAGTGGATGCTGCCATTTATCGGTAGCTAGTGGGTTCATTGATGTATCTTGTGAACACACAACAAGATATGTGCTATGTAGCAAACCAGTTGAGCCAAGCTATGGTTAGGCCAACCAAATTATTTTGGAAGACAACTAAGCATGTTTTAAGGTACCTTAGAGGAACTACCCAGTTTGAACTATGGTACAGACAGATAGACGGAGTGAATCTATGTGGCTTCACAGATGCAGATTGAGCGGGGAGTCCATCAAACCAAAAGAGTACATTAGGTGGAATTTTCAGTGTTGGGTCCGCAATGGTTTCCTAGTACAGCAGGATGCAAAGATCTGTGCTGCTCATCTCGGAAAAATCATAATACATGGGTGCAAGTCAAGCAATGTGTGAGGCGATCTGGATGAGAAAGATAATTATGGGACTATTTTTTCGTATGATAAATCCAACTGCGATCTATTGTGATAATCAGATTTTTATCAAGCTCTCTAACAATCATGTATTTCATGATCGATCCAAGCATATAGATATATGGCGTCACCAATTACGGGACTGTGTGCGGAGTTAGATAATGTTGCTACAATACATTTCGACAGAGGAACAAGATGCTGACATTTTGACAAAGGCCTTATCAAGAGGGAAGTTCAAGTTCCATAGGTGCAAGATAGAGGTGGTTGATAATCCCTTTCTTGCTGAGAGGGAGTGTTGAAAAATGCAGCAAGAAATTCTCAATTTGATTTTGCCTTGATGAAATTGAGAAAAATAAAATTTCCACATCACCAAACAACTTGGATACAGTTAACTGAGGTGACATGGCTCTTGTCATTCAGTTAGCTCAGAAAAATTTGAGTTGGAGGAGTTAGAGTTCAATTAAGCATGTGTGATTGCTAATTTGTAGCAATCAAGGTTAGTTATCTAAGGTTGCTTTCACTTAAACTAGTTCTAACTGTTGGAGGAACTAGTGGAATGTTAGTTAATCAGTGGGACTTTAGTCAAACTCATTAATCATCCATTTAAATGATCAATCAACCCAAAATAGCTAGTGCATGCAAAGAATTCGAGTTCCCCAACTGTGGTGGAGATTCCAAGGCATTGTAACATCAGTTGTAGTGTAGTCTTAAGTGTATAGGTGTTGCATGCAGTTAGATGATCAACCCAGGGAATTGTGCAATCCATTTTGGAGAAATTCCTAAATAATAGGGGCCTAATTTCTCAATGAATTACGCAAGGAAATAGGGGCTCATGCAAAGGCAGAAAGTGACTAAGTATGGATCAGAGCTTCTCAGTGAGCAAAGAGATATGTTATTCACTTGCAGGTTTTGCTTGGTTGATCAAATCAATTGTAATACATCTCTTTTCATCCAATTAATGCAAGCATGCATTGGGGTTTTTAGCATATTGATTTCCCCGGAAAAAATATTGTGTGCATGTGTGTTATTTCTTATTGCATGTCTGAGATTATTTTTCTAAATTGTGAATTGATTTACACAAAGTAGTAGAGTAGGTTTGTGTATTGTGATTTTCATTAAAAATTCATAAGCAGTTGCAAATCTACATCATAATTTCTACATTTATGTATATACACATATATGAAAATTGTGCACATACTGAAGATATGTGCATATATGGAAGTTGCGCATATATGGAAGATATGTGATATAGAAAATGCACATATATAGAAGTTGTGTGACTTCAGTATATGTGCATGTCTTCTATATATACGCAAATTTCATATATGCACATATCTTCCGCTTATGTGCATATATGGAAGTTGTGCATATACGGTAGATGTGTATATAGGGAAGTTACACATATATGGAAGAGATGCACATATACAGAATTTGTGCATATATGGAGGTTGTCATTGATGCATTTGACGGAAGTTGTGAACTACTTCTGTATGTGCAACTTTCATATATGTGCATATACAGAAGATATGCGCACATACGGAAGCTATGTAGAACTTCATCCTTTGTATAGACACAACTTCCATATATGCACATCTTTTGTATATGCACATATCTTCTATATATGCGCAAATGGATATGAACATATACGGAAGTTATTCATATACAAAAACTGTGCATATACAGTGGCTGAAGTTGCACATAAATTATGTATATGAGCATCTTCCATGTATGTGTAGCTTATGTACATGTGCATCTACTTCCGTATATGCACATCTTTCGTATATGTGCATGTCTTCCATATATGCTCATATCTTTTGTATATGTGTTTATTCCGTATATGTGCATATCTGGAAGTTGCACATATACAGTAGATGTGCATATACGAAAGTTACGCATATACATAAAATATGTGCATATATGAAAGTTGCGCATATACATAAGATATGCACATATATGGAAGTTGTGCATTTATGGAGACTACCGTATATGCATATTATGGAAGTTGCGCACAACTTATGTATACGTGCATATATGGAAGTTTCACATATGCAGAAGATATGCGCATATACGGAAGTTGCACATATGCATAAGATATGTGCATATACAGAAGTTGCACATATGTAGAAGATATGTGCATATACAGAAGTTGCACATATACAAAAGATATGTGCATACACAGAAGTTGCACGTATACGGAAAGATATGCACATATACGGAAGTTTTGAATATACGGAAGATCTGTGCATCTTCCATATATGCGTAAATTTTGTATATGCACAGTTTTTTTTATATGTGCATCTATCGTTTATGCACAAATTTCATTTAAGCGCATATACAAAAGTTGTGCACAATTTCAACCTCCATATATACGTAGTCTTCGTATATGTATAACTTTCATATATGCGCATATCTTCAGTATATGTGCAACTTCCATATGTGTGCATATCTTTCGTATATGCGCAACTTTTGTATATGCACATATACGGAAGTTGCGCGTATATGAAAGATATGCTTTACAGAAGATTCACATATATAGAAGTTGTGTAAATTGTATATTGCAACTTCTATATAAGTGTAGCTTCTGTATATGTGCATATCCTCTGTATATGCACATGTTCTATGTAGTTGCATCTATGTTTATGTACAGCTTCCATATAACTGTTGTCATGGTAGAATAATTATCTTAGCTCCCTTAAAGAGAAGCCTTTGCTTAAAAATACCTTGGATTTCTCTCCCAAAGTACATTTTCTGGAGGATTTGGCTAGCTAACAACAAGACCACTTTTCATACCTCTCAAAACTAGCATGTAATAGCAATAGAGTGTATTGAATAATTGTTGGTTGAGCATACTTTCTCTATAAATCTAAACTATCCTAGCCACAAGAAATATGGTTTTCACAATTCAACCTCCAACCTATGCTTTATAGTTCATCTCCCCATAAGAAGAGATGGAAACTTTCCTTCTCCAAGAGATAATTTCATTAATGGTTAAATTCATAATATACATGTCTAATGTGCTCCAATGGAGCATCCAAACAAAACCCAAGGTTGGAAAGCATATGGGTTGAGGTTGGTTGGGAGGGGGGGAGGTGGTTTGTGATTTCGCCCAAAGGATATATTGAATTAACATCCTCCTCGAGTCTAGATACAACTTCTAACAACCAAGTGTATGTTTATGCATTGTTTAAAGGGGTTGAAATTTCCAAAACTCTACATATTTTCAAACTCATCATTCTAGGGGACTTTAATAATACCACATGACATATTTGCAAATTCTTAATTTCCAATCCATATTTAAGAGAATTCAAGCTAGAATAGGTTCATTTCATGAAATTCATTCCTTCCATATGCTACACACTTATAATGGTCTATTAAACTCCTTGTCATCTCAAGTGCTATATAGACCATAAGGCACCTTGCAAGTTAACATATCTACTCAAATCCATTATATTCCGTAGTTTATTTAACTATGAGACGTGGTTGTATCATCAATCGTCACTTGGGAACTTCGGTAGTCACCTCGCAGATCTTATTCAACATGAGGCATGATGACACTCTTTAAGAAGTTCATCATAAAAGGTTTTGGGATGTTTAATCTCACCAGTGCAGAAGAAATGGGGTGATATGCAAGAATTAATGGTTCATTGTGGGAATTGGTATGGCTTATGTGTTTAGCACCTCTGTGCACAAGGTTTTCCAAAGTAATGGTCCATGCATGAATCATTCTCTACATATGGTTTTCTTTTGCGACCTATTTATTGGTTTATGGATCAGTCCTATTGATGTGAGGCTTGCGACATTCAAATACTAACACTAGTTCAAAACAAGTAAATGGGGGTGGTAGAGATGAGGTTCCATTAATAATAAAAATATATATACATCCACAAGATCCATACCTATAGAGTGATGTGATAGCTCCACACCCATTCTCTTTGTGGTTCAATTCTTTTAAATGGCCTTATATTCACTAATCCTCTTATGTTAAAACCTCCATAAACTAATTAGACCAATAAAAGGAAGGATGCACATTGGGAAGCCTTATTATTGTATAAACGAGAATCATAATAGTCACTTGTTGGGTTGTCGATTTGTTACCATTATTATCATCTCTAGACATCTATTTCATCCCTTTTTCTTCTTCTTACTACTTTATCACTCCATTTACCACAATATCTCATAAAATACCATATCATACTTAAGATATTGTGATTAAGAAATTCACATTTTCCTTTATTTTTAACAAATTAAAAATTTAAGTATTGAGGGGTTTTTTCGTTGTGCATTATATTTGACATCATTTTTTTGGGATTCAGGTGCGTTAAGTAAGTCATTCATCTATGAGCATTTCCATGAGAGATAGTCATAACTAACTAATTTCTCATGATTTTTGAATAGTCCACTTAGCACTCATTGCATCGAGTGATGCTCACAGGGGTGAAGAAGTGGGATTGAAACTAGTGAATGAATCACATGGCATCAATCATCAATTTTGGGGCTTGCGCTTAGTAACTAACACTTCCTGCGGGGTCACCCATCTCAAATCGCCTCTATCTCAAGTGCGATTAATTGTGGATTTTTCCCCACAATCAAGCCCACTTAGCTTGCTACCTCATTTGCAAAACCTTAGCAGTATTGTGCTTCATGAACCATTCAAGTAGAGCTCCCTTCACTATTTTTATTTAAGCATTGAGGGGTTTTTTCGCAGTGCATTATATTTGATATCATTTTTTTGGGATTCAACTGTGTTAAGTAAGTCATTCATCTATGACCATTTCCATGAGAGGTAGTTGTAACTGACTAATTTCTCATGATTTTTGAATAGTCCACTTAGCACTCATTGCATCGAGTGATGCTCACAGGGGTGAAGAAGTGGGATTGAAACTAGTGAAATGAATCACATAGCATCAATCATCACTTCTGGGGCTTGCACTCGGTAACCAGGACCTCCTAGGAGGTCACCCATCCCAGATCACCTTTGGCTCAAGCGCGCTTAATTGTGGAGTTTTCCCCACAATCAAGCCCACTTATCTTGCTACCCAATTTTCAAAACCTTAGCAAGTATTGTGCCTCATGAACCATTCAAGTAGAGCCCCCTTCACTCTTTGTATTTAAGTATTGAGGGGTTTTTTCGCAATGCATTGTATTTTATATCATTTTTTTGGGATTCAAATGTGTTAAGTAAGTCATTCATCTATGACCATTTCCATGAGAGGTAGTCGTAACTGACTAATTTCTCATTATTTTTGAATAGTTCACTTAGCGCTCATTGCATCATTGTGCCTCATGAACCATTCAAGTAGAGCCCCCTTCACTCTTTGCATTTAAGTATTGAGGGGTTTTTTCGCAGTGCATTATATTTGATATCATTTTTTTGGGATTCAAATACGTTAAGTAATTCATTCATCTATGACCATTTCCATGATAGGTAGTCGTAACTCACTAATTTTTCATTATTTTTTATTAGTCCACTTAGCACTCATTGCATTGGGTGATGCTCACAGGGGTGAAGAAGTGGGATTGAAACTATTGAAATGAATCACATAGCATCAATCATCACTTCTAGGGCTTGCACTTGGTAACCAGGACTTCTCGGGAGGTCACCCATCCTAGATCACCTCTACCTCAAGTACGCTTAGCTATGGAGTTTTCCCCACAATCAAGCCCACTTATCTTGCTACCCCATTTGCAAAACCTTAGAAAGTATTGTGTCTCATGAACCATTCAAGTAGAGCTCCCTTCACTCTTTATTTAAGTATTGAGGGTTTTTTTCGCAGTGCATTATATTTGATATAATTTTTTTGGGATTCAACTGCGTTAAGTAATTCTTTCATCTATGACCATTTCCATGAGAGGTAGTTGTAACTTACTAATTTCTCATTATTTTTGAATATTCCACTTAGCACTCATTGCATCAGGTGATGCTCATATGGGTGAAGAAGTGGGATTGAAACTAGTGAAATGAATCACATAGCATCAATCATCACTTCTAGGGCATGCACTTGGTAATCAAGACTTCCCCTCAACACTTAAATACAAAGAGTGAAGGGAGCTCTACTTGAATGGTTCATGAGGCACAATACTAGCTAAGGTTTTGCAAATTGGGTAGCAAGCTAAGTGGGCTTGATTGTGGGGAAAACTCCACATTTAAGAGCGCTTGATCCAGAGGCGACCTGGGATGGATGACCTCCCGAGAAGTCCTGGTTACTGGGTGAAAGCCCTAGAAGTGGTCATTTATGCTATGTGATTCATTTCACTAGTTTCAATCCCACTTCTTCATCCCTGTGAGCATCACCCAATGCAATGAGTGCTAAGTGGACTATTCAAAAATCATGAGAAATTAGTCAGTTACGACTACCTCTCATGGAAATGGTCATAGATTAATGACTTAACGCAATTGAATCCCAAAAAAATGATATCAAATATCATGCACAGCGAAAAAACCCCTCAATACTTAAATACAAAGAGTGAAGGGAGATCTATTGGAATGGTTCATGAGGCACAATAATTGCTAAGGTTTTGAAAATGGGGTAGCAAGCTAAGTGGGCTTGATTGTGGGAAAACATCCACAGCTAAGCATGCTTGAGCTAGAGGTGATCTAGGATGGGTGACCTCCCGGAAAGACCTAGTTACTAGGTGCAAGACCCGAAAGTGATGATTGATGCTATGTGATTCATTTCATTAGCTTCAATCCCACTTCTTCACCCATGTTAGCATCACCCGATGCAATGAGGCTAAGTGGAATATTAAAAAATCGTGAGAAATTAGTTGGTTATGACTATCTCTCATGGAAATGGTCATAGATGAATGACTTACTTAACACAATTGAATCCCCAAAAAATGATATCAAAAATTAAAGATTATTATGCATAATTTTGTTGATGATAGTTATGAAGATATTTATTGTAATATAACTCATGGTTCCAACTGCCAACTCCGCACTTAGGTCGCAAAATCTAAGGTCCAAATCATGGTCAAACACTCCCAGTCAGACTTTGTTAAATAAGAAGAGACAATTTTGCATTGTATTTTTCAGGCGAATGAGAACGAATATTAAAAATCCAAGACATGGGTTTTTCTTACAACATCCCCAACTAAGTGAAACGTAAGTAGTTTCTTTAAAAAGTTTGTGGATTGGAAGATACATGAAGTTCTTTCAAATGGTTATTTCTTGTTGCAAACATCGACAGACTGCATCCCAAACAAAGCAATAAATCAACAATTGAAACAACTCCAACTTATTCTAAAATGATTCAAGTATTCATGCACTCAGGTTTTTTTAATTATTATCTAGTCATAAAAATGTTCATTAATTTTTTATTTTATTTTTTTATTCTTTAAGTGTTGGTTGAATCTTCTGCAAAACTCTTATGTAGCAACCTTTAGAGATCAAAGCATTCATCCTTTTGTGGGGGTCGAGGAGGAGTTGGAGTAAGAACCTAGGATACCTTTAATTGATACTAAAGGTAAAAAAACATGGTTGATGTAATGTGTCTCTTGTTATGGATATAGATCTATCTGGTTTACCCCTTCATTATCTTTTGTATTCAGTCTTTTATGGAAAAATGATGGCACATCTAATCTTTCTTGAGTAGATTATATTAGATCTAATAGTAGTCAATATTCCTATTGCCTAAAAGGGTTTTAGATTGGTGTTCTTGTTCTCCTGTGTGTAGTAAGCAAGTGTGATGACATGGAGCTGTGTATTTGGGCTATATCGACCACGATTATGTAATGACAACTATCAAATAAATGGTATGTACCTTATTCTAGGTTTATGCATTTAAAATTTTTAAGGCTCATTTGATTTAGCGACGAGCTTTCTAGTCTACTACTTCCAGAATGGTAATTTAAATTTTTTTATTTTTATTTTGTCAATTTCTCTATGATCCTCCAGGCTTGACCCGTGGCTTGAGAAACCACAACCCAGGGGCATCTAATCTGTCAAAGTTACTCGGGGATCGCACTCGGCCTAGGCCACACTAGCCCTAAGCTGACTAAACTTTTTAGCATGTCTCCTCCCCCTAGCACAGGCACAACCACCCCCGTCAGGTTTGATCCTAGGTCGCCTTGTTGATGAGGCCCATCCTCAACTGGTTATGATAGTGCGACTTGAAAATGATTTAAATTTTTAAAATAAAGGAGATTGGGCTTTTACTTCCCTTTCAATCCTTTGGTTTATTAATCCAAAAAATAAAATACATTGGTAATCTCTATTTTATAGGTTCTAGTATGAGTATTGCTAGCAAACTGATAGGGTTCATTGATTAAGTCACATCTGGTACATTATTAAATAAATCATATAAGGCTATAAATGGGTTGAATATACTCATAATTCAATCTAATAGGGTTATCCTTCTCTCTAAAGTCTTTCGTTTATTAGGCCAAAAAAAAGAAAAAATAGTACAATTATATTTTAACAATCTTAGAGATCAGTAGTGTTTGTTGTTGTAATTTGCAACAAGAAACAGTGAAATTGGCATCCAGAAACAACATGACAACACACACACTAGCATGGGATCACAGGTCACACAGTGATGGGTCCTAGCGATACATTAGTGTGCAAGCCAATTTATTAAATAAATTGAAAATGTGTCTAATTTAATTTTCCCTTAATTAAATTGGACAATAAATTGTAATCATATCTCATAAACACTTTTAATAGTTAACTGAGTGTGATAGACTGAGTTAGCTCATGAAATTCTAGTTGGGGGTGGTTGGTGAGGCATGTAGAGTGATTCTATTTGTTTTAGAGTCCAATTTGTAGTTAGTGTATTAGTTTAATGCATGAGAAATCAGTTAACTCAATTAAGTGAGTTAAATCCAGTCTAACTAGTTGTAACTGATTCTTGCACTAGTGAGAGCTCAAGTGAATTAAATCATATTTAATTCACATGCAATGATTTTTCAAGTGACTGATGATTTACTATTAATAGCTACATGCATGTCAGCTCTAATGAAGACCCAGTTGAGATAGAGGTTAAAGGGATGTTAACTATCAGTTGTATTTTTAGCCTAACTCACCAGATGCAGTTAAAACACCATAGGATTTCCCATGATGTTTGCGCAGTCAAGGAAGGTTGAAATTCCTAAAGAATAGGGATTTCATTCCACATGAATTGCACAAGCAAGGCAGGTTGAGCAGAGGCTGAAAATTGGCTAAGTGTTGGTCGACTTTGTCCGGATCAATGTGAGACAATTGTGATAGTGCAGCTGACTCTTGTGAGAATAGTGCATTTTAATTGTTTCATGATTCCTTGGTTCATTATACAATAGAGATAGAGGGGTTTTGAGCAGCAAGCTTTCCTAAGAAAAATATATGTGTTGTGGATTGATTTGCTTCTTTCTTTTACTTGGTGTGATTGTGTGATCGTGTTTATTTTCCGTAATTAATTTGTAGAAGGATTCAGAGTCTTGCTTTAGCATATCGCATGATCGGATTGAATCCATTGGTATACATATTGTTTGTATAATTTCTACATGGTATCAGAGTGCCAAAAGTCACTATAATGGAGAAGAAATTGAGTTTGTGTTGAACTATATTCAAACTTGTAAATGCTTTCGTTGGTGCGACAAGCGGATCAAGATGGCTTTCAGCAAATTAAGATTGGAATATGCACTCAAGGGAAGTTCTAATTATATTGCCATTAAAGACAGAATGGAGGCAGTTCTAGAGGACAACGGGTTGAAAGAATTCATTGATAATGATATTCCCAAGCCCGCAGCAGCAGACACCACTCTTCTTGATGCTTGGCAAAAGAAGGTAGCAAGGGCGAGCGGGATCTTATTAGAAGGAGTTAGAGATCACATTGTCTCGAGTCTCCATGGCAAGGCAAGTCCACATGCTATGTGGAAGGCCTTGAAATATTTGTTTCAAAACAATAATGACCAAAGGAAGTTGGCATTGAAGGACAAGCTCGGGAAAATCAAGAAGGAGGAGGGCGAGACGGTACCAACATACTTGGCAAAGTTCACTCAATGTCGAGATGAGCTTGGAAGTGTTGGTGTGACCGTACTAGATGATGATTTGGTGAGCCTAGCACTTCTAGGCCTTCCCAAGAGCTGGCATAGTTATCAAAATTCTGCCAATGTGAGGGCGAAGTTACCAGATTGGGATCGACTTTGGTTGGATTTGGTACAAGAAGAATTCAGGCGGAATACCATGGATGGATCCTCATCCAGGACTAATGATGAGGAAGATTGTGCCTTTTCCAATAAGGCAAAGAAGGCCAAGGGAAAAAATTCCCAAGGCAAAGCGGGCAAGAAATACTTGTCCAAGATCAGATGCTTTCACTATGACGAGCATGGGCACTATGCTACAAATTTTCCACAGAAGAAAAGCAAGAAGGAGCCTATAGTTGCAACAGGTGAAGCATTGGATTCATAGTTCGAGCTTGATTTTACTCTCATTGCATGCATGACCAACACTGTAATGGGATGCATGTGGTATTTAAATAATGGTGCCTCGTTCCATATGACAGGGAATATAGATCTCTTCAGTGACTTGGAGGAGGATGACCTCCAGAAGAGCATAGAGTTTGGAGATGACGAGAGGTATAACGCTACTGGTATAGTTACAATTACCTTTCAGAGGGAGAATGGATCCCATATCAGACTAGAAGATGTTTTGCATGTTCCAGGCCTAAGGAAGAATCGTGTCTCCGTAGCGGTATTGGAAGAATGTGGTTATGAAGTAATGTTTAGAAAAGGAAAAGTTTTCCTTAAACACATAGCCACGGGACAGGTGAAGCAGGTTGGCGTAAGAGTCATGAACCTGTATACTCTCGAGGTTGAGGATGCACACAAGGCTTTGAGGAGAAAACCAGTGGTTAATGAATTGGTGGTTGAGAGGGAGAAATTATCTCTCAACATGCAGCCTCAGCAGCAGTCTCAGAAGTTTGTGGAGCAGGCACAATTGGAGAAGCAGAGAAGAGACCGAGTGGAAGAGTCCACTCAAGCAGAGACCTCCAGGAGGGGGAAATTTTGAGCCAGAAGGGTAGAGGGAGTACATGCAACTATACCTCCAGGTGTGAGGTGGGGTGATGTGCATAATTAATCCCAAGAAAAAATTTGGGCATGATTCATTGAGATGGTGTGTCTCATGGATCGAACTTGGCTACGAGGAGACCACAATACAATAGTAGTAGGAAGGATCATTTAGATTGATGCAGTCATATGTCAGGAAGACAGAAATCAGAGTGACAGGTGTCGGATATTAGAGCGCAGATCAGTGTTGGCAGCAGTGCAGAGTGCATGGATGCAGATGTCAACAACACAAAGAGTCCAATAGACATGTGCAGTAGGTACTAGTAATCAGAAGAATTTGATGACAGATGCATTATACTGATTCAGTTGTTTGGAGGCTATTTAGTTTTAGAAGTGTTGCATGCAATAATTGCATGTGCGAACACCACTAGAGAAGTGTTGCATGTGCGAACAACACTAGAGAAGTGTTGCATGCAAGGGTTTCAAGTGTGCATGTAAAAATATCCCAAAGGTATAAGATCAAGACATATTGATTCCTTTCTTGTTGAGAGGGAGTGTTGAACTTTGCAACAAGAAACAGTGAAATTGGCATCTAGAAACAACATGACAGCACACACACACTAGTGTGGGATCACAGGTCACACAGTGATGGGTCCTAGCGATACATTAGTGTGCAAGCCAATTTATTAAATAAATTGGAAATGTGTCTAGTTTAATTTTCCCTTAATTAAATTGGACAATAAATTGTAATCTTATCTCATAAACACTTGTAATAGTTAACTGAGTGTGATAGACTCAGTTAGCTCATGAAATTCGAGTTGAGGGTGGTTGGTGAGGCATGTAGAGTGATTCTATTTGTTTTAGATTCCAAGTTTCAGTTAGTGTATTAGTTTAATGCATGAGAAATCAATTAACTTAATTAAGTGAGTTAAAGTCAGTCTAACTAGTTGTAACAGATTGTTGCACTAGTGAGAGGTCAAGTGAATTAAATCAAATTCAATTCTCATGCAGTGATCTATCAAGTGACTGATGATTTACTATTAATAGTTGCATACATGTTAGTTCTGATGAAGACCGAGTTGAGACAGAGGTTAAAGGGATGTTAACTATTAGTTGTATTTTTAGCACGCTGCCCAGATGCAGTTAAAACACCATAGGATTTCCCATGATGTTTGTGCAGTCAAGGAAGGTTGAAATTCCTAAATAATATGGATTGCATTCCACTTGAATTGAGCAAGGCAGATAGGCTAAGAAGAGGCTGAAAATTGGCTAAGTGTTGGTCGATTTTTTCTGGATCAATGTGAGACAATTGTGAGAGTGCAATTGACTCTTGTGAGAAGAGTGCATTGTAATTGTTTCATGATTCCTTGGTTCATTATACAATAGAGATAGAGGTGTTTTGAGCAGCAATATTTCCCCAGGAACAATATCTGTTGGATTGATTTTCTTCTTTCTTTTACTTGGTGTGATTGTGCGATCGTGTTTATTTTCCGCAATTAATTTGTAGAAGGATTCAGTATCTTTCTTTAGCATATCGCATGATTGGATTGAATCCATTGGTATACGTATTGTTTGTATAACTTCTACAGGAAAGTAGTTGGGCTTCCTAAATTTTATTGATAAAGTTACCTCTGGTCAGTCTACAGCCAATCTCGGGAATAAATTGGCTATTTGATTAGTAATAGATTATTTTTTCCAATTTTCCATCAATGTCAATACCCAACTCTGAGAAAATGAGAGAATTTTTATATTGTTTACTTTGGGCATTTAATATGGATTTAGGAAATGAGTTCTAACATAAAAATATGGGTTTTCTTAGTTCCTAGTTCATAAGGAGTTTTAGCTTGACCTATGTATTGAATCTCTAATGTTTGCATACAAATTAATCATTGTAACAATTAACGAAAGGATCTACACTAGTTTCATCACCGTTCGTTCTGAGGAGATTAATAGGGGTTGTAATATGGTATGGTGTGCACCCCTTCCTACAAATTGATCATTGTAACGATTAATGAAAGGATCTACCTTAGTTTAGTCACCATTAAGTATGAGGATTATAATACGAGTTGTAATATGGTATGGTGTGCACCCCTTCCTATTAAGTACTTTTCCATTTAGTATGATGTTTAGATCTAATTAAAGGAGGTCATGGAGATGTGTATGATAAAATAATGCTATAGGGAAATGTACAAATAGAAATATATGAGGTTAGGATTATGTCACAATGAACATTTATCGTAATTGAGAGTATATTTTTCAATCATATTTAACACTTAAAGTCAAGAAAAGGGACAATGGTATTAGGTAGTTATCCATTCACTTATATCAATGGCTTATGCATAGTTAGTCGAGTAGACAAAATAACCCTGGGTCATTTTTTAACACTTTTAGCTATTTTGAGCGCATATTTTTAGGTCATATTTAACACTTCAAGTCAAAAAAAGAGACTATGGTATTAGGTAGTGACCCATTAACTTAGATCCATAGTTTATGCATAACTAGTCGAATACACAAAATGCCCCTTAGTCATTTTTGAAAAATTTTAGCTATTCTGACCACGTATAGGAACTTTAGAAGCCCCAAGTCAAACCCATCCTTTATCAAGCATTAGAACCATCAATTTATTAACTTCAGATGAATAGGAAAACTTCTAACGCAACATTAATTTTAAGCAGACTTATCGCCACTTCACCCACTGTAGATGCTTCTTGTATATTTATTTTCTACATTGTTCTACTGCGATAAGGAAAGTTTTTAACGTAGTGTGGTTCTCCATAATCCCAACACTATAATGGGTCTTTCTGTGGTTGACCAGTTTTAAGTTTACTTGACAATTCTATTAATTTTGACTCATTCTATTTTAATGGCATTTAGTTTCATTTAATATATATATATATATATATATATATATATATATATATATATATATATATATATATATATATATATTACTTTAACCTATTTTAATACAAGATCAATTATATACAATAAGAAGTACTTGTGTTATTTCAGTAAAACATGGTCTTATTATTGCAATAAGAGAGAATTATCAGCGACTCATCGTTGAAGGAGATTCAAAATTGGTCACAGGAATCCTCCGAAAGCTACAACAAGGCACACCCTGGGAGAAAATCACTCAAAGTTGGAGAACAGCTGCTCTCATCCAAGAAGTGAACCAGCTGCTGAAACAGATTCAGTACTTGCTCCCAGGCCATATCTGACGGAAAGGAAATGTCGCTACAGAATATCTAGCTAATTGGGGTTGTCAACATCTTGAACGACATATAGATGGCCGTCCCACAGATGCCATCTGGGATGTGGAACTCCACTCTCTTCAAATTATCGTAAGTAAGGATCTCCAAACCCCCGATCGGGGTGTACACCTGTCCAGCAGTGCGTCATAAGAGGTGAACGATGGCGGTTGCTCGTCCTTCGCACACTTATATTTCATAATGGCACATTGGAATTACAGATTATGGCGGTACGTGAAAGATCGGCCTTTAATAATGTTGCAGGAAGGTCAGCCTGTCCTGTCAGGGTGCGGAAGGAATGTTTTAGTTAAGGTAAGTGGCTCGCCTCCCTCCCTCCACTCGTTCACGCATCGCTCTCTGCATGCAAGCGTCTGGAGGCAGCCGAGGAGGAAGCCCAACATTTTTCAACCTGTCAGCCGCTCAACGCAGTGGGGGTATGTATCTAGTTTACTTCTTCTTTTCACGGTTGCAATTGGGATGGTCTTGCCTAGGATAGTGTATCATATGGCGATTTTGGTTCTGTTAATGGTCACTGGTTATGTTACTCCCTCTCCGAAGCCTATAAAACCATGCTTCCGAGACCCTTGCAATTTCCAAGCCCAACCTTTTCATACTATTGCAATTCAGTTAAATTCTTGGTTCAAAGTAAGGCTAATCCTGTCTCGCCCCCTGTGGCCGCTAGGATTGCATTCTGCGGGTAGAGTAGGGGACCCTTGGAGTTGGGTAATTGCCGCGGTTCTTAACAGTGCTAGTGGTCTAGTTGGAGCTTATAGGTGGTGCCATAATTATGATCACTGGGACAATAGAAGTTGATTCAACTCTTGGTCTTTTCGGTTTGGTCTGTACAGGAGTTTCAACAGTGAGAATTCCCAGTTTCCCCCCGCTCCTCGTATGGACCCTACATTCACCCCTTTCATTTCTGCTAACCCGACCAATAGTTTAGGAATGAGATGGGTACTGCTACATTTCATCCAAGCTAAGTTATCTCAGGGCTTCAGGTCTTGGAAATGGGAGATAAGGCTCTTGGTCTTAGGCTCTTCGTGCATTCAAAATGTTCTCATTCACAGTCTTAGTCATTTGGTTCAATGGTCAATAGTGCTTCCCTCGTTAGTTTCTTGTTTGTCAGCTCGACGCACTATCGATATTCACAGGTTTCGTGAAGGGTGGTCCCACGACGTAGCTCACTCTCTCTTCCTGTTTTCTTGCCTGTCTGTATTGCAATATAGGCATTTAGACACTATGGGAAAGCGTCGGTCAAACGCTCAGTCTACTAAAGGGAAACAGGTCCAGTGTGAACAGACTCCGAAGAAATGTGGTCGCAAATCAAATTTAGATATTCTTGAGAATTTGGCAGCCAACTATGTTGTGGGGAATTCAACAACTGTTCGTCAGGAAATTAGAGGATGGGAACGGGACATCCAGGCAGACCTGGAGGATAATGAAACAGAGGCAGAAATCTTGGATTTCATCACCGATCCTGGCAACACCAGGGGTCGACTCACGTTATTTCAGCAGACCATTCACACGTATTGGATCTTAAAGAGCCTTCTAGCAAAGGCAATACAAAGTATTAATCCCAGTCACATTGAGCATGCCCCAACAAAGATTGAACTTCGTCAATTGGACATGATGCAGCACATGCAGGATCAGCTGCAACATATTAAGATCACTCAATACCAGGCCACTGACAGAATTAGCAGATTGGATGATCGGGTTGGTCGCATGGAGAAGCAACTCCAGCAGCTACAGCAAGTTGACATGCCAGGATCTACACTGAAAGCTCCAGCACCTGTCTCTTCATCTGAAGAGTAGTTTTTTCTTTATAATGTGTTTTTATGATATTATCGAGCTTATATGAACTCTATTTATTTTCCCAGTATGTAGATATTTCAATAGTAGAACAGATTGCTCATGCTAGACATAGAAGAATGAAACTTTTTCAGTTTTGGTTAGCTTTTCATGCACTGAGATGGCCAACAGACCTGGTTTCCTACGAGAAGGTTGAGGCTATAGACTGAAGTTTTTATCTTTGTAACCTGCTTTACAAATATAAATAGAAAAATAGAGGCACTACCAAATTCACAAAAAAAAGGTACATGTGTTATTATATAATTTTATTTTTTTTCAATGAAAAGTCAAACCCTTTTTTTATCTATGATTTTCAAATTAGATTCTCATTTTACATGGTTGATTTTCTTTGAATTTTTGTCAGTTTGAATATTTTGAAAATTCGAGGGTTTTTTTTAATTAAATTAAATTAGTTTAGATTTATTTTAATTTTGTATTTATTAAGTATTTAGAACCATTTAATATTTTTTGAGATAAATATTTTTTGTTCAATTTTTAAAATGAGTTTAAATTTATTTTAACTTTGAATTTATCAAATGATAAGAGAGATTGTGCAAACTTCCTTTTTAATGAAAAATTAAAAAAAGAAAAAAGAAATTGAAAGATCTGATCTTCTACAATTAATAGATTTGGGATTAAAATGCTTTGCACTAGTAATAATGGCAAGACCTCCTATTCAAAAATCATATTCCTTTAATACTATTTTTCAATAAAAAATAATTAATTTTTTTTAATTACTTTTTTCCATAACTAAATAAGTAGCATAGTCATATAAATTAAATAGTTGGTAGATGCCAAATGGATCCAAACACTTACCTCATGATATATCTAAAATTACTAAAATTTAAAAGATATATATATATATATATATATATATATATATATATATATATATATATATATATATAATTCTTAACCGTGGAGATTCACTTCCACTTTACCAGATTAGT
Source organism: Pinus albicaulis (assembly GCA_034641835.2). Classification (NCBI taxonomy): domain Eukaryota; kingdom Viridiplantae; phylum Streptophyta; class Pinopsida; order Pinales; family Pinaceae; genus Pinus; species Pinus albicaulis. Next base: position 16,338,845 of record MU968493.1, read on the forward strand.
AAGTTGTAAATATGTTTTGTTACAATGTTATGAACCAATACTATAGTCGCATGCCCAAAAACCATATTTTATATGTATATATGACAATTTTTGTAATTATATTAATACCCCTATTTTGAAATGACTTTCAAAATTTTAATTTAATTATCAATAATTATTAGATGGATGGTAGCTATTTAACCTTTACAAAATATTCCAAAATATTATAAGTTGAGATTTAATTTACAAGTAGTCATGTTTTTTGCTCTTTTAATTAAATTGATTAATTAAGAAAAAAGTGATATGAACAAATGAGATATGAAATGAGTTATTTTGTTTTGGACATAGTCATGATATTGGCCCATGATATTATAACAAAATATATTTATAGATAAAGAATGTTCATGATAAACATTAAAACACTTCATCATACATTTGAGATTGTCAAAAATTTTAAAAATCTTAAAAATTAACTAAATTGTAATTTTATTTTAAACTATCATAATTATTATTACTTATAAAAAAATTAATGCATGAATGATATATATATATATATATATAAAATCATGATAGTTTGAAATAAAATTATAATTTAGTTAATTCTTATGATTTTTTAAAATATTGATAATCTGAAATGTATAATAAAGTGTTTTAATGTGTATCATAAATTAATATGATTATTATACTTAATCAATTAATTAAAAAAACAAAAATATATAACTACTTTTAACATAAATATCAATTTTATTTATAACTATTACTAAAAATATTTTAAAATATAAAATTTAATAATTCCATCCTATATTTTCTCTTTAAAAATTTGATATAAACTATTATAAAACATATTCCAAAATATAAAAATTTATAATATAATTACTTAATATTCTTTTAATTGATTATATATAATATTTTTGAGTAAAAACATCCATTTGACTCAACGGATTTTTAAACATAAACAAATCAAAAGCGTACGGAGACGAAATACTTGACATAGCCGAAGCATGGTTATCTGGAGAAAAAACAAATCAAGTCCCCTGTGCTATAAGTGATTAATCATTTTATTGTTTCAAAGGTCCACCCTATTTTCTCTTTCCTCTTTCCTCTTTGGATGTGTAGTGATTCTTTGGATTGATTTCTCTTCACTTATTTACTGAGAGAGGTCATGGATTGTTTGTGGAGATTGTTTTTGGAAAAGTATGAGGTTTGTATATCATATAGAAATATTTATAATTATTATAAAATTAAAAAAGATTTATATATATATATATATAAGTAATTATCAATATAAGAAAATATTTTTGTCATTATAATTTTTTAATATGGTTTTAGAGCTAAGGGGAAGGAGGAAAAATATGTTGAGATTTTGAGGTAGCATCGAGTGTGCTCTAGCCCTGAAATTTTGTAGAGGGGTTAAGACACAGAAGACTTCCAAAACCCATAAAGCATTTGGAAAAATTTCATCTGGTGTATGAGATATTCAAATAATTATTTTTTTAATGAGGACCCTAAGTCTAACTTAGGAAATTAGAAAAATTAAAGTGAATTAATTAAACACATGTGATGAAATGTTCTAAGTGACGTGGACAAGCAGTGTTTTAATCTGAGTTGTCGATTAGAGATTAGATCACGAATGTTGGTTTTCCAACGAGAAAAATATAAAGGAAAGACTTGGGGTTAGTTGGAGACACATACAAACTGACAGAGCATTGAAGCTAAGTCGAATTTCTGGGGCGTGGTTTGCTGAGAAATTCGAAACGAGTTTTCAGTGCAGTGAGGGGCAGAGATCGGCGAGGGATCATTTGATCCAAGGCTAAGGATACAACAAGACAGAGGGGCAATGAGTACCAGTCAGCGCAAAGCCAGCTAGGAGGACACAATTCAGCTAGCACCACACAGAGACTGTGCAGAGGTTGCGTAAGCCCAACCAGGGCGACGCAAACACAACCAGCGCAACCCAGGAGCAACGCGACACCAACCAGGGTGATGCAGTCCCAGAGGAGGCAACGTAGCACCAATTAGGGTGACGCAATGGGGACGTTAGCCAGTGATGGCTGACACAAAGGCTACATAGGCAACACTAAGGGTTCAAGTGGGCCATAACAGGCTTGTGATCTATAAATGTCGTTTGAGGGTGTGATACAACCATATATTTTGTCTTTGATTGAAAGGTACAAACTGTCCCGTAATTTCTCTGTAGGGCCAGCGATGGTTAGTCCCCAAAATGTTGTATTCAGATTTTGCATAATAATATAAACCCTCTAGAGTTGTTGCACCAGTTTTTTCGCATTGGGTTTTTCTGGGGACATTTGTTCGAAAACTCGTTGTAATCTTGTCACATGTGTGTGTTGTTCAGTAAATGATTTGTAGTTGTGTAGGTTGTAGTTAGCATATACTTCAATGTTTTTATGAATAATTCTGTAAAATAACTTGTTAATGTTAATGAAACAGGTAGGAGAAATAGATCTAGATACTGCAATAGGGTTTCTGTTTTGAAACTTTCACATGGTATCAGAGCATTGCAGATCAAGTTGGTCCACTAGCAGAGCAGCTGAAGAATATTGTTGTAGTAAGGCAACTAAAGCAGTAGATACAGAAAAAGGGCAGCGCAACACCAAGAGGGACGTAGTCTAGACATGCTGATGCAGAGGCCACGCAGAGCGAGCTGAGTGACGCAAAGGCACTGCAGAGCCTTCCAGAGTGACACAGGAGTAGCTTGCACTATGTATTCCCTGCACTAAGCCATTCTACTCACGCAGAGGCCAGCTAGAGAGACGCAGTCCAGTTTTTGAGGTTGTTGTGCAGATCTGTCGTAGTCTAGAAGTGGAATTTCAAATCTTCAGAGGTTGGTGGTGTGACAGAGGTTCTATCAGTGAAAAATAGTGCCTAACAAAGGTGACAAGAGCGGGAGGAGAATATTTTCTCAACAGATCTACGCCAAACAAATATGAGATTCGATTAGGAGGGTGCTTGTAGAGAATTGATTCAGTTGTTTTTTTGGCTGAGGATTTCCAGGAGGGAAATCAGTTGTCAAAGGGAGCAACTACTATAGAGGGTTTCTAATCGCCAAGAAACCTAGATCCAATTTTTTGTTGAGTGTTGCAGCAGAAAGAGGGAGAGGAGTATCTATTTCGATAGATTTGAGCAAAGACGGTGTCCCATGGACTGAGAGATAAGGACAGGTTGGACGACATGTCCAACTTCATTATCTGGAGGACCAGGATCCTGACAGTCGTGGATGAGTATGACATCAAGGACCATGCTAAGAATGTCCTAGATGTGCCTACCGATGTAGATCCTCTGAAGAAATTTAAGAAGAATCAAGTGTGTGCAAAGCGTTTGATCTTGGAAGAAGTCAAAGATCACATCATGCCACATATTGCTGGGAATAACATGGCAAATGAAATGTGGACAACTTTGGACATGATGTATCGGGGAGGCTCCATCTAAAGAAATATGCTTATGGAGAATCAGATGTGGTTGTTCCAGATGCAGAAGGGCAATGAAATAGATAGCTTCCTCTTAAGACTTCAGACTATTCGGGATCAACTGATTCCCATGGATACGACTCCGGATGAGGGGCTCTTGGTGAAGACTTCCCTGAATGCAGTCACCAAGGAATGGGAAACGTTTGTCCAAAGCATCTTGGGCAGGGCAACATTACCATTCTGGGCGGATACGTGGGAAATCCTCTGACAGGAGGAAATCAAGAGATTTAGCAAGAGGAAAAGCAGCAGCAATGGTACAGTCAAAGTAAAGAAAGAGGAGGCGGAGGATGCACCCCTTGCATCAGAGGGATAGAGGCAACAAGGGAAGAAGGAGAGGGACCTATCCAAGGTCTGATGCTTTAATTGTGGCAAACTTGAACACTTTTCCAACCATTGTCCTAAGAATAATGACAAGGGATCTTCTGAATCCAAGGCATAAACAACAAAGGGGGACGATGGGAGTGATGATAGGGACGATGAGTGCTCATGAGCCATAGAAGTGGGGCGACATTGATCTGTAGAGTAGCTATAGATGGATAGAGGCAGGATCCTTGAGGTGCCCAAACTCTTGGATCACATACAAGATATGTGAGCCTTAAGACGGTAGCGGGACAAGTGGAGCAGTGGGTGCAGGAGATCACAGTGAAGCGGAGGGCAGAGCTGGGACGTTATATAAGGGAGAAGTGCAGTGTAGAGGCAGCAGCAGCGTAGGAGAAAGAACGCAGAGGGGACAGTGCTTACATAATGCAGTGTTGCAGTAGCGTAGTGGCTTTAGGGTGAAAACACAGCGCAGCAGCCAAGGGAGCTTCAGTGATGAGGTGTAGCCCAACTGACTTGTCTGCCAGTGATTGGGAAGGGGTCCTTCAGTTGCTTACTTCTCAACAACTAAGTTGCAGTGCAGCAGTTGGCAGCACGATGCAACAAATTCAGAGGGAGTTGCAGTACATATGTAGCAATGTCAGTGGCTATGACATGGGCAGCAGTAGAGAGAGCAGCAATGCAGTTGATGAAGGGCAGCAGGCCAAGCATCAACAACACAAAGGTCGATGCCGAGATCAGACAATACTTGGTGTGGATGTATTTCTAGAGCACACTCCTCGCTAAGAGGGAGTGTTGAGATTTTGAGGTAGCATCAGGTGTGCTCTAGCCTTGAAATTTTGTGGAGGGACTAAGACACAAGAGACCTCCAAAACCCAGAAAGCGTTTGGAGAAATTTCATCTGGTGTATGAGATATTAAAATAATTATTTTTTTCAATGAGGACCCTAAGTCTAACTTAGGAAATTAGAAAAATTAAAGTGAATTAATTAAGCACATGTGATTAAATGTTCTAAGTGACGTGGATCAAGCAGTATTTTAATCTGAGTCATCGATTAGATATTAGATCACGGTTGTTGGTTTTCCAACGAGAAAAGTAGAAAGGAAAGGCTCAGGGTTAGTTGGAGACACACACACACTAGCAGAGCTATGAAGCTAAGTCGAATTTTTGGGGCGGGGTTTGCTGAGAAATTCAAAACGAGTTTGCAGTGTTGTGCAGTGAAGGGTAGAGATCGACGATGGATGATCTGATCCAAGGCCGAGGATACAACAAGACAGAGGGGAAGTGAGTACCAGTCAGCACAAAGCCAGCCAGGAAGACATAGTTCAGCCATCACCACACTAAGACTGCGTAGAGGTGGCGTAAGCCTAGCTAGGGTGGCACATAACCAACCAGCATAGTGCAGGGGCAGCGCAGCGCCAGCTAGGGTGATGCAGTCTCAACTGGGGAAACGCAACACTAGTCAGGGTGACGCAGTGGGGACACTGGCCAGTGAGGGCTGACGCAAAGGCTGCAATGGCAGCGCTGAGGGCTCCAGTGGGCCAAAAGTGGCTCATGATCTGTAAATATCGTTTGAGGGTGTGATACAACCATATCTTCTGTCTTTGAGTGAAAGGTACAAAATTTCGTGTATTTTTTTTGTAGGGTGAACCATGTATGGTGCCCAAAACGTTGTATTTAGATTATGCATAATAGTATAAACCCTCTAGAGCTATTGCACCGATTTTCCCGCATTGGGATTTTCAAGGGACATTTGTTTGAAAAATCATGTGTAATATTGTCAGATGTGTGTATTTTTCAGTTAATGATCTGTAGATGTGTAGGCCACAGTTAGTGTCTACTTTAATGTTTTTCTGAATAATTCAGTAAAATAACTTGATAATATTAATGAAACAAGTACGAGAAGTAGATCTAGATATTGTAGTAGGGTTTCTGTTTTTAAACTTTCACAAAAGGCAGCTTGAAGATATACTATAAGGAGAATAAGGAGTCTCAATAAGTTGAATAAGGTTCATCAAGAAAAGGGATCATATAAGGGGATAAGCCTACTATCTACTAGAACTATGTCGAACACATTGAAGGGAGAAAATAAACTAGGAGCCTCCAACTATAGGGCATGGAAAAAGAGGATAGGTCTCATCCTCGAGAAGGATAAATTTTTGGATTTAGTCAAAGGAAAAATCAAGAAGCCTACAGATGAATCAAGTGGAGCAAATAAAACAAATTTAAAAGAAACATAAATATTGGCCATGAGCCTAATAGTGGATGGAATAAAATACAACCTCTTTCCATATATATCTAACATAAATTCTGCTCCATAAATGTACAAGGCCCTATCCAAATTATTCACAATCAATAACATTGGTCAAATTGCAAGCCTCAAGAATGAAATAAGAACTATAAAGATCATAAAAGACAATATTGTGGCATCATTCTTTATAAGGATATCTAGAATCAGAGATGAACTTCAAACAATAGATGAAATGGTACTAGAAAAAGAGACCATGATTATTGTGCTCCTAGGACTGCCAACATCGTGGAGTTCTTTTGCATTAGTAATCAACAGTTGGAAGGATACTCCAACATTCAAACTAATATGGAATGCATGTAGTCAAGAAGAAGAAAGAATATCGTTAGTAAGAAACAAAGAGAATGAAGAGGAGAACATCTCAAATGCATATTCCACTCATCACAAGAATAAGGGAACCCTCAAGAAGTTCAAAGGGCCGGGGAAAAAAACAAACCTATCTAAGATTGAATGTTACAATTTTCACAAAATGGGACACTATAGAAGCCATTGTCCTGAGAATCCAATGAATAAAAGGAGAGATAGGGATCAAACAAATATTGTTGATGAAGGTTCACCAAAGAAGAACAACATGGAAGAATCTGAAGTCAAAGACTTATTTTCTAGGGACTCGGGGATTCTATCCCATACATATCCTTCTAGCCTGAGTTTTGAATTTCTTTCCTTTAAGTTTTGATTTCTAACACTTATAGGTCTAACATGCTTTGGTAGAACATTTTTGAATTGTTTTGATAAATTTATAGGTATCCCTCGAGATTGGATTAAGAGGGAGCCCTCACCATTTTACCAAAGATAAGTATCTTACTCCTTGTATTATATTTTTATATTTAGTTTCCCCTCTTATAAAAATATGTTTGTATTATATAAATTTTCTTTTTATATTTTCCTTGTTTAGGAAACCTTGTTGAATGCTCAAGGGTTATGTGTGAAAATTTATGAATCTAAGTTACAGAAATCCTACTGCAAAAATCTAATTTACATTACCTACTTGTTTTCATTAAATTAACAAGTGATTTTCTGAATACATCAATAAAATATGAATTTAAATACACTTTAGCCTACACAACTATACATATCAAGTACTGAAAAATAAATGAGGCATTCAGACAAAGGACACACTTATTTTCCAACAAACGTCCCTGGAAAAACCCAATGCCGGAAAATCGGTGCAACAGTTATGAGGGTTTATATTATTAAGCAACAATAATATGAGTACGTCTAGGGTGCCATAATGCAGCTCACCCAATAGAGAATATCCTTGGCAGATAGAAAAATTGTGAGTTTTACCTCACTCAACAAGTCTTGGTTGATCCTGATCAGAAAATGGTGAAACCCCAGCTGCCTCTGCGCAGTAGATGCATAGGCCTGTGTGGGTCTAGCTAAAGACTGCGTCACCCCTTCTCTGTGTTGATCTATCTCTCAGAAAATCGAGTTTCAACCCTGTCGTCTTCGAAACCCCTATCTCCAGCAATTTCTGGACTATCCCTTGGGGCCACTGCGCAACCCCTACGTGAGCCCTGTGTGAGCCCTGCGTGGACCTGCATAACCCTCTCTGGGGTCTGTGTCACCTCTCATGGTGGCTGCGACGGTCCCTCTATTGTCTATGTTGCCTCTCTACACTGTACTCTTGGTCCTTCGACCAACATCTGCTTCTGCCCCTAACTGCTGCACTGAATCACTTAGATCTGATCTTCATCTGAGCACTGCTCCATTACAAGAATTCGATCTCTAGATTCAGTCTATGTGTGTATTCTCCATCTGACCCTCAAGCCTTCCTTTATACCTTTTTGTTCATGAATCAACGGTCGTGATATAATCTCTAATCGATGGCAAATATTAGAAAAAACTTGATCTTCGTCACTTAGAACGTTCTCACCCACATGTTTAAATTAATTCACTTTAATTATTCAAATTCCCTAAGTTTTAACTTAGGATCTGTTAGCACTGAATTTTTTCAAGTCTAGTCACCATTGCATTCATGTCTTTGGTCCTCCCTTTGTCCCATTAGCATGTGGTTGAAGGCCCTGTGGGGTTAAAAAGTGTGTCAAAGTTTTTATTATTTTCAACAAAATCCAAAAGTTTGAGTCCAAGAGTCTGTTTTTGTGTCTTAGAGTAATTAGGGTAAATTTACTTCTTAATAATTCTCTAACTACCCTATGTATTTAAGGCCACGGATTTAGTTTGAGAGTATTATTTATCCATTATGATATCTTCTTAAATTGAATCATCCAAAATCAAGCATAAAATGTCAAAATCATTTGCTATTTTGGAAATAACAAAAAATTGCTACCTTTTCTATAAAGTAGCAATTTTCTCATAAATTGTATAAGGAGCTGTTCAATTTCGTGTCAACTAAATTCACCGAAATCAAGGGCATGCAAAAATTTTAGTGGTCTACATTCACTGTTTCCCATAACTATTTTCCGTGAGAAAGCTACCTTTCAAAGTTATCTTCCAGCAGCGTTTAGGGCTTTGTGGCTTGCATCCATTCATTCTTTACATGTGTTCATCAATATTTGAATAGGGTGTTAGTAAAACAAAATGGGCCAAAGCGGTAAATTAAACTGCTCGGAACCTACTAATACATGGTTTGTTGACCACTGCACAAAGGCACAATTTCAGGTAACCAGATGCTACCGTTTTTTGAGCAAATTCTCAGGGGAAAAATGTTGCAGTCGCTCAAGCATTCGCCGAATCCTTTAACGAAAACCAGGTCTTGGTGGGGTCTCGAAATTTCAAGATATCAGAAGCCATCATAGCACAAGCTACCCAGTTGTCGACTTCAGGTGAGTCATGGTTTAAGGGAAATTTTTTGTTTGCAGAGGATTTAAATGCATGTATTAATGTTGAGCATGCAAATGTGAATTGGACTCCTACCGTCCATATTTCCTATTTTAAGCCTGAATGGTAGGGAGTTATCACTGTAGTCCAACGCTATATCACCTACAAGGGCAGGTTCTCTAGAGTTCATCAATATGAAATGAGATTTTTATCTCATATTTCGGGCTCTAGACCTATGAACCTCCCTTTCTTCCTTTACAAATCACTAATGAAAATGTCTCAGAAGATACAACGAACCCCAAATTATTTTCTTCATAATATTTATCACCAGGGGTTAATTAAAATGTTGGTGGTATATCATTTGAGGAAGAGTAGTTGCACGTGGAAAAAATTTTGAGCAGATGAGGGTTTTAGTGGAATTATTTCAAGGAGGAAAGTGGGAAGGCCTTCAAGACAAAAAACCCAGGTTTCGACCATTGGCGAAGAATCGAACCCCACACCTATGTCGGCCCCTTTACAATTTGAACCTACCAGTAGATTGCATGCCCAATCATCATCTCCATCAAGCACGTAAATAAGAAGCTCAACTAGAAGAGCTAGGGTTGAAGCCATTGTTCCTACACCTACGATGCGACCAAGAAAAATGGTTTATACTAGAAGGCAAAGATTACTTAATGAGCCACAAACCCTAGAGTCTTTTCGGCAAGAAAATGAAAGGAGGTCTATACAAAAGGCCGCTCCAGTTGAGAAGAATGTTATTTCTAGAGACAAGGAAGAAGTGACTTCCTCTTCAAGAAATAAACACAGAAGAAGGTTTATTCTGTCACAAGGATCTTCAGTGGAAGCTAGTAGTGTGGAGAAGGTCACTCTCGAGCTGTTAGCACAAAGCCTTGTTTCATAGATTAGACAAGATAGGGAAAAATATGGCATGTATCTAGCAACAGAGGAACCAATAGCAACTCATATTTACCCCCCTCTAAGGTCATCAGCTAAGGGAAAGAGGAAATTAATAATTCAGTCATGCTCATCATCAGAGGAAGAGAGTCATTAAGCAAAGGTTGAAGATGTGCAGCAAAGCAGAGTTGTTCAGGGAAGAAGAAGGCCTCCATATACTCTTAATCCATATAGAAGACCTCATACCAGAGCCAAGCTAACTATAAAGCTAATAGCTAATCCTACCCTAAGATATATGATTATAAATATAGAGGACAATCCAGAAGATTATTCAAAGCAAGAGAAGGCTCAGAAGAAGAAACACGCAAAAAGGAGAAAACCGAATAAGAAGGTAAATAAGGAAAAAGGTCTTAGGTTGTTGTATTTTGTGCTAGATTCCTTATGTTGAGTATTTAAAGCAAGGAAAATTTGAAGATCAATATTATTTTGGGCCTATCTACAAAGTTATCAACAATTGCTACATTTTCAAGAGGTAGCTCTTTGTTTTGATCATAAGAAGATATAAGGACAGGTTGGTTTGGTCTCAAGGGATGACATTAGACGGTGATTAAGTACATGTTTCTACAGTAGTAATATTTTCCTCTTCACAGCCAAGCACCATCTAGTGAGTTTTCTTCCAGGTGTCACATTCAGTTAGTAACTGTTGCACTTTTTATGGAGAAATATCTTCTAGGAATCAAGGAGCAGTTAGCCACCTCAGCTCGACAAGTTCTACTTTCATATTATCAAGTTCTATTTTTATACTTTTGTAAACCAAATATTGTAAATCGACTACCTTTCTATTTTTAGATAAACTTTAAATATATTTTTCTATATTTAGAAAGTTGTAATAAAGTTCCTACAACAGACTAGATAAAATTATGGATCTTTAACATATTACCTTTTTGTATATATATTATGAAAAGAAATGAGAAAAAGGCTCGTGATTTGTTCATCTCATAGAATCCTGAGTTTTGTACTTTGGAAACTTATAACATTCAGATGCACTCTTGAGGATTTATGAATGTTTTGATGTGTGTATTGTGTACTTTCCTTATGTGTTTCCATATCTTACAACTTCATTTCCAGATTGTGATATATATATATTGTCTCATTTTTTTGTCAGTCTTATGATATAGGAGTACATGGTTATCTATTTTTATCAGTCTTTTTGTACAAGATTTCTTGATAAGATGTGTATGGTAAGTCTGTTTATAAGCATTCTTTGTGACAAAAACCTTTTAGATGTATGATGATATTCTTATATGTCTTGTGAAATTTTTCTCTCATTAAAGCATTACAGATCGGAATCTTTTGTTATCCTTTCATCTAAGCAGTGAACTTATATCTTATAGACCCATTTTTCTTTTCATATTCTCCTAACCATTAGATTACAAACTTATCTTTGCTACCACATCAAACACTAGTACCCCCATATGTGTGAATGATTTATCTGTTCAAAATCCTTTTTCTAGTGTGTGAGAACTCCAACCACCCTCCAAAATCTAATCCAACTATAAGAAAATCCCTTGAGCTTAAGATGTGTCTGGTCAGGAACTTGATACAATTCAAGTGTTGATTCCAATGCTAAAAAATTTTGGTGCGTCTGCCGCGAGACGAAGAACCTAAACTCCAGTATTCTCCCGAGTTTCTGGCATGAATGTCTAATACTAGTTTTTAATGGTGAATAAAAACTATGCACTCTTTTTATTGTAATTATTTCACCTGGTGACTCCACAATGAGGACGAGGGGTTTCAAGACCGCCTACTACAAGAAGAAATTAGAGATCACCTCATGTAACTCCAGTATCCGATACAGAAAATGTTATAAAGGATGCAAGGGGGAAACATAAAACAACTGTAGCTACATCACATCCAGTGAGAAAATTTCATTCGAAGTATATTTTGAAAGAAAAGGTACCAAAATCTATTTTAAAAGAAAATGAAGTTTCAGTTTCAAAGGATTCAGTAGTAAGTTCAGATTAGTCCTCAATTGTAGATTCTACTGTAATATTTCAAGTTGAAACTACTTCTATAAAATATAAAATAGATGATGTTAGCCTAGATGCAGCTAAAAGTACCCCTCAGTCGTCATTTAGTAAATCAGAGATAAGTGTTACTCCATATAAAGAAGAAAAATCAGAGGTTTTAAGTGTTAGTGAAGAGAATCAGGAATCAGAAGCCTTTGTGTTTACAGAAAGAGAATTAGAACAACTATTGGAGATTGCACCCATCTTAGATAGGGCTATTCTAACTGAAGAAGATATTAAAATAGTTCTAAACTTTCTTCAAACTCATCCTGAATATCAGTCCTCTCTTAACCCACAACAAGAGTATTCTCACCTATTCAAAAACCCATCTATTGGCTCCTACTCTTCTCATCAAGGAGAAGTTAATCTTCCTGAAAATTCGACCTTTAATCTCTATGACTGTTTAGCTCAATAGAACAAAATTGAAGTTGCCCAAATCCTTCAAGAATCTACATATGGATCTGATTCTCTTGGAGAGGTTGAAATAAAATCCTCTTGTGTTCATATCTTTGATAATCCTTTGTTCTCATCTCAAGAGCCTGAAGAACCAACCCAAGAACTTCAATTTTATGCTATTCCGGAACAAATACAGATTCCACAAACTACAATTTCAAGCACTCAAACATCTGTAGCAACAAGTCGTTCGTTGATTGTACCTCAGCAATTCATGGCTCAGCCTCCTCCTACAAAGATGCAGAAGATTGTTGCTCTAAGATATGCACCGCTTGTTCTCCCTCAACCTTTGCATGCCCTTCCTCAAGGGGATTATCTGAAATATTTTCCCAAATATACAGGGGAGGGAGAAGGAATATCTATTGAAGATAATTTAGTTGCCTTTTACAGTTAAGTCGATAACCAAAACATTGAACATGAAGATGTTTGGTTGAGGCTCTTTGTTCATAGCTTGGATGGAGAAGGTCGTAAGTGGTTCGGAAATTTACCAGCAAATTCAAGAACATGAATAGATGCTTTGGAGGAAGTGTTTGTAAAACAATGGGGTGACCGTAAGGATTACTTGTATTTCCTTACTGAGTTTGGAGCTTTAAAGAAGAAGATTGATGAGTCATTAGGAGATTTTACAAAGAGATTCAATAAATTTTATCAAAAAATTCCTGTAAAAAAATTCAAACATCCTGAAACTACAGCTATGATAACCTTTGCCAATAACTTAGACTCCAAGTTTTCATTGTGGTTAAGAGCTGAGAAGCCACAAACATTGGTAGCTATGTAGGAGGATACTATTGGAGTGCAGTCCAATCTTTTGGCCTTAAATAAACTGAAAATAGAAGAGGGGAAGGGAGCAAAGGATAAGAAAAAAAATGAAAGACGAGAAATCACCTTCTTCCTCTAAATATTTTACAACTGAAGAAAACCTTGATCAAATGTCCAGTTTAATTAAAGATCTTGCTTCCAAAATGTATAAACTAGAATTATAAAATAGGGTTGTTGTTAGACCCATTCAAAATGAAGGAAATAGAAATCAGGCTCCTTTTAGGAGGTCCTTTCAGACTCAGAATATTTTACAATGTCCAAGAAGAAATCCCGATGATTAGAATGTTTAGCCTCCACTGAATCATTTTGCTGAGGAAAATCAACAAGAACAAGAAGAGGAAGATAAAGACATAAATCTAGTTGGGGAGACATCACAGTCAACTTGTTTGACTCTGCAAGAGTATGAAGACCAGTCTATGATAAATCTCTTTTCAGATAACGAAGATGATCGTATTTATGTCCAAAATGAGAAAAAGCAAGCTGAAAATCTGAAAAAAAAAATAAAAATAAAAATAAAAATAAAAATAAAAAATAAAAATAAAAAATAAATATATATATATAATAATAATAATAATAAAATAAAAATATAATAAAAAAATAAAAAATAAAAAAAATAATAATTTGAGGTCGAGACCGACTATCCAAAAGCCCCAACAAAAACAAGATTCTGAAAAACATGTTGCGAAACAAAAGGAAAAAGTTAATGATACTCTTCCATCGCCTAACCTTCCTCTAGTTAGGAAAACTGTTGTAGAATATGAGGATTCATCCCCTCTCAATTTCAGTTTCAAGTTAGAACTAAATAAAATCAAGATTCTGGTTCCACTCTTTAAACTGTTGAAAAATCCAGCCTATAGAGAATCATTTAAAAGTCTGTTACATCCATATACACTTGCTCCTGAATCAATAAATCTAGGGAATGAACATCCTACCATCTACTTGGGTAGCCATGTCCAAGACCAGAACGATGATAATTCCCCACCTTTTTACCTTTCACTCAATATTCATAACAAACTACTGCATAACTTCCTATTAGATTCTGAGGCCTCTCCCAATCTAATGCCTAAGAAAGTGATGGATGAACTAGGACTGGAAATCACTAACCAATACCGTGATATTTACACATTCAAATCTAAAAGGGTCAAGAGTTTAGGAGTAATCAAAGATTTGGTAATCTCCCTTACCCAGCTCCCCATGAAAATTCTAGTAATGTACATAGTGGTTGCGGACATACCTTCTAGGTTTGGAATGCTTCTTTCCAGATCTTGGTCCAAAAAATTGGGAGGCACCCTTCAAATGGATATGACATATGCCACTATCCCAGTCTTTGGAGGAGAATCCAGGAGATTGTATAGGGAAACACAAATGGATTATATCATAAGTGATCAACAAAACCCCTCAATTCATCCTATATATGTAGAGGAGGAGGCATTAGGGTCATCCATATTACACCTTGCTGCTGATGACAACAATTTCAGCCTGAACTCAGGAAAAAACAGAATTTACAGGTCATAAATGAGCAAAATTTGGAAACAAGGCAGGTATGGAAATTATATTTTAACGGAGCCTCATCACGAGAGGGATCAAAGGCTGGTGTAGTTCTTATTTTTCCCACTCGGCAAGTAGTGACCCTATCATATAAATTATAGTTTTTCACTACCAACAACACTGCTAAGTATGAAGCCCTTGTTTTGGATATGAAAGAAGCAAAAGATTTGGGAGCTGACCAATTTTTTTTTTGGTGATTCAAAATTGGTGGTACAACAGGTGAGAGATAATTATCAAGTGAAAATTTGAAAATTGAAAATTGAAAAACTACAGAAATTAAGTGTGGGATTTAATTGAACACTATTTTTCAACATTCAATTTAAATTATGTTTCCAGGGAAGCAAATGAAATAGCAGACTCACTGGCCATAGTTGCCAGTAATTTTAAGGTTCCTCTTGATGTTAAAGTAACATATGATTTCCAGATAAGAAACATACCTTCCATTCTTGACAATATCAAATACTGGAAAGTATTTGAAGATGATAAATAAATTCAGAAATTCCTGGTATGTGTAGAGGAGTTTTCAGACATTCAGATTGATAATGAGAAAGACACAGTTGAAAGTCAAAACAACAAGCCCTTTAAAAAGACTATAGCTAGAAAATATATTATTGATCTAAAAAAAAATTGTATTCCTAAAGGCTTGGTTCCTTTAGAGAGGTTGTTCGATAATAATGATGTATTTTTAAAGCCTGATAGTAAAATAGATGGAGAGAATACAGTTGACAACAATATTGGTATAGAAAATGAGCCTCGATTTATTAAAGCTTTTAAATTTCTCCCGTAATAAACTAGAACTAAATATGTCAATCTGTTGAAGCAATATGCATAAATTTTGCATGGTCCTACAATGATTTAATGACATATGAGAGAAGTATAATGGAACATAAAATTCCTCTCAAAACAGAAGCAAAACTTGTAGCACAGAAGATAAGACATATTAATCCCATGTTACACCCTATTATTGAAAAGGAAATCAGAAAGACGTGGGAAGACAAAATAATTCTGCCCTTAGGATTTTCCAATTGGGTAGCTAATATAGTCACAGTTCGAAAGAAGAATGGCGAAATTATAATTTTCTTTACTTTCCGCAATTTGAACAAGTGTTCACTAAAGGATAATTATCCTTTACCCAAGATGGACCATGTTTTGCAGCAGGTAGTAGGCTCAAAGAGGTTGTCAATAATAGATGGTTTCTCGGGGTATAATAAAATCTCAGTTGATAAACAAGACAGGGAGAAAACAAATTTCACTACACCCTAGGGAAAATTTATGTACAATAAGATGAATTTCGGTTTAATGAATGCAGGTGCAACGTTTCAGTAGGCAACAGATATTGCCTTTGCAGGGGAAAAGGATAGGTTTGTATTCATTTACTTGGATGACATTACAGTCTTTTCAAAATCTGACGAGGATCATTTAAAACATTTTCAACAAGTGTTTAATAAGTGTAGAAAATTTGTTTTATCTTTGAACCCAAAGAAATCATGCTTTGTTGTTCAAGAGGGAAAACTGTTGGGGCACATAGTGACAGAAAATGGTATTTGTCTTGACCCAAGTAGAGCTGAGGCTATACAAAAAATTGGTCTACCCAGAAATAAGAAAGTTTTACATTCATTCTTGGGTAAAATTAATTTTTCTAAGGCGTTTTGTTCTGAAACTTGCAGAACTAATTAAACATATAAATGTCTTATTAAGGAAAGATGCAGAATTCAGATGGCAAGATGAATAAAAAAACTCTTTCATAGATGTAGTGGTGGTTTTGGTGCACGAGTGTACTAAACCACCAGTGCTAGGTTAGAGTGGTTGCAACCTACAAGCTATGGTCACACGCAGAAAAGATGGTTAGCAGGTTAGTGAACACATGCCAATATATATAAAAACACACTAAATTATGGAAGATAGTATGTTGTAGATAAGAAGAAGAAACACAAATATAATGAAACAAAAATACAAGATCCAATTATTCAAACGAGACAATAATACAAACGGTGGAATAATCCCCTCTTACTAACTACTATTAGTAATAAAGGTAGAACATTACACACTTGCCAAAGGATCCTTAGAACTATGGAGTTCTAAGAGCCAATGCAAGGAGGGATTTACCCTTGAGCTGGTTCTGCAAGGCCTCTCTCTTCTCCTAAGGGATTGAAGTTGTTGGGTGGCCAACAACTGAATACTATAACTCTATTGCTGCTCTGGATCACACACTGTTGGTTTTCTCATGGGAAATTTGGACAGCATAACAATGTATTCTCATTTTGTTCTTTTCATGGTGGCAATTTATAGGAAAATTCAAATCCTTCTTCCCTCTCTTGGTACACTTGTGGATAGTGACCCAAGAGTGGGGGTTGATTGTGCTCACTTGATTCCTTTATGTGCTCACTTGAGGTCTCAAGGTGGCTCTAGGAGGTTGTCCTTGGGCAGACTTAAGTGGAGGATCTTCTCCTGAAGTGTGTCAAGTGGTCCTGGATGGTAACTTCCGCCACTCCCAGGACCGCATGGCTTTTTTAGGGAAATATGTGCATACCATCACGCCTATCATAGAAAAATACGTATAAAGCGCATTTTGCCTATGTCTTTGGTGCACAATTTTACATTTTTCCTCTTGACCTTAGATATTTTTAAAATTTTCAGATTCTCTAATGGTTCTCAGCCTTATAAATCCTTCTGCTTGACATTTCACAATGTAATTTTGCTTATCTGATTTTCTAGGGATACAATTTTCCCCCTAATGTGTGAGGTCTAGGAAGAATTGTATAGCCGAAATACATTATAGTTGTTGTTTTGTGTAACCTGTGTCGAGAGAGAGAGAGACTTGCTTACAACCCAAGGTTGGAGACCCCTTACAGTGGGTAAAAGAGTGACCATGTTCTGTCGGAAACCTGCAAGAAATAGTATGATACAATAAATACAATATTTCTATGAGGCAGGCATGTCCCGTGCTCGTAATTCTTTGGCTATCTAAATCTATCTGACAGATAAAGGTTCTATCTGTGTCACTGATATGGTAGTGATCTGCTGATTTGGTTGATGAAGACGATTTTTGATGCCCTTAGGGGCGTTTTTTTCTTTGACAATAGGTTTAATGTGGTGCCCACATGCGTAATATTGGTATGGCATACAAATTTTCATTGTACGCATGGGTGTATGACTGGGACCTTCCCTTGTAAGCATTGTTGAAAGAGATGCTTATAATGGCACGGGTCTTCGATGAATCTGGGCAAAGTGCAATGGTTGTGAAGTACGATACCATCTTGACATGAAAGCTTTTGTTGTCATCGAATGTCAGAAGGATCGATGACATCTATGAGAAATGATGATTCCCATAGTGCCACCTGAGGATGCCCCTATTGGGGAGAGGAGCCATCCAAGGTACTGCTTCCTTTTTGGAGAATGGGTGTTGAAGTCGACCAAAAAGAAGCCTCAACCAAACGAGAGAGCTACTGATTCAAGGGACCAGGGTCTCTGATTTGATAGTTTTAACATAGGCATGTGGGCGAGGGATGACTAAAACCTGATAATGGGAGTTCAGTGGCCCAAGGTCGGAGCATGACAAAAGTAGTTTGGCGACAGTCATAACTATTTTTTATGAGAGAATCCCTAGAGTTGGTAGGACGTCTAGGGTGGGTATATGAATGTCTTGGTGGCTTTGCGTTAAAGGTGTGATGCTCCGACCAAGGGTGAACAGGGACTACTTCCATGGGAGAAAAATGGATGGATGAGTGGGGGATATTCTCCGTTTGAAATCTTTGTACACTTGCCAAAAGAATAAAAAATGGGATTGGATTGTACAAAACATAGACAGGTGCCCAAAAAACATGAAAATGCTCACTCACTGATGATGTGAGGAAGGTGTTTTTACTGAGGGTGGGGGCCCCATTGGTTGGTATCGGTGTGGGGATGATGAAGTAGATCGAAAATATCGCAGATGGTTTATGCTGATGGAGGGATGGTAGGCTAATTGCAAGACACGGTGGTGTGTATTTGATCTTGTTGCGAAAAATGGTAGTCCGGGAAAGGGGTTTTATTTCGATATGGAAAAACTTGACTTGATGCATGGTGGATGGATGGGCATGAAGTGCTTCACGAATTGAGGTGGTATGGTGATGGTGTCATATTTTTCTTATGCATGGTCTACTTTGGGTGATGGACGTTGTTGTAACTCCTAGGGACAGCCTAGAGTTGCCATAGACCAGTGTCTAGGACATCTTAGCATAGCAAAGAGAACATAATATGTTTTGGTTGTCAATCCAGATGCTCTCTTGCTATCTCCTTGTAAAACAAGGGAAATGATTCTTAATGGGGCCAAATTCTCTCTTAGCAGCTACCACGGAGAGGAGAATAATGTAGGGACAGCATGCACAACTCCAGCATAAAGAACAGACAATTCAGAGACAGTTTCCTGCAAAGAGGGTCGATTCAGAAATACTTCACAGACATCAATTATCATAAGGTGTGTGTAGCGAGAGGAAGATTAAGAAGATATTAGTTAGCTTTGAGTAAATACCCAGATATACAATACCACCTCACATGGGCTTATCACTCTAAGAATCCATACAAGATGACAACATTTTAAAAGTATCCTCCCAAAGTAACTAATATAGCAGAACTATGAGTGCAAGGAACATGAAACAGTATATCATGTATGAGCTGTATTTAAAGCGCTCAGCTAATCCAAACATGGGTATCAATTAGGATGAATCCATACTTAAAATCAGAGAGCTACTCGCATTCCAAAACATGATACCAGAAGAATGGATAAAATGGAATGAAATGTTATATTATACTAACACAGATGAAATAAAGTTACAGACTGTGACATCTTAAAGACCAGAATCCTCTTCAAACAGATATAGCTCCTCCTCACTGAGACCTTATGGGCTCTGAACTTTCCTGCGGAAGTTTTACAAAATGTATACATAAACTTTTCAGCGCAGAGCTAGCTGATAAAAATTCGAAACCTTTACAATGTCTTTTTTCTGGAGCTTTATAGGAGAAACAGTAAGTTCTGGAGAATGAGGTAGGTGAAACATTAAATTTGCCTAATTTGAACAAAATGGCGGAAATATTTGCGCCCACATTGCTTGACGGCTCTGAAATGCTGAGCGTACTCTGATGCTGCTCTATGGAGTAAATGTTGTAGGTGCAGATTCCTCCAGAGATAAGATATGCGAAATAAAATATGTAACATCCTGTACTTTCCTGAGGGGAAAAATCTGTTGAAGTAAAACCTGGAGGATATGATTTTATGCACTTGTACTCTTCGCCTTTTGAATGTTGATTTGCTATTTAAAATCTCCGGTTTCAACCATTGAATTCCTTGCTCTCTGATTGATATTATTTGTTGCGAAATTAATGTCTTCAGCTACCAAAATCTTCCTTTTGAATTGCCCTAAGGGGTTTGATAAAATCCAACTCTGCTTCATTAAATAAGAGTCTTATCGTCAATATCTCCCCGGATCTCTGCTTCATCATTCTGCACCTGCTGAATGGACCTTTGAAATGCACTCGACCTCTATAATGTAAGCCACGAATTACGATGGTTCTTCAGCACCATACACCTGCAAAAATCCACAAACGCATTAAAGGAAACCAAACCCTGGGGTTGTGGACACGACAATGACAATGGAGATAGTGATATGGACTGGGTGGAGAGGTGAGACGATGCGGGGTGGCGGAAAACGCAAGTAAATAGCGGAGGGATGAGGGGTGAAAATGAGATAATACAGTGGGATGATGATAAATGAACGAAGCTGAGATACATAACATAAACAATGAGATATGACACATAAACGGAATACGCGAATGGTGTAGGAAAAAGCAGATGACACGTGGACGTACAAGAGACTTATACGGAAAGGATGACGAGGAACTTGTGATGTGGAGGTGGACCACGTCAGCGGCCGGGCAGACAAGCGATCTAGGCCGTCCATTCTTGAAACAATATCAATGGCTTAAAACATGTTGGGAGGCATTTAGATGATGGACTACGAGCACTGAGGGCTTGGCTTAACGCCTGTGCATCTCCGTGGGGCGATGACCGTTAGATCGAGCGCTCAAGACCGGACGGTGTATATAGATTTCACCGCACGTCCTGGATCGAAACTTAATGCACGAAATGGAAGCGGTTTTGGATCATACACCGGGACACTTGTCACGCGATGTGTGGAATCGCTACAATTTGCGGAATACCGCCTGCCCTGGATAAGCGGTGCGAAATAATCAGCCGGTTTTTGAGCGGTGGGAAGGCGCGACGAGGTCCACAAGGCGGATGAGCTCCGCACCATCGATCTGTGTTTTGATCCGACGGTCCAGGGCGCGCGCGATGAGCATATGCGTTTAAGCGCCTTTGGGACTTAACCCTTGGTCCTGAGCTTTGGTTATGTGGACAGTAAAGTATACGGCTAAAAGGGGCTGGTTATCTTGTGACTTTGGATATGCATTTGCGGCACTCCCTAACACGTTTTTAGGGGACGGAAAAGGCGATAGTCAACAAAAATACATTTCGAAAGCCATGATAGGGAATTCGAAGGTTTCGGGGAAGTTGATGACCAAAAATTTAC
This sequence comes from Pinus albicaulis, assembly GCA_034641835.2. NCBI lineage: Eukaryota > Viridiplantae > Streptophyta > Pinopsida > Pinales > Pinaceae > Pinus > Pinus albicaulis. The sequence goes on from MU968493.1 coordinate 16,360,065, forward strand.
ATGGGGGGCTGACATAGATAACAGACGCCGTGGAGGGGGAGGCTCTACCGACCAACTAGGATGTTCATCATGTGCAAGGTGGGGATATGATAAACATGGTCGGGTGTTTGGGACCTATGGTTGACTTCTTGTTGAGAAATGATGTCAGGATATGTAGAGTTTCTCTGGGACTCTATCATGCAGAGGGTAGAATGATACTTGCTCTGGAACCTTCGTTGCCTGGCAAAATAGATGGTTTGTTGTGTTGTAAAACACCTGCGACAAAATACCCCAAGTGAAAGCATCTTTCTCATTCAAGTATTATTGACAATATGTGCTGAATGAACAAAGGATAAGAGAGGGCATACCTATCGGAACTGAAAAAATTATTTTTTTGGAGGTGTGAATGTGTGGAGCCTCCTTTGGGCATTATGAGGTGTTGATCAATGTGGTTCTTTCGGTTCTGCAATTGGGTCCTCTGAGCTCTCCTTATGGTCCTTCAACCAATTTTAAAAGGGAAACATATAGGCCAATATGGCTCATTTAAAATCATTTGTGACATTTGAATGTCTGAGAGTTTGAGAGCTCAAAGGCTGTTGCTAAGCTTTTCTTGCCATTGCGGTCAGCCTGTGCACCCAGGATTCGTGCTACTAGATTCAAGTAGGCCCCAGAACATCCCGTAATTGATTTTTTTAGTGTGACTGGGTAGGTTTCCATACAAACTCAATTTTTATGGAACCCTAGCAATTTTTTTTTCCTTGACCGCGCAGGCGATCAAGGCACAGGTGCAGAATCTCTGCGCGAAGCTAAGGATTGTGCACAAATTCCACGCCTGTTAGTGCTTTTTGCACACAGCCTCCGCGCCTACCTGAAATACATGCGCACAGTTTTTGGTGTTTTGATGTCACTGATGTGTGTCTGTTTGGTGACAGGATGCTGTGGAGGGAGAGAGACTGGCCTGACCTCTGCATGGTTGTGGCACAAGATGCTAATGCTCGCAAGCAGTTAGTGCGATGGGGTCTTCTCAAGTTGCTTGAGAATTACCTCCTGCGATTGCAGGATCAGTTACTGCGTTACATAGTCCGTTGTTGGAACAGGTAGTGCAGAGTGATGGTGTTGCGAGGATGTGACTTGGCTATCCATCCGAAGACAAATATTTATTTTGTGACAGGTCTCTAGGGTGAGGCACTCCCTTATCCGCGTCCTCCTAGGAGGGTCGATCTTCGGCGGTTTCCAGATATTAATTATGGCGGGGAACCTCTCATAGAGGGGTGCATTTTTATAGCATCAGTGATGGATTTGGACGAGCGATGTGTGTTGGCGATGATTTTGAGACTAACGGGGTCGTCGTGGCTGCACACAGCATCAGGGCCGCAGATAGGTGTCTTGTGCCGGCTGAGGGCCAGGCACTTTTTTTATTTTTCCTATCACTGCTATGACGAGATGCTGGCTCAGTTAGCGAAGGTCCATGATGGATCTAAGCTATTCACCAATGCTAGCATCCTCTGTAGCAGTATGTACAAGAGAGTGGTTTTGTTGCAGCCCGTGGTGGTTGTGCCTGCGGGGGGTCATCCGGACCCTCGCATGAGGAGATGGGCTCCAGTGATGCCTCGTGGCGGGGGAGGTGCGGTGGGGCATTATTGGAACACAACCACCGAGGCTTGGTTTGAGGCCAATCCTCAGATGTTCCTCCCTTATCCATACACTCGGATGGATTTTCGAGGAGACCCGAATATGGGTCTTCCTGCTGGATATGCTTGGGGACCAGCAAGTATGATTTTTTTGTTTTATTCGACATTTGTTGAGTATTTTATGATTTATATGTGTATTATAATAACATTGACATATTTTTGTTACTCTTACAGATTTTGGCGAGGTTGGGAGCCCTACATCTCGGTTGGTAGGACACCAACCGAAATGGAGGGTTCGAGGAGCTCCGCCCCTGGCAGGGGGGCCAGAGAGGAGGTCCGATGTAGCCCTAGGGTGGAGTTCCCGGTGACAGGCCGACCCATCTGGAGAGGGTAGCATTTCAATTGCTACTGAGTGTGCTGCAGTGATCGCTCGTGCCGAGGCGACGGAGACCCACATGGTAGAGATGGTAGAGTAGTTGGCTACCTCAGAGGCCCGTATCACTGATTTGGTGGACGCATGGGTAGGCTGACCTAAGGTATGCCTACGTGTGGGTTTGTTGATGATTTAGATGAATTCTGGTTAGAGACATTGATGGCCTGAGAGAGGGGCTATCGACCGACTCTGCGCCATGTGGCAACTTTAATTTTGACAGCTGCCCTAGTACTGGCACTGAGAGCAACCATGGGTCCAAGTGCACAACCTAAAGGGGCACAACCCTAGAGACTTTTGTACACATGGAAAGAACCCCTTATGAGGATGCTTTCCTTAATTTTGACGACATGTGTATATGTATTTTTGGTTGACCTATGGGTCATATACATGATTCATTATTTTGTACTCAGACATACATTTTTTGGTATATATATATATGAGAGATGTCTTTTTTGTGGCTCTATATGGTGTGTCCATTGTTTATATGTTTTCATGGATGATGTGTATTGCGGATGGACATATGTTTTTTTATGTTTTTTGTTTTTTATGTATGATGGTTTATCCGAGATGCATTCCAGTTTAGGATGTGGTTAACTATGCGATCTGATGTCTAGTTTTGATTTCTTGGTACATGTGTGAATGTAATGTGATCAAATTGACGGCTTAATATTTTTTCACGCAAATATTTTCTAAATAGATGTGAATATCGTACCTCAAACTCTTGGTTTAACTGTGAAACCACTAACTGGGAATGAAGGTAGATGTGTAAGTGGCGAATTCCTTGATTGAATGTGTCGCACATGAGCCCAATGACGATGTCATATTCTGCCTGATTGTTTGTCGTTGATCTGATGCATACTCCATTGGTGAAGAATGGCGATCAGTCAGGGTGGTAGATGACCCAGACGACTGTTGCTAAATTTTGATACCATTGTGATGCTCCATCAATGAATCAAAAGTAATGGTTGGGTTGAAGATCCATTTGTGACACCATAGCACTTTTGTGACAAGTATGTGATCAAAATTAAAGTTTGGTATGTGCGCGTTAAATCTAGGGCTAATCCCTCTTGGCCCTTATGGGCAAAATTTCTTGAGGTAAAGAGTGTTGACTGGGTTGCTCAGGCATGTTCCGTCGGGCTCTATCAAAATGTATGCCCCCTTTAGGAGAAAATGTTTTATGATATAGGGTCCTTTCCAAAAGGTTTCGAATTTTCCTAGCCCTAAGGCTTATTTCGTGACATCATAGTAGAGGACTAACTCCCCCTCGATAAATGATCAAGGGGTGATGTCGCAGTCGAAAGATGCTTTCACCCGCTTTTTATGGGCCTCGTTGTGCTGGAGCAATTGTCATCGAATTTCATCGACGAACTCTAGTTGTACTAAGTGTTGTTCTAGAGGCTGGGTGTCAGTGAGGAGTTCGATGGTGGAGTGTAAATTTGGGATCTCGCATTCGATGGGAATCACATATTCGACCCTGTATACCAAGTGCAAGGGTGTGAACCCCATTGAAGTTTTTACTCTCGTGCGATATGCCCACAGGGCGGAGAAAAGCATGCGGTACCAGTTTGTTTTGTGGTTATTCACCATGCGTTGTAACATTTTTTGAGTACTTTATTCACAACTTCTACCTGTCCGTCGGATTGGGGGTAGTATGGTGAAGATAATTCATGTGTGAATCTGAGGTGGTGAGACAGCTCTTGGAAAATTTTGTTTTCGAAGTGTTTTCCATGGTCGGAGACTAACTCTTTTGGTACGCCGAACCGAGCAATGACATGGTTAAACAGAAATCGTGCAACGATTTCTGCTTTGTTGTCGTATGTGGGCATGGCTTCTGCCCACTTGGTGAAGTAGTCGACTGCCAAAATAATATACTTTTGATTTCCTGACGACGTGGGGTTTCTAGTCATGAATTCAATCCCTCATTTGCAGAAGGGATCAACGACGATGACGGGGTGCAAGGGAGCGAGAGGGGCTCTTTCCTTGTGAGTGAAGCGTTGACATCGCTCGCACACCTTGACTGCTAAAATTCAGTCGCGAAATAACGTGGGCCAAAAATATCCTGCTCGTAGGACTTTTTGGGTGGTGGCCACTCCGGAGAGGTGGCCACCGCAAGCTCTGTTGTGGTAGTCATTAAGGGCTTGCTCAGTTTGGTCGTGGGTGACGCATCGACGTAAGATGGTGTCGATGCCCCGTCAGTATAAGACATCTCCCATGAGGAGGTATCGGGGGTCCTGGTGGTGGATGCGCCAACGATCGTCACAGATGAGCTAGGATCTGAACTTTTGGGTTCGTAAAAATAGGTGAATATCTCCGTACCAAGGGTTGTCGGTTGTTACTAGGAAGAGATGTTCATCCGGTAGCGAATCATTGACCGATGATGCTTTGGTCTGAATTGGGAGGTCCGTGATGAACTCGGCTAAAATTAAAGCCTTCTTGCTCTTGGGGGAGAGAAACTGTAAGTCAAATTCTTATAGAATGACTATCCAACGAGCGTACTTACGGTTCATTAAACGACGCGTGAATAGGTATTTAATGGGGTTAATATCTGCGATGATTGTTGTAGTCTTTAAGATAATGTAGTGGCGAAGTTTTTGGACTGCGTGTATTAATGCTAGGGCATTTTTTTCTTCAGGATCATATGTTAATGCGGGGCTTTATAAGGTTTTGCTAACGTAATATTTTATGTGTTCCTTCCCATCAGGGCCTTCCTGGATCAATACTCCGGCGAAAGCGGTCTCGGATGCTGATAGATACAGGATGTAGTCCTTGTTGTAGTATGGGGGATTGATCAATGTTGTTGAAGATAATGTGTCTTTCAGCACCTCTAATGATTGTTGGGCTTGATTGTCCCATTTGAACGGGATTTCCTTACGAAGGAGACGCAGGAATCCTTGAGCGCAAGTGGCGTAGTCTGGGACAAAACGTATCAGAAAGTTGGCCTTTCCCTGCAAGATTTGTAGTTGCTTGAGGGTTCGAGGTGGAGTTACCTCTTTGATAGCTTGGACCTTGAGGGGGTCCAGTCTAATTCCTTGTTGGGACACAATGAAACCTAGAATTTGTCCTGCTGTGACGCAGAAGACGCACTTGAGGGGGTTCAAGTGTAGGTTGTATTTCCAGCATCATTGAAATACCAGTCGTAGATCCTCAAGATGATATGATCGCTTCTTGGATCGGACGGTGAGGTCATCCAAATAGGCGAGGATGATGTGTGCTAAGTCATGAAAGATATAATTCATGGCCCTCTGGAAAGTGGCTCCAAATTTCTTTAGGCCAAATGGCATCACCTGGTATGCGAATGTGCCCCATGGGGTGGTGAACGCGGTCTTGTACTGGTCAGTGTGAAGTATTTGAATTTGATTATACCTAGAGAAACCATCCATGAAGGAGAGGGCCTCATGTCCTGCACAAGAATCGATGACTTGGTCGATGAATGGGGTAGGGTAATTGTCCTTTGGACAAACTTTGTTCAAATCGCAAAAATCGGTACAAACGCGTATGGTGCCCTATTTTTTCATGACGGGAACAAGGTTGGAAACCCATGATGTGTAAGCGATGGGGTAGATGAACCCAGATTTGTGAAGCTTATCGATTTCTCGTTTAATTTCCTCTGCCTTGGATGGGTGCAGTTGATGCTCTTTCTGGCGTACTGGTGATATGCTAGGCCAGGTGTCAATATGGTGCTCTACAATAGTGGGACTAAGCCCTGGAATTTCCAAGTAGTCCCATGCAAAGATATGTCGATACTCTTGCAATAAATGGGTGTAAGAGGTTATCTCTTTTGGTGAACATGCTTCCCCTAGTGATATTTCTTTGAATTTTTCACGATTTCGAGAGATATTCACCTCTATGGTAGGCAAAATGTTTGTGATGTTCCCTTCTTCAAACGCATCAGGCGCCGAAATGGGATTTTTGAACTAATCGAATTTCCCTAATGGGAGGAAATATTTTTATTCGATTACATAAATCTCTTGGTTTCATGTCTTGTTAGGGTTGAATGTTTTTTCAGGAAGAAAAAATAAGCTATGATGCATTGCATCCCATGGATAATTGGGCTCTGTCATGGCCTCAAGCATATCCTCATCTTAGTGGAATAAGGATCCTAAGGTGGATTGAGTTTGCGCAAGGCCGTGAGGAATAGGTTCAGTCGTAACGGAGCTGGTCAGCAAATATGAATAATATTCCATCATCGATGTGGTGGAATCAGAAGCGGTCGACGGGGTGCAGATGGATTTGATTTGCACTGTCGTTGGTACAACTAGTCTCGTAGTTGGAGCTGACTCAACACTTATGACTAATGAGAAAACAACCTGAGTCATGGTTCCGATACATGATGATATGAATCATATATGATGTATCATGTAGTTGGCGTTTAGTGGGGGAGGAATTTCCATCATGGCAACATACGTGGGAGCAAGTCTAGGTTCCTCATAAGGCTGAGCATTTTCCGAGATTTGGAAGTTGTGCCTCATGCAGAGGTGCCTGAATGTTTCCATTAATGCACATTCCTATGTTTCGTGGTTATAGCCAGTGAAAATGGTGCATGGTATCACTGTGCCTACTGAGTAGATGGTGTGGGAACCAACACTACTCTTTGTCACTGAGGTGGACACTCGGAAAGGATTAGGCCTAGGGAAGAGATTCCTCTACTGCCATTTCCAAGTTTTTGGTTTGGGTAGGTCTAACTCTTTTGGGGAGTGTAGACTTAACGCTGCTCTTGCCTCTCGAAGCTTGGAGAGGTGTTCACATTTCATAGTATGGTGAAAATGTGAGCAAATCTGGCAATAACAGTGTGTGATTTTCTCTTGGTTAGAGAGATGACTCTAAGGGAGGGAGGAGACCATGCAAAAGTTGTTCATGAGGTGCTTCAGTTATTTACACTAATTGACCTAGTGGTCGATTCTGTCACATAGCCCGCATGCCGACCTAGGCTGGACATGCATCATTTTAGGTCGATGCACCTTTTTCACTCGCCCAACATGTTGGTATGGATATGGGGTAGGCTTCCTGGGGGCAGTCTGTCTTCCATTATTTTTTCTAAGCTTTGGATTAATGATATCCCGGTGGTGCGTTTCTAATGAATGAATGATGTCAATTAGTGGGCACACTTGAGGGATATAAGTGCAACCCTAATCATGATGGTTGCCCTCACATAATAGAAAATAACATCGCTCTTGGGTGTTCCCCTCCTGTTCCTTTGGCGACATGATCGGGTACCAGCGGTGTAGCGCTTCTAGGTCTAGGCATGTGACGACCACACGGTTGCATGTGTTACACAACACATAGGGTGGTCTTCTCCATGGAGAGCGGGTGGGTGTGATTAACAGTTCCCCGACTGACCGTTTTTCTATTGACAGGAAGAGAATGGACCTACTTGTCACATCCTCCTGCGTTCTCGAGCTATCCATGGATTCTGTGTCAGAGTCGTCTTCTAGGGAGAGGCAAACTATGGCCGTGCACAAACTGGTTAGTGTTGCGTGGAATCGAGGGATGTAATGACAATGGCGTAATGGGTGATCGCCACCACATACCTGACACGAATGTTGGATGGCTAGAAGGTCAACATGGTATACCACATTAACTGGATACCATCGTTGAAACAATTCTAGGGCTACACATTCGGTGATGAAATGATCTTGTTCATCGCAGAGTGCACATCGTTCAAAAGGAGGAGGGGGGATGAGTGGGGATCTTTCTGGTGACTTTTGTGCCTTCTGCAGGTATAATATTAGTTGAGGTTCTTCTCCGTTTGACTGCATGGAAGGATCCTCTTGATATGATTGTTCGAGGGCATGTAAGGCATCCCTATATCATGGTATTTCTGGACAATGATGGGTGTAATGCCCATAATTGCTACATATAGCGCATGCGTGGTTGGTATGCAATGCCTTGCCTTGATTTTTGGTGGTTGGTTCCTTTTTATGGGAACTTGTTGCCGCGATATTTATTTCGGAGCTTAGGAGCGGTTTTAGTTCATCCAAATCCGGGTAGATATGGGTAGGGTGGACTAATATGTCACATATTGCGCAAGGTTGTAATTCTCGTTGTATGATGGGATTTTCTACCTTCTTCCCCTTTTTATGGGTTTTCTTGGTCGTGATAATCAATTTTGCGACTGGAATTTCCTTAGATGGTATGGTGGCGACAATATTCTTAATAGGTGGGGCCTCCTCAGGAGTGAGGGGGATTAACCCTATAGAGGTGATGCCTGTGACTCCTTTCGTGGTAGTTGGGACCAAGTACCAAACTAGTATTGCAAAAGGTATGTTTGGAAACACTATTGTTGCAAAGAATTGTTGTGACACAAAACCAGATGGAGGGTATAGAAAAGGAGTTTGGGAAACAAAATAGGATAGAGAGGCCTCCATGACAGAGGCCTCGGTGTCGTTATTGCTCGTCTTTGTCTCCTAGCTGGCTTCAGTGCTTGATGTAGACATCATACACATCGGAGCCCCTGTGATATCAGTGGATGATTCTGGTATGACAGGGGGATCTCCTAGGAATGATCCGAGGATAGAAGATGGTTTGAATTGGCCAAGGTGATATTCTTGGTACAGTGTCAACGTCTCAGCAGATGTGTCTACATAGGGTATAACGACGTCGGTATTTGTCAGGGATCGCTTATCGTGATATGTCAATTGATCGATAGTAATGATGTGGTCCTCGTGGGGGAACATCATGGTTCAAAAGATGGAGGATGTTATGTCAAACATGGCATACATATAGCTCCGCCAAAGGAGTATATTGTAATCCAACTGAGCATCCAAGACCTCAATGTCTATGAGGACTGTCTTTCCAGCCAAGTAGACCGAGACATTTTGATAGAGACCGATGGGAGAAAAAGGGCGCCCGTCGTATGCTCTAAGTGTGATGTCTGATGGCTTCAGTTCGAGAGACCCTAACTTCTACCAGACGTTCTTTGACATGATGCATGTGGATGCGCCTTTTTCAATTATACAGTAGTGGATAGTGATATTCTTGATTGACACCGATATCTGGAGGGCGACCAACGAAGGTAGCCTAGGAGTGGATTTATCTAAATCAAAATCCATTAGGCATGAATCAGCAGGGTCGATGGCACCTAATGCGGAAAATAAGGCTTTCCTTTGCTTTGGGCACGATTGCAGGACAAAGTTCAAGAAGGCTGCACAAAGTTCACTGGTGCATTATTCTGCATTGGTGGGTTCTATGCTGGGGATTGGGAATATTGGGGTCCATGTCCCTAGTTTGTGAATGACAGTTGGGGGGTAGCTCTTCTGTCAACATTTATAGCTACATGTTGGGTCCCCTACACAGGAGGGTATGTTCCTCCTTGCTGATGATGGTATGACTGCGCCCTATTGGTCATGTTCTCCAAAGGTGCACGATGACTCTAATGGTAGCCTGGTTGCGGGATGTTCTGGTTAGGATTATATGCATAACTAGTGTACAGATTACTGTTGCCTAGGTAATTTTGGGTCAATGACCCTATCAATCCGTCTGTAGTGTTCAACACACCTGGAAATTCTTTATAAGTTTGCAGGTGCGAGGCGTTGGGCAAGATGTTATGAATGTATCCTGACTGTGTGTATATCAGCTTGAGTTGTTGGGCTTTGCTGATGGCATCCTCTTCAGACATAGGTCCTTGAGTTGCCACATCCTTCGAAATATCTACAGTGAGATTTTTTAGGAATAGGTCCAACAAAACTCGATCGTCGAATTTGGATTTACACAAACTTCGATGTCGCTACCATTCATGGAGATGGTCTGAGATATGGACGACTGCTGTCTGTCTAAAATGTGTCAGTAACACCATTCATGAATCATGTTGGATGGGTAACTAAAAGTATGTGAGGAACGCAGTAGCGAGGGTGCTAAAGGTTCCATGTGTAGCAAAAGGTTTCTCCACATACCATTTCGTGGCTGGTCTAGTTAAGGTGCGCTGAAATAGTCTTAACCGAACAGTATCATCTATGATATTATTCGACAAACACCACAAGTGGAAAGTCATTACATGGTTTCCAGGGTCTTCCGCTTGCTTCCCTTCGAATTTTGGAATGTCCGAAGCGAGCTTTTTTAACATGGGGGGCCAAGTGGGGTTGTGCGCAATGGGGTCATCCGTTAACTTTGATAGATCGAGTAAGTTTAAATATGCTAAGAAAGGTATCTGTGTGTTGACCATCATTGTGGACTGTGAAAACACAAGGTTTTGGTTGGCTATGGGGTTTGTCTGTGACGTACTCGACTGTGTGTTCTGTTGGCTCCCCGAATGGGTAGCACTCCTCTGCCCCCTAGGGGTTGTGGGAGGAGTGGTGTGTGGTGACCCTGGGGGGTTTCCACTGGTGTGGCATTGGGTGACCCTTGGGGGTTCCCAACTAAATATGTCTCGATAAAGGATGAACCGATAAGGGTGGCGGTGTTCCGTATTTGACGCCTAAATGGCAAAAGACCTGGAACTCCTCCCGCTAATGGGGGGAGTTCCAAAATACGTCTAGATCGACGCGGTCCCATTGGGTCCATTATGGTGTCAACTAGGTATGGTTTTGGAAATATTTTTCAGTTCTATGAGAGGAGAGAGATTATATATCAAAGAAAAAAGGTGATCACATACATAAAACAAAGCAAAAACAAAAAGGTTAATTTCCCTTTAGATTAGTTCTATGTGATCAATCAATCAAAAAATATTTTTGGTTGTTTTTGCGCATGATACTCAAAATCTTAAAGACCTAATCATCCTCACACTCTTAATTGTAATTGGGCCTTGCGAAGATATCTTCTAGTGGGTATTGGGGCTAACGTTCCGAAAGAACTAGCGACGTCTTCCAGTAGCCGAAGAATCAACCAAGGTAATGGGAAGAGGATCTAGTGTTGCATGCATGCACCTTCACCTATAGGGAAGGATGCCCTAGATTTGGCCACTAAGTACCGTCGCCCCACGTGAGCATTCAAGTCTTGAGTTTCTTGGTAATCAACTACCAGTACCGAGCATTAGATGGGTCAGGTAGCCCCAAATAATATCGGACGCACTGGGCCTAATCTTAACCCCCTCTGAATCTGGTCTCTGTGGCGTTCGGGTTTTCTTTTTCGTGGGCAGATAGATGGTTTTAAAGCTCCTTATAAAGTCAACTTCTATGTTTCAAGATGTATACTAACCATGGTGGCTTATTATATGCCTACCCCCATGGTCCTAACCTGAACTATTAATTATCTTGTGGCGCCTATGGGGATATTTAATGAGTTCACTTATGGTTAGTTTTAAGGTGGCTTACTTTTCTTAGGGTGTGGAAATGTGTGTGCGAAAGTGAACAATCACAAATTTTGTAAGATGTGGATATGAGGTGATCCTTTACATGTCCCCCTATTAAACTATGTTTTGATTGTTCCTTGCGAAAAGCAAATGATATGCGAATAGTGGGTCGCTTACAATTTTTCCTATTAAACTAAATGTGTGACTAAAGGGAGATGGAAAAATATCAAAAGAGAGCATTCATATGCATGCCCAAGGTCACCAAAAGGTGCAAGGGCATCGGAGATTACTTGCTGTCTAAGATAATTTAGTCCTGGTCCCAATTCCTAGTGCAAAAATATTAACTAAAATCAATGATCAAACTAGGAAAAAAATAACTAGAAACTAGCTAAGCATATGAGGATATGAGCCACTTACTCCTTGCTAATTACCTATGTGTTTTGGTGTCTACTTTCACAAACTAAGTTAATTCAAATTGAAAAGGTGGATTTTTTCCACTTAATTTCCCCCCTACTTAAATTATGTGAGTTTTGTGAAGATAAACTTTGAAATTTAAAATTATGCAACTAAAAATACAAAAACGCGACTAAAAGCATGTTCTAAATAGTCATGGGACACCAAACACAGTGCTGTAATATTTTCTCTGGGTTGCCAGTCACTTTACAGTTGTGAAAACTAAAGAAAACCACTGAAAAATAGGTTCCCTAGTTTCTTCGCAGAAATTTCTTACACAGGCACGCAGGTCTGAACTGAATGCGCGCGGACTGTTGTGTTTGTCTGTATAAATTGCATGCGGTTTTCCTGCATAAAAAATTTTAGAACTCTTGAACTGCAACTATTCACAGTGGGTGAATGAGGGGAGAAGAAGAGGAGGAGAGCTGGACCAACAACAATCCTGAGCAGAGAGAAGTCCGTGCAAAAGAACAACAACTTAACTAAAGGGTAAGGTAAGTGGAGTCACCAATCCTCTAGTGGTGGTTTTGGTGCACGAGTGTACTAAACCATCGGTGCTTGGTAGGAATGGTTGCAACCTACAAGCTATGGTCACAGTCAAAAAATATGGTTAGCAGGTTAGTGAACACATTCTGATATATAAAAAACACACTAAATTATGGAAGATAGTATGTTGTAGATAAGAAGAAGAAACACAAATATAATGAAACAAAAACACAAGCTCCAATGAGCCAAATGAAACAATAATACAAACGGTTGAATAATCCCCTCTTATTGACCGCTATTAGTAAGAAAGGTAGAACGTTACACACTTTCCAAAGGATCGTTAGAACTATGGAGTTCTATGACCCAATGTAAGGAGGGCTTTACCCTTGAGCTGGTTCTGCAAGGCCTGTCTCTTCTCCTAAGGGATTGAAGTTGTTGGGTGGCCAACAACTGAATCCTCCAACTCTATTGCTGCTCTGGATCACACATTGTTGGTTTGCTCATGGGAAATTTGGCCAGCATAACAATGTGTTCTCATTTTTTTCTTCTCATGGTGGCAATTTATAGGCAAATTCAAATCCTTCTTCCCTCTCTTGGTACACTTGTGGATAGTGACCTAAGAGTGGGGATTGATTCCTTTGTGTGCTCACTTGAGGTCTCAAGGTGGCTCTAGGTGGTTATCCTTGGGTGGCCTCAAGTGGAGGATCTTCTCCTGAAGTGTGTCAAGTGGTCCTAGATGGTGACGTCCGCCACTCTCAGGACCGCGCGGATTTTTGAGGGAAAGCCGCACAAACTAGCGCACCTATAGAAGAAAAATGCGCACAAAGCACATTTTTCTTGTGTATTTGGTGTGCAATTTGACATTTTTCCTCTTGGCCTTAGATATTTTTAAATTTTTCATATTTTCTAATGTTTCTAAGCCCTGTAAATCCTTCTGCTTGACATTTCATAATGTCATTTTGATTTTTCGATTTTCCAGTGATAACAATAGTAATCAAATCTACCATGACCGAAGCAACAATGTTAATTAGTCCTGATTTCGAGAATGATTTCTTTACTTTTTCATATGCTTATGAGGAAACTATTGTAGGAGTTTTACTACAAAAGAACAAAGAAGGCTTGGAGTAGCGTATTTCTTTCTTCAGTCGTGCATTAAGAGATGTTGAGTTAAAGTACAACTTGATCAAAAAACAAGCATATGCATTGGTAAAGGCTTTAAAGTATTTTCGGTTTTATGTTCTACATTCAAAATTCATTGATTTGTGCCAAATATCGTTGTCAAATATGTATTGTTGCAGCCAGATACAGATGGCAGGAGGGGAAGATGGTTAACAAAAATTTTGGAATTTGACATTGAAATCAAACCTACCATGCTGATAAAGGGACATGGCTTAGCCCGCTTGATGGCAGAATCAAATTACAAAGCTCTAAATTTGAACATGGAGGAAGTTGAAGAAACAGGTAAAGAAGGTATATTTGATTATCCTGAAATATTTTATTCCAACTGGTATAAGGACATAGTGTACTTTTTATTAAATCTCAGTTGTCCTCCAGAAATGGAAAAATCAAAGAAAAGGGCTTTTAAACTGAAGGCTGTTAAGTATTTCATAATGGAAAATAATATTTATTGGAAAGATCTTGTAGGAATTTTGTTGAGATGTGTAGATGAAGTTGAGTCACAGAAATTTATGTCAAAGATACATGCAGGGGTGTGTGGTGGAAATTTATATTGGAAAGCTACCACAAATAAAATTCTAAGAGCTGGCTATTATTGGCCAACTCTTTTCTCTGATGCTTCTGCTAAAGTCAAGGCTTGCACTGAGTGTCAAAATTTTTCCAGTAAGCAGAAGCTGCTCCCACTACCTCTCATTCCCATTTCAGCAGACACCCTTTTCCAACATTATGGGTTAGACTTCATTGGTGAGATTCATCCGTCATCATCAGGATAGCACAAGTGGATTATTACAGCCACAAACTATTTCACCAAGCGGATTGAAACCATTCCAACCAGGAACACCACTGACACAGTAATAATTAAATTTCTGTTGGAAAATATTATGTCTAGATTTGGTTGCCCTCATAAGTTGGTGACCGAAAATGCAAAGTATTTTAAATCTGCCAAGATGAATAAATTTTGTCAGAAATATAATATTGATATGACTCATCCTATATCTTATTACTCCCATGGTAATGGGTTAGCCGAGTCATCAAACAAAAGTCTAGTAAGAATAATTAAGAAGATGATGCCAGAAAATAAAGTAAACTGGGACACTCAGTTAGTTCATGCTCTTCGGGCAGACAGGGTGACTAGCAAGAAATCAATTGGAGTTTATCCCTTTCAACTCATTTATGGTATTGATGTTGTGATGCCATTACAGTTGACCCTTCCTGTTATGAAGATTTTACAAGATGAAATTGATGATTCAAATCCCATTTAGAGAAGAATGTTGCAACTTATAGAAGCTCATCAAATTTGGGAATCCCTGATGGACAAAGCACATAAATACAAAACTAAAGTAAAAGTTATTTATGGAAAAAGGGCAAACCAACAGGTATTTCAAGAAAATTATTTGGTTCCGTGTTGGGATGTCAGAAGAGAAGATCGTGGAAATAATGGCAAGTCCGACAACTTGTGGTTCGTGCCATTCAAAATTGCTCAAGTTCTGGAGAACAACACATTTATGTTGAAGCATTTAGATGATGGTCAATTGACTGGGGGTCCAATCAATGGTCATTTTCTTAAGAGTTTTTTCGTTTGTTAACACAGTCAAGTCTTTCCATTGTAAAATATCTAGAGTGATGTTTCAATAAAACTCTATGCCCAATGGTACGTGTGTCTGTAACTAGATTCAAGCTTGAGTTCAGTCAATGAAACGTCAGTTCTTTTCATTAGTTCCTAAAATTATAAAAGTCTTGAGAATTTAAGGCACTGAGTCTACGGTCCTTGAAGCGTCGCAGGGAGGACTTCATCCCCAATAGGAGCCACTGTTAGCACTGTATTTTTTAAAGTCTAGTCACCATTACATTTGTGTCTTTGATCCTCTCTTTGTCCCCTTAGCCTATGGTTGAAGGCCCTGTGGGGTTAAAAAGTGTGTCAATTTTTTTATTCTTTTCAACAAAATCCAAAATTTTGAGTCCAAGAGTTTGTTTTTGTGTCTTAGATTAATTAGGGTAAATCTACTTCTTAATAAGTCTCTAACTACCTTGTGTAGTTAAGGCCATGGATTCAGTTTGAGAGTATTATTTATCCATAATGATATCTTCTTAAATTGAATCATCCAAAATCAAGCATAAAATGTCAAAATCATTTGCTATTTTGGAACCAAAAAAAAAAAAATTTGCTACCTTTTCTGTAAAGTAGCAATTTTTCCAGGAAAATTGGTTTCAAAAGGAAACATAGAAATTGCTACCTTTTTTGTAAAGTAGCAATTTTCTCAGAAATTGTATAAGGAGCTGTCAAGGATAAAACAAGGTGAAAAAGCACTACCCTCTAGAACGTAGCCATTTCAGGTTGGAGGTCCACTAAAAAGAGGATTTGCTATTTTCACTGCTAAATTTAGCAAATATGCCAAGGACGCTACTCATTAAACAAGAAGCTCAAAAATAAAGTACGAGTAGCAATTAGAAGAATTATTTGGCAGAGTGATATTGAGTTGGCACCTAAAATTAAATAATTCAGTTTCATGTCAACTAACTTCACCGAAATCAAGGGCACGCAGAGAGTTTAGGGGTCTACATTCACTGTTTCCCATAACTATTTGCCCCGAGAAAGCTACCTTTCAAAGTTATCTTCCAGCAGTGTTTATGGCTTTGTGGCTTGCCTCTATTCTTCTTTATAGGTGTTCATCAACAGTTGAATAGGGTGTTAGTAAAACACAATGGGTCGAAGCAGTAAAGTAAACTGCTCGGAACCTGCTAATACACAGCTTGTTGACCACCGCAAAAAGGCATAATTTCAGGCAACTAGATGGTATCGTTTTTTGAGAAAATTCTCAGGGGAGAATGTTGCGGTCACTCAAGCATTCGTCGAATCCTTTAACATAAAGCAAGTCCTCGTGGGGTCTCGAACTTTCAAGATATTAGAAGCCATCATAGCACAAGCTACCCAGTTGTTGACTTCATGTGAGTCATGGTTTAAGGGAATTTTTTTTTTTTTGCAGAGGATTTAAATGCAGACATTAAACCTGAGCATGCAAATGTGAATTAGACTCCTACCGTCCATATTTCTTATTTTAAGCCTGAATGGAAGGGATTTATCACTACAGTCCAATGTTATATCACCTGAGATTTTTATCAATATCAAATGAGATTTTTATCTCATATTTCGAGCTCTACACCTATGAACCTCCATTTCTTCCTTTACAAATCACTGATGAAAATGTCTCGGAAGATACAACAAAACCCAAATTATTCACTTCATAATATTTATCACCAGGGGTTAATTAAAATATTTGTGGTATATCATTTGAGGAAGAGCAGATGCACGTGGGACAAATTTCTAGCATATGAGGGTTTCAATGGAATTATTTCAAGAAGGAAAGTGGGAAGGCATTCAAGACAGAAGACCCAGGTTTCGACCATTGGGGAAGAATCGAACCCTGCACCTATGCCGACACCTTTACAAGTTGAACCTACTAGTAGATTGCATGACCAATCGTCATCTCCATTAAGGAGGCAAACAAGAAACTCGGCTAGAAGAGCTAGGGTTGAATCCACTGTTCCTACACCTATGATGCGACCAACAAATAAGGTTTATACCAGAAGGAAAACGTTGCTTAATGAGCCACAAACCCTAAGTATTTCCAGAAATAAAATGAAAGCAAGTCTATACAAAAGGTCGTTCCAGTTGAGAAGAATGTTATTTCTAAAGACAAGGAAGAAGTGACTTCCTCTTCAAGAAATAAACGCAGAAGAAGGTTGATTCTGTCACAAGGATCTTCAGTGGAAGCTAGTAGTGGGAAGAAGGTCACTCTCGAGCTGTTAGCACAAAGCCTTGTTTCAAAGATTAGAAAAGAGAGGGAAATGGACGACGTGTCTCCAACAGCAGAGGAACCAGAAACAACTCAGATTTATCCCCCTCCAAGTTCATTAGCTAAGGGAAAGAGGAAAGTAATAATTCATTCATACTTGTCATCAGAGGAAGAGAGTCGTGAAGCAGAGGTTGAAGATGTGCAGCAGAGCAGAGTTATTTAGGGAAGAAGGCCTCCATATACTCTTAATCCATATATTCGAAGACCTCATACCAAAGCCAGACTAACTAGCAAGCTAATAGCTAATCCTGCCCTAAGGGATATGATTATAAATATAGAGGATAGTCTAGAATATGATTCAAATCAAGAGAAGGCTCAGAAGAAGAAACAAGCAAAAAGGAGAAAACTGAATAAGAAGTTCAATAAGGCAGAAGGTATTAGGTTGTTGTCTTTTGTGCTAGATTCCTTATGTTGAGTATCTAAAGAAAGTAAAATATGAAGATCAATATTATTTTGGGCCTATCTACAAAGTTATCAGTAATCACTACATTTCCGAGAGGTATCTCTTTGTTTTGATCATAAGAAGATATAAGGACAGGTTGGTTTGGTCTCAAGGGATGACATTAAACAGTGATTAAGTGTATTCTGCTACAATGGTAATCTTTTCCTCTTCCCATCCAAGTGCCATCTTGTGAGTCGTCTTCCAGGTTTCACATTCAGTTAGTAATTGTTGCACTTTTTATGGAGAAAGATCTTCCAAGTATCAAGGAGCAGTGAGCCACCTCAACTCGACAAGTTCGACTTTCATATTATCAAGTTATATTTTTATACTTTTGTAAACCAGATATTGTAAATCGACTGCCTTTCTATTTTTAGATAAACTTTAAATATATTTTTCTATATTTAAAAAGTTGTAATAAAGTTCCTACAATAGACTAGCTAAAATTGTGGATCTTTAATAGATTACCTTTCTGTATATATATTATGAAAAGCAATGAGAAAAAGTTTTGTGAGTTGTTCATCTCATAGCATCCTGAGTTGTGTACTTTTTGAACTCATAACATTCATATGCACTCTTGAGGATTTATGAATGTTTTGATGTGTGTGTTATGTACTTTCCTTATGTGTTTCCATATATTACAACTTCATTTCCAAATTTTGATATATATATATATATATATATATATATGTATTGTCTCATGTTTTTTTCGGTCCTATGATATAGGATTACATGGTTATCTATTTTTATCAGTCTTGTTTTACAAGCTTTCTTGATAAGATGTGTATGGTAAGCTTGTTCATAAGCATTCCCTATGACAAAATGATTTTAGATGTATGATAATTTTCTTATATGTCTTATGAAAGTTCTCTCATTAATGCATTACAGGTCTAGAATCTTTTGTTATCCTTTCATCGAAGTTGTGGACTTCTATCCTATAGACCCATTGTTCTTTTCATATTCTCCTAACCATTAGATTACAAACTTATCTTTGCTACCACATCAAACACTAGTACTCCCATGTGTGAGTGATTATCTGTTCAAAATCCTTTTTCCAGTGTGTGATAACTCCAACCACCTTCCAAAACCTAATCCAACTATAAGAAAATCCCTTGAGCTTAAGATGTGTCTGTTTAGGCACTTGATACAATCCAAGTGTTGATTCCAGCGCTAACAGGCTCCATTTAAAATAATTAATTATTTAAATAACTTAAGCTCTAGGTGGAATTTCTAAAAACAATTTCTGGGTCTTGAAGATCTCATGTTTTCTAGCCCCTCCACAAAGTTTTAGAGCTAGAGAACATCGGATGCTACCCAAAATAAACACTCTCTATTAGCGCGAAATGTGTTCTAGCAATACTTCTTCACCAGAAGCATCACCCTGATCCATGACATCGGTCCTCTGCGCTGCTGATGTTTGGCCTCTTTCCCTTCATCGACTTCGATGTTGCTATCCGTATTGTTTCCCATGTCACTGCCACTAAAACTAATACATTTGTACTGCAACTTCCTCTCAAATTCTGCATCATGCTTCCCATAGCACTGCCACTGCTAAATGATGCACTGCAACTCAATTACTGAGAGTTAAGAAACTGAAAGACAACCCAAAAACTGACATACTGGTCAGTCTGGATTCACCTCGATGCTTGAACTACCTCTGCTGCTAATCAGCGCTGACGCTTTGATGCCTCTGTGATGCTATTGCTCTGCACTGTGCTGCTACTGCCTTTGCTCTATGCTGCTTTAGACTTCGGCACTCTAGCTTTTCCTTTGTCGCTCCATCATCCCTTGCACCAACTAACACCCGTCATTATGCTACTATCATTAAGGGCTCCCATAGCCGTATGTCATCCAAGAGTTTAGGAACCTCAAGGATCCTGCCCAGTCACTGCATTTCAAGGAACTACAGATCAATGTCGCCTTTCCTCTTCTCTCTAGGCACATGAGCACTCATGGAACAATCATCATCATCCTTCGTTTTTGAGTCAGATTCTTCTTTTCCCTTTTTCTTCATAGGGCATTGTGTGGCGAAATGTCCCAATTCTCCACACCTGAAGCATCTAACCTTCGAGAGGTTCTTCTTCTTCCTTCTATGCTGCCCACGTTGTGCCTTATATTTGAGAACTACATCTTCCTCTTCCTCCTTGATTTTGATCCCCATTTTTCTACTTCTAGCCTTGGTCAACCTTATGATCTCTTCCCGTCAAAAATTTGCCCACAAAACACCTTGGACAAAGGTTTCTGAGTCTTCCGTGATTGCATTCAGGACAGCCCTGACCATAAGTCCATCATTTGGTGTCGCCTCGACGAAAGCTAGCTAATATGGGATCGCTAGCAATCTGATAAGGAAAGGGTCGATTTCTTCTCCATTCTTTGAAACAGTCTCAGCTGATTCTCAAGCAACATCTGACATTGGAGAGAGCTTCCCTAGTACATAGTGGTCAAGGAATTCCACATTTCCCTTGCCATTTTCTTCTCAGCAATATGTGGGATCACATGATCCTTGACTTCGTCCATGATCATGTGTTTTGCCTTTTCTTGAGCCTCTTCGTACTTCTTGAGAGGATCAACATCAACAGGGACATAAACTGCATTCAAGACACGATCCTTGATGCGATGTTCATCCAAAAATGCCAGGATCTTGGCCTTCCAGATGACAAAGTTGGATGCTCCATCCAACCTATCATGATCCCTCAGTCCATGTGTGGTCATCTCTACTCAACAAGAAAATGTTGAACTAGTTCTTTCTCCCTCTTTTGTCGTTGCCCCAACAAAACTCGGATTTGGGTTTCTTTGGCGCTAGAAACCCTCCAAGGAACAAGCTCCCTCTCAATCTCGATTTCCTTCATGGAAATCCTGCTATCAACTGATGTCAAAAAACTCCTTTTTGATCTCTCTTTGCTATTGATCAGCGCTGGATCTAGACTTCTTAACAAGAAGTCTTCTGAGGAACTGCTTCCCTCTACTTTTTCACTGCCCCACTAGAAATTGTTCGGCACCAACAGAAAAAATACCCCACCAAAAACTCCATAATAAAATTTAACTACACCTCCAGCCACGACAACTGAAAAAAAATGAGGCTCAAAGCCTCTACGCTACCTCTTGCAGCTACATCGTCAACCTAGCTGGATGATGCAGGTTTTGCGTGAGCCCCTCTAGTGATTGTGTCACCCTTCCTCTCCCTCTTTCTGGTTTAGTGTTGTCACTCGGGAAAATTGCCTTCCTGGAGTGAATTTTTCTTAGTCCTTTCATTGATGGCTTCAACTCTACTTGAGCTGCAACAGCTTTGATACCATATGAAAATTTATAAATCTAGGTTACAGAAATCCTATTGAAGAAATCTATTTTACATTACCTACTTGTTTTCATTAAATTAACAAGTGATTTATTGAATACATCAAGAAAATATTAATGTAAATACATTGTAGCCTACACAACTATGCAGATCAAGTACTAAAAAATAAATGAGGCATTCAGACAAAGGACACACTCATTTTCGAACAAACGTCCCCGGAAAAACCCAATGCGGTAAAACCAGTGCAATAGTTCTGAGGGTTTATATTATTAAACAACATTAATCTGAGTAAATCTAGGGTGCCATAATCTGGCTCACCCAACAGAGAATGTCCTTGGCAAACAGAAAAATCGTCATTTTTACCTCACTCTGCAAGTCATGGCTGATCCTGATCAGAAACTGTTGAAATCCCATATGCCTCTGCACTACCTCTACGCAGTAGATGGGTAGGCCTGCGTGGGTCTAGATGAAGATTGCGTCACCCCTTCTTTGTGCTGATTTTCCTCTCAGAAAACCGAGTTTCATCCCTGCTGGCTTCAGAACCCTAATCTCCAAAAATTTCTAGATTGTCCCTTAAAGCCACTCTGAAGCCCCTACGTTGGCTTGCATCACCCACTCTGGGGTCTGCGTCACCTCTCCTGGTGGCTACGTTGGGTCCCTCTGTTTTATCTGCTGCCTCTCTCCACCGTACTCTTGGTCCTCCAACCAACAACTGCTTCTGCCCCTCACTACTGCATTGAATCACTCAGATCTGATCTTCGTCTGAGCACTACTCCGTGAGAAGAATTCGATCTCTAGATTCATTCTCTGTGTATATTCTCCAACTGACCCTCAAGACATCCTTTATGATTTTCCTATTAATGAATCAACGGTCGTGATCTAATCTCTAATCCATAGCTAAGATTAGAAAAGACTTGATCTTCGTCACTTAGAACATTCTCACCCACATGTTTAAATTAATTCACTTGAATTATTTAAATTCCCTAAGTTTTAACTTAGGCTCCATTTAAAATAATTAATTATTTGAATAACTTAATCTCAAAGTGGAATTTAACCAAACTATTCCTGGGTCTTGGAGATCTCATGTGTTATAGCCCCTCCACAAAGTTTCAAAGCTAGAGCATATCCGATGCTACCCAAAAATCAACATTATGAAGGAGACTTCACAAGACAAAGCATGATATAAGTTCTACTGCAAAGGAAGCTCTTCAAGATTTGATGTCCTACAAGGTTTGATAAAGAAACAACTCAAAGGTATGTCTTAGACCATAAGTTTTTGTTCTCTTCATAACAAAAGTATATTCATTTCTTTTAATAATCTGTTTTACATTACTAACATTGTTATGTCTAGGAATTTGAATCAGAAATACTCTTGTTAAGGTGATTAATCATTAGATTAAATCTATCCTTATTAAAATCATTGTGGAACCAATTTATTTATTTATTTTTATTTTTTTCCAGAGGAAAAAACGTTGGTTTATATAGATATGTACCAATACAAAATGACTGTCCATAGAGAGTTACAATCAACAACAAAACAAACAACAGTGGGAAAACATGTGCATGTATGAAACTAGCATGGACAATCCAGTATAACAACGAAAATATACACCATCCAGGGCATCGTCAAGCAAAAAATAAGTGATCAGCCCCATGTCACAAGAAAGAACATATATCAAAAAATAATAGTCCACACTAGAGACCAAGAAAAAGGGGACAGAACAAAATTCCATATAATACTGAAACCAAATGTGTAGGAGGAAAACCAAAATAGTGTAGCACAACGAGTGTTTATGGATGAACAAGTGATCCATGTGCACAAATAGTTCCTTCTTCATATAAGGAATAGTGCATGTAACCATAGGAGCAAGTGAGGCCCCTCTTTGAGATTTTATCTGCAACAATGTTTTTATCTCGGAAAATGTTTCAGTGTAAAACCCTAACCTAAGAGTATATTGAGTATGAAGCCCTAGTCTACATAGGGTTATTGATAAAATCTAGAAAATATTATTCTTTTGATGTTTATGGTTTTGATATTATTATAGAAACCTTAATCCTTTAGGGTTTGTTGTGTATTGAAATCCTAGACCTTTAGGGTTTTGGTAAATTAGGGTTTATGAGCAAAACCCTTATAATATCTATAGTAAGTTCCTAGGAATGAAACCCTAGGTATACATTTGTATGTTCTAATCGAAACCCTAACCTAATAAAAATTGTTGTATATATTGATATTTGTGTCTTGGGTTTACCTAACAAATATGGATATATTCGCCCATGATTATGAAAACCTAGATATGTATGATACAATGACAATACCCCACAGAGAAAAAGTAATCAATGTAATATTAATCCATCTAAAATCTGATCTATATTTTGATTCCTGGTAGGTAATAGTACCGAATGAACTATTATGGCGAGAAAGAGTCTCATTTAGAGATGGAAGAAGAGACAAGCACTGGAACAGAAATATCATTTAATTCGTCAATCTTCGGAGGAAAAAATTAAAGTTTCATCATTGGATGACAAATGGGAAATTCATAGAAAATTGCAATCTTCTTCGCGTAATAGTGCACCTACACATATCCATCGACGATGTCCTTCGACTGGAAGACCTAGAGCCAACTATTGAGACTTTGGATTGTCCAGACGCATACTCCGTGAGATGGACCACGCATGTTTATTGCCCAGGATAACAAAATCAAGTTGGTAGGAAAAGAAAAAAAGTAATTGAAGTTTATTGTGATAATGGGATATACTAACCCTATATGCTAACCTCATTATTGATGCTCATAGTTATAGGGTTTGTAACTAAGCCCTGGTAGAAGTTTGATATTCTAGGATATAATGATATTGTTTCCAATATGATGATAAAGCTTAGGATTTACAACAAAACCCTAGTAAGAGTCGGTCATATTGTTGAAACCTTTGATTTTGCTATGATTGGTTTTGAGTGTTGATATCTAATGCTTTATGCCTTCTAGATGGATTCTAGGGTTTTCAATATATCATAGTAGAGTCTGTCATATCTCTTAAAGTAATATTGATGCCCTAGATATATTGAGACTGATATCTTTATTGAGTTACTTTAAATTTTAATGATGTGATATAGGGTTTATAACAACTCCCTAACAAGAAGTTGAAGTATAGAAGTATGTGTCTCTTGCTAATTATGAACCTAAGTTTAGGTATTTTATGTTTAAAGTCTAATATTGTATTATTCTAATATAGTTAAATTCATATGTATTTGGTTGTACTTGCTATTAAAATTTTGCATATACACAATCTTCAAGATAATGAAGATGTTCGTATAAGCATAATGAAGAAAACTATAAGATCAAGATAACCTTGATAAGAGGGAATAAAGCCATGAAAGAATCTCTAATATTATAGAAAGTAGTTGATTTCCCTAAGTTAAGAGGGAGTTTGTCACGATAGTCATGGTGGACACCTTGAAGTAGAAATTAGAGAATGAATGCACTACAAAGTATTAAGGATATCTTGGTGTTGCTGAAGAAATTAAAGAAGAAAAGCTTCAAACTAGTTGCATATGAATAAAGTGGCATCAAGTTGATTGAAGACCCCAAAGGTTTATGTTAACTTATATGTATTTGAAATTTTTTTATTGATTTGGGTTGTGTCTGTACAAGTAAATCTCTCCTCAAAAGGTCGAAGTTTTGGAAGCATGTTTGGACTAGTAATTTAGTCTGTAAGCATGTTTGATTTATTTGATGTTACAGATCTAATTGATTGGGATAGATTTGATGTTATTGATTTAAATAATCGAGAGTGTTGAGGCATTTTGTGTAATACAAAATCCCTGGGAGGACATCTGGTTAGACTGTGTGTTGATGTCTAGATCCCAAAGTAGGGAGGGTATCGTTGGTCATAGATCTCTGGCCTTAGATACACACCTATATCCCTGGGTTGATAGTTATTAAGTAAGCTTGATGGTACCTAGACTAACGGGAAGCTTTAGTCCATCTTAGTCCCACCCGAATATATTACCCTAGTTGGGAATCTAGTCTATGGCATTGAGTGTGCTCGAACTCTTTGTAGTTCATTTTGAGATCTTCCATGTATCTCTATAGATATAGGTAATTATGAATACCTCCCTAGTTAAGAGGGAGTGGTAAAAAATGTAACTAGGTTCGGTCTTCATAATTATACTCGAGTCTTAATAAAATATATTTATCAAAAGAAAGAAAAATAAATTTATTAATAAAAAATTGACTTATTAAATCATGGGTTTCATGCTTAGGTCAATTGTTTTTAGGCCAAGGTCTCCATTGTAGACCTCTAGGGTTTATGTAAAGTGTCATTGCCCATGTCATATTTTAAAGAAGCCTTCTTGGGAATTATTTGTCAAGAAAGAAAATTATTTTAATGTAAATTAGGTCAATTAGGCCTCCTCCACAAGTCGGCCTCAAATAGGGTAATTTGATCTCACAAGAAGCCTATATATTGGAGCAACTCGACCTCATTTGTCACACACTCTCATCAAGTTTGATTTGCAGTGAATTGTAGTTGTAGTAAAGGGTTTGAATTACAAGGAAGAAGGCAAGGGCTAGCAAAGGAGAAGGTCATTATACTGCTAGGGAAGTCGATTTCTCTCTCTATTATCTCACATGTGCAAAGTGTTGGAGTTTTGTTGGAAGGTCAGAATTATGCAGTTGTTGGGAAGGTCGAAATTCTAGAGTAGCTTGGTCGAAAATTCTGCTACTGGATCAAAATTTTGCATTGTAGTTGCACTTTGAAGGGCTCATATTTACAAGGAGGAAGGGCTGACTTGGTGGAGGAGGAAGGTCTCTTGGTCTAGGGTCTTGGTTTTCTCACTGTCATATGAATCTATTGAAGGAAGAATTATTGACTGGGTTTTTCCCTAGCTATCTGCCTACATCTGGTGCCCCTGATATTCTTCTTTTTGTTTTTGATCACTTCTTAATGAAACAAAGATAAAAGAACGACATAAAAAATTAATAAAAACATAATAATATCACAAGTAATTGTCAACATAAGAAAATATTTCTGCCATTATGATTTTCCAACAAGGCGGGTGGGTATGCAACATTTCAAATTTCAAACTGATGGACTGTGTCGCGCCCACACAATGTTTTAACATTGGCCACGGTTCTTGTTCGTTGTCAAACCTCAGGAACTATCGACTCACCTGAGATGCAAACAGGAGTTAGAAAGAAGAGTTGCCGAAAAATTGAAAGACACTGCCATTATTGTATGGGCATGCTTCTCTTGTCTTAGCAACTGATACTATCTTAGAGACATTAAATAACATATAGTTGGGTAAATATTGGTTCCCCCCTCCACAATTCACTCCATCTACACTCAAACTCCATCTCCCCACACGATTCAAACTCCATTCTGGTGGGTTTGCATTCAGTAGAGAAAGCCATAATGAAAACGGACAAGTTGTAGATTTGGTAAGGTATTCTTATTCGTCTATGAATTCTCAGTCATCATGATCGTCTCTATTTTGTTCAATGGAATCAGCCCATGGGAGAAACTTTGGCTCTAGCTTTAAGACCTTTCTTCGATGGCTAAAACTTGGCCTTGATAATAAGGTCTTGCACTTCAATCGATATCATAATTCTCCTCAGAAGGAGCCTGACCCCCCAGGGCTAGGCGTTTATCGCAGCCTCATCGATCTTGGTTCTCTCCAAGGTGATTAGCCTCTCCTCTCACATTAATAGGCCATGATTTATCGTGGATGTATTTTCCTTTTCCTTTTTTGGTTAGGCAGTGGCAGGGATTCTGGATGCTTTCTTCCAGGGTTGAGTAGACCGAGCACATCCTGAAGCCCACCACCGGAAAGTAGAAGACAAGGATTCTAATGAAGGCCAACACCTCCCTGTTGCTTGTTATGTTTTGCGTGGAGATGTTGGTGTTGATACTGGCTTGCTCACTTCAATGTTGTGTGCCAAAGAGGGAATATCAATGGATTGAAGTGGAAAAGAGGAGGGGGTGGCACAAGAAGTTGGCCCAAGTTCAAGAAGAATCAATAGGCAATGCCATTTCCATGGAACAAATCCATGCCCCTCAGTTCAATAAGTTTAAACAGAAATACGACAAAGGATTTGATCCCTAATCCTTGATCCCTTCGTTTTCTTCTATGATTCCTTCAGTTTGGATTTCATTTTGATATGGGACGGATTTTGTTTATTCTTCTTCAAATGAAGGGTCACACTATAGCAACGCTGTATTGTATTTCCTTGTATGTCGTACGTAATGTATATTGTGAGTGTGTGTCATGTTGGCTTTATAGTCTATTTATAGTTTATTGTTTTGAATCCTTCAAGAAACAAGGGATTAAAGGGCCATATTTCTCTTTTGATTCATTGAGAAAAACAAGGGATTTTTCTCTTGCATGATGCAATATTTGAGGAATGCATTTATTCTTTATTATTTATTTTTGTCCCTATTACACTGAGATGTGTGTTTAATAATTCACACATCTATGTGAGCAGATAACAGAACAATGCTTATGTCACAAATAATAAAAATATGTAATACTTAATGTTAACAGATAACAGTGCTTGGTGTGATGTAAAAGGTTCCATCTTTTTGAAATCACTAAAATAGAAGGCAGAGTCATAAAAAGGCATCAGTACATGTAATATCAGGGGCATTAAACATAAAAACTGTTAAAAATAAAAATACCATTTTTCAACATGGGATTAAATCTGCAGAGGAAAATTGACCATAAAATACCATGTAAAGGAGAAATATCTTGCACATCAATTCTCTGTTTCCAATAGATGGAACACAATTTTCCATCTAAGGAAATACAAAGTTACAACAAAATCCACCATATTGCTTTATTGGTCATAAAAGTATGGTTTCCCTTTGATGTAGCGAGGAAAGTCAATGGACTTTCAACAATCTTGCACATTTAGTTTTATAGACCTTCAATCTTGCACACCAGGTATTGAAACAATAAGGAAATGGTGTAACAATTGCCTTACAAGAAGAAGTACCAATGACATCCAAGTGGAAAGGATACACCTTAGATGAGGATGGGTTGCTATGGTATAATGGTAAGATATATGTACCAGCTGATGATGAACTTCAGAAGCTAATAATGAAAGAATCCCACCAAGCTCCATATGTTGCACATCCAAGAGTCCAGAAAATGTATGCAGACTTGAAACAACTATTTTTTTAGACAGGAATGAAAAAATATATAACACAGTTCATGGCCTGCTGCGTAGAATGTCAGTGAGAATGTCAACAGGTTAAAACTTAACATCGTCACCTTGCAAGTCTTTTACAACCCCGTGATATACCAGAAACTAAGTGGGAAGTGGTTTCGATGGATTTTGTTGGGGGATTACCTATGACTTCCCAAACACATGACTGCATCATGGTCATTGTTGACAAATTAACTAAGAGTGCTCACTTCATTCTAGTTAAGAGCACCTTCGAGGCACCAGCTATTGCTCAATTTTTCCTAAAGAAAATAATTCGCCTTCATGGAGTGCCCTAGAAAATACTATATGACAAGGATGCACGCTTTACTTCCATATTTTTTAAAAGCCTTTTACAATCTATGGGAACACAACTAAACTTCAGTACTGCATATCATCCAGAGACAGATGGGAAAACAGAAAGAGTAAACCGAGTATTAGAGGACACGCTTAGAATGCATGTCATGGATCAATAAAATCAGTGGGAGAAACACCTTCCCTTATTGGAATTCGTATACAACTATATTTATCACAGTTCAATTCAAACAGCTCCCTTCGAAGTCTTATATGGAAGACCATGTCGTACTCCATTGAGCTAGGATCGATTAGAGGATCTTGTCATGTTGGGACCTGAAATGCTCCAAGAAATGGAAGAACAAATGGCTATAATTAAGCAGAGGCTAAAAGAAGCCAGGGATTGCCAGAAAAAATATGACGATGCAAAGAGAATTGATAGAAGCTTCAAGGAAGGAAGCCAAGTTTTTATTAGAGTCAAACCCTCTAAGATTTCCTTCAGATTTGGCAAGGGAACAAAGTTATCCCCTAGATTTGTCAGCCCATTTAAGATCCTAGAGAGGATTAGACCAGTTTCTTATAAGCTCGAGATGCCATTCCATCTAAGAAGAATGCATAATGTGTTTCATGTTTCTATGCTTAGAAAATATGTATCTGACCCATCCCATGTGCTAACATTTGAGAAATTACAGGTTTAGGAGGAGGGAGTCCTTCAAGTCCGTCGGCTCAGGGAGCGTGAGTTTGAGCAAGTCAAGGTCCAATGGGACCAATATAGCCCAGGTTCAGCTACCTGGGAAGATGCAGATGTTATTTTTAATGAATTTCCTTATGTATTTGATTAAAATTGTGTGGTGAACTAAATAGGAGCGCATAAATTAGCTAAGGTAGAAACTTTTATGAAACCTCTAGATCGCGTCTTATTGTTTAAATTTTATTTACACACCTAAATCGTACATTAGGATTTTAGTTGTGGTTTTAAATTAACTATTATGGGATGATGGTAATAATGCACATGTGGTTCTTACTTATATAGTTGTAGGAAAATGATGATGATGATATGCATAGGGATTGTGATGTTATGATTTGAGGTTATATTGACATCTGATTAGTCTATTATGTGATGTCATGATTCTTATATGTTGATGTTATAACTTATGATGGTATTTCATGATGTGAAGCATGTGGAATCGATACAAATTTTGTGGCATACATGAGGATGCAGTTCTTTACTATTTAGAATGTGGTTATTAACAAAGATGTTATATTATCATGATGAAATGCAAGAGTTAGGATGTGAATTATTTTCTATGATGCTATGATTATAACTAATGCATTGGATGCATGTTGATATTAGGTGATTGGCAGGAAATCCACAAATGGACCAAGAGGGCTGGTCTATCTGATGATCCCTCTTGGTCTATTTGATGTTCTCGTGGGAGCCCATACCTATGAGGGAGAATATGTAACATGGTATGGGTTGGGGACAAACTCAATCAACACTACATATTCCAGTGGTTCCTTTGTCTTGTATAGCTCTTGATGGATAGCTCTTGAAGGGCTGTGTGACAATATTGAGGAAGCCAAGGGCCTGATATTGTAGGCCAAGTGCCTGGTATTGGATTGGGACGTCGAAATCTGGAAGGGATGTAAGGACTTCGATGCCTGCGATTGTGCACCTTAGTGAGTGTGGAGGGAGTGGTCCAGCCTTGTGAGATGCCTAGAGTCATTGAGTACTGGGACTGGATGCCTGACTTGGGGCAGATAAGGTCTGAGTCGAGCATGAGCCTTGGGGCCATCCTTGGACTATGGTACAGGTTGGGGAGGCTTATATCTAGTTCCGAAAGTGGGAAAAAGGACAGAGATTCCTTGAGATTTCTCGGGTGTTGTGGAAAATTTTGATGCCTGTTAGTTATACTAGTTCAGTAGAGGGTGTTGGGCAAACATGAAGTAATAAATAATAAATAATATAATATAATATAATATAATTATTCAACTTAACTTTGGGACAAAGTTCTTTGAAGACGGGGAGTATGTAATGTCCCCTAATAATTATAAAATAACAAATAATATAATATAATTAAATAAATAGTAAATAAATAACAAGTCAAGAGAATAATAAAAATAATAAATAAAATAGTAAACGATAATTGGAGTTCTAAATAAAATAGTAAATAATAAACTGGAGTTCTAAACAATAAATAAATAAGTGAAGTTAGGACTTAATTAAGAAAGATTTAATTAACAAAAAGTAAAGAAAGGAATAAATTAAGAAAGAGTTAAACTAAGAAACTATAAAAATAAGTAAAGTTAACAAAAAGTAAGTTAAACTAATAGAAACACTAAATTAAGAAAAACTGAAAGTAAATAAATAAAAGTTGCATGTTGACACACTGAATATGTGCATGTGGTTCCCTTTCCATTGTTTGGTCTATTTAATAGACATTGAGTAAGTTTCATGGATCATTTTTTCATCCATTCTCTGAAGAGAGCGGTATTTTAAGGCAAAGGATTCCCTGGCATTAGTACGCTGATTGAGGGCTCGGGGGTGGCCAGTTGTGGAAATATTATGTGTAGCTGAGCCTACGGTTGGGTGGAGAGTTGTCCCCAAAACTTTGTTGCGGTTAGCAAGATTCAAATAGCGTTCAAATTTGGAGTCTCAAGTAAGGAATATCTCCATTATAGGTAAGTCGTCTTGCTCGTGTTTTTGAAATTTCTATGATGATTAGTTAAACAGTTTTTGTGTTGATAATTAATTGCATGTTAAATTTGGGGTTGTTACATATATTATCGACACAACAACAACAACAACAACAAAAAAAAAAAAAAAATTAACTATAAAAATTTCAGAAACATGAGCAAGACGACTTACCTGTAATGGGGATATTCCTTATTTGAGACTCCAAAGTTGAACGCTATCTGAATCCTGCTAACTGCAACAAAATTTTGGGGACAACTCTCCACCCAACCATAGGCTCAGTTGTATGTAGTCTTTTAATAGCTAGCCACCCCCGAGCCCTCAATCAATGTACTACTGCTAGGGAAGCCTTTGCCTCACAATACCTTTCTCTCAAGAGAATGGATGATGGAATGATCCATGAATCTTCTTCAATGTCTATTAAATAGACCAAACAATGGAATGGGAACCACATGCACACATTCACTGTGTCAACATACAATTTTTATTTCTTTAATTTAAGTTTTACTTAATTTAGTGTTTATCTTAGTTTAACTTACATTTTGTTAACTTTACTTATTTTTATAGTTTCTTAGTTTAACTCTCTTTTTTTTCTTTTTCTTTTTTAACTTTTGTTAATTAACTCTTTCTTAATTAACTCTTAACTTCACTTATTTATTTAATGTTTAGGAATCCACTTTATTATTTACCATTTTATTTAAAACTCCAGTTATTGTTTACTATTTTATTTATTATTTTTATTATTCTCTTGACTTATTATTTATTTACTTATTTATTTAATTATATTATATTATTTATTATTTTATAATTATTAGGTGATATTACATACTCCCCCCTCTTCAAGGAACTTCATCTCGAAGTTAAGTATTTAATTATATTATATTATTTATTTATTTATTTATTACTTCATGTTTGACCAACACCCTCTGTTGAACTAGTATAACTAGCAAGTATCGAATGTTCCCACAACACTTGAGAAATCTTAAGGAATATTTGTCATTTTTTCCACTTTCGGAACTAGGCATAAGCCTCCCCAGTCTGTACCATAGCCAAGGCTAGCCCCAAGGCTCATGCCAGACTCAGACCTCATATGCCCCAAGGCAGGCATCTGGTCCCAATACTCAATGATTCTGGGCATCTCGTAAGGTTGGACCACTCCCTCCACACTTACTAAGGTGCACAGCCCCAGGCATCGAAGTCCTTACACCCACTTCCAGACTTCGGCGTCCCAATCCAATACCAGACACTTTCCCTACAATATCAAGCCCTTGGCCTCCTCAAGATGGTCCCACGGCCCTTTAAGAGCTATCCATCAAGCGCTATACAAGACAAAAGAACCACTGGCATATATAGTCTTGATTGATTTTGTCCCCAACCCATATGATGTTACATATTCTCCCTCGTAGGTATGGGCTCCCACGAGATCATCAAATAAACCGGTCCTCTTGGCCCATTTATTGATTTCCTTCCAATCACCTCATCTCAACATGCATCCAATGCATTAGTTATAATCATAACATTATAGAAAATAATTCACATCCTAACTCTTGCATTTCATCATGATAATATAACATCTTATTAATAACCGCATTCTAAATAGTAAATAACTGCATCCTCATGTATGCCACAAAATCTGTATTGATTCCACATGCTTCACATCATGAAATACCATCATAAGTTATAACATCAACATGCATAATAAACTAATCACATGTCAATATAACCTCAAATCATAACATCAGAATCCCTATGCATATCATAATCATCATTTTCATACAACTATATAAGTAAGAACCACATGTGCATTATTACCATCATCTCATGACAGTTAATTTAAAACCATAATTGAAATCATAATGTACGATTTCATAAAAGTTTCTACAATAGCTAAATTATGCGCTCCTATTTAGTTCACCACACAATTTTAATCAAATAGACAAGGAAAGTCTTTAAAAATAACATATGCATCTTCCCAGGTAGTTGAGCCTAGGCTATATTGGTCCCACTGGACCTTGACTTGATCAAACTCACGATCCCTGAGCCGACGAACCCGACGGTCCAGTATACAGGATGGTTCGACCTAAAGGACTCCCTCCTTGGAAACCTGTAATTTCTCAAATGTTAGCACATAGGATGGGTCAAATACATATTTTCTAAGCATAGAAACATGAAACATGAAACACATTATGTATTCTTCTTATATGGAATGGCAGCTCGAGCTAATAAGCAACTAGTCCGATCCTCTCTATGATCTGAAATGGGCCGAAAAATCTAGGGGATAACTTTGTTCCCTTGCCAAATCTGAAGGAACTCTTACAGGGTTTGACTCTAATAAAAACTTGGCTTCCTTCCTCAAAGCTTCTATCAATTCTCTTTGCATCAGCATAACTTTTCTGGCGATCCCTGGCTTCTTTTAGCCTCTGCTTAATTATGGCCATTTGTTCTTCCATTTCTTGGAGCATTTCAGGTCCCAACATGACGCGGTCCTCTAATCGATCCCAACTCAATGGAGTACGACATGGTCTTCCATATAAGACTTCGAAGGGAGCTGTTTAAATTGAATTGTGATAACTCTTGTTGTATGTTAATTCCACTAAGGGAAGGTATTTCTCCCACAGATTTTGTTGGTCCTGACATACATTATGAGCATGTCCTCTAATACTTAGTTTACTCTTTCTATTTGCCCATCTATCTCTGTATGATATGTAGTACTGAATTTTAGTTTTGTTCCCATAGACTGTAAAAGGCTTTTCTAAAATCTGGAAGTAAAGCGTGCATTTCTGTCAAATAGTATTTTCCGGGGCACTCCATGAAGGCGAATTATTCTTTTAGGAAAACTTGAGCAATAGCTGGTGCATTGAAGGTTCTCTTAACTAGAATGAAGTGACCACTCTTAGTTAATTTGTCAACAACGACCATGATGTAGTCATGTCTTTGGGAAGTCATAGGTAATCCCCTAACAAAATCCATTGAAACCACTTCCCACTTAGTTTCTGGTATATCATGGAGTTGTAAGAGACCTGCAGGGTGACGATGTATAGCTTTAACCTGTTGACATTCTAGGTAGCAGGCCATGAACTGTGTTATACATTTTTTCATTCCTGCCCAGAAAAGTAGTTGTTTCAAATCTGCATACATTTTATGGACTCCTGGATGTGCAGCATATGGGGCTTGGTGGGATTCTTTCATTATTAGCTTTTGAAGTTCATAATCAGTCGGTAAATACATATTACCATTATACCGTAGCAACCCATCCTCATCTAAGGTGCATACTTCTTTCTTGGATGCCATTGGTACTTCTTCTTGTAAGGCAAGTTTTATTTGTTGGTATTGCAGGGCCCCTATTAGGGGGTTTAAAATCCGGCTTTTTAGATATGTATTTACTGACAATATTGAATGAACTCTAGGTCTCCTGCTTAAAGAATCTGCAACCTTATTTTATTTCCCTTTGATGTAGGATATCCTGAAATCATATTCAATAAATAACTCACTCCAACATCGTTGTCGAGCATTAAGGTCCTTTTGGGTGAATATATGCTCAATACTTTTATAATATGTTCTTAATTCAAATTGGTGCCCCATCAAATAATGTCTCCATAGTCTCAAGGCCATTACAACTACAACTAATTCCAGATCATGTGTGGCATAATTGATTTCATGGGCCTTGATTTTACGTGAAGCATAAGCAATAACCCCTTCGTCCTGCATCAAGACTGCACCTAATCCTTCTCTTGATGCATGGTGCACACACAGAAATCCTTGTCCATGTCGGGCACCTTTAATATTGGGGCAATTGTTAAGCATCGTTTTAGCTCGTTGAATGCTCTCACACACTCACTTGTCCATTCAAACTTAACCCCTTTCCTTTGGAGGTTTGTGACAGGACTTTATATCTGTGATACTTCTACAAAACTTCTATAGTAGGTTGTCAACCCCATAAAGTTGCGTACTTATTTGACATTCTTAGGAGCAAGCCAATCCATTATAGTTTCAATCTTATTGTGATTCACTGGAATGCCTTCCCCACAAATGTTATGGCCTAGATAGTGAATTTCCTTCTCAAAGAAACAACACTTGGTAATTTTTCCATATAACCTATGTTCTCTGAAACATTGAAGCGCCAGTTTCAATTTCTCTTGATGCTCCTTCTCATTGCGGTAATAAATGAGGATGTCATCCAGTAACACTTGAACAAAACGGTTCAGATATCTGCGGAAAACACTATTCATCAAGTTCATGAAGGTTGTTGGGGCATTAGTCAAACCAAATGGTACAACAATAAACTCATAGTTCCCATATTGTGTTCTGAATGATATCTTAGGTATGTCCTCCTCTTTGATTCTAAGTTGATGGTATCCTGACCGTAAGTCTATCTTGGAAAATACTGAAGCTCCTTTTAGTTGGTCAAAGAGCTCATCTATGCAAGGCATGGGGTACTGGTTTCGAATGGTGGCCTTATTTAGATCTCGTTAATCTAGACATTACCTAAGATTTCCATCTTTTTTCTTCACAAAGATCACCAACGCACCCCAAGGTGATACACTGGGTCGGATGAATCCTTGATCAAGCAGTTCTTTAAGTTGGATACTCATCTCCTTAAGCCCTGAAACAACCATTCGATAAGGTGTTTTGGATATGGGTTCTGTAGGAGGCAAGCCTTGTAGCTCTGGAGGAAACACATCTGCAAATTTAGAAAGTAGTGGGTGCAACTTATCAGAAGACTTCCCGTTGACACAAACCATTTCTACTGCATAAACCTTACATCCTTTCCTCATACACTTATTAACCTTCTTCGCTGATATGAGGCGCAACGTAATATCCTATTTAATTCCCTTGATTACTGTGGATTCTCCCTGGTCGTTTTTTAAGAGAATTGTCTTATTATAGCAATCCACTACAGCTTGATGAGATTCAAGCCAATCCATTTCTACAATTAGGTCATAGGTTCCCAGAGTCATGCTATACAGGTTTATCTTGGTGTCACATTCCCCAAGGTTAACAATGCAATCCCTTACCAGTGATCCTACTGATTGTTGAGAGCTTGATGCCATTTCTACCATTCTAAAGTTACTATGCTCATGAGTTATCAATCCACATCTAAGCAATGTTGAAGGAGAAATAAAACTATCAGTGGCACCTGGATCAATTAACACAGATAGAGGAATGTTGTTTATCGTACCTATGGATTCCACGATTGTGGCTTGGTGCTCAACCTGACGATGGTTAATGGCGGCATGAATTCGCTGTGGGTCCTGTGGTCTTCATCCTCTTGCTTTATGTCCTTATTGTTTAATCCTTGGTTGTTACCTTGGACAATCTCTTTTATAATGTGGACCCCCACATTCCCAGCATTCTGCTTGCCTTTGATTCTCATTTGGTCCCGATCCTTGGCCACCAAATCCTATACCTTCGCCATTAGTTCTTCTCAAGTAGAGTTGACCCCTACGTCCTCTTGGAGGCAATCCAAAAGTCGTACTAGAAATCCGGGCAACATTGTTTCATCGTTCTTGGAATCCATAAGGGTGCCCCCCTGATCTATTTACCCTCATCGTGGAGTTCTCCTTCTCTGTTTTTTCATCAACCACCATTTTCTTTTTCATATTTATCGTCCTCAGGACATGTTTGGCTAGACTAGTGGTTGTTTCCATAGTGGTGGGTTTCCACATGGTGACTTTTGCTCGAACCAAAGGATCGATCCCATGCAAAAACCTTTCAACTTGACGTTTGTCATCTGCCATATAGTCCACATGATGGACCAACCTATAGAGTTCAGCTTCATAGTATTCGATAGGTCCCCCTTTCTGTCGCACTGCATGGAAAGCCCCATTTGTTGGTGTTTGTAGTCCTCTGATAGGTACCTAGTTTTGAAGGCTTCCTCAAACATTTCCCAAGTAACTTGCAGTGGTATGACTTTCATCTTCATTTCTTCATTTACCCACCATAATAAGGCTTCTCCTTTTGAGCCTTTTCCCTTGAAGTATATTCCTTAAAGCTAAGTGCCCTCTTGACATTGACTACCCATGCTTCTGCTTTTGAACCGCCATCTTGACCTATGAATTTTGGTAATTTGGATTTTTGAACTTCTTTCATAATATCAAGGTTTGCTTATCTAACTTCGACATTGAAATGAGAATTTAATTCTTGCCTCTGTTTTTTGTTCCAACTCCCTTCCTTGCCCTGGATCGTCTCTTTGACCTTAACCTTTGCTTGTGGCCCAATCCTTAATGATGCTTGTCATTTCCCTAAGGGAACGTAATATAGCTTGCTCAACTGGGGTTCCAATTTTTGTATTGGCAGGAGGTGGGGTTTCCACCTCAGGGAGACTTAGCTTTGTCTTCGATTCTTAGGAGCCATGATCTCCCCTGTAACACGCCGGTTTACAATGTTACATTTATAACCATATAACCACAATGTTATTAGTTTAATTTAAACTCACAAATTTAAATAGATAAAGAAATAAATAAGAAAATAGAATTTAACATGCAATTAATTATATCAAATATGCAATTAATAATCCACAAAAACTGTTTAACTAATCATCATAGAAATTTCATAAGCACGAGCAAAGACGACTTACTTGTAATGGCGATATTCCTTACTTGAGACTCCAAAGTTGAACGTTATTTGAATCCTGCTAACCGCAACAAAGTTTTGGGGACAACTCTCCACCCAATTGTAGGTTCAGCTTCACCTAATCTTTCCACAGCTAGCCACCCCCGAGCCCTCAATCAACGTACTACTGCCAGGGAAGCCTTTGCCTCACAATACCTTTCTCTCAAGTGAATGGGTGATGGAATGATCCATGAATCTTCCTCAATGTCTATTAAATAGACCAAACAATGGAATGGAAACCACATGCACACATTCATTGTGTCAACATGCAACTTTCATTTATTTTAAGTTTTACTTAATTTAGTGTTTCTCTTACTTTTTGTTAACTTTACTTATTTTTATAGTTTCTTAGTTTAACTTTTTCTTAATTTATTCCTTTTTACTCTTGTTAACTTCACTTATGTATTTATTGTTTAGAACTCCAATTTATTATTTACTATTTTATTTAGAAATCCAGTTATTGTTTACTCTTTTATTTATTATTTTATTATTCTGTTGACTTTTTATTTATTTATTATGTATTTAATTGTATTATATTATTTATTTATTATTTATTATTTTATCATTATTATTATTATTATTATTATTATTGGGGACATTACATACTCCCTCTCTTTAAGGAACTTCATCCCAAAGTTAAGTATTTAATTAAATTATATTATTTATTATTTCATGTTTGCCCAACACCCTCCGTTGAACTACTATAACCATCAGGCAACGAAAGTTCCCACAACACCAGAGAAATCTCAAGAAATCTCTGTCCTTTTTCCCACTTTCAAAACCAGGCATAAGCCTCCCCGTCTGTACCATAATTAAGGCTGGCCCTAAGGCTCGCACTCGACTCAGACCTCATCTACCCCAAGGCAGGCATCCGATCCCAGTACTCAATGACTCTGGGCATCTCGCAAGGTTGGACCACTCCCTCCACACTCACTAAGGTGCACAGGCCCAGGCATCGAAGTCCTTACACCCCCTTCCAGACTTCAGCGTCCCAATCCACTACCAGGCACTTGGCCTACAATATCAAGCCCTTGGCCTCCTCAAGATGGTCCCGCAACCCTTCAAGAGCTATCCATCAAGAGCTATACATGACAAAAGAACCACTGGCATATGTAATGTTGATTGAGTTTGTCCCCGGCCCATATGGTGTTACATATTCTCCCTCATAGGTATAGGCTCCTATGAGATCATCAAATAACTTGGCCTTCTCGGCCCATTTGTAGAGTTCCTGTCAGTCACCACATCTCAACATGCATCCAATGCATTAGTTATAATCATAAAATCATAAAAATAATCCACATGCCAACTCTTGCATGCCATCATGATAACATAGCATCATTGTTAATCACAACATTATGAATAGTAAGGAACTACATGCTCATGCATGTCATAAAATATGCATGCAATTACCACATGCTTCACTTTAGGAAATACCATCATAAGTTATAACATCAGCATATTTGCATCAAATATATATCATGAAATTACATAATAAACTAACCACATGTCAATATAACATCATAATTCATATGCCATGTTATGCATATCATATCCATCATGAGCATATAACATCATTATCATAACAACCACATGTTCATCATTATCCTCATATCATCTCAATACTTATCAATTATTGAACAATAATACACTATAAGCATTCTTATCATGAATATTGGAAAATCAATTTCATTTGCTTGTATAAATATTGAATACCAACTATGAACTAACATTATTCAACATCCATCTATGTTATCTCATGAGAACTATTAGTGTCATATTTTAATCAAGATACCAATTACTTTTCAATAATCATTTCTTGTTATTTCTATTATGAAGTTGACAATTTACACCATAGGTATACTCATCTAAGTACATTATTAAATTTTAAATGAGCCTCGTCATCTTGGGCCTTAATCTCTCATCATGTATTCTTAATTTCTCAAGGAAATTTAGTGAAAATCACCATTAAGATATTACGAGTTACACAATCATTGTTTAAATCATCAATATCAAAATTAAAATCCTCTAATTTTACATCAAACACTTATGGCTTACTGATTCTAAAACTATTGTATGAAATCGTATCACTAGGTCAACATGGTTTAATTTTCAATCATTATTAATTCACTTGCACAAATGATGGTCATTCCTTGGTGATATTATCCCATCATCATTGATTTATTGATAATGTTTAGCCACCAATAGACGTTGTCTTTATGAAAATACTTCGTGGTTTCTCAACCATTTTGCACAAGGTTATCCATTCACAAATACTTCGAGTGTTAAGTTATTTACTTGTAGTTTTTCCCGGAATCCAAACTTTTCTGTCCTACTTTAGGATACTTAGCTATTACTTCTTTTTTATTGCTTACACTGATTTGTGAAACCTCTACTCACTCACTTTTAGTGTCCTTCTATCACTCTTTTCTATTTATCTAATCATTCCAAGTTGGTCATGGTTATAACAACACCATTTGTCCCTTGTTGAGAAGAAACATCATTGGAACAAATTTAAACACTATATATATATATATATATATATATATATATATATATATATATATTAAGGTGGACATGCATATAGTTCACAATCCATTATGTAACATCCCACTAACAATTTTCAGGTATTGCCTTCAGTTGATGTTTGTGCATGTTGCTTTTATGAAGATACAAAAAAAATCTTAGTAGCCACATGGGTTTTGACATTTCTAATCCCTTCACCCTATAGGATTTTAACCTATCACTATGTTTGTATACCGACGAGTCCATTAAAAACTATTCATACATAATATTTCTAATCAACACTTATTATGCCAATGTAGCTTTGTGAATTCCATAGTATCATTATTAAGAATGTTAATCTTTAAGCATCATTATTCATTAAACCTTCTTCCTAGAAATAAAATATCCCCTTACACCAAGTCAACATCCACTTATACGTCAATCCCTTTAAGATATATATATGTATATATATATATATATATATATATATATATATTATGTTTAAATGATTTCCTCTTTATTATACACACTTAAAGGATAACTTCATTATGACTTACAAATTAATAACATGACTAAATTTAAACTCACTACTCTATAAACTCATTGATAATTTGTATCTACATATCATCTATTTTCACTTATTATTGCATTCCTACAAGAATAATAAAGATATCATATACCATATTTCTTAAGTGTTATATTTATCACAATATTAATATATTTATCCTTCAATCTTTTTTATCTAAAAATATTAACTATCTCTCCAATAATAATTTTATAACAATAATTTTATTTTTTTTAACTGAAACGAGTATGGATTTTATTAGTAGAGAACTCGGAATGGCCGCAACCTTACATCTTTCAGTGCAATTCTTTTACATTTTCTGTTTCCAGCAATTTTCTATTTTCATGGTATACAAATTGTTTTTGGATCTCCGCCATTTGTGCTAAGGTCTCCTTGGGCCAAGAGGCAGCCTTTGTTGGCATAGAAGTCTGCCTCTTTGTTTGATTCTCTGAGAATGTGATAGCATTTAAAGGAAGTGAAGTCTTGGAGAAGGTATCTCAGCCTTTGCAGATTCATATTTAAACCAGCTTCATTGAATTGGCCTTGCGTATGTATTATTTTGATCAGGATTTCTGAGTCTCTAAATGCTTGCAACTCCCGATGTCCTCTTTCTTTGGCTATTTGGCATACTTTTATCAAGCTAAGGATTTCTGCTTGATTGTTAGTTCGTTGTCCTAGACCCCAACTGAAGGTTTCTTTGATGCCTCCATCAGAAGAGTATATGAGTCCTCCAGCGCCTGTTGTCCCGAGGTTACCTTTAGAGGCACCGTCAAAAAATGTTGTAATTATTCCTTGCTTCCTCCACCAATTCTGAAAAGCTTCATCCTTTTCTCTTAGCCTCCACTCAGGATTTCTAAGAGGTTTTTCTGTGCTGTGTATCTGTTGGATGAATGCTTGAATGCCAAGCCAATTCTTTTCCTCTTGCTGCACCGAATTGTCCTCTTTGATTTTCTGAGAATTCAAAATTTCTAGAAGGAGTCCTTTTGCTTTCGCTGCTACCATGTTGGGGGTCCAAATTACATTGTTAAATATCTGCTCACTTCTAGCTAGCCATAGCTTCCAACACACTAGCTTGGGGAGAGTGATCCAGATTCTGGCCCATGATGAGTTTAGGGAGAGCGACGGGTAGCGCTCTTTCCATGAGAGGAATAAGTCCACAACTGAAGTTTTAGTGGGGATTACAGCCTTTAATCCTTGAAGAGTGTGGGTCCAAACTCTATTTGCATATGGACATTAAACAAATAAATGATCCATGGTTTCCATGGCTTCTTTATAAAGTGTGCACCTATTCGGACCTGCAATGTTTCTTTTCATAAGGTTTTCACCGGTCAAGATCTTTCTATGCATTAGTGTCCAGAAGAAGAAATTTACCTTGGGCAGTGCCATTGGATCCCATACTCTTTCCAAAACTTTGCTAGATGAATTCGGTCTCTGTGTGTTTGCATCAATTCATAGCCTTTGACTGAGGTGTATGCTCCTGTAGGTCCCCATCCTCATTTATCCTTTTTTGATTTATGCACCGGGGCAGCCTCACGAAGATCCTGTTTGAGCATTTCTGTTTGCTGCATTAGATGAGCTGGTATATCTCTGAAATCCCAATC
The DNA here is from genome assembly GCA_034641835.2 of Pinus albicaulis. Taxonomy (NCBI): domain Eukaryota; kingdom Viridiplantae; phylum Streptophyta; class Pinopsida; order Pinales; family Pinaceae; genus Pinus; species Pinus albicaulis. The sequence continues at coordinate 16,402,502 of MU968493.1, forward strand.
AATCCAGAGCCCAGACTCGTTCCACTTTGAGATATCGTAGAGCGTCTTATCCCCTCTGTTTTCTAAAAACGCACATATCTCATGCAGGCTGTCTTGTGTGGCTAATGGTGAGTGGCCCATTATACTATCAGTCAACAGCTTGACACGTTTCCCATTCCCTGGGATACGATATAAATTTCGAGTGAAAAAACGCTGCCCTTTAATACATAACTGCCATAACAGCGAGCTCTTTTTGTTGTTTGCGTTCTGCAAGTTTCTTAGATTTGCATTTGGTAGGTATTTATGCCTCAGAGCTGTGCTGATGAGATGACTGGGGTCGCTGTGGAGTTTCCAGAGTATTTTACATCCCAGAGATACGTTGGCAGAGTCTGGATCTCGAATTTGAAGGCCTCCTTCCTTCAAAGTTCGCTTTGCTATCTCCCAATTCACCAGATGAAATTTTCTCTGGTTTCCTTTGCCTCCTTGCCACAGAAAATCCCTCATGATTTTATTAATCTGTCCTGAGATCGACTTGGGTGCCATCAGGTATGACACTTGATAAATTAGCATAGATGACAACACTGATTTTATAAGGGTTAATTTGCCTCCATGAGTTAGCCATTGGCCACCCCATGCAGCGATTTTGCCTCTGATTTTTGTAATTACTCCTTCCCACAGATTGGCTCTGTTTGTGCCTAGTGTTAGTGGCAATCCAAGATAGTTGATTTTTTCCCATTTTGCGTATCCATTAAACCCCAAGTTGCTTGCTATGTTTTGAGTTTCTTCCTCCTCTGTATTCCAGCTATATACTGCACTTTTCCTTTCACTGATTAGAGCTCTAGATGCTTTGCAATATGCTTGAAGAGTATTTTTGTATGCAGAGCCTATTCTGGTTGAAGCTCCTCCCAGTATGAGGGAGTCATCTGCAAACAATGCATGGTTTATTGCTTTAAGGTCCTTTGTTATTTTTAAACCTGGGGCCGTTCCTGTTATCATATCAAGCTCCAGCTTTTTGCTCAACGTATCCGCCATTAAGATGTAGAGGAATGGAGAAAGGGGACATCCTTGTCTCAACCCCCTCGTGGCTTGGAAGAAATCAGCTGGCCTCCCATTTACCAAAGGCGCTATCCATGGACTATTGGTGCATGCTTGGATCAGATTTACAAACTCTTGATCAAATCCAAAGGAGATTAGAACTTGATATAGATAGGACAACTTGACTCTATCGAAGGCATTAACCATGTCTAACTTGATCAGCATACCTTTCTCCTTTCTAAGATTGCTGGAATGCATGGCTTCCTGGACTTGGATTACATTGTCCAAGATATGTTTCCCATTGACGAAGCCCCCTTGCGAATCTGATATGAGTTTGCTCAGCAGTGGCTTTATTCTATTTGCAAGAAGTTTTGCGATAATTTTATATGAGGCATTGCACAAAGAGATTGGTTTGAACCTATCAAAGGGGGAGGAGTGTGTCTCTTTCGGGATTAAAACGAGGAATGTTGAGTTGGTGCTACCCCCCATTTTTGCTTTCTTCAAGAATCCTTTTATCATTCTAATTAGATCTGTTTTTATTATATCCCAACATATCCTGTAGAAGTGAATAGTGAACCCATCTGGCCCAAGGGCTTTGTCTGGGTTCATGGACCAAATTATATTGTTGATTTCTTCTTCATTTGTTTGCTTCAATAATGTTGTATTGTCCTCTGTGGTGACCAATGCCGGAATGTTCTTCAGGAATTCTTTTTTATCTTCTTCACAGTCCTCTTTCTCTTTGCTGTAAAGATGATGGAAATGTAATACTGCAGTAGATTTTATCTGTTCTATTCCTTTGCAGAGCCTCCCATCAGAGGAAGTGATCTCTGAGATGTGATTCCTAGAGAGTCTAGCTCTACATTGTTGATGAAAATATGATGTGTTTCTATCTCCAGCTTCCAGCCAGAGACTCCGGGACTTTAGTCTCCAATACTCTTCTTTATTTCTGAAGGAAAGGAATGTTTTGCATTGGGCTACTTGCTCCTTTTCTAATTCTGTTTTGTTTATATCAATTGTGTCCATTTCACTTTGCAAAATTTCCAAGTGTTGCACTGCCTCGATTCTTTGGTCTTTGGGTGTGTTTGTTGGGAGTTTACTCCATTCCTTGAGTGCCTTTTTTGTTAATTTTAATTTTTGTTCCCATACATAATTGGGAGAGCCATTGACTGAGGTGTTCCATGCCATTCGGACCGTCTCTACAAAGCCGCTTTTTCCATTCCACAATGGGCTAAATCTGAATGGGATTGGCCCCAAATTCTCTTCCTCCTCTAGCATTAGCCGGATGGGCTTATGATCCGAGGTGAGCTTTGGAAGGATGGCTGATGAGATAAGCTTCCTTTCCATCAACATTGTGCTTTGGACCAAGAACTTGTCCAGTTTGGCGGATATATGGTCTTCCCCTGTCCTGTTATTTGTCCAGGTATAGAGCCCTTTTCTTGGTTTAAAGTCCAATAGATCCCATTGTTGTATCATGTCTTCTACTACCTGGATCATCTGATCCTTGTTGTTCCTGCCCCCTCTCTTTTCTTTTTCATTCATTACTAAATTTAGATCTCCAGCTATGATTATATTGTTTAGAGAATTCAGTTGCAAAAACTCATTTAATGTTTTCCAACAATCTTTCTTTTCAGAATACAATACCGGTACATATAAATTGAATAGTGCAATGGTTAACTTACTTGATATATGCTTCAGCTTTGTGAAACACCAGTGTTGTGTGTTGTGTGAATTGACGAGCCAAAAGTGATCTTCCTTCCACAAGGTTGCTATTCCACCCGAGGAGCCTCTTGCGCTTATTGCTTTTCCTGTGTTCTTCTGCCATTTATTTTTGCTGATCTCTAGAAGGGCTTCCCCTTCAATTTTTGTCTCTTGGAGCATTAGGATGTCTGCAGGTTCCGCTTTCATAAGATCTTTGACCGCTTCTATTTTCATTGGGTTCCTGAGCCCTCTGCAATTCCAAGAGACGATTCTCATTACTCACTGTTCGGGGAAGTTGGGCCTCCTCCTTTTGGCGGCCTTGTCCTTGTGTTTCTGCCAATTGACATTTCTATAGTGGGTTGAATTCCTTGAGTCTTTTGTCTTTCCGCTTCTTCCTCCCTCGCTTCTCTGCGAGACTTTCTTCCTGCTCTTTTGGCAGGCCTTTCTATAATCTCGTCCTCCGAGGAGCTTGGTGAATCATACGTTTTCTTTCTTGCTACGTCGACATATGAGGGAGAGGGAGCTATGAGGGAGAGGGAGCTACTTTGAGGGTTTGCCCTTGCTCCTCTCCTCCTTTCCCGTCAGGGGAAGGTCTTGAATGATTGATGTTGTTCCTGTTTGCTTCCGGAGTTTCTATGGCCTTGCTGGACTCTGCATTTTGATCTCCTGATTTCGAGGTGGGGATGGTGATCCCATATTTTTGTTCTTGCCCCGTTGGTTCGGGGTTATTTCCTTTTGGTATTCCTTTAGTTTTGGGTTTTGTTGTCCGTGCTTTCTGCACTGTGGTCCATTGTTCTGCTTTCGCATTCTCGCTCTCCTCTCCTTCCTTTTTTTTTGCAGTGTCTTGCGAAGTGGCCGTAGCCATGACAGTGCCGGCGTTTGAAGGGTAGCTGCTCATAATCTAGCTCCTAGATGTGCGTCCATTCAGCTGCTGTAAGTTTGATTGCCTCTGGTAACCCTTCCTCCAGATCAACCTCCACACAAATCCGTGCACAGGAGAATTGATCTTTTCGAACAGCTTGATCGATATACCTTCCAAGCAAGTTGCCGATAGCCTGCAGAGAATTTTAATTCCAGCAATGTAATGGGAGATGAGGTAGACGGACCCAGACTGGAACAGCAAACAGAACGTCCTGGGCTGGATCGAAGTCAGGGGTCCATTTGTTCAGGTATAAACCCTAAGGCCCCATGAAGTAAGGACCGTTTCTGAAAATGAGATTTTTTTCATCAGAGCTTTCAAACACGAACACATAGAATCCTTTTCCAACAAAATGGCTCTTGATTCCTTCATATACGAGCGGCGTCCAATTTCTCTGCACCCATGCTTCAACGGATTTGGGAGAGGGCCAAAGCCCGGTAAATTGTCCAATGAGCCCTCTATCTGCTAGATTGACTGCAGATCTGCAAGTTTATGCTATTGGCAGTTCTACAATTGGGATGCAGTCCAGCTTTTTAACGAACTTCTGTTGTGCCTCGGATATTGGTCTCTTGTGAGATCCAGCGATGAGCTTCTTGAATGCAATCAGTTCGGGTAGGGGAGGGGCAGGTTCGGCACCCCCACCGACCTCCGTTGGAGCTGAACCCAGAGAGCAAAGAGCAGAGGCGGCGCTGCTAGGTCACGCTGTGCAGCGCAGCAGCAACGGCATGAAAAACCCAAACCTTAATTTAACAATTATTTTATTTTAAAGTATGTATTTGCTTCTAATTTAAGTAAATATAATTCATTTTTCTATATATATAAAAAATGTAATATAAGATTACATGGAAAAAAATGTAATTTCAAATTAAAGCATATAACCTTAAAACACATAGTTAAATATACTTAGCCACCTACTTTCAACATTATATATAACACAGTTAAAACACCTACTTCCAACATTAAATATCTAATACATACCATTTGTATAAAAAAAAATTAATTTTTTTTTATAATGTTTATACTCAACTATCTTTCATCTTATATTATTATAATAATAACTCTAAACTAGGTTAATGGTAAAGTAATTAAATCTTATATTAAATCCCTTAGGTTAATGGTAAGGAATCCCATGTGGCGTAATGGTAAGTCACTACTTTATTATTACATTAATTGGATGGAATTAAGCAAAGTTAAAATAGGCCGCCACATCATTGTCCAGAATGCATTTACAATGTATGTGACGGCCAAACACATGGAGGTTTAGGGAATTGGCACACCAATTATACCAACCATCAAGAGGGTCAATTTGGCTTCTGTAAAATGTGGTAGACAAGCATTCAACAAGAAGAATTAAAATTTGAGTTTGGGTATTCAAACAAGTTTACCAATGCTGGGCAACAATTTGCCAGTAATAAATACACCCAACAATACATTAACCAATGAGTGAATTGCATTAAAAGATATACACCATAAATAAAGCAAAAATACAACAATAAAAGTCACACTAAACACAAAGATTTTACCCTGTAAACCAGCATTTGATGAGAGGTTTTTATTCTGCTAAGAAAATGGTTGTTGTTACCCCTCATATTGCATACAAGGATTAATACTTGTGATTATCATCACAATGGATGGTTTGCAGGATGGATTGGAGATCTGGAACCACAAAGAAAGGGACACGACATATCTGGAATTGAGGGTCATATTCGAATCCTGTAGCTATTTTTCGATGTGTTGATGCTGAACGCTCCAATTCTCAACTGCACTATTTTAGTGTTCGTCAGGCCCAACAATAGCATCAAATCAACTCTATTTAAAGTGCAACATACTATCCTATTTTTACAGTGGTCTTGCAAGACATTCAACATGCCTGTGGATGAGCAACAGATTCAAATAGGTGGCAAGGGGGTCATTTAAGCAAGTGACCATGGTGCAGTTTGAGGCATAGAGTTTCATGATTGTTGATGTGTAAATAAAACTCCCAAATTATTCAAAACTGCAGCATCCATAAACGTCAGTATCCTATCACCAGACCTCTTGGTGAATTAGAGTTGATGTCTTTGGAAGGACTCTTTATCGTGTGTTCAGAGCTATGTTAACCATCAGAAGCAGGCATTGCGCTCAGTCCAATTCAACGTTAGCATAGTATAGTAAAATACAGAGGAATGATTTAATTAATGGTGACAATAGATGGTTCTATTACTGTACTTCTTACTTTTTCTAAAAACAGACATTGAGCTTGTTTTATCTGCCAGTTGGGGTGATTTGATAGAGAATTTAGACATTCCTGTATTTAATTTTTCGAAAAACTGACAGCTGATGCTCGTTTTTTCTGCAAGATGGGATGATCAGGTTGATCTTGTTTTTCCAGCACTACAAAGTGACTTCATGAAGAGTGTAGTGGATCAGTTTAGCAGAGTTCTTCTAAATAAAATTCATGTTAAATGCTAAACTAGACCTCATGTAACTTACATATATTTAAAATTGAATGTAATTGAAATCATCTCAGACACCCTCAGTCCCACGATCATGGGGTACATCAACCAATGCAATTCGGCCTTCTTAGTCGTATTTGGACCGATGCAACTTCATAGGAATTGAACAATTGACATGTTATAAGAAGAAACCACCGAAACAAACCCACATTCTCCTCCATTCACTTGTTACATTTGCCATGCATCTCATCAGCTTCAAATTTTTGGGGCAGCAGCAAATCAAATCCTTATCCTGTTCTTTTCATTTTCTCCTCCAGGAAATAAACAAGACAGGCATGCAGAAAATATAATCAGGCAAATCGTGTACACACTAGAGTGGCCTTAGGGCTTTTCCCTGAACTTGTACAAAGACCAGAACTTCGCAGTTGTATAGGAAAAAGTAATCGAACCCTCGAATTGGGAATTGGTATACCCTATGGAAACCCTAACCCTGAAATCAAGTTTGTACCAGCGTTTACAAGCCTTAGCTTGCAACAGACAACCTCAAAATCGCGCTTTCTGAGTGATACTTACTCTTTATGCCAACCTCTGAATTATTGCAATGACAAATTGTTTCTAATAATTACAGGTCGATGAGCTGTTATCTCGAGGTGAAAATGTTACAATTTATAACGGCCAGGTAAAACAACTGTAGCTCTGTTTGTGAGTTAGCTCCGATCATACTTTTAAGGGAATTAATTGGACGAAAAAAAAGATTTACTTATCTAGTTTCAATCAACTCTTGAAATTTGCAGGTGGATTTGATCTGCGCAACCATATGAACAGAAGCCTGGGTTCAAAAACCCTAATCAATTCAAATTTGAGTTGGGATACCTTTCAATAAAAAAATCATTACTAAAACTATTAAGGTTTCCAACAAAATGACTCAGATGGCTGGGTTTGAAGGAATTTAAGTCGATTGGGCGCACTCCGCTCTACTGCGACGGATCGGAAACAAAGGATTCGTAAAGTCATACAAGAATCTGAAATTCTTCTGGTTTCTATAGGCAGGGCATTTCGTAAGTAGCAGCATTTCATTCATTTTATTTCGGATTTAACGGAATGGGATTGCAAAGAAACTAGAATGTAAATGAAGTTGATGACAAGAATTCGATTAAATGTGACCAGGTACCAGTAGATCAGCCCTGCGTAGCCCTGGAGATGCTTGATATGATTATCACTTCTACATCATTTTCATCTTTCCCATTAAACTTCATAAGCTCTGTCGACGAGTATAGATTACAGGAAGGGTAGGGTTTCATACGAGTTGTCGGCCATCGCAGTGAGCAAACACGAGAAGCATCGCTGCGAGATGCAGGTTTGCCAGCGGTGTGCGTTGGGCAGGTTAACCGAGAACTGGTGATAGCTACTGTTGGTTAGCCGAGTTTGGCCGAGTGGTTTAAGAAGGCCGATTTAGTTTTTGCTCATTAACATCACAATCAAAACCAAGTATTAATTTTTACTAAGTTGAAATCTACTCCGATATCATATTAAATAATCTTGAATTTAACATGCAATTAATTATATCAAATATACAATTAATTTTCTACAAAAATGGTTTAACTAATCATCATAGAAATTTCAGAAGCACAATTAATTATATCAAATATACAATTAATTATCTACAAAAATTGTTTAACTAATCATCATAGAAATTTCAGACGCACAAACAAAGACAACTTCCCTGTAATGGCGATATTCCCTACTTGAGACTCCAAAGTTGAACACTATTGGAATCCTGCTAACCACAACAAAGTTTTGGGGACAACTTTCCATAGCTGGCCACCCCCGAGCCCTCAATCAACATACTACTGCAAGGGAAGCCTTTGTCTCACAAAACCTTTCTCTCGAGAGAATGGATGATGGAATGATCCATTAATCTTCCTCAATGTCTATTAAATAGACCAAACAATGAAATGAAAACCACATGCTCATGCAATTTTTATTTATTTTAAGTTTCACTTAATTTAGTGTTTCTCTTAATTTTTGTTAACTTTAGTTATTTTTTATAGTTTTTTAATTTAACTCTTTCTTAATGTATTCCTTTTTACTCCTTGTTAATTGAAGTCCAGTTATTATTTATTTTTTATTATTTATTTTATTATTCTCTTGATTATTTATCTATTTATTATTTATTTAATTGTATTATATTATTTATTATTTATTTTTTATTCTTTTATTATTATTATGACACATTACAAATGGTTGCAACAACTATCTACAAAAACCAAAAAAAAATGAAAACAACTTACAAAAGAATACTGATTCTCATTATTATGCATATTATAATTGCATGTAGACAAACTAGATAATACAACTTTTATCTCTCTCGACTGCTCTTCCCCTTCACTTTCTTTTACAGATCCAATGCTTCACATGCACTTCTCCATGCATGTTCTTCCCTCATGAACTCTGACATGGGTTTTCTAAGACAAAATTGCCAAAGTTGGCACCCAAGAGCATTTATATAAAATTTGGCATTACTTAGAAACGTGACAATGTGCGGAAGTGGAAAATCAATGACTGTTGATGCCAATAGCTTAATTAGCATTTGGGATAGCAACTTTTTCCACATTGATGCCAAAGTCACCACTAAAACTATATTCTGTTGGGGAATTACTAGTGTTTCTGTCAGCTTCTTACTCAGCTGAGGAAGGTATACGCTGAATCCTTATCATATTCTCAAACCTGTTGAAGTGGGCTTCTGTCCTCATGTCCAACTGCTACTGGAAATTGATGGATAGTGGCGATTTGTTGTTGTTCTCATCAAATATGTCACTGGGGTTTTGAATTTGCTTTAGAGCATCATCAAGTTGAAAATTTATATTGGTGATTTCCTACTCCAATTTTTGGGTGGCCTTCTCTGATCTGTTGGGCCATTTTATTTGGAATCTTAAACTTTATTCTTAGCAATTAGCACCTATCCTTTAATAACAAACTGTAGAAACTAGATAATACAACTTTTGTCTCTCTCAACCCCTCTCACCTTCACATTCTTTTACGGATCCCATGCTTCACATGCACTTCTCCATGCATGTTCTTCCCTCATGAACTCTGACATGGGTTTTCTTAGACAAAATTGCCAAAGTTGGCTCCCAAGAGCATTTATATAAAATTTGGCATTACTTAGAAACGTAACAATGTGCAGAAGTGGAAAATCAATGACTGTTGATGCCAATAGCTTAATTAGCATTTGGGATATCAGCTTTTTCCACATTGATGCCAGAGTCACCGGTAAAACTATATTCTGTTGGGGAATTACTAGTGTTTCTGTCAGCTTCTTACTCAGCTGAGGAAGATCTACGCTCAATCCTTATCATATTCTCAAACCTGTTGAAGTGGGCTCCTCTCCTCATGTCCAACTGCTACTGGAAACTGATGGATATGGTGATTTGTTTTTGTTCTCATCAAATGTCACTGGGATTTTGAATTGGCTTTAGAGCATCATCAAGTTGAGAATTTATATTGCTGATTTCCTGCTCCAATTTTTGGGTGGCTTTCATTTAATCTCTGATCTGTTGGGGCATTTTATTTGAGATCTCAAGCTTTATTCTTAACAATTAGCCCCCATCTTTTAATAACAAACTGTGGAAACTGTAAGTTTGCTTTATCCCAAAGCCAAGCATCTATCTGGGATCCAGCATCACTGCAGAATCACATTTGGCAATTGTAAGATTTTTTTTTTTTGACAAAACTAAGACCAGAAAGGAGCTAAATTCATGTGACAAGTATTAGGGGATAAAACACGTCAATGTGGATTCAGATGCATCCTGGGAAGCACAGAGCCCTCTTGCAGAATGATGGCTTTGTTAACCATTGAATCTGCATTTTTATTTAATTCACATAACACAGGCTACAATTCACAAGAAAGACTGGCTTAAGATTTGTTTGCACCTAGTGATAGTTTTGGAGATGGGGAGACAAGAGGATTGAGCCAAAGCTTGAATCAGAGACATAATGACACAGGAGTCTACAATGCAAGCCATCTTTTAATATAACCAGTGCCTCTGTAGTGTTATTTAAATGAATCCCTATATTCCAGGCATATCTGAGGCTTACCTTTCCTCCGATATGGAATTGCCCCTTTTCCCAAAAAGGACCAGGATTCCCCTTGTATTGGTCCATACCTACTTGTATTGGGCAGTTGAGGTGGGACAGCACATGAAATTTGTCGCTGGTTTAGTCATCTGAGTTGTTGCATGCAACCGTTATGTCTGGCATGCCTATCATCAAACAAGATAATTTGTGCTTGACGCTCCCATGAAGTCCACTTCATACATATGGTATGGATGAGTTATCATGCATTATGAGCCCAATTGTTATGGACTCAAGGACTGCACTGCCATTCCAATTACTATGGATGTATAAGCCAAGCCCAGACCAAGTCTATCAACTCTATCAACAGCAAACTCATATCTCTGTAACACATGTTGATCTCTAGTACAGAAAATTTTCTTCTCGAAATAACAACACAACATTACGATAATAACAACAGATTTACCTACAACAGCCGTAGATTGAGCTATAACAGCAAAAGTTTTTACCATGCAAAACAATAATTTAGAGCACTGGTCTGGTTTTATGTTAACTTAAAATTATCATAACAAACATTGCAACAGCAATTATAGAAACTATAGAAACTGGGAAGCGTGGCAGTGAACAAGATTGCAGAAATCTTCAACAAACATTATTGATAAAAGACTTTTAAATGTAAATAAGACAGGAACACTTTGCTAAGAACCTACGGTCACAAGCTCAGGCACAAGAGATCTCTCACAGATTCCCATATAAGCATTCACCCAAGATATCCTACTCTTAAAGAAAGCCCTGGTGGCAAAGATTGCATGATCAGTGTTGGACAGGTGAAATTTTAAATTTATTAAAAAGTTGAATCTCATCATTAACTTTCATACCATTTTAGAAACACAGCCCTAAAAGGCTAAATATCAACCAAGTGATGAAGCGGCAAAAGTAGCAAATTTGAACTAGATATAAGAATGATGGCTACCTCCTTACCAAGTTTTTCAAAACCAAGGTTGCTGATGCTTCTTGCCAACATCCCAATGGGAGAAAGCAATTATGCAACCGATCATCTCAGATGTGCACACCTTACTGTAGAGATTGCACTGAAAAGTCAAAATTATATGAAAAAAAAAACAAGAAAGCATTTACAAATAGTTTAAAGCCTATAAAACCAAAAATACCAATCCTTCCCATCCCCCTCTGTGTAGGGAGCCACCGCATCTGCATCTTTCCCTAGAGGTAAGGTTCCATCCAAAAGAAATGGCTATTTGGAAGGCACCGTGCAACAAAAATTTGACAAACTTCCTATGAATGTTTGTAGTACCAAGGTTAAGTGAGCGTCCAACCACATTGGAACGAGGGAACGTACCAATGGCTTTTTTTTGCCTCGTCAGTCATGCATCAGAAGTTGTTTTTTATAGTAGTGGCTAGGGTTCTGCTTTAAAAGAGGCATGACTGAAATTGATCGCATTCCATTACCACTATGAATGGTCTTTGATTTCACTAGCAGTAGTAAAAGTCATTACCACTAACTTTTTCCCAAGCAAAAAAACAGAGACCATTAACAAATCACAGAGAAAAAGTGTGCAAACTAGTGTCCAATATTTAGCTTGGATTTGAAATGTGTTAATTCCAGCTAAGTCTCGTAGATATAGCAGATCTGGAAACAATCAGATCATACTACTGTAGAAACGCATACAAATTTAAGGTCTCTACATTTGGGATTTGAATATTTCCTTTTAGAAGTTAACCATGATTCGAACAGACAGAATTTCACATCTATCCCATCACATTTTAAAGGGAGGGACAAACTTCTTATGAGCATCGAACCACATTCGGACGAGGGAAGGTGCCAATGATTCTTTGCCTAGTCAATCATGCATCAGAAGCCGTGTTTTAGAGTAGGGGCTAAGGTTCTGCTTTACAAGACGTGTGATTGAAATGGATCTCATTCCATTACCGCTAGGAATGGTCTATGAAAGCAGCAATAACAGTCATTACCACAAACATTTTGCCCAAGCAAAGAAACAGAGACCATTGACAAAGCAAAAAGAGAAAGTGTGCAAACTAGTGTCCAATGTTTACCTTGTATTTGAAATGTATTAATTCCAGTTAAGTTTCATAGATATAGCAGATATGGAAACTATTTCCTTTTAGAAGTTAACCATGATTCGAACAGACAGAATTTCACATCTATCCCATCACATTTTAAAGGGAGGGACAAACTTCTTATGAGCATCGAACCACATTCGGACGAGGGAAGGTGCCAATGATTCTTTGCCTAGTCAATCATGCATCAGAAGCCGTGTTTTAGAGTAGGGGCTAAGGTTCTGCTTTACAAGACGTGTGATTGAAATGGATCTCATTCCATTACCGCTAGGAATGGTCTATGAAAGCAGCAATAACAGTCATTACCACAAACATTTTGCCCAAGCAAAGAAACAGAGACCATTGACAAAGCAAAAAGAGAAAGTGTGCAAACTAGTGTCCAATGTTTACCTTGTATTTGAAATGTATTAATTCCAGTTAAGTTTCATAGATATAGCAGATATGGAAACTATTTCCTTTTAGAAGTTAACCATGATTCGAACAGACAGAATTTCACATCTATCCCATCACATTTTAAAGGGAGGGACAAACTTCTTATGAGCATCGAACCACATTTGGACGAGGGAAGGTGCCAATGATTCTTTGCCTAGTCAATCATGCATCAGAAGCCGTGTTTTAGAGTAGGGGCTTAGGTTCTGCTTTACAAGACGTGTGATTGAAATGGATCTCATTCCATTACCGCTAGGAATGGTCTATGAAAGCAGCTATAACAGTCATTACCACAAACATTTTGCCCAAGCAAAGAAACAGAGACCATTGACAAAGCACAAAGAGAAAGTGTGCAAACTAGTGTCCAATGTTTACCTTGTATTTGAAATGTATTAATTCCAGTTAAGTTTCATAGATATAGCAGATGTGGAAACAATCCGATCATACTACTGTAAGAAAACATAAGAATTTAAAGTCCCTGCGTCCGCCTATGGGATTTGAATATTTAATTTACAGGTTAACCATGATTCAAACAGTCAAAATTTCACATCTATCCCATCACATTTTAAATGGAGGGAGCAATGCATGATCGTTGCAAAACTATTAGCAAACAACAAATTATCTGGTGATGCGAGTTTCTTTTTCCATGTTTCAAAAACGTGTTACCTGATGCATTCCAAGAGGCATTTCTCTGTGTTTGTATTACAACTCAGTATACTTCAATAGTGCATGTTGATGGTGATTGTGATAAACTGCCCAAAACAGAATCCCGGGCCTGAACTGACTGTGTCATGACCCAGAGTGATTATATATAAATATATACACTAATTCGCAGTCATTACTCATGTAGGCTGGGGGGTTCATGGGACTGGATCATAACAGAGAGATGATCCCTTGGTTAATGTTCTTAAACCTCTTTCAATCAATAAGAAAAATGCAATACAATCTAACCCTGACCAAAACAGAAACCCGAATATCTAGTCTTTTAGAAGCGGGCAACCTTGCCACTGTAAATTTCAAGTAACTTCGGGGCTTGAGGACTGCACTGGACATATTTTTCGAGGAACTTCCGCTCACTGAAACAAAGCGCACTAATGAAACTGTGAGGACGCTTGGAAGGTTGCATTGCACTAAGAGCACTCAACAACTTGTAACGAGGCTTGATCCTACACTCCAAGCTGAAACAAGACACTAACAGAGGATACGAAAAAATAAACTTTGCAGGAAACCCTGCAGTGTGCATCAAAAAGTCCATGTTCTTCTGCACCTTATCCATGGAAACTTTTAATATAAGTGGGTGTCTCCTAACAAGCTCCTTGATGTCATCTTCAAGGAGGCCAAAACTTGTCAAATGCTTCAATTTCTTTTCCCAAAATTCAGGCCCGTTTCGTTTAGCTAGAATAAGAGGTGCCAATTTGAAAACACTGGAGACATTAGCCTCTGATCCAAACAGGTTTTGAAGATACTGGATATTGGGACGCAGAGTTTTCTCGAGACTGCTGTTAAGCAATCTGGGTGCATTGGATATGACATTGCCCAAGTCTTGTGTAGTAAGGCCCAATGTTTTCATGAACTCAATCTTGGGTTTCAACTGTCGATCAGCATTGAGAGAAAGAATAGCTGGGTTTCTGGTAAGAGTCTTCCTTACCTGGCGCACTGTGAATCCCGAATCTCTAAGTAACTGCACCGCTTGTTGGGCTGTATGAGTTGATCTCGTCGCAACCAAGGATGGCCTTGCTTTAAGGATAGTTGAGAGCTCAAACTGACAGAACCCACATTCGTTGAGTAAGAATTCTGAAACGGGGCATGTGTTACCGGCTTCAGGGTAGGTTTTGGACTCGTCTTTATCAGCAATAGTTGTAGAAAGTCGTGATAATTTTAACAAAATAGTCCGGGGAAATGGTGAAGATAGTGCTGCAACAGCTGCCGCCAGGGAGTGACGCTGAGATCCCAAAGATGAAGCCAAGTAATGGACGAACATGGCCACTGCTGGAGATATGAAGTTAGGAATTCCTCCAATATGATCCCATAACAAATCGGTGAAAAGAGGAGGATTGGAATGATTCGTATAGAGAAGAGGAGGATTGGAATGATTCGTATAGAGATAAATATGTTATGCATATGAAAGGAAGGGGATTAGGGTATATGAAAGATATAAGCTATGAAATGGAGGGGATTGGGAAAGAAAGGAAACTTAAATGTGAATAACTTATAGGTTTTTCCAATTATAATTCAGGAATAATTTATTTATTTATTAAGTTAGGTATGATTGCATTTTCGCTATAATATTTAATATATATAGTTTAGGATTGAGAATTGAATTAGTGACTTTACATCAAGAAGTGTTTTAATAGTCAACATCTAAGTATCTTAATAGTCAATCTCTATCCAAGACCATGTAGATGGTTGTTGTAATCATTTTTAATGTTAATGAGAATAAGATAGGAAATTCAAATATGAAGTATTGATGCATCTTTATAATTATAATACTCATTTTAATTATAAAAATATTAATATTAAGAGCTACAAAGAAAGAATGTTTACTAGTAAGCAAACATTTAAACATTTTGGTTGTATTTGACTATGTCAAATTTTATTTTTCAAATGAAAGATTGAATAAATAAATATAATTATTTTGCAATTAATTTATTATTAATAAAATATTTTTTATTTTTCAAATGAAAGATTGAAGAAATAAATATAATTATTTTGCAATTAATTTATTATTAATAAAATATTTTTTATTTTTCAAATGAAAGATTGAATAAATAAATATAATTATTTTGCAATTAATTTATTATTAATAAAATATTTTTTAATGAATGTTTTTATTAATTTTGAACTATTTTAAGTAATCTTCTTCTTTTTTTTAGGATGTAGTTGAACAGTGAGGTGGGGAGGTTTGGTCCCCATAGGGCTTGTGGTCCAATCCCAAGCAAGACTTTTTTTTCAGTAAGAAAAAAACGTTGTAGTATTACAGTTCATATTCAATCAAATACGAGTGATTACATCATAAGACATTACACCCAATTTTAGTCCCAAAGAATCCAACAATTGGAAAGCCAATCCTCTAAGCATTCTCTAAGCATTTACCAGAGCAGCCCATGAATAGAAAATCGCATAATGGCCTCCGGTTTTACTGGAATTCAATGCCTCACAGTGCAAGAAACAGCTGAAACTCATATTCAGAGTGATCTCTGAGACGCTTGAATGAAGAAAAAACGAGATTCAGAATGAATCCTGTTTGATGAAGCAATGCCAAGAACAGATTCAATGCTAAGAAGCCACCAGCAGCCTCACTTGCAGAAGAAGGTTTGCTTGCACCCAACATCGAAGAAACAAATTAGAAAACAGGCTCGCTTTCAGAAGTAGGTCCCCATCATCTATCGACTGTTAAGGAATAGGGAGTATTCGAGTGTCGAGGCAAAGGGAACCCCTGTAGAGATGAATATGAAACTCTCCAGAAGGACTGTCCAGTCCTTTCTTCGATAGCTTATTAGCTCTAGTATTCGAATCTCTATAGATGTGTTTGATACCAAATGACTGAAATTTCTGTAGAATGTTTCTAATTCTCTGAATCCAACCAAAACAACGATGGATTTGCAAATTACAGCGACCATTGATCCCGTCTATAGTAATCTTCGAGTCTTTGTATATATAGATGTTTGAGAGTTTTAGATTATATGCAATGTACAGTCCTCCCCAGAGTGCCATAATTTCAGCCTTGTTGTTTGAGCCAGAGCCTCCATTCCAATAGATTTGATAGTGGTCGTTGTTGTGAAGACGAATCCAAGCCCCGCAGCTTCATATTCCATTGATGCATGCACCATTGAAAAATAATGCCGGGAGAATGATCTGATGAGGTCTAATTCATCCAAAAAGATATTTTATATCAGAGACGATGCATGAATTTATATTGATCCAAGTCGAGATATCCTTAATGATCAAGGCAGAGTGAGGAGGGGAATCTTCAAAAATACATCAATTTTTGGCAATCCAAATTTCCCATATAACATAGAAAGGTGTAGTTTTTAATGGATATGTGACTCCAGCCCATGATGTAATAGATTGTATACAATCAGAAGGCTGCCAAGATGAATCGCAAATGACACCTGAGAAATGCATCCAAATCGAAAGGCTGAAAGGGCAAGTAAAAAAGAGATGTGATGAGGTTTCTTCCTGCAATCGACAGAAGGGGCATCTTCCAGGACCCATAAAGCCTCGCCTACATAAAACATCCCAAGTCAATATTTTATTTTTCCATAATAGCCAGATAAATAATACAATCTTGTTTGAAATATTTAGGTGTCAGGCAAAGTAGAAGGGAGACGACGCAGCAGAAGGATTTGGCTGAATGAGACTTTCATAAATGTCCTTCACAATTAAGCCCGATCCAGATGTTCTTCTGTTCCAAGTCAGTTGATCACCATTTCTGTTATACGATAGTCCCAGTCCTTGTAGAAATTTTTTATACTTGTTCCATGCCAGTAGATCAATTCCATATATGCTCAACCTGTCAGTAGATTTCCAAATGGGAGCATCAAGGGACCAGCAGAGGATAAGGTCCGATAAAGTAAATATGCCCGTTTGCTGTAATCTGTGTAATAAGTGTTCATCTATCTGATATTGTTTAGAGGATGAAAATATCCTGTCAATCCTAATGAAAATATTACGCCCATTCCCAAATTTCCACGCAAGTCTTTGACTCAGCAAAGGCATGATCTTGCAAAAACTGATCCAAATTGCAGATGCCCGACGCGCCTTGATAGATCCACCCGAATAAAGAAGCTTTAATGGGTCACTTTGTATGTATTTAAGTCTGATGATGCTCGACCATTTTCCATCACAATTAAGAGCGCGCCAAAGGGATTTTATCAATAAAGCATTGGCGAAAGATCTAATGTTTAGTAATCCCCAGCCTCCATTTCTTTTCGGAACCGATATTTCGCTCAATTTGCAAAGATGTATGTTGGTGTGATCAGGAGATGAACCTCATAGGAAGTTTGCAATCATAGAATTGATTTTGTTTACTGTGTATACCGGGAGGAAATAAAGGTGCGACTAGTAGACAACATATTGTGACAGAACAACCATTATCAATATGTGTCTACCTCCCATCAAAAGTGATCTGTTTTGCCACTTGTTTATCTCGTTGCTGAACTTTTCGACAAGCCAGATCCAGTCAACAATAGTATAAGAGCATGCCTTCAATCTAAATCCTAGGTAGATGAGTCCCTTAGAAATATGGTGACTATTTGTTCCCATAAAAGCTGCTATGAATTTTATTTCCTCCATGTCACCCTCGTTGTATATAAGAAGGGATTTGTCATTGTTGATGCAAAGCCCAGAGCCATGCCGAAATCAGATGAGGATATAGTGCAAATAAAACCACTGATTTCTGTTGAGCATACCGAATACTAATAAATCATCAGCAAATAGTGAGTGCGTGACAGTTACCGAAGGGGAGAAAGGTAGACCTTTAAAGTAGCTTCGTTCCCCTTCCATCTTCATAATATTGCTGAAGTAGTCCATGATTAGAACAAAAATGAGGGGGGATAATGAACATCCCTGCCTCAGACCCCTTTCAGCTCCAAAGAATGCAGTCGGAATACCATTTTTGAGGACTGCATATTGCACAGAGGTGATACAGGCCATAACCCACCTGAGAGACCTCATTGAGAAACCGATCTTGAGGAGAATAAGTCAAATAAAAGACTAGTCAGCAAAGTCGAATGCCTTCTTAATATCAATCTTCATGATGATTGCCTCAGATTTGTTTGCATGAATTGAATGAAGAGCCTCCTGAGCAATTTACGATTGCGTCATGTATGGACCTTCCACCCAGAAATCCAAATTGCTCTTTTGAAATCCTAGATGATAAGGTTGCTCGAATTCTGTTTGCGATTATTTTAGAATTTAGCTTGTATATTACATTACAAAGTGCAATAGGCCTATAGTCTGAGAACTGTTCAGGGGAAGACGATTTTGCAATGATAGTTAGAAAAGTTGAATTCATATCAGCAGGAACAAGACCCATTACTCTAATCTGTTCAGCCACTGTGAGGATCTCATCTGCCATTAAATCATAGAAGTGTGAGTAAAATTCGGCCGGCCAGCCGTCCGGGCCAGGACTTTTGTCCTGGGTGAAATCCTTTAGAGCTGATTCAATCTCTTTCTTGGTTATCTCTGCTTCCAAGATTTCATTTGCTGCCTGGTCAAACATAAGTGGTAAGTGCTGTAAAAACCATGTTTGATTTAGCAAGTCAATCTCATTATCAGCTTTATAAAAGTCAGAGAAATATTTGAAAGCCTCGATCTGTATTTCAGAATTTGTGTAATTCATCGAGCCATCAACCGCCTTAATATTCCAGATAGAGTTTTTGTTCCTGCGTCCGTTGGCACAATTGTGAAAAAACTTAGTATTAAGGTCACCCTCTTTCAGCCATTGCACTCTGCTTTTTAATTTCCATGTTGTTTCTTGTATCCTTAGTATTTCAATCTTTCTTGTCTCCAACATTTTGAGAGTGGAAAATGTTAAAGAATCAGGTGCCGAATCTTTCATTTGTTTAAATATTTGTTGAATTTTATTTTCAATGTCCTTGAGCTCTTTATCAAGACTGGATTTCTTATCCTTCTGCCAAGTCTTTACAATAGATTTTAGTCTGTGCAGCTTATCTACGAATTTTCTCCATCCATCAAGACCGGAGACATTATCCTCCTGATTCCAAAATTCGATCACCAGTTTATTGAATGCTAGATTTTGTAACCAAATTCTGTTGAATTTAAAGGGGATTCCACTCGTCCTTTCCTCCCATTTCCACGTTAATGAGATAGTCATATGATCAGATGGGCATGAAGGGAAAATCCTTGTTCTGACATTTCCCAGCATTGTATTGAGAGGAAACTTCATCATAATTTGGTCAAGACTTTTGCCGATGAAATTGTGGCCACTGCGTCTATTCGTCCATGTAGGGACAAGAGGAGATGGCTTGATGTCGATGAAACCCAAATCCGAGAATATTTTTCCAATCTTATCAGCCAAAGGATCCCTCCGTGCCCTGTCACCCTAGGACTCATCCACCGAGAGAGAAGCATTATAGTCCCCAATAATCATTATATATTTGATATTCAATATACCAGATTGATCCATTCGATCCCAGAAGGAGGCTCGATTTCTACATGGAGCATATAGATTAACAATATGAATTTTTCCCACCAACCCTCTGATATTTCCATAGAGTAGAATACCTCCAAAAAACTTGTAATCTCTAAGGCTAAAAATGGAAGGATCCCATGCTGCTATTAGTCTCCCTGCCCTGTATTCTGCGTCCACCCCCACAGCGTTCTAGTTTGGTTTGATCTTAATAATTACATCTATTGCAACGGTCCTACTACATAAAGTCTCCTGGAGAAGAATCATCAATGGCAGAAAATCTGAGAACATTTTGTTCAGGCAGATTTTTTTGATGATCCGCCTACCCCTCTGATATTTAAGGATATGATAGTCATCATATTCGAGATGTACTAGGGCCACCCACTCTAAGGCCCCGAAGATCAGCTGATGACACAATTGGCACGTCATGTAGGTCAATCAATTCACCCTAAAACAATGAATTTGTTTTCATTCGACCCCTAAAATGTCTGGACCCATTTTTGGAGGTTTTTCGAACAATAATATTTTTAGTCGATTCTGGAGAAATGTGTGGACCAGAAGAAGTAGATGGTTTTCCATATACTGTGAGTGCTGCTAAATCTAGCAAAGGATTGTGTAGAATTGCCTCTAAGTCGCTGTCAACAATATTTTTAAGTGATTCTGGACAAAGTGGAGGAATCGGTATAATATTTTTAGGTGATTTTAGACAAAGTGGTGGAATCGGTTCAGTTGGAGAAGTTGGAGAGGCTTGTTCAAGTGGTGGCATAGAAGGAGACACCTCTAATGGTTTGGATGTGAGCAGATGTCGTGGCGAGGTTTGAAGATCAAGTGGACTTTCATAGTGTGGTGGGATGGACTTATGAGATGAAGATGATTTTTGAGAGAGAGAAATTTCCAAGTCATCAGATTTATTCCTGGTCTTATTAATATTTTGAGAAGTAGAGTGAAAATTAGATGAGGTTGATTTAACAGAGTTGTTAGAAAGGAGAGTTGTCTTACCATAATCAGAGCCATTTCCTTTTTGTTGTTTTTTCCATCTTGTGAGGTGTCTGCCTTCTCTGCAACGATCCCTTCTCCAGTAACGCATTGGACAGGATTTTTGTAGATGACCCGTGTGATGGCAAATTAGACATCTAAATGGGATGCCCCAGTAGTCTATTCTCTGGCGATGAGTTCATTGTCCCCAAGTGAAATCCACATCAGACGACAATCCTCCTTGCAGTGTGACTTCAACTAATATCCAAGCAATGCGCTTGTCCACTACGCCAATACATTGGGGGTCCAGATACTTTGTTATCCCAATCGAGTTTCCAATAGCTTGTAAGGTCTTTAAAGTCCAGAATTCGAGCGGCAAGCCTGGTAGTTTTACCCAAATACAATTTCTCTTCAGAGCATCTATAACAGGGTTAAATCCCAAATACCATGGGAGCAATTGAATGAAGCTTCTTCCTTTAACCCAAGTTCGATTCACGATCTTTTTGCAGTCCTCTTCATGCATGAAATGCACACTAAACCAGTTCCCCATCATTCTGCTTACTTTGGGAGTGTATCCCAATATTGGTGTCCAGTTTGATTTAACCCATTCAGTCATATCTACAGAAAGATCCTCTGGAAATAGACACCTGCCAATCAAAGCTCATTTCTGTAATCCTGCCACTTTATTCCAGAGATCATTGTGTTCCAAAAAGATTTGTTTTACAGAGGTGGCAGGTTTATAACATCTGGCTTTGTAAGAGTTTTTTCTCTGGTGTAATCCCTGTTGTGCACCTGTGTGAGGATGTTCTTGATTTGTATATTTACCTTGACTATTACTTCCCCGATCTTGTGTCTTATCAGCTCTATTGATTTCATCACTCATGGTCTCGTTCTCTGTTCACTGAATTCTTAATCAAATCTTGCAGAGTTTTCTTGTTCCTGATTTCAATTCAATAGATCTTTGTTTCTTGAATCATGTAGAGTTTTCTTGTTCCAGACTTCAATTTAATAGATGATTCAATAGATGATTGTTTCTTAATCAAATCCAGAGTTCTTGCCCATCAAAAAAATGAATTCCATTGATGAAACATGGTAGCCCGATTCGATTCAGTGTGTATACGTATGGAGGATCACCTCCCAGTGCAATGGCGATGGCGACCCGTGGAAAAATTGTGGAATAAATAGCAGTGCCTCTTCGTGTAACCAAACAGTGCCAACCATAGAAATTGCAAGTGCAAAGGCATCGCTTCTTGGAAAAATAGTAGAGAAAACCAGTTATATCGTGACTTCTGTTTTTCTTCTCCTGCTTTTATTTTTTCTTGTTCATCATAAGTTTTGTGACTCAGCAAAAGTAGACCAAAATATTACTGATCTGACCCAAAAATTCTGTCCATGCTTTGCGCAGATGAACTTGTGTTGATTTCCATGATGGATTCTACATTTTCTTTAAGTTGCTAATCAAACTTCGAAGCCATTGGTGCTTTGAACACACCACAGCGAGAAGACTGTGCAAACTTCCTCGAGAAACTGACGTTGCTTGAATACTATAATCTCTCAATATGCTAACACCCCATAATTCGGTGAGACGCCATAGCCTACTCATAACCTAGAATTTGATGAGATGCCATAGCCTACTGATAAGAAAACTTCACGATTCGGCTCTCAGAACCCATTGTAATGCTCTTGGAACGTGGTAAAGCTCTAGAGAGTCCACCCAATTCCTCCTCTTTACGTGGGCCATATTCATCGAGAAAAGGTTGTAGCCTAAAATCAGCTGGCCTAAAAACTCGCGATTCACCGAGTAATCAGCCATTTTATCATATGATTCATAACAGTACCGTGCTGTCATTGACGCGTTGCTCTGGAAGATTTTGTTGTTTCCCCGCACGAAGAGATAACCATTTCAATTCTGGCCCGCAGCTCTGGTGAAATTTGTTGTTTCCCTTAAATAAGAACCACCTCATACACCATAAAGACTCACCATGACCACCCCATCAACACATTAATAAAAAATGACTATGCTACTATCTTGAAGTCGCCAGGTCGCATTTCAATCCAAGTAGCCCGAATTGCAACTTAATACAAGTTGCGACTTAATACAAGCTACGACTTTTCAAGTCGCATTCCAACCTAAGTAGCCCAAATTGCGACTCAATACAGGTTGCGATTGTGTGACTCGCCAGGTCGCATTCCAACCCAAGTAGCTCAAATTGTGACTCAATACAAGTTGCGATTGTGCGACCGCTCACTACCTGCAACTTGTGACTACGTTGTGGTAAGTTGCGACTTGCGATTGTGCTATGGCAAGCTGCGACTTGTGACTTTCACCTCTCAAACTGCGACTTGTGAGATTTAAATTTCAAGTTCTAGCAGCGACGAGATAATAGATGAGATGCTTCAGGGATCTATGACGCGCGGTCGAAAGCCTCCACACTATAAGAACCTGCAAGCTCTGCTGTAGGGTTTCTGCGGATTCCCTCTTTCTTGAATCACGAGTCACAATAAAACACATCGACTCAAGAACTCCTACCTTGCTTGCATATTGTCCGGATTCGTAGTACTCGAAGCGGATCTCCAACCTTTAAATCTTTAATCTTGAGAAAATGCTATGCCGATCTTCAATCTTTAAACCTTTAATCTTGAGAAAATGCTAAGCGGATCTTTAATCTTTAATCTTGAAAAAATGGTTGACCTCTTAAGCCTTTGGCTCCATAGCAATATTCACTACGCCTTTAGCTCAGCCCTTTGCATTCTTTATCTAAGCTCCATAGCAGTATTCACTACGCCTTTCGCTCTGCCTTTTGCACTCTTTATCTAAGCAGGATGCTGATCGATTGATTCAACAAAGGAATGAAGATTGTGTTTAACCTGTTTGCTTTAAAGATCGAACGACATGGAATTCGGGAATGATCCTCTTACTCTGCTCTGCTCTTTCTCGCTTTCAGGCGTTAAATTCGAACACAAAACAAAAACTACATACAAAACACAGGCATACAGGTGAACACAAACATGGACGATTAAACGATAATCCCACACACAGACAGTTGAACGAAGGCAGAGACCAATAATAAACACACTCCCAAGACTATGTATGCCTAAGAGCTAATCCCAAGAAAGAGTATATGCTTGAGAGACACAATTTATTCTGTTGAAAAAAGAATTGCTTTATTTTAATTTTTTTTAATTATAATATTATTTCATAAGTTAAAATGGATTAAGTGGAATGGCATTACTAAGGAATTGGAATTAAGAGACTTGTGCAAAAGATAAAAAATGACATAAGTCATGGAATTTAGTGTAGAAGTTTATTTAAATAGCAATTGTAAAGCAAATCGTATTTGATATAGAAAGCATATTTAGATTGTTTATTATGTCGGCAAAATCATGTTCAAAGGGGTTGGATTTAATGGTGGAAAGCAAGGAGTTTTTCGTCATTTGGTAAGATTCAATTTCCATGAAGGTTGAATCTAGGGTTATGGGGGCACCTAGAGGTATCAATTGAACGCGTGGTTGCACCTAGAGAGGTCATATTAAATTGTTTCATGATCGGTGCACACATAAGTGCATCAATACCCACCCCATGTCCTCATTTTCTTAATAAAATCCCTTGAGGATAACGCAATTAGTAATTGTGTGATATGAAGTATTGTGTAAATTATGAAATTCAAGGTTCAAACCCCCCAATTAACCTACGTTTCGAGAATAAAATTTTATGTACTATAGATCAACGTGTTGTTACAGAGATATCAATTTGTTCTTGATAGACATGGTTGGTTTGGGCTTGAATTTTTAACAATAGTAATTAGCATGTCAATGTAGTGCTTGGGTCCATAACAATTAGACTCATAATGCACAATAACTTATCTATATTATATCTATGAAGTAGACCTCGTGAGAACATCAACCACAAATCATCTCCTTTGATAATAGGGATGTCAGATATGATGGTGGCATGTAACAACTCATATTGGGAAGGGCATATGTAGGCACCTAGAAGTATAGTGGTAGCAATCAAAATTGACCTTATGTCGCATAAATATAAAACTAGCCTAGTTGTTGATTTCTCTAGTAAGAAAAATAAATGTTGTTAAAACCCACCCATAAGCTTTGCTCAAACAATGGTTATGTGACAAGTAAAAATGAACCATTAGATAAGTAAGACTACCCAAAACTTGTCAAAAAGCCAACTACCCAAAACTTGTCAAAAAGCCAAAGCCTCCTACATGGACCTTCTTTGCCAAAACTATGAAATTGGCTCTTTAGTCAACCATGGTGTTTTCTTTGAATAGAGATTTGATCTCTATGGGCACTTGGTAGATCCAGATTTAAGATGGATCTAGGTCAATTAAATTCCCCCTTTAAATAGGCTTTATTCCACATGAACACCATGGGTCAATATCATGGGTTCTCAAAACCATGGGTCATTTTTATTTTTATTTTTTAATTTTTATGTAATTTGACTTAGTCAAAATGTTAAACACTACATTACAACATCTCTACGATATTGGGTTAGATAGCGCCTCTTGACAAAATCAAGTATGGGCCAATTCGCCAAAAATAACAGTGTACTTGAAAGTTTTCTTCCACATATTATTGTCAAATTAGAAAAATGTATTTAAATAGAAGTTGTTATATCATACCATTTTAATTGTTGGCTAAAACTTGTATCAAAATGCATTTATCCAAAAACATAAAAAAGACACAAATTTAATGTTATTGTGAGTAAAACAGTATAAAAATAGTCTATTTTATTGTTCTTGATACTTGATTCAAATGCCATGATAAGTCCTACCATATCAAAGAAGACTCTCTCCTTAGACGGTCTCCTTGAAAGGAAGAACAAACAACTCAATCCTAAATCCTAGCCAACCAACAATATGAGAGCTAATATTTGATGTATATTGCTAGGTAGAGATTGGCAAAAAAGAATAGTAGAGAGAATCATAAGAATCCACAAAAAAAAAAAAAAAGCCCACTCAAATTGGACCTTATTGGTTGTGAACATTCCCTAATTTTTGTAATCGGAGTCTACAAGGAATTGAGTTCAACAATGTAATAAATGCAATGCGTGATCAATATTCACAAGATCAAATAATCCATTAGATAGGGGTAGATCAAGATTGACCTTATCAAACATTTTATCGCTATTTATTTAGAAACCTAGTCCCAAGTTGAATGGGTTAGATAACTTTTGATATGAAACTAATTTTATTTATTTGTTACGTTGTACTTTAATTTCTCTTATGAATCAATGGAGCTCTACAATTTCAATAGTGTATTTATCTTTCCAGTTATTCTTAGTGTGTTATTGTGTATTATTTATAGTCATGTTGTGTTGACATTATTTTGTTATCATTATTGTCTTGCTATAATTTATTATTATTCAATCATAGTTAATTTCATAAAAGCATATTGATTTTGTTTTACAGGTTGAGTTATATTTAAGCTCAATATTTGACATTTAGTCCCATGAACTCACAAATCTTACAGTGTGAAGAAATATCACTAGCAAATTTTGAAGAGAAGTTTTATAGTTTATTTGTAAATTATAGTGGATATTTTACTAGAGAATACATCACAATAAATCTAATAAAAAATATACTAAAAATCCAAAAACTATACTATGAGGGGTATTTTTCTTTAGATTTGTGGAATTATTGAGTTATTATTTTATGTATATTCATGCAAGATATAAAAAAGCAAAAAATAGAAAACAGGTCAAATAGAATCACTCGCAATGAATCGTAAATTGTCATGGATATTCCGCTAGACAATTTGTCAGAACATATCTACTAAAATACATTTAAAAACTTGAAATATATAGTATGAGGGTTAATTTTTTTCTTAGATTTCTAGATTTGTTAATTATTATGTTGTGCTTATCCATGCAATAGTTAAAATATGAAAAATAGAGAATAAAAAAATAAAACTCACAAACCACAATGAACACAAGATATGATCTAAGAAGATCCTTACATGATAAAACCCAATTGGAATGTGAGGTTGCTCTACTCTCTTTTTCTCTAGGTGGAAATGGATGCAAGTACAAAGGAGTGAGACCTGTGACTTATGGACTGCAATGATATACAAGCCCTCTCTATTTGCTTTCTCTCTATCCACTCTCCACCACTTTGCACATCTCTCTCCACTACTATGCTCATCCATGAAACACAATGCAATCCAATAATAATAATGAAAACACTTTTTGTCCTAGTGGTATGGTTATAACACAGTCGGATAGCCTACTAGAGGTTAAGTTTTACTCCTTCAACTCTTAACTAGAGTTACAATATTGACTCTTCTAGAGTCTTCTTCATTGAGATCACATGACTATCTCCTTTTCCATGAATAATGGGAGCTAACATGGAATCATCTCGAATCATGGTGGTCAAATGAGGAAAGTTAAAATCTAGGTAGCATAACTTTTTCATATTGACTCTGTTTGAGGTCTTTCTTGCACCAATGAAAAGGTGTATGAGTGTAGAATAACTCTAAGGGGTGTGATGCTTAAGCAACAAAGTTTTACCCCAAAAATGCAATGATCGATCCCTTATCC
Source organism: Pinus albicaulis (assembly GCA_034641835.2). Classification (NCBI taxonomy): domain Eukaryota; kingdom Viridiplantae; phylum Streptophyta; class Pinopsida; order Pinales; family Pinaceae; genus Pinus; species Pinus albicaulis. Next base: position 16,429,852 of record MU968493.1, read on the forward strand.
TATTATGTTATGCTACGTTGTTAGCCTACCTACTATGAGACTGTTTGATGTAATATATTCTTATTAGTGATATTAGTATACCTGTGAGGTATGTGTACTAGCTACATGCCCACAGCTTGAACGAATATAGTATTATTTCATGGTTTATTATGTTGGGTGACTGATTAATGATTAACCTTAAGCTTGATTAGATGTTAATTTAATTGATCAAACCTCAATCTTGTTCATTAAAGATTTAGATTTTATTACGACTAATTTAATATTTAAAATAATTAGGAGTCTTATGATGTATTGATTTGATCACTTTTTAAAAGATTATATTATTTTATATTGCATTTAAAATGGGTGAATGACTTGACCACCCAAGCAATAATTATGTGACAACGGGGTAGGTGGGAGAGATAAGGTGGGGTGGATTAGAGAGCTATTAGATAGAGAATGAGGGGGCAATTTGGGAATTCATGGGGAGATAAGTATGAGGGAGAGAGCATTGGGGAAGGGGATTTTTGGGGGTTGAAGAGATCATTTTGGTCACAGAGGGTTTCAGATAAGTGTTGGTTGGGGAAGGAGGGTTGACAAAAGGAGGGAAGGAATTTGGATAGTGTAGTGGATTTTAGAATTCGACATCAAAAAGGTGATGGCACTGAGAACTCAAACACACTAAGGTTGTGGTTTTTGGCTTGGGTTCGGAGAGTTAGGGAAACTATGAAGGTTCCTTGGTTTAAGAAGTTAGATAGGTTGTTCCTAGTTGGAAGGGAAATAGGTCTTAGGTGGAGCACAACACAAGAGCAACAACCACAATCCAACTAGGTTTTTTCTTTATTATTTGTCAAAATTATTTGAATTTTCTCATTAATCAAATTGTATACATTTAAAATATGTTGTGAAAATGAACCAGAATTATGCAATTATAATAATGAAATTTTTATGTTGAGTAGTCATTTTTTTACAAGATTAAGAATCCAAGAAAGGGCTTGCCTAGATTCACACCTACACACCTTTCTTCCACTGCACCAACTAGACCATTTGTCAAAACAACTAGACCAACCTGCACCAAAAACAATAAAGGGAGATAATTCAGCTCTGAATGTTGAAAACATAGCTACATCAATGTGTAAATAAATGGACACTAAATTGGAATAAAATCTTGTTAGCTATGCTAGTGAATAAATTCATTTGAACAACTAAACACCCTTCTAGTTGAAATTTTGACAGTATATTCAGCCTAAATTAAAATTGTATAGTACAACCAATTTTATTTATATGAACAAAAAACTGAAATCTGTACTCACTAAAATGTTACAAAACAAACTATGGCAAAGAAGCATAGACTCATCTAAGATTTGTATGAATAAAGTAACAAATCTAAATCACATGGGCCATACCTGTGGAAAGAATATTATTTGTAATAGCCTAGCTAGACCATCTAGATTTTCTTCTTTCCTGAACTTTTACAGATGGCACTCACTTGAATCTAACATAGCTAATCCACAATCATAACCCGAGAAGAAAATGGCTGGCCCTTCTGGCCTTCCAACAAAAGTTGTCCATGAATATCCAACAACATATACTCGTAGTCATGAAACCTATTCCATTTGAAAAAGATTTGGTGCAACAAGAATTAAGACAACAAACTCTATTAGATTGCAAAGCCACAAAAGAATTCCTGAAAATTACTCACGTCCGACTAGAACACAGAAACTTGCAACTTCTGATTGTTTCTCATTGTAAAAGCTTACCAAGTGCATGGAGGAGGCAAATACTCCTCTGGCATTAAAACGAAGGGATAAAACAGACCCGTGGGTGGAACTTATCATTGTCAACAACATTAAAATAAGTACACAACAAATTACAAATCCAAAATATAATATAGTTGACAGCAACATTTCTGAGTAATACAAAGAAAGAAACAGAACAATTTCAGAAATTTGGTGAATGATTTCCTATGCCTCTTGTCCAACACGATGGATACCATTTTCACAAAATCAAAATGCAAACCTCCCATCACAGATACTCGAAGATTCAAAACGGGTCAAAGTCTTTCACAGAGGGCATATATGCCTTTCACAATTACAATTCGAGATGAAGGAACTTCAATCATCCTATAAATCATATTTTGGTACCTCAACAAGATTGGTACCTCAACAAGACTCTCCTTGAAATCATATTATTAGTACCTCAACAAGATTGCCAGCCTTCCAGCCATGAATATTTCAAGCAAATTTTCATAATCAGTCAACCGTGGATCATCAAAGTTACCATAAAAAACACGGCTTGAATCATTGTTCTTGGCCATTGAAATTGCAGCAATGTTCGGCATAAAACTAGCATGAAAACAGTCTTTTCAACCCCATAAGGACCAGCTAATCCTACCACCATAATGCCATCCATGTGCTCTTTGAGGAATTTGCATATACAAATTACTAAAAAGAGGTCTTTCATTAATGAAAGAAGTCATGGATTTGGAGTAATTTCAGATCTGTTCGCCTTTGCTCTCTTATTTTTCTCGGCTTGTATCTAGCCAAGCGAGAAAATGCCATTCATATCAAATTTTCCAACTTCATTTATTATTGAGTCATATCGGTACTTCGGTAAACCACAAAAGAATTTGATAGCCACAAGATCCTTTGATTTTTAATCCCAACATTCCAAAACTTGACTAAATTTTCTTCACCTATTTTATTGAGTATTTTGTATCAAGGTCGCAATGTCCCTTTGTGTTCAACCATATGGTGGTCATCCGTGTCATCACTTTGCTATGGTGGTGAGCCCTCTTCTTTGGGTTTTACATTTGAAGTGGTAGAGTGCCTATGGTCTAGGGTAGAGTTGGAGGGTTTTCCCCCAAACCAAAGGGTGTTTTTGGTTTTCAGTTTCTTCATTTCTTTCTTTTTAGCTTAGGGTTGAGATGGAGGGTTTTGTTCCCAAAACAAAGGTTTTTTTTTTTTTTTTTTGCTCTATTTGTAATAGCCTTAGATAGTGAAACTGTAAATTTATGTAGATGTTCTATGCTTGATGTAACTTTACTTTCTCTTCAATACTAGACAACAATCACATAAATTATTAAGTAAAATGTTGATAGAACATACTAGTGGATCAACAAAAGACAAGCTAGAAAAATATATCTTTGATGGTGCGTTACGGCGATCAGTAGGATGCTTCAACCAACAAAGTCTCCATGGTCATCCAGCCCAAAATGTGTCACAACAACCCTCAAAACAACCAAATGGTCAACTCAAAGTCAACCCCAGAAAAGTCAACGCTGCCCCAGAAAAGTCAACGCAGAACAACATCAAGTAAAAGTCAACGCAACACAGTCTACAGTCAACCTTTGACCTCGATTCTTGTGCCAAAAAGTACAGACTGCATAAATCGAAGTCTATGCCAAAATTCAGCTCCTTTAGACCATGCGTTGACAAAAGTCAACGCTGGTCAAACCTGCGGTGGAAACCCTAGCTGCAGCAGAAATATCTTCGTCCTTCTTTCCCACGTGTGAACAAAAAACTGCCTCCAAGGAGCTCAAACCAATCAGAAGAGGAGAGAGGATGTGTGAGGATGAGATGAGTGAAATGTCCTCCAATGTTGACTCTATTTATATCAATCACTGAGGTTGTGTGACACATTTGCTGGGAGTGTAAAACCTTAGGGCCGACCTACACATATTTTGAAAGTAATAAAAATAAATTCAAAATAAATGTTCTACTCATCGAATCAAGATGATCTTTAGATCAATCTTGCACCTCTTCGATAGACGAAACCAATAAAAATTTTGGTTCTTCATTTGAGCATCACAACATGGAGTTTGGACCTAGTTGTCCAATTTAACAGGAACTCCCTCCCAGTGGACTCTACCACAGGGAGCCTAACCCTAATGGACACAAGGAGAATTGAATTCGCACCTCATAACAAAGGGCCAATGACTTGGCCAAGGCTTCAACCACCTAAGAGGACGCCCCCTTCTTCATTTCTACTTCCAATGCCAAAATCTTTCCCAATGAAAACAAGGGTTGGCTGGACCTGAAAATGTGGGGGAAGGACGTCTAATGATGACATTAAATTTTGTTGTTTCCAAGAATTTTCATCGATCATATGAGGGGAGCAATAATATTATGCAACACAAGCCATGCATGTCGCACACGGTCTTAACCCTTCGGTTGCAACACTAGCAAAGATCCAGTTGTATCTTCTATAAAGAGAAAATCCATTTGTATATGTTATAAATCACAAGGAATCTAGATAGATCCCCTCCTCGGGCGTTGAAGACCTCTTCATTCTTCAAAGAAGATCCTTCCTTCCTCCTCTTGTAGATGTTTTTGGATAGAAGGTCTACCTGTTGATTCCATTCTCTTAAAATGTGTTGGAAAGTCAAGTTTTGAAAGAAGCCTTTGAGATATTGAATACAATTCATCCAACATCTTAAGGAGAGGACCCTCAATTAGCCCTTTCCTAACAGCCAATCCACCATGCACTTTGAATCCCCATAGATATTCAGAGAGGATATGTTCAGCGGAGTTGCAAAAAATAAAATGGCCTAAGCAACTGTCACTTCAGCTTTTGTATTAGAACCTGTTAGCCTCCACAACGTCCCAAGGTTGATGAATGGATGCTGACAGAATTAACCTCAAGCCAAGATTTCAGTTTGGTAGCTAGCCCTACCAAACCAGAGAGGGCTCTCTCTATGAGATCACAACCAAAGGATTTGAGTGGATGAGGAGTAGATTTTAGGCTAGGTAGGTCATCTCTAGGGTTTTGAAAGTTTGATAGTTTTACTGCTAGATCCAGAAGAAAACCAGGTAGCTAGGTCAAATGTATCAAAGGGTTACAACTGAAAATATATAAAGGAGCAAGATAGCAATGCTTTAGTGATGGGTTTATGTTTTTGTCGGTGTAGTGTAGGGTTTGAAAGAGCGGAGAGGATCTTAATGAGCATGCATCATGAATTCATTAAAACTGAAGGAAATAAACATGAAATGATGTTCCCAAACAAAACAGAGCCACGAAAGAATTCTGCTTATCAAAATTTTAGGAATATCGCTAAGGAAATAAAGGCATGGAAAGAGAATATATATATCATTTATAAAAGACTATAACATAGAAAAAACAACATCAAAAACTCACTACACATGAATTCCTAGATAATAGTTGCAATTGTTCCTCTAAATTTATGAGTAAAAGCTGAAGCACAAGCTACAATGGTCTCAAACCTCTGATGTCCAACCAATCAAATGACTAAGAAATGCATACATATAGGAAAAATATAATCTCCCCTCTCTCAGGGGTCGAATCCTTGAGTGAAGGAACTAATCACTTGATCCTCTCACCTAAAACCTAAAGACTAGGGAGGTGAAAAAGAATCTCCCAAAGATAGAAAAACTAATTCTTTCGACCATTAATGACTTTTACAAGCATGTATCTACCTCATATTTACCTTTAACCATCTTAATTACATCTCAAAACATCGTTACATCATCATGATTGACAAATTACATGAGTAAAAGTGAAACTGGACCAAGTCAACTACAAAAAATGACTTTCAGGAGAAAACGCAGTGAATTCTGTTGAAAATGTAACGTGCCAAGAGAAAAGGTAGCGTGTGAGGGAAAACTAAGTTTTGGAGGCCTTCCTGGAGTCTAAACGCTGATATGAAAATTGTTGGAGATGGATCTTCCAGTTGGCTACATGATGGAGTCTTCAAGCACTGAAATTGACTGAATTTAGCCCCTCAAAAGTTCATTCTCCCACAGACACTCTGAAAACCCAACGTGCTCTTCAAAAAGGAGGCAGAAAGGTCATTTTTTGGTGGTTTTTGACTTTTTGACCTACCAGAAGGGGTTGAAGTGGAGCTTTGGTTTTCTAGGACGGAAGTAGAGGTCAAGAGAAATCCATTGATGCAAAATTTATGTCATTTGGAGGCCTCCATAAAAAACGCAGTGTGGGTCACGCTACATTTTTTACAGTGTGATCGTTTCACAAAATTCTCAAAAAATGACTTTTCACCAAAATTTATTCAAACTTCCTCAAAATTGGTCCAGACTTGCTACTTGAAGACCTGATATGGTATATCAAGCAATGAGGGAAGCATCAACAAGTAGATCCAACTTTCCCTTCTCTTTTTGCTTGATTATGGTTTCCTTGAGGTTTTCTTTCAACTGTTTGACCTTGATCTTGGAGACATGATTTCTTGTATAGTAATTAGTAGCCATGGGTCTTTGCAATTTTTTTATCTCTATTGGCCTTCTTAAGGAGTTTTTCTAAGTGAAAATTGACCTTATCTAGCCAATATTCCCTCTTTTCATTAGTCTCCATGGCAATTCTCTCATCAACATTCAACTGCTCTTCAAGAAGGGATTTTTGTCTTTCTAACTCTAATGCTCTTTTGAGGCCCCTTGTCCTTGGTCTTTTCCTTGTCATCTGCTCTTCATGCTCATCATAGTCATCAATATCAACTACTACTTTTCCCTTTACATCTTCCTTGCTAGCATCAAACTTATTTCTATCCAAAAGAAGTTGCTTTACCTTTAATTGCATGTTTTCCTGCTCAAGGAATGAAATCAGGAAGTTGGCCTTGGAAAAGCTATCCTTAAGCTCTCTAATCTCAACATATTTTTCCATAATTACCTGTTTTGTGGATTTTTTCTCTTCATCCTTCTCCAAATCTTCCATGTCAATGTCAAGATGGGATGGTACTTCATCTTGCAAAAGTGGCTCATGTTGTGCTGCTAATGTAGGCTTGGTCCCTTACACAATTTTTGGAGCAAACACAAACCTCCTGCCTCTCAGATATGTTTTGGTCACCTCAACCCTCAAGGGCTTCTTCACTAAAAATCTGCTAGATGAACCAATCTCCATTTGTCTGGATGGTGCTGATGGTGTAGCTGATGATATACCTTGGTTGGTTGTTTGACTAGCAGAAGGCAAAAAGTCATGAGACTAAATGAATGTATCCCAAGTGATGTTCTTCTCCTCAAGCTGGTGCAAGACAATAATTTTGATGAGGGCATGGTGAAAGACACTGGCTTGATGATTACTTTGACTATGTTGCACCTTCCCTACCATCTTAGCCATGCTCTTGTGGATATAATAAGAGAGGTTAAGAGGTTTTATCCCTATGAAGTGCATGAGCAATCTGACATGATACTTGTACAATCTAGTAAATCATGTAAAGTACTTCATAATGACCCTCATCAATGGAGCAAACCTGTCAAGAAGCTGATCAAAAGGAAAAACTTTCTTGATGCCATCTTTGTAATGAGCTTTGATGTAAGGTCTGTAATTTTGCATATCCAAATCTAGGTTTTCGAACCACTTTTCACCGTTGTTTGGTATCCATGTTGCTATAGCTATGGCTTCAGTTGTGATTGTGAAGTTGACCCCTGCAATTGTGACTTTATCTCCTTTAAAGTGTGTGGCAAACAAACTGGTGAGCTTGGCACGATATTTGACCCTTTCAATTTTCTCACAAAACTTCATGCACCCAACATTTTGAAAGCGGTGTTTGGAAAGTGGGGAAGACATTATTTCATTTATGTTGAGTGGTTTATACCTAGACATGTGGCCTCCTTTGTTATAGGGATTCTTCTCCTCCATGTTGATATTTTGCAAGGGGAAAACCCTAGAGGGAAAAAATAGGGGAAGTGAGTGAGGCAATAGTTTGAAGGGGTTAGGGAAGGGAAATGGGAGTAGGAAAATTTAGGGAAGTGAGTGAGGGGATAGTTTGAAGGGCTTAGGGAAGGGAAATGGGAGTAGGAAAATATAGGGAAGTGGATAGGGGTCTTAGGGAACTTTAGGATGTGGAATGGGATGAGATGGGTATGGGAATTAGGCTAGGGATTTTTTAACACGGTCCTAGCTAAGAAAACTTCCAAAAACACAGTGTTAGGCTAGGGTTTAGGGTTTGGAACTTAGGAAATGAGAGTGAGGGGGTGTGAAGGCTATGGGAGTTGCTTTTAAGTGTGAGGGAGGATAAAAGGTCTATGGGATGGGTGTGTTTACCTTGCAAACTTGAAAATAAGGGTCACCTACCAAAACACAGCGTGGGGACAAATGGAGGGTTTGCACTATAGAAACAAGCAAACTGAGCTGATAGGAGGGGTCAAGGGCTTGTAACTTACTTGTAGAATGATGATGGACACTAATGGCCTTTGAGAACCCTTGAAAATTGGTTTTATGCCTCTGGAGTAAAAACACAGCGTGGAGGTTTGAAAATGCAACGTGGCTACTTGGCATCAATTTTTGGAGTGTCTTTTAACCCTGAAATTGTTGAGGAAGTGTTTTCTAGTGAGTGAGAGCTCTTTATCAACGAGGTGAATGAGATGAATGAGTTGAAATGGTATTTATAGCTTGTGGTAGTCAATTTTCTTCATAGTAGTGGGATGGCCCACTACATGTTTTTCACTTTTGCTTTAAACACTATATAGCTTTGGAACTTTCTATGTAGCTTTGGATTTTTTAGAACTTATTCGAGATGAAGGAACTTAAATCATCTTGTAAATCATATATTGGTACCTCAACAATACTCTCCTTGAAATCATATATTGCTACCTCAACAAGATTTCCAGCCTTCTAGCCATGAATATTTTTAAGAAAAGTTTCATAATTAGTCAACCGTGGATCATCAAAGTTACCATAAAAAACACGGCTTGAATCATTATACTTGTCCATTGAAATTGCAACAATGTTGGGCATAAAACTAGCATATTTTATGTGAAAACAGTGTTTTCAACCCCATAAGGACCAGCTAATCCTCCCACCATAATGCCATCCATGTGCTCTTTGAGGAATTTGCATATACAAATTACTACAAAGATGTCTTTCATTAATGAAAGAATTTATGGATTTGGAGCAATTTCAAATATGTTCACCTTTTCTCTCTGATTTTTCTCAGCTTGTATCTAGCCAAGCGAGAAAATTCCATTCATATCATATTTTCCAACTTCATTTATTATTGAGTCCTCTTGGTACTTCTGTAAATTTACAGAAGCATTTGATAGCCACAATATCCTTTGATTTTTTATCCCAACATTCCAAAACTGGACTAAATGTTCTTCACATATATTACTGAGTATTTTGTATCAAGGTGGCAATGTCCCTTTGAGTTTAAACATATAGTGGCCATTTGTGTCATCACTTTGCTATTCGGTGAGCCCTCTTATTTGGGTTTTACAATTGAAGTGGTGGATTTCCTATAGGGTAGAGATGGAGGGTTTTGCCCCCCAAACCCAGGGGTTTTTTCGATTTTCAGTTTCTTCATTTCTTTCTTTCTAGTCTAGGGTTGAGATGGAGGGTTTAGTCCCCAAACCAAGGGCATTTTTAGTTTTTTTTTTGTTTTTTTTGTTCTATTTGTAATAACCTTAGAAAACGGAACTCCCTCCTAGTGGACTCTACCACAGGGAGCCTAACCTTGATGGACACAAGGAGAATTCAATTTTCACCTTATAACAGAGGGCCAGTGACTTGGCCAAGGCTTCAACCACCTAAGAGGATTTTCCTTTCTTCATTTCTACTTCCAATGCCAAACTCTTTCCCAATGAATACAAAGGTTGGTTGGACTTGAAGCTTTGGGGGAAGGACGTCTAATGACAACATTAAATTTTGTTGTTTCTGAGCATTTTCATCGATCATATGAAGGGGGGGGAGGGGGGGGGGTAATATTATGCAACACAATCCATGTCTGTCGCACACGGTCTTAACCCTCCGGTTTCAACACCAACACAGTTCCAGTTGTATATGATAAAAGAGAAAATCCATTTGTATCGGTTATAAATCACAAGGAATCTAAAATGATCCCCTCCTCGGGTGCTGAAGACCTCTTCGTTATTCAAAGAAGATCCTTCCTTCCTCCTCTTGTAGATATTTTTTGGATAGAAGGTCTACCTATTGATTCCATTCTCTTAAAATGTGTTGGAAAGTCAAGTTTTGAAATAGGCCTTTGAGATGTTGAATACAATCCATCCAGCATCTTAAGGAGGACCCTCAACTAGCCTTTTGCTAACATCCAATCCACCCTGCACTTTGGATCCCCATAGATATTTAGAGAGGATATGTTCAACGTAGTTGCAAAAAATAAAAGGGCCTAAGCAACTGTCACTTCAAATTTTGTATTAGAACCTACACTAGAATTTAACCAAATATAATACGACATATTTTCTGGAAGGAAGATGGTAGCACCACCTTCACACACCCTGATCCGGATTTATGCAGGAACGCAACAGAATAAACACAACCATAAATACAGAGATGCAGCGGAAATAATGCGTCATTTCATTAATAACATAAATATGCTTACAGACATAATGGAAATAAAATAGCTAGGGTGCTGGTAGCGAATCTCTGAGAAGAGATGTGATGGCTACAGACCTCTGAACTGTGTTACAATGAGGCTCGAGGGCCTATTTATTATTGAGAAACAATGTAGAATCCGAAATGTCCAAAAACCTAACCGTAGGAGATGAGGCGCCAAAACTGTGGGCGCTCGTTTGGGTAAATTGGTGGTTCAACTTCCCGGGGGCGTAACTTTGGCACCCGATCTCCGTTTGATGCGCTCAATAGCTCGTTAGAAAGATCTATCCGAGGACTACAACTTTCGGGACGAATTTGATAATCAAATTCGATGGTAAAACGATGCCCAAAAAACGTCGTTTAGGGCCTCAAAACGGCTCCAGAAGTTCAGGACCCGAAAAACTGCTAAAAATAGTAAGTTTTGTTGCAACTTGAAAACTAAAAGAACTGATGATGGGGGTTCAAATGGAATCAAATGGAATAGGTGGGTGGCCACCAATATCCACCTGGATCATTAAGCCCCCAAAACGGCTTCGAGAGTGGAGGACCCGAAAACCTGCTAAAAATAGTAAGTTGTGCTGAATGTGAAAAGCTGCAAGAATTGATGGTGCTGGTCCAAATGGAATAGGTGGGTGGCCACCGATATCCACCTGGATCATTCCTCCCTCCTTAGAAAGCAATGGTCCCCATTGCGTTGAGATCCTCCATGAGATGAGGCAAATTCTGTTGAACTGAGTATTAGATGTATTGAAGATGTCATGGACCTGCGGGTGGACATGTTGGATGCGTTTAGTAAATTTGGTTTCTTTATCAGCCTTAGACAGTACATGTTTGGATTCTGTATGTGTAGTTGCAGGATGTATGGCAACATCAAGCGGTGGTGCGTTGGGAGTCAAATCAATGGAGTGCTTGTCCTGACAGTGTAGAGGAACCTTTATGAGTGAGGAGAAATTGTCATCGTATTCCTCCATAACTTTTTCCATCTGCTGCAGCCGTGCAAGGGAGCCCTGTTTCGAGGTTGTGGCCACAATATTCTTCTTTCCGTATGAGTGAGTCGTAAGGAAAATGAATTTCCTGGTTTGGGAAACAATCTTACTGCGTTGTTTTGCAGTAGTCAAAGAGATGACAGGAGGCGGTACTACCTCTGGTATCCTGTACAAGTTATTTCCCAAAGTAATAATAATAGCCCGAGGCCTAGACTCATACACAGCATGTCGCCTCCACAAGTATGGTTGGCCCAATAATACATCAGCTACATCAAGAGGAGCAACATCACACAATACCTCATCCGTGAATGGCTTGATACTGTATGGAAGGCGACAATGCTGACGGATGCGGAGATCTCTCCTTGGGTGGAGCCACCCGATGGTATACGGTTGTGGGTGTGCTATGGTCGGTAGGCCGAGCCGCTTCATGACCTCTGCTGAAATGAGGTTCTTTTGGCTTCCGCTATCGACGAGAAATTGCAGCGGAGAACCCTTTACCCACATCTGCGACTGGAAGAGGCGCTCCCCCTCCTCTGGATCCTCTGGACCCTCCTTTTGGATCTTGGTGGTGGCAACAATGGCACTGGGATCCGCATCAATGATCTGCTTCCCTTTGTCATTGCCTTTGTCTGGTTCTAACTCAGGATCAGAAAATGCATCTGATTCGGGTGCCTTTAGTTTGGCCACCAAAGACTGTTTGGCCCGACACTCGTTTGTGCTGTGAGTGGGGCTGTTATGAAATTCACACCACTTCCCTGTGTCCTTCTTTGGATTTGTGGTGTTTTTCTGAGTCGCATTTCTTTGGCCTTGCCCCTTGTTCTTCGGTTCGGGGGCACCTTTCGGATTCGCAGATCCAAAGTCTCGCTTCTTCTGCTTAAATTTCTGCTCAATCTTGGCGGCATAGCGATATGTCGTGCCAAGCGATGTAATGTCGAGGAACTCCATTTCCTCCTAAATGTGTTTGTGCAGACAGCCACGGTACTTGAGCACCAAATGTCTCTCTGAATCTTTAATACCCAACTTTGTGCGCAGGGTATGGAACAGATTCGTCAGTTCGTGCACATCTTGAGCCTTTTGTTGCCGCAGCGTGGTCCATTGGATGTATTTGTCCTCATAGCTCCCCACAGGGTAATATTGTTCCTTGATGCCGTCTCGAAACGAATTCCAAGTGGGCGTGACCGAGAACAGATAGGGTTCCCCTTCGCCCTCTTTCTCACGGTAGGTTTCCCACCAGTCTTTGACATGGGGGGCGGCTTTGAGGAGTGCAAAAACACCTTTTTCTCGTCGTAGAAGTCATGGACCGAGAAATACCCTTCCAAAGAAATTTAACCATCTGTCTACCGCGTCTACATCTATTTTTCCTTCAAATGGGCACCAGCCAAAGTTTACCTCCGTACCTTGAGAGCGGTGGCACCCGCAGTGGTTGTTGGATGCATGCGCTTATGTGTTGCATTGGTCAATAAAATAGGATTTGAGCAAAGTTATCCATCATCGTTGCCTTTGTTTCCTCTGCCGAGGGCCTCCTCGAGCAATATTTTGATAGGATCTCCTGCTCCCTCATCTTTCTTTTCATCCCCCATGGGCGTTCGTCGGAGTTTGCGAGGCTGATCTTGCAAAGGTTCCACCAGATCGAGCCCCAACTCCTTATACCCCGACCTTGTTTGGGGCATGCAAAGAAGGATCGAGAAAAAGCAGACCGCTCTGATACTACTGATCCGGATTTATGCAGGAACGCAACAGAATACACACATAACCATAAATACAAAGATGCGGCGGAAATAACACTTCATTTCATTAATAACAGAAATATGCTTACAAACATAATGGAAATAAAATAGCTAGGGTGCTGGTAGCGAATATCTAAGAAGAGATGTGATGGCTAAGGAAGACTCCTCTGAACTATGTTACAATGAGGCTCGAGGGCCTATTTATTATTGAGAAACAATGTAGAATCTGAAACGTCCAAAAACCTAACCATAGGAGATGAGGCGCCAAAACTGTGGGCGCCCGTTTGTGGTTCAACTTCTCGAGGGCGTAACTTTGGCACCCGATCTCCGTTTGATGCGCTCAATAGCTCGTTAGAAAGATCTATCCGAGGAATACAACTTTCGGGAAGAACTTGATGATCAAATTCACTGGTTAAACGATGCCCAAAAAACGTCGTTTAGGGCCTCAAAACGGCTCCGGAAGTTCAGGACCCGAAAAATTGCTAAAAATAGTAAGTTTTGTTGCAACTTGAAAACTGAAAGAACTGATGATGGGGGTTCAAATGGAATAGGTGGGTGGCACCAATATCCACCCGGATCATTAAGCCCAAAACGGCTCCGAGAGTGGAGGACCCAAAAACCTGCTAAAAATAGTAAGTTGTGCTGAATGTGAAAAGCTGCAAGAATTGATGGTGCTGGTCCAAATGGAATAGGTGGGTGGCCACCGATATCCACCTGGATCACACCCCTGCCTGAAAAGCTCCATAAAATAACCCAACAGTTGCATAAGAGGAGCATTGAGGAAAGCAAAAAGATCTGCTTCTGGAAGGCCTCCTGGGCTTAGCATAATCTGAAAAGAAACCCATGATTTTTCCTAGGATAATAGAGCTTTCCTTGGGTCGAACTTCAAAAATGAATTTATTTATGACCTTCCAAATTCCCCCCCCGATGAAAACAAGTGATGTTTTAAATATGCCCATATTTTTTTCCTACTAGAGGAGGCATTGGTCAAGAGGCTCTATAGGATATATAGCCCTAATGTTTAGAGAACCAAGAACATCGATCCAGAGGGACCTGGGAAAAACACATTTGAAAAATAGATGAGCTACAAATTTTGAATTTCTTAAGAAAAGAAGATATATATTCAACCCATAAAAACCTTTCGGCAACAAACAATCCCATGTTTGGCTTAGGTTACTTAAGGCCAACCAAATAAAGCATTTTAAATTTGTGGCTATAGCCCAATCCCAAATCGTCGTGTGCCACCAGTTGATTTTTTGTTGTGTAGAAAGCTCAAAATTGCATAGTAAGCATGTGAAGCAGTGATATGCCCAGAGGAGGAATTCCATGCCCAAACAAAAGTATCATCCTCCTCTGTGTTATAGTGATACCACACCTAAGAAGGTTCTTAATAAAACCATTCCATTCCACAACAATTGAACCAAGTAAACCTTGATCACTATTGTTCATCCACGTGTCATCTGAAGCTTGATTCAAAGAAAAAAAAGAAACATGTCGAAGATAGGTGATGCCTTGGGAGTTGAGGTGACAAATAAGCCCTGAAGATAAATGGGAGACAAATGATCCCCCAATAACAGGAAAGGTTCCCAATTTTACTTGATCTCCCTTACTAACCTTCCACCTCATTCACTTTTTGATCCAAGGAACTATAGACATCATTCCCCACCATACAATCAATTGACACTATAGTTGGGTGTCTTTAAGGATCAAAGCCAATCCATAATTGACTAGATGTGTAAATATTTGTCCAGGGTTATTTTTCTCCAGATGTTGTCACATGTGATTGCCCTCCAAGTAATTTTCATAGCCAGAGCAAGGCCAAACCACTATAGGTTTTTAAAACCCCATTTTCCATAGTGCTTTGGTTGAGCAAGTGTATCCCACTTGACCAAATACCTGAGATCACATATTTTCATGTCATTCCATGAAAAATGACTCATGCATTGACGAATCTTATGGACTGTAGACTTAGCTATCTTTGTAAGAGTGAACCAAAACATTGGTAAGCCTTTCAAAGCCAATTTGATAAGTATCATCCTCCCCCCCAATGAAAGTCATCTATAGCACCAATTGTTTAGCTTGCCTTCAATCCACTTAATTAGCCAGCCCCAATCCTCCACTCTATAACAGTTTGGTTTGAAGAAAAATCCCAAGGATAGGAATCCATGGTCCATTGGAGACATCTTATATGGGAAAAATGATTCAATGTGCATGGCGGTCTATATTGAAATGTTATTATATTAAAATCTAAATTTCCAATCACTGATCAACATACCCAAGGAAAAAAATAAGGTCAAAAATATACTTTTGAAAGTGTTCCATTCCACTTCAGAACCATCACCCAAAATGAGAATGTCATCAACAAATAAAAGGTGAGTTGAGTGAATGAACTTTGACACTTTAACTCCTTTGAGGTGACCTTTGTTTCTTGTGGCAATTATCATCCCACTTAAGCCTTCTAATACCAAGAGGAATGATAATGGAAAAATTGGGCATCCTTGTCATAGTCCTCTTGATGATGAAAAAAATGCAATCAACGTCCCATTCAAGGAACTGGTTGAGAAAGAAACTAGCAAGAGGGTGAAGATTCTTAGGAGCGATAATGAAAGTGAGTACGTGTCGAATGAATTCAAGAAAAAATGTGTGAAAGAAGGCATTCGACAAGAGTTGACAGCGCCCCACAACCCACAACATAATGGGGTGGTTGAGAGAAAGAAATGCGACATTGTGGGAGTTGCAAGGGAGATGTTGCATGAATAAGGCCTACCACTACACTTGTGGGCAGAAGCATGCAACACAACAATCTATTTGCAGAACCATAGTCCTCATTAGATTTTGGGCGTGATTACACCAGAGGAGACTTTCTCAGGGAGAAATTCGGATGTGTCCCACTTCGATGAGAGTTGACAACACCCCACAACCCACAACAGAATGGGGTGGCTGAGAGAAAGAACCGTAGAATTGTGGGAGCTGCAAGGGCGATGTTGCATGGCTAAGGCCTACCACTACACTTGTGGGCAGAGATATGCAACCCAACAATATATTTGCAGAAACATAGTCCTCATCAGATTTTGGGCATGATTACACCAGAGGAGACTTTCTCAGGGATAAATTTGGATGTGTCGCACTTCAAGATTTTTGGAGCCTATGTTTATTGTCATGTCTCCAAAGAATGAAGGAAGAATCTTGAGTTGACAACATAATTGGGGGTATTTTTAGGTTACACAGAAACTTCTCACAACTACCATGTGTACCTTCCATCCCTCATAATGACATTTGTGCGAAGCGATGTGGTGCTCTCTTGAGAGGGAGCTTCAGATTCCACTAGAATAGGAGCTTTTAGCTCCCAAGGAGGAGCCTCAAGAAGTTGTGGAGCAGCCAAAAATTGAGGAGAAAATAGTGGAGACATCCACTCAAGTAGAACCATCTAGAGAAGGAAAAAAAAGGACCAGGGAAATTGATAGACTTGTGCAGGATGCGAGGGGGAATGTGGGAGCTCCTTCAAATTTGTTCAGGCAGAGAAGGTCACCATATCAGTACACTGTCTACATGGTTCTAATGACTAAGCTTGTAGAGAATAAGCCATCTTATTTTGAGCAAGCAGTAGAGAAACCTGTATGGGTTGATGCAATGGTGGAGGAATACAAATCCATTGTAAATAACAGTGTTTGGGAAGTGGTCCCAAGACCAACAGATAGATCAGTTGTGGGTTTGAGATGGATCTTCAAGGTTAAGAAGGAAGTCGACGGAAGCATATAGAAGTATAAATCCATATTTGTGGCCAAGAGACACTTTCAATTTGAGGGAACTGACTATGAGGAGACATTTTCTCATGTAGCAAGGTACTCATCCATTAGATCACTTCTTGTTCCTGTTGCGCAAATGGGGTGGAAGATCCACCTGATGGATGTAAAAGCAAAATTTCTCAATGTGGTTATTAAGAAGGAGGTGTACATTGAGCAACTAGAAGGTTTTGAGACTTTTGATTGAGAGTCTCACATGCATAGATTCAAGTGAGCATTGTACGGTCTCAAACAAGCACCCTGTGCTTTATACACCAAGATCGATAGTTATCTCACTAGTTTAGGATTCACCAAAAGTGAGGCGGATGCAAACCTCTATCACATCTTGGTGGAAGTAAATTTCTCATTATTGTCTTATATGTTAATTATTTAATTTTAATTGGTGATGAACAACTAATCAAATCTTGCAAGGGAGGCCTTACAAGAGAATTTAAAATGAAGGACATGGGTCTCATGCACTACTTCCTCGGCTTGGAAGTATGGCAAGGCGATGGGGAACTATTTGTCTCTAAAGGCAAGTATGCAAATGAGATACTGCAGAGATTTTGCATGGAGATTTGCAAAACCATGGAGACACCTCTAGGGACAAGGAGGATGCCACTTTAGGTGAGGAAGTGGATGCTACCATTTATCGATAGCTAGTGGGTATGATTGATGTATCTTGTGAACACACAATGAGATATGTGCTATGTAGTAAACCAATTGAGCCAAGTTATGGTTAGGCCAACCAAATTATTTTGGAAGATAGTTAAGCATGTTTTACGGTACCTTAGAGAAACTACCCAGTTTGAACTATGGTATAGACGGATAGACAGAGTGAGCCATTAAACGTGAAGTTGAAAAACTTCTCAACGCTGGTTTCATCTACCCGATTCCCTTAACAGAATGGGTGTCTAACATTGTCCCTGCAGATAAGAAACAAGGAACCATTCGAGTCTGTGTTGATTATCATGACATTAATCGGGCCTGTCCCAAGGATAATTATCCTACTCCCTTTATTGATCATATCATTGATGAATATGCTGGGAGTGAGATATTTTCCCTTATGGACGACTTTTCTGGCTATAGCTAGATTAACATTATCTCGACTGATCAACATAACACTGCTTTCATTTGTCCTTGGGGTACTTTCGCGTATAAGAAGCTTCCTTGTGGCTTGAAGAATGCTGGGGCCACATTTCAACGAGCGATGTCATATGCTTTTCACAATATTAAACACATCATTCAACCTTATCTGGATGACCTTCAGGCTCATTCAACTTAGCATAAGGATCATCCTGACCATCTTCGTTAGATCTTTCTTCATTGTCGACGCTACAATATCCGACTCAATCCACACAGATGTGTCTTCTGCGTTGATTCTGATAGACTCTTAGGATTTATCATGTCCAAAGACGAGATTCACCTTGATCCACTCAAAGTCGAGGCTATTATTAATCTCCCCTCTCCATCTTCGTTACATCAGCTGTAGAGTCTGTAGGGGAAGCCTAATTTTTTACGTCGTTTTATACCTAACTATGCCAAAGTTGCTAAAGGATTCGCATTGTTATTAACTCTTAGAGACAACCCTGAGTTGTTAAAGACCAGTGCCTAGGACATCTTAAGTCAAGATGATTCAAAAGAGTTTTTACAAGAAAATAGAATGGGACCTCTTGTTATGTAACAATGATTGTGTAATATTCCTTTTCAGGAAAATGCTACAATAATGAGAATATCTCAAGATATTCTAATGTTGGAGATCTAGAAATATGAAAACATAAAAAATGGAGTAGTAGCAACACTCAACACATAGAAACATGAGAGAAATCCATAGCCATCTCATTAAATAATAGTAGCAACAAATAGATACAAGATCTTGAGGAAAAAGGGTGCTCAAGATAGGCAATGCTCAGCCTCAAAGAACAAGTACATACACATGATGAAATACTGCTATACATGTGAGCTCAAGCTATGATAGCACAATTTTATAGAGCAACTGCATGCTACATATGTCAAATACATGGATAAACAAATGTATGGCCCAATACGAAAATAAGAGTGAAGATATCAGCTCTCAAAGACTACCTCTTGTCAATCCTAGAAGGATTGGCAATAAAATACAAAATCTGCAAAATGTCGGAGTTGCTGGGTAGCAGCAACAACTCAGAAATAGAACTGGATGGAGATGGCTCTAGATGATGCCCAAATTGAATATGCCTCCTCCAATGGATCTTTTGAATGAAAGATTGATCCTCTCACCAAAGATCTAGCCCTCCAATAATCTGCAAGAGCCCCACTGCAAATGTTCCACTCAAAATAACGCAGTTACTAGATGGGACTATGTTGTAGGGCTATGGAATGAGTTGGCCTTGATGCCAAAGTCTACAATAAGCTCTATAATTCCTCCAAACTAATCTCCCAAAGAGAAGAGAGACTCCTCCTCTGAAAAATAGCTGAAGGAGATGGTGTAGTGAACCCTCACTGCAACACCCAGCAACACAGTGTTAATTTGCTGCAGAAATAACGCTGTCTTAATGGAGGATGCTTGGCCTCAAGCCTGGATGTGAGGAAAATGAAGAACAATCCCTCAAGAGACCTCTCAAGAAGGAGAAGGAATCCTAAACAGGAATTCCTCCGGCAATTCTTGCTAAGCAGCAAAGAATGCACAATTGTCTAATGGACAATTGAGATGAATAAACATAAGCATCTGCAACAATGGTTGCCTTGTCCTCCTTTTAAACTAATGAAAGCTCTTTCTCCATGGGCCCCATTCTACTAGGGTTTTCTCCACCAAATATCCTCTTCCTCATTCACACTGCATTGGCTTCCTAAGTAAGTCACTCCTCCTATGGCAGCGCTGTTGACTTGGTCAAACTTGACTTTGTCCAATTGCAAATGACCCTGTTCACACATGAGGGTGTGAAAAATAGCTTCAATGATGACCCCCTCTCATACTATGAGGGATTTTATTGAGAATATCATTATGCATGGGCCTCCTCACCCATTTATTCTCCACCTAGGTGAAATAAGCAAAAATTAATATTCCAAATTATTGTCGGAAAATTTTGGAATATTACAGTCCTCCCCTCCCAAATGTTGCTTGTCCTCAAGAAACTGCAAGGATAGAACTGAAAAGCCTCCTCTCAAGGCATGGAGTCTATGAATTGTTTGAGGAATATCTTCCTCATGTGGATCCTCCATCCCCCAAGAAATCAACCATGCAAAATGAGTCACCTTCCGACTAGGCAACTCCTGTAAGCTGTCATCCACCTTTGGCTCCAGCAAAGTAGGTGGGATGAAAATCTGCACATGGTAAGCAATGTAGCCTACCCCATGCTGTCAATTTCTCCACTTATGATAAGTGTAGAGAAAGTGTTGATCTTGGGCTGCAAAATACTTGCCCTCAATTGGTAAGATGAAGACTAGATCCCCAAGGATCTCTCCTCAAATGCTGCAAATCATGCTGGCCCAAGTATCTCCATATATGATGAGTTGGAAGTTATCATCATATGGCATCACATCCATCATATGTCTCACCTCATAAGGAAACAAATGAGCTGTTGTTGTGGCCATACCATCTCCCATGCTTCCTCTAGAACATGTAGTGCAAAGTGTGTGGGAGTTTTCTCCCTCCATGGACACACTCACCCAATGTGTCTCTCCTCCAATCATGCTCCCAAGAAAATATCTAACAATATCAATCAAGGGAACCATAAGGAGAATCATGCTGGCTGCCATGTGAAGTAAAGGAGAAGGACAATGGTCCCTCAAGTGTATTCAACGTAGTTTGACTCTGCACTGCCATAGAAAATAAAATGATGGGTGGCCTCCCCACCATCTGCTCGCTGCCCCAATCTCCTGGAGAAGGTGAATGATGTCATGTGCAATGTGATCATGTTCTCCACAAGAAATCTCCTCCCCGTGTTCACTTAGGGAGTGATCATCTATAATGGCCTTGTGTAGACCATCAAATCTAGGAGGAAGAATATTCCTCCTTTGAGAAAATCCCTGCACATATATGGTTAAGAGATGCATATATATAGACAAATCATCATGCAAATAACCAATACTCTCACCATATTCTTTGCTCATATAAATGGAGTGGCTCATAGATGAGTCCCCCCTCATCCTCAAAGGAAAAAGAGTTGACTGTGCTAACTCTTCCATCTCCTCATGATCCATGGAGTGCCTCCTCAAGTTCTCCAAGTGTTTCCACCCACAAGAAGACAAGAAATGTAATGTGGCCTTCATGGTTGGCCCATGGTTCCTCCTGAAATGTACAACATGTATAGTAGGGGGGATCATGCTCCCAATGGGCATCCTCAATCTCAAGCCCACTCTCCAATAAAAGCTCCCCATAAACATAAACATATCAGCAATACATGGAAGCAAAGTACAATAAGAACAAGTTGTCAAATGACAACCGGAAAGTGGATCAAGGTCCCACACAAAGAACCAACGCAGTGCATGCCTTGCCTGCATCAAATCAAACAAAAACAAGTGCTCCTCTAGCCACTTGTTTGCTGCCACAATCATCCTACAAGATGTGAACATGAAAGTACAAAAGGGTGTCAATGGTGCACACCAAAAATCATGTGGCTCTCCCCACAAACCACCAATGAGATAGCCAATCTCAATGCTACAAATGGTTTCAAGTATATTATCATACAATATGCAAGAAGAAAGAATCCTCCTTGGTACATTATGTTGCTCATAAAAAGACAAGAAGTACAAAACATAGGGTGAAATTGTACATTCTCCATCATGTACTCGAAGACTTGAGTTGAAATGGCTCAACTGAAAATGCTCCCTTACTCCCAATGAGTAGGAATGTGGCTATGACATCCTCACCATCATCATCGGGGCTATGCATCTCTCCATATGCTGATGTATGTCCTGCTGGATGCCCTCCCAAATGAACTCCTCTGCCAAGGCAAGATATGCATCAAAATGCATGGAAAAGAAGTCCTCATATGCTGCATGCAATAGCTTCTCCTTGAGACTAGAACCTCTAGTCAAGAAGACTCTGCCAAGTGAATAGATGACTATATCATCCACTATGTATCTGTCATCTCTCTCCGGGTCATCTAGAATCATGCATGCACCAAGATCCTTGGAGTACTCAACTAAGAGCTGAGATCTCCAGTAAGGATCAATCCTCCTCAAAGACAACACTGGTGATCTGGCATGTGTAGCTCTCCTCATGCTGTTGTCCGCTACTTTGACATCCCCCATGCCAAATTTCTCCTCCAAACCTTCACCTCTCCACAATCCAAGAGTGGTGAACCCAAAGACAAGATGTCTCTCATCAATGATAGATTTGGTGGCCTCCCTGGTGGAATGCCTCTATGCAGTGAGACATTAATGTCAAGAGTGGACTGTACATATGGTTGGGCAGCCTTGCCCTTGCTCTCACAGCGCAGTATAGTCTTCCTCCTCTTTGCACTAGCTCTCTGAAATAGAGAAGGGTGTGTGCCTCTCATCACTTGATGCTGCTCTTCCTCCCTTCCTCCTCCTCCTAGCTGCAGTGCTGCACAATCATGTTGCTCATTGATTGTACTTGGACCTCCATGTATGAGATCCTGGGGACTTCCTTACAAAGCTGCAAGAATCCCTCTAGTTGGAGCAAGAGCTCCTCCTTCCTCTGCATGAGGTGCTAGATCAACTCTAGAAATGACAGCGTTGTTGCCCTCAGCTACCTCAACATGAGTGGGCAACCCCCCAATGGTTTGATCCTCTTTTGGAAAAGGGATCTCTTTGCCTCCTTGTGCCAAAATACAAGATGAAGGTCTTGCCTCCAATAAAGTATCATGCAAGATATCATCTTCCTTCATGGTTCTCTGAAATGATTTTGAGTCTATGGTTTCCTCCATCACATGCAAGGGTTTTGTTTGTTTGAATGTGTTTGTTTCCTCCACATGTGTTTCATAATTTCTTCTATCAAATATTATTATCAAAGTTCGAATGAACATTGCATAGGAAGAGGTATTTGCATTTTTCAAAGTAAAAGAATCAAATAACCACCATGCATAGACCTTAACTCCCAAATGCAGTGCTGATACTCTAATGGCTTCATCTTTGGGAACCTGATGCTGCTGCAGAAAGGTGTATAATTCTTCTATCCAAGCCCTGGCTGAACAAGTAGGGGAACCATCAAAGATAGATAGAAGAAATCTATCCTCATCATGCTACTTGCTCCTCCTTACCATGATCTTGCAAAACTCCAGAAAAGTAATATGATCTCTAAACTTATGAGTTTGAGATTCATACTCATGCAAGAAACCTCTAAGAGTTCCTTTCTTCGGCATTCCTCCTTCTTCTTCTCTTCCCATGGCAAAGCTTGCCATGTGATTGCGTTGTGTATCATAGGGTGTAGCTGTATGCTCACATCCCCTACAATAAAATCTAGAGTTTGACTCAGTTTCAAACCCTCTTGGAGATCCTGTACAAATCTCCCTCATTAGTTTCTCAAATTCCTCATGAATGCTCTGTACAGATTTTGGAAGAAGCTTTGTAAGCTCTTCTTCCCTCTTTTCTCCATATAATGGAGTATTCATCTTCTCTCTCCTTGATAGCATGATGGTTGAGATCCACTGGCTGGGACAGAGATCATGCTCTGATACCATTGTAATATTCCTTTTCAGGAAAATGCCACGACAATGAGAATTTCTCAAGATATTCTAATGTTGGAGATCCAGCGATATGCAAACATAACAAATGGAGCAGCAACAACACTCAACACATAGAAACATGAGAGAAATCCATAGCTATCTCATTAAATAATAGCAGCAACAAATAGATACAAGATCTTGAGGAAAAAGGGTGCTCAAGATAGGCAATGCTCAGCCTCAAAGAACAAGTACATACATCATGATGAAATACTACTATACATGTGAGCTCAAGCTATGACAACGCAGTTTTATAGAGCAACTACATGCTACATATGTCAAATACATGGATAAACAAATGTATGGCCCAATACAACAATTAGAGTGAAGATATCAACGCTCAAAGAATACCTCTTTTCAATCCTGGAAGGATTGGCAATAAAATACAAAATCTGCAAAATGCCGGAGTTGCTGGGTAGCAGCAGCAAATCAGAAATAGAACTGGATGGAGATGGCTCTAAATGATGCCCAAACTGAATATGCCTCCTCCAATGGATCTTTTGAATGAAAGGCTGATCCTCTCACCAAAGATCTTGCCCTCCAATAATCTGTAAGAGCCCCACTGCAAATGCTCCACTCAAAATAACGCAGTTACTGGATGGAACTGCGCTGTAGGGCTATGGAATGAGTTGGCCTTGATGTCAAAGTCTACAATAAGCTCTGGAATGCCTCCAAACTGATCTCCCAAAGAGAAGAGAGACTCCTCCTCTGAAAAATAGCTGAAGGAGATGGTGTAGTGAACACTCACTGCAACACCCAGCAACACAGTGTTAATTTGCTGCAGAAATAACACTGTCTTGATGGTGGATGCTTGGCCTCAAGCCTGGATGTGAGGAAAATGAAGAAAAATACCTCAAGAGACCTCTCAAGAAGGAGAAGGAGTTCTAAACAGGAATTCCTCTGTCAATTCTTGCTAAGCAGCAAAGAATGCACAATTGTCTAATGGACAATTGAGATGAATAAACATAAGCATCTGCAACAATGGTTGCCTTGTCCTCCTCTTAAACTAATGAAAGCTCTTTCTCCATGGGCCCCATTCTATTAGGGTTTTCTCCACCAAATATTCTCTTCCTCATTCACACTGCACTAGCTTACTAAGTAAGCCACTCCTCCTATGGAAGCGCTGTTGACTTGGTCAAACTTGACCTTGTCCACTTGCAAATGACCCTGTTCACACATGAGGGTGTGAAAACCAGCTCCAATGATGATCCCCTCTCATAATATGAGGGATTTTATTGAGAATATCATTATGCATGGGCCTCCTCACCCATTTATTCTCCTCCTAGGTGAAATAAGAAAAAATTAATATTCCAAATTATTGTCGGAAAATTTTGGAATATTACAAATTGGAGTTTTTTTATATGGGACCAAGACATCAGAGACAGATATTGACCAAAATCACATCCAGTTGTGCAACATAAGGGTCTATAGGCATGAAATAGAGGCAGACATGAAAGCTAATTGCTGTGAGGTGGGCCGAACATAAAACCAGTAAACAGTTACCAGAGTAAATGAGCATGACAAACAGTGAAAGAACATGAAGGAAATATCAGAGCAAAGTGAGCTTATACTAACATAAGAATCCACCCCTCACCAATACAAGAAGAGCTATGGCATGTAAATAAAACTTGGAACAGAAATCGCGCCTCGAGCCATATTTAAAATGTTACAGATAAGCAGATATGAGTATCATTCAAGATAAATTCACATCTAACCAATTTTAAGACTCACATTCCGAAAGCTACGATAATAGGAAAATGATGAAAAACACTGTGAACACTTATATTTAAACACTGCTGAGAAAATACATATTGTTACTCATCTCATTTGGAATCCATTACACAATAGAAAAACTTCATTCCTTTCCCCAAAGGGGTCTTCTGGAATACACTATAAGAGAATCTTAAAACTTTACAAAAGAGAAAATTCACAATTCGCAAGTTCTCTAAAAAATCTAGAACCCTTAGTTTATGATTACATCTTTTATAGCTTTCCAGCTGAGCTTTTGTGAAAATATATTTTCCAAAAAAAATATTCCCTTGAAGGTATTTCTGTTTGGGGTATCAATCAAAAACCAAAAATGATGATGAGGAAAATGGCTTCTCATTACCTACATCATTGCCTAATGAAGGCGCTAACTGAAAACATACCAGTAAATGAAAAATAAAAGTGCATAGGGTGTAACAGAGATTTCACCTGATTTTACAATACATAGAAAAGAAAATAAAAAGTAAATAGGCCACCTGGGCCAGAACGTGAGTTTCATTTTTTGGAGCAGAGAGGAGTGCCGGATGGCTGCTGATGACGAGGATGGACCAGTTTTGCGACTGAGAGGAGGCAGCGACTGGTGAGAAGATACTGATACTGGAGTGTTGGCATATTCATTGCATTTTTGCCACGCACTCTCCCCTGGGGGTGGCATGGTGACAAAATTTTCGACTAAAGCCTGGATATTTGTAAGCTTCGTGTAATCTACTAGGATGGCTAAACACTGTTTGATTTGGCAGAGGAGGGAGAACTCCTTATTCAGAGAGGCTATTATTGTTTTTGCCTTTAGACGGGAAATTTTTTCAAAAGGTAAATCAGCTTGATTCATGATGTCTGTCAAATTCTTTTCATAGATCGTTAACCTCAAAAATGTGACCGTTTCAGGATCCCAGCATGATGGGAGGCCTGCCTCCAATAGTTTATCCCACTCTCGATCGAACTGTTCAACTCTCTTTGCAACTTGCTCTAAACAAATCAGTGCATTTGCGCGTGCAGTCTCCTTTTCGGTCGCTCTCCTGACTTCCATCACTCCTATGAAATGGTCTGTGATACCTTGGGTGAGTAACTCCTCAGGATCCAACTCATTCAGGTACTTAATGTACCTCTTAGCCATTGTCACCTGTTGAGATTGCAACAAGATGTGAGCTTAGTGAAAAGAGTCGCCTTCACTAAGTGGGCCCGCAGGCTATTTTTGGCGCAAAGTTTATTTTTAGACTATGTCTATTTTTAGACATGTTGATCATATTCTATGAGTTGCAGGATGCTATTTGTGGATGGTTGGTCAAGTTGGAAAAATATATGGACTTCTATTTTTAGACATATTGGGCAGAATCTATTTTTAGATTGCCAGTCTAAAAATAGATATGTCAAATATTATTAGCTCTTAATAATATTTGGACTCTAAACATTATCTTTTTCTCTTGGAGCACTTCAGTTAAGTGCACAGATGTGGCACAGGAGCTGACAGAAGGAATTACGCTATTCCTGAGGGTTAAGTGGAGCTATTGCATGGAGGACTTCAGTTAGAACTCATGTGACAGAGTTTCGTGGAGTTGTAGAAGTAGTTGGTGGAGTTGTGTTCAGTTTAACTCAGTTAGACACAGTTGAGCTAATTGTATCTAGTCTAACTAATTGATACACTAGTGAGAGTGGTGTGAATTAATTATTAATTAATTCACTAAATATTAACTCATTAATCAACTGAAGAATACATCAGTTAACTATAGTGCATGGACAATTTCAGTGGAGACCAGTGGAGAGGTAGGTGAAAGAGCAGGTTGACTATCAGTTGTGACTATAGTGTTGCATGATTTACAACACACAGTGATTGGAGATGCCAATGAGGATTGCGTGAGCAAGGCTGGACCAATTAGATTTCATTCAGAGCCATTTTTCAGCAGGGATTGTGCAGTAGAGGCAGGCTAGCAGGTGGCAAAGATTGATGCATGGATTTGCAAGATCAAACTTGATTAGTGTGTAGCGATTGTATTGTACTGAGAGCTTGTGAGAAGCTTTGTATGAGGATTGTTACATGATCTCTATGACATATATTATATACAGATAGTTGGGGTTTTCAGCTTTAAGCTTTCTCATTAAAACACTATGTTCATATGTGTGAATTTTATGGTTTCAATGTGTGCATGCAATTGATCTAATTTCTGCATGTGATGATCAATAGTAGAAGAGATTCTGTATTGTGCATGAAGTTAAAATAGTGTGTGATCGGGAGAATCTTAGATGTATAACACATTAGTTATATAATTTCTACATGGTATCAGAGCGATATTGATCATTGGAGCAATTGTAAAGTATTGAAGCAGTTGAGTTTTGTGCTGGTGGAATTCGAATTTGCAGCAGTGTTTTCTTGGTGTCGAAGTTGAGATGTCTTTCAATGGATTGCGATTGGAGTATGTCCTTGAGGGAAGGTCGAATTATATTGCATGGAAGGATAGGATGGAGGCGGTGCTGGAGGACAATGGGTTGAAGGAGTTCATAGATGCAGAAATTCCAAAACCTGCTTCTAGCTATGCTACCGCACTTGACGCATGGCAAAAGAAGACAGCTAAATGTCGAAGGATTCTGTTGGAAGGTGTGAAGGATCACATAGTGTCCAACCTTCATGGTAAATCTTCTCGATTCTTGATGTGGAAAGATTTGACAGAGTTGTTCCAAAGTAAGAGCGACCAGAGGAAGTTGGCACTCAAGGATAAACTCAGGAAGATAAAAATGGAGAAAGGCGACAGTATACCCAAGTACCTCACAAAGTTTGTCCAGTGCAGGGATGAGCTGGGAAGTGTGGGGGTTACTGTTGATGAAGAGGAATTGGTGAGCTTGGCTCTCCTTGGGCTTCCGAAGAGTTGGAATTCCTATGAGGACTCTGTCAATGGTCGGGAGAAACTGCCAGGATGGGAGCAGCTTTGGTCAGATCTTGTGTAGGAGGAGATAAGGCGGAATACCAGAGATGGATCTTCATCGAAGAATGAATATGAAGAAAATTTCGCTTTGGCTGCCAAAACAAGGAAGGGAAAGGGAAAGAAAAATCCTTCTTAATCCGGTGCGAAAGGCAAGAAGCAGGACATGTCCAAGGTGAAATGCTTTCACTGTCACAAACACGGACATTACGCCACTAATTGTCCACAGAAGAAGAAAAATAAGCAGGCTGCTGGATCTGCAGTTGGAGAGGCCTTAGCCTCGCAGTTTGAACTAGATTTTTCGCTGATCGCATGCATGGTCTCAAGTGTGATGGGATCAGTGTGGTTTCTTGACAGTGGTGCATCTTTCCACATGACCGAAGAAAAAGATTTGTTTGTTGATTTGGATGAGAAGGATCTTGGAGTGCACATCGAGATGGGCGATGATGGTAGATACAGTGCGACCGGTATCGGGACCATATCCTTTGAGAGGGAGTCTGGTAAACCATTCATATTAAAGGATGTCATGCATGTTCCAGGATTGAAGAAGAATCTGATCTCTGTGGCAATGTTGGAAGACAAGGGATATGATGTTGTCTTTAGCAAGGGAAAGGATTTTCTGCACAGTAAGGCAACTGGTGAAAATCGGAGGATAGGGGTTCGAGTTAAGAACCTTTATCAATTGCAGGTAGATGGTTGCACAACAATGGCAGGCAAGGCAGAAGGAGTGGTGAGCCGGGATGAGGGCGAGCTATGGCACAGGAGATTGGGCCACCTTCACCATGGAGTTTTGAAAATTTTGTAGCAGATTTCTACTAGACTTCCCAAAGGTACACTTGTGCAGTCAGATCAGTGCAAGGGATGTACTTTGGGAAAATTTGTGAAAGCCACCTTTCATGAGAAGGATAGTCGTGCCACGATGATCCTTGAGAGAATTCACACAGACGTGTGTGGACCTTTCTCGGTAGCTTCAACAACAAAGCACATGTATTATGTGATATTTGTTGATGATTTTTCTCGTAAGTGCTGGATCTTCTTCATGCAAAAGAAGAGCAAGACATACTCAAAGTTCTGTGAGTTCAAGGCACTGATTGAGAAAGAAATGGGGAAGCAGGTGAAGGCTCTTAGGAGCAACAATGGTGGTGAATTCATCTCTAGCGAATTCAAAGGCTTTTGCAGCGCAGAATGAATTCGAAGAGAGCTCATAGCACCTCATAACCCACATCAAAATGGGTCACAGAGCGAAAGAACAGAACAATCGTGGGTGCTGCAAAGGCGATGTTGCATGATAAGGCCCTTCCCATAAACTTGTGGGCAGAAACATGCAACACTGCGGTTTATGTGAAAAACCGTTGTCCTCATAGGATACTTGGCATGAGTACACCCGAGGAGGCGTTTTCTGGTAAGAAGCCTGATATTTCTCATTTGAAGATTTTTGGCTCACCTGCTTACATTCATGTGATGAAGGATGCCAGGAAGAAGCTGGAGCCGACCATTGCAGGTTGGGATATTTCATTACATATAAACACCCACAACTATCGTGTGTATTTTCCAGACAGTCGCAAGACTGTTGTGCGACGGGATATCAAATTTCATGAGGAGAAAGCCATGAAGTGTTCGCTTGAGAGGGAGCCACACTTGCATGCAGATGAGGAGCTATTAGTTCCTAAGGATGAGCCTCAGGATGTGGATAAGCCACAAGAGGAGGTTCATGGAGTGGAAGAGACCATCTGCTGGGGCCAAATCCATCGTGAGGGCTGAGCAAGATTTGGGAAGCTGAGCGACTGAATCATGATGCAACGCAGAATGTAGGAGCCCCTATATCACAGCGCAGACAGAGACAGTCACCTGACCGATATACTGGATACGTGGCTCTGATGAGCAAGTGTATCATGACAGAACCATCTTCTTTCGAGGAAGTTGTGTAGGTCCCTGCATGGGTAGATGCCATGGTGGAAGAGTATGATTCGATTGTCAAAAACAATGCATGAGAGATTGTCCCAAGTGTTGAGTCTCAAAAGTGTTTCCCATATTCATACATATTTCCATTATGTCATAACCATTTAGCTCTTATTTCATAGCCATCTGACCTAAAACCCTACATCAAGTAACCATTTTCATAAATATATGGGTTAGGATCCTTGTTTTCCAAAGTTATTTATTTTATGTATTTTAAGTGAATTTATGATTAAAAACTAGAAAATTAACATAGTTTCATATATCTATATATGTGTTATGAGTTTTGTGACATGTGTAGGTCAAAAGGAGACTTCTAGAAGACCCTTATGTGGCACTCTAAGGCCAAATTCGAATTTGGTTGGAAAAGATCATGGGATCATGAGAACATGTGTCTCATTTCCTTGTTGTATTGAAACTCTAAGAGGATATGTGTCTCATTTCTTAGTTGTGTTGAAACTCTAGAAAGACATGTGTCTTATCATTTCCTATTTTGATTGTAACTCTAGAGTTGGAGGGAGAGATTCATGGACTCCCATTAATGAGATAACTTCTCATATTTTGTATAAATAGGAGAAGCTTTCTCCTATCATGGGTAATGAAAAAGTAGTGAAAAATAGGAGAAGAGAGAAAGGAATAGAGAGTCTTTTGTAACAAAGTTCAAGATGGAATGGGATGTAGATTTGTGAGTTTTTCAATAGAGAAATTCAGTTCTTTGATGTTGTTTTGATTACAACTTTAAGGAGCTGAAGGACTTCACCAAATTGGTAGTAGAGGGCCCCTGCTATCCAAGGAGGCTTTTACATGCTTTCTAGATAAGTAGCTTTTAATTCATGTCTTGCATTATTTGTTTAACTAAAAGATCCTCATTATCTTACAATCATTCTTTTTCTTAAAACGCTCTTCCAACATATCAATATTAGATGAAAGAGATTTGGTTGTATCATGTTGAGTTAATTAGCATTTTCTGTTTTGCAATTAGATTAAAAGATCATCATTATCTTACAATCATTTTTTTTCTTAAAAAGCTCTTCCAACATATCAATATTAGATGAAAGAGATTTGGTTGTATTATGTTGAGTTAATTAGCATTTTCTGTTTTGCAATTAGATTAAAAGATCCTCATTATCTTACAATCATTCTTTTTCTTAAAACGCTATTCCAACATATCAATATTAGATGAAATAGATCTGGTTGTATTATGTTGAGTTAATTAGCATTTTCTGTTTTGCAATTAGATTAAAAGATCCTCATTATCTTACAATCATTTTTTTTCTTAAAAAGCTCTTCCAACATATCAATATTAGATGAAAGAGACTTGGTTGTATTATGTTGAGTTACATTTCATGTTTATTTTCAAGCTAGGATATCCATGGATTAGAATGTTTTGTTTTTTACCATTTTCCTAATTAGGGATAGAATTCACAATTACACTCTGTTTTGAGTCTAAGGTTTCATTTTCTTTTCTTTTTGACATAGATTTGATTTCATCTTTTGAACATAAGTACTAAAAAGACAAAACCCCCAAAAACATCAATAAAATACATACAACGAAGTAAGAAAGATGTCACTTAAGCACATATAGTGCACCACACTTCATCAGTTTACTAGCCTTGGTTGATAATTTATGTTAGCAATTTAGGATACTAAATTGACTACACATTTTGGCGCCGTTGCCGGGGAAGTGTAATTAGGAGACCTTATTTCTTACATCTAAAAAAAAAATTAATAATTCTTGAGTATGCTCTCCTCCTACACTTTGTGTGATCTGGAGGATCAGAAAAATGATTGTTATGTAAAAAAAAAAATTAATAATTCTTGAGTATGCTCTCCTCCTGCACTTTGTGTGATCTGGAGGATCAGAAAAAGAATTGTTATGTAAAAAAAGAAAAAGAAAAAAAAAAGAGACAAAATAAACTTCATCATTTCAGTGGATTCAATAAAAAATAATAATAATAATAATAATAATTAAAAAATAAAAATAAAAAATGAAACCCAACTGCTTTGATAGGTTCAGCTGTCCAAGATTGACTGGTTATGGTCTGTAGTGGTCCTCAAAACACTGTATCCTGTTTTAATAAGATTTTGCAACCTAGCTGCAGAACGTGGCCTGATTCCGCAGCGAATTGTGAATTTCGCAGCTGAGTTCAAGGTTTAGCAGGTTACATGCATCCAATGAAGAAACTGACCACATGGGCATCTCCGGAATTGTCCCGACATGGATCTTATCCTAGTCACCCAGCCCAGACTGATAAAAAATCAGTTTAAAACCTCAGTCAAAGTCCTGTTTTTAGCATGTTTTTCTTAAAGTCTTTGCTGCATGAAATTGAAAATCATTAATCCTTCTTATAAAAATTTACAATTTCAGAGAAAAAAAAGAAAAGAAGAACAATCTATGGCTATCTTCAATCCTAGCTTTCAATGTGGCCTCAGTAGAAAATATGAATCAGGCAGCAAGAATTGAGCTCTATCATTTCAAGAATCGAATCAAAGAACCTCTGAGAAACAACGTGGGCACATTTGCAAATCCCTAAGTGATAAAGGTCGTGATGCTATCACAATAATGAGAGTGTGGCCATAATAACCACCAAGAAAAGCTGACTTTTCGAAGCGAGAAATGAGTCTTACAAATTGAATTAGAAAATGAGAATGAGCGGATGTTTCAGGCTAATTTATCTCTCTTCATATGGTCTGGCTCTGAGACGACTTTTAATTCAAGCCGGTGCAAACAGAAGCACAATTGGTCTTTGAAAATATCTGTAATTCAAGCCAGTGGCAAATAGCAGAAAATGGCACAATGGATGGTGGCACGGGATTGCGAACAGAGGATATCCAATGCAATTTTTTTTGAAGATTACAAAAGCACACGGAGCGATGTTGAATATTAACCCAGTGGCAAATAAAAGCAAATGAGCACCATGGAAGACACGGGTTAGCGGTCAAAAGAATATTTCATGCAAATCAAGAAGCAGATGGGCATACTACGGAAGACAGAAAAACACAAAACAAAGAAAAACGTCAAACTTTGAAAGCACGATTTGACCAAACGGAGGTGAATTTGAAAAAAATAAAACATGGGTTTTTTCGCCAATAGGGTTAATTAGATAACCCAGAAATAGTTTTAAGAAATTCATGGCGGTCTGGAAGAATTTCTTGATTCATTGAAGCCCATTTTTGTCTGCCGCGTGAGGAAAAAAACGGTTTTTTGAATTTAATTCTTGGTAATTAGTTGAGAGAATTGTGTTGAAAAGGTTGCATTGGAAATCAGTTGAAAGAATTTCGTGTGTGGCAATATCATTTCTCAAATGATTAGTAGAGAATTCCAATTGAAATTCTTACTCTGCCAAATTGTTTCGCCGCACGCTGCCACCTTACGAGGAGAAGATAACGCAAAATTGATTTTCCAGTTATTTATCCAAGAATTAAGGAGGCAGTTGTTCCCTTGACTCTAATTGGAAGCCAGTTTTGACGCCCATGTGATTCAAAGTCATGATGATATTAAATTTGTGGCGTTGAATGGCACGTTACATATGCCGGGTTTTGTCCCATGACTTTCAAATACATTCTGGATCATTCCACTGACCGCTGATGCCAGATCTTTAGTGCCCGAGGAATAGAAATTTGCATTCAATGTTTAGTTTTTATTTTCAGTTTCCTTATTTAATAAATTGTTTTGTTTAATAAAATTATATATGTATATATTTTTTTTAAAATGTAACATATATAATATTAAAAAAAAAAAAAATTGCATTTCTCTTTTTCAATTTTGTTTTGATTAAAAAAATAATAATAATAATAATAATTTTGAATCAATGAAATGAATAAGTTATTTGCTCACTTTTCTGAAGGTATTGATTAATTTTGGACTGATGATGAAAGATGAATGACTAACTTTTTATTCAAGATTTTTATCTACAGAAACCGTCGACATTTTGCAGCTAAAATCCAATTCCGCAGCAGAAAAAACCTTATTGTTCAAATCAGCCTAACTTTCTCATACAAAATCAGATTTTGATGATTCAAGTATCGTTGGAAAGGTCTCAACAAGATCTACACAGTGAGAAATCCATCATTAGAGTTTGAAATGGTAAATAATGAAATAAATTGCTGAAAAGAAGCAACATTCAACTTGAGGCACTAATTCCAAAACATGTATAAATTCTTTTGATTTTCCCTTTGAAAACTTGTTTCATTAATACAAATTCTTAGTTTTGTGTGTAAATATTATAACTAGAGAGATTGATCACCTCTCTCCTTTGATAATCTTACATTCCATTGCAAAAGAAGTATTAGTTTTTTTTGCAGGTTCCAGGAGGAAGGACAAATGACTACAAGAGAATGGTGTCTCTCTAAGAGACCAATTTGTTTCATAAGAGGATGATCAACAACAAAGAGGAAATATGTTGATGCAAAATCAGATCCAAACATTTGAAAAACTTTCAGATACTATTGTCTCCATCACATCCATACCTCATAATAAACCATTCACCTCATTTCACTTCATATTTTCCATTTACATTCACATCCACTTTCCATTTTTTTTTGTCCATTCATAACCCACAAATAAAAGCAAGAGGCTCATTCACATGCTTATTGCCCATTGCCATTTCTACTCTCCATTGCCATCTTCCATTTCTTGTCATTTTCATTCCGCAAATAAGTCATGCCTCAATGCAAATTATTGAGTCCATAGTCCTTTGAGTCTAAATTCTTTGTAAAAACACCTTGAGGCTTGCATACCTTAATGGCAAGTTCTCATGCTGACAAACAATGGGAATACATTAATGTCCCTTGTTCGTCAGATCTTATAGGTGACTCGACATCAGCAAAATCATTCGTACCTAGCAAAATGTGTTTGGGCATCTTGACTTTCATTGTCATCAATGGTGAGAGTTCTCGTGTTGACTAGTGGCATCCATTAATGGCCACTAAGTCAACAATTTCCTACTATGTTTTACATCAGAACATCTTTTCACATAGTAAGAATTGTGCCAATGAGGTTTGAAGACATGAAGACTATTATTTTCAGCATTTTGGAGCAGATTCAACAAGTTTTAGTAGGAGCAATAAAAAGTCATCTTATCTCTTTATCTATGACTCCTCTTGTTCAGCCACTTGAAGAAGAATATGATCAGAATTTTGCAGCCACCACACATACACAACTCATCCACATTTAAGGTAAGTGAAGGTATGTTGTTTTCTAATTTTTTGTCATGTAATTCATTAGAATGCTAAAATTGTAACTTTGGAAAAATTCCTCACTCCCTTTTTCACATTGTCATATCTTTAGTTGGGGGGGGAAGGGACATCATTTCATATCCACATGTCATACACTATCACACATTTTCATTTCATTTCCATCCACATATACTTCCCAACCAACTATTGTTGCAACATGATTCAAAAGATTATATGCATTGCAAATGATCAATTTATTGATGAAGTAGTTGATTCTAAATGTTTTCATGAACTTTGATGCAACAAATAAAATAAAGCATTGTTACACAAGAACCAATGCTAAAAAAAAAAAAAAAATGGTTGTCACACAAGAACCAACCATTGAAAAAAAAAAATGTTGCAATCAAATGTATTATACTTTGCCAAAAAGAAAATATCAAGAAGCAAAGTTTGGAACGAATCTATATGAGTCAAAACTCATAAAAGATCAACTCATGGACAAATGAATCATTGCAATAGTTGCATGAGAACATGCAACAACTTCAGTTGGGGGGTATGTTGAGTCTCAAAAATGTTTCCCATATTCATACATATTTCCATTATGTCATAACCATTTAGCTCTTATTTCATAGCCATTTGACCTAAAACCCTACATCAAGTAACCATTTTCATAAATATATGGGTTAGGATCCTTGTTTTCCAAAGTTATTTATTTTATGTATTTAAAGTGAATTTATGATTAGAAACTAGAAAAATTAACATAGTTTCATATATCTATATATGTGTTATGAGTTTTGTGACATGTGTAGGTCAAAAGGAGACTTCTAGAAGACCCTTATGTGGCACTCTAAGGCCAAATTCGAATTTGGTTGGAGAAGATCATGGGATCATGAGAACATGTGTCTCATTTCCTTGTTGTATTGAAACTCTAAGAGGATATGCGTCTCATTTCTTAGTTGTGTTGAAACTCTAGAAAAACATGTGTCTTATCATTTCCTATTTTGATTGTAACTCTAGAGATGGAGGGAGAGATTCATGGACTCCCATTAATGAGATAACTCCTCATATTTTGTATAAATAGGAGAAGCTTTCTCCTATCATGGGTAATGAGAAAATAGGAGAAAATAGGAGAAAGAGAGAAAGGAATAGAGAGTCTTTTGTAACAAAGTTTAAGATGGAATGGGATGTAGATTTGTGAGTTTTTTTTAATAGAGAAATTCAGTTCTTTGATGCTGTTTTGATTACAACTTTAAGGAGCTGAAGAACTTCACCAAATTGGTAGCAGAGGGCCCCTGCTATCCAAGGAGGCTTCTACATGCTTTCTAGATAAGTAGCTTTTAATTCATGTCTTGCATTATTTGTTTAACTAACAGACCCTCATTATCTTACAACCATTCTTTTTCTTAAAAGCTCTTCCAACATATCAATATTAGATGAAAGAGATTTGGTTGTACTATGTTGAGTTAATTCGCATTTTCTGTTTTGCCATTAGATTAAAAGATCCTCATTATCTTACAATCATTCTTTTTCTTAAAAAGCTCTTCCAACATATCAATATTAGATGAAAGAGATTTGGTTGTATTATGTTGAGTTAATTAGCATTTTCTGTTTTGCAATTAGATTAAAAGATCCTCATTATCTTACAATCATTCTTTTTCTTAAAACGCTCTTCCAACATATCAATATTAGATGAAAGAGATTTGATTGTATTATGTTGAGTTAATTAGCATTTTCTGTTTTGCAATTAGATTAAAAGATCCTCATTATCTTACAATCATTTTTTTTCTTAAAAAGCTCTTCCAACATATCAATATTAGATGAAAGAGACTTGGTTGTATTATGTTGAGTTACATTTCATGTTCATTTGCAAGCTAGGATATCCATGGATTAGAATGTTCTGTTTTTCACCATTTTCCTAATTAGGGATAGAATTCACAATTACACTTTGTTTTGAGTCTAAGGTTTCCTTTTCTTTTCTTTTTGACATAGATTTGATTTCATCTTTTGAACATAAGTACTAAAAAGACAAAACCCCCAAAAACATCAATAAAATACATACAACGAAGTAAGGAAGAGGTCACTTAAGAAAATATAGTGCACCACACTTCATCAGTTTACTAGCCCTGGTTGATAATTTATGTTAGCAATTTAGGACACTAAATTGACTACACACCAAGGCCGGAAGGGAAATCAGTGGTAGGTTTGAGATGGATCTACAAAGTGAAGCAAGCAGCTGACAAGAGTGTGGAGAAGTACAAGGCAATATTTGTTGCTCGGGGCTTCTCACAGATTAAGGGGATCGACTATGAAGAAACCTTTGCACCTGTCGCAAGGTATTCTTCCATACGGAGCATCCTGTCTCTCTCAGTGCAAATGGGGTGGCACATTCATCAGATGGATGTGAAGATTGCATTCCTCAACGGAGTCATTGAGGAGGAGGTGTACATAGAGCAACCCGAAGGTTTTGAAATCTTCAGCAGCGAGTCACATGTGTGCAGGCTCAAGAGAGCGTTGTATGGGTTGAAACAAGCACCTCGTGCTTGGTACACACGGATAGACAATTATTTCACCGGACTTAGATTCTCCAAGAGTGAGACGGATCTGAACCTATACCAGATTGTGGTGGAGGGTAAGTTGCTGATCATTGTACTTTATGTAGATGATTTGATTTTGACGGGTGATGAACTGTTGATACACTCATGCAAGACTGATCTTGCAAAGGAGTTTGAGATGAAGGACTTGGGCCTCCTTCATTATTTCCTGGGATTGGAAATTTGGCAGCGCAGTGATGGACTGATTATGTCTCAAGGAAAGTATGCCCGGGAGATACTGGAGAAGTTCAACATGCAAGGCTGCAAGCCTACCGACACTCCTCTTCCCAGTGGTTGGAGGAAAGAGGATGCTACATCAGCAGAAGTAGTGGATGCCACTGTTTATCGACAGTTGGTTGGTTCACTCATGTATCTAGTCAATACATGACCAGACATATGCTATGCTGTTAACCAGCTTTCACAAGCTATGGTTAAGCCTGCCAAGCTCTTTTGGAAGGTGGGGAAGCATGTATTGAGATATCTCAGAGGCACATCGAGATATGGATTATGGTACAGACAGTTGGATGAGGTGAAGCTGCATGGCTTCACAGATGCAGATTGGGCAGGGAGCCCAATGGACAGAAAGAGAACATTTGGAGGGGTATTCAGTATCAGGTCTATAATAGTTTCTTGGTACATCAGGAAATAGAGATCCGTGGCACTCAGTTCAGCAGAGGCCGAGTACATGGCAGCAATTTTGGTTGCATGCGAGGCTATATGGATGAGGAAGATCCTGGTCGGGTTGTTCGGTTCACAATTAGATCCTACTGTGATATATTGCGATAGTCAGAGTTGCATCAAACTCTTGGTTAATCCAGTATTTCATGATAGATCTAAACACATTGACATCCGGCATCATTATATCAGAGATTGTGTGCAGCGGAAGATCATGTTACTTTCATACATTCCCACGGAGGATCAGGATGCTGATATCTTGACGAAGGCGCTCACCAGGAGCAAATTCAAATACCACAGGGGCAGGATCGGGGTGGCAGATAATCCCTATCTTGTTGAGAGGGAGTGTTGAGATTGCAACAAGATGATGAGCTTAGTGGAAAGAAGTCGTCTTCACTAAGTGGGCCCGCAGGCTATTTTTGGCGCAAAGTCTATTTTTAGACTATGTCTATTTTTAGACATATGGATCATGTTCTATGAGTTGCAGGATGCTATTTGTGGATGGTTGGTCAAGTCGGAAAAAATAGATGGACTTCTATTTTTAGACATATTGGGCATAATCTATTTTTAGATTGCTAGTCTAAAAATAGATATGTCGAATATTATTAGCTCTTAATAATATTTGGACTCTAAACATTATCTTATTCTCTTGGAGCACTTCAGTTAAGTGCACAGATGTGGCACAGGAGCTGACAAAAGGAATTACGTTATTCTTGAGGGTTAAGTGGAGCTATTGCATGGAGGACTTCTATTAGAACTCATGTGACAGATTTTGGTGGAGTTGCAGAAGTAGTTGGTGGAGTTGTGTTCAGTTTAAATCAGTTAGACACAGTTAAGCTAGTTGTATCTAGTCTAACTAATTGATACACTAGTGAGAGTGGTGTGAATTAATTATTAATTAATTCACTACATATTAACTCATTAATCAACTGAAGAATACATCAGTTAACTACAGTACATTGACAGTTTCAGTGGAGACTAGTGGAGAGGTAGGTGAAAGAGCAGGTTGACTATCACTTGTGACTATAGTGTTGCATGATTTGCAACACACAGTGATTTGAGATGCCAACGAGGATTGCGTGAGCAAGGCTGGACCAATTCGAGTTCATTCAGAGCCATTCTTCAACATGGATTGCGCAGTAGAGGCAGGCTAGCAGGTGGCAAAGATCGGTGCATGATTTGCAAGATCAAACCTGATTAGTGTGTAGCGATTGTATTGTACTGAGAGCTTGTGAGAAGCTTTGTATGAGGATTGTTACATGATCTCTATGACATATATTATATACAGATAGTTGAGGTTTTCAGCTTTAAGCTTTCCCATTAAAACACTGTGTTCATATGTGTGAATTTTATGGTTTCAATGTGTGCATGCAATTAATTTAATTTCCGCATGTGATGATCAATAGTAGAAGACATTCTGTATTGTGCATGAAGTTAAAATAGTGTGTGAACAGGAGAATCTTGGATGTATAACGCATTAGTTATATAATTTCTACATCACCTTTGCCTCTGCTTCCTCGCGCCCTTCTTGCAACTTTATTTTGAATAAGAAGACCGCAATTTTCTTTTCATCCATCAGAGTGAGGTATTTCCAATGCTTTCTGACCTCTGATATTATGTCCATCTAGATTAGGCACCTGGCTTCTAGAAGTGTCACATTTCCCTTCATTCGAGTAGTCAAATCTTTGATTGTCTTATCTTGTACCTGTTTCTCTCTTTTCAATTTATCGACTTCAGTGTGCAAGGCCGTTACTACCTTCTGATTTGTCCCTAGTGTAGCTTCCATCTCTTGTAATCTCAGGAGAGTAGTTCGTGATTCATTCTCCGAAGCTTTTAAATCGGACAAGGCCTTGGTCAACTGCTCTGGGGTAGTTCCAGGTTCATCAGAAGTCGGAGCCGCGCATACATGCTAGTCCCATTTCCCTTGTAAATCAGACAATCTCTGCATTAGGCCTATAATCTTTGTGGTCATTTGGGTGTTTCATTTTTGTTCCTTAGCCAGTGAATCAATGAGAGCTGATTTCTCCTTCTCTACCTAGACCAATTCATCCGTTTGTACATGCTTTCCGCGGGGTATATTTAGCCTCCTTTTTAGTTTTGAGTTTTCCTCTTCTAGATTAGTGATGAGTTTCTGTCGAACTGCATCTCTATCAACCCCTTTATCCTTTATTGTCTTCCTAAGGGTCTCTAACCTGTTGTTGATCGCTCTTGCACTGGCTCTTTCTCTCTCTTCTGATTTTCCAATACTGAGGTATACATGTCTTCAAGTTTCCTTAGAGAGTGCGAGCTTCACCACCTCATCTCGTAACATGTCTCCGACACACTGGTGCAAGCCCAGCTTGTCTATTAGAGGGATGTTGGCGAGGTTCAGAGTGATCTCCAGGGCTCGGTAACTAGTCCCATTATCTAAAGGCTGCAGCACTGCCTCTGTAATTGCAATTATGAGCTGCTCTTTGTCCATATATAACTCAGCGGTAAGTCGGGTATGGTATTTGTCCACAAATATGGCCAATTTAGTCCTCAACCTTTCTCGTGCAATTCTGTTTCTGGTGCCTATTTCTTCCCTTACCTCTACTCTGTTAACTGAAACTGCCTGTGACAGCCCCGAAGGTTCCGACAAAGAGGCACTGTCAAAAGTAACCATGAAACCAGCCTTGTTTCTGTTAGGTAACCCATATCGGGTAAACTCTTCCTGTGGTGGTTCTTCCCATACAATCTCCAGTCCTTCCATTCTTTGTTTCTTAGAGGGATGGGATCCCTCGTCTATGCTCATGCCCACTTGACCTCCTGAAGCGCATGCCTCATCTTCTTGTCCCTTCATTTCTGTCTCTGTGGAAGCAGTGTCACCCCTCCCTTCTACGGCTGAAGACTCGACCTCGATCTGTGAATCCAAAGGCCATGTATCAAGGTTAGCTCACCACTCAATGAAGGGCTTAGTCTCATGTACATAAGCAGTCAACTTTATTTTCCTTTTCCTATTGGAAAGGATCCCTTTTGGGTCATAAGGCCAAACTTTTCCTTGTGGCAGGTCCATCCCTTAAAGCAACATTTCCACTATGGAGAGGGTGTGCCTCGAATTTATGGTGAAGGGGCCAACAAAATTTGGGAGCTTGAGAACATTTCCTTTCTTCGTAGGTACGAAGTGGATCTAGTCGGCCTTAAGGGTTTGACGGATGAACTCAAGGGAAAAATTCGCATAGCTGGAAACATCGACAAATGGTAAGGGGGCACTTTCGCGCTATAGACCCTGATTTCAATGCAATCATCATAGAGGTACCAGTCCCCTGTGCTATCTTCCTCATCAAACTGCAACCAACCCTTCTGCTTAGGAAATATTTTGGGTGGAGGGTTGTCATATATTATGGTATAGGCTATGGACATGAATTCATTTAAGAACATCATATACCCCCTCCCATTAGGTTGTTGACGAACTGAAATGTTCCACTCAAAGACAGTTCTTGGCTGGGCGTTTGTCCTTGAAAGTTTCTCGAGGCCTAGACTCTCAAACTTGTTAGCATGTTCAAATAGGAATAGATAAAATACTAATGAATAAAACCAGAAAGACCCAGTGGAAGGTAGCTCTTGAAACTGGGTTTGAATAGTCGAAGCTAGGAAGGTGGGGATTTGAGTCATGAGCCACAGAAGAGTTATATATTCTTTTTACACTCGCTCGACATCCTTAAGACCTAATAACTCTGAAATGAAAGCAAGGGTTGGCTGAACATTGTCTCTGAAAGTGGACAAGGGAAGGACATCCGAGGGTGGGAGAGCTGTGAGACGAGAGTCTGAAAGAAAGTTGAGGAATTCGCTTTGTTGCTTCCAGGGAAACTTT
This sequence comes from Pinus albicaulis, assembly GCA_034641835.2. Taxonomy (NCBI): domain Eukaryota; kingdom Viridiplantae; phylum Streptophyta; class Pinopsida; order Pinales; family Pinaceae; genus Pinus; species Pinus albicaulis. The sequence continues at coordinate 16,472,201 of MU968493.1, forward strand.
GAGAACTGATAGGAGAGGGATAACTCAGTGAACTTGAAATAAATTTGACCTTGAGGGAAATGAAGGGCTTTCTTTATGAGCTCTAGGGATATGCGAAAAATATTATTACCCTGAGCAGATAGGAATAACTCCCTACGCTAATCATAAGCTTCACTGAGCCAACTAATAAACTTGGGAACTGGGAATGTGGTCGGAGCAATATGGTAGTATAGACCTGACTCAAAAACTCTGAACCTTTCTTAGCCCTTCAAATGACATTCAAACAATTCGGGTCTAACACGGGATATGCTTAAGGGGTAGAACGAGTCATGAATTCGCACGTGGGCGTCAATAAGGGGTTCAGGTCCTGGGACAGCCCTGACCTCGCAGGTTTGTGGGGTTTCAGGCTCCGACTTTCTGGACTTTGCTTTCCCCATGACCATTTTGAAAATTAAAATATAAAGAAAACGGTGAGGCGGAGGAATGAATAAATACCTGCGAACAGTGAGAAAGCCCGAGGGGAAAGTGACGCAGGGATTGAAAACGACCTGGTACTGGAGTTCAAGCTTCGCTGCACGATAGATTCGTAAAAAAAAAAGTATTTTACTAAGTCTGGGAGTAAAACAAGATCAAAATAGACTAAGGTTTGCGGAACACGAGGCTAGGATGACAACTGTAGGGCTGACGTCATAAGGACGTCGACAATGGGACGTGTGGCGATAGGTTGTTGTCTACCAGGAGCCGGGTAGGTGTAAGCCACGCACCGGGTTAATGCTTGTACTAGTCTTGTACCGGCTTCCCTAAACTTACCTTACCTTTTATTTACACGGCTCTAGATGTCCATCTCTATGGGCCCACTTATGTTTCAAGCGGGGGTTCGTGAGGGCCTTCCATTATATTCCACTACCCCGCGGAACGTTTGTGAGTGTTCTGCCACCTACTCCGGGGGGTAAGTCTTCACGTCCTTCCGATTTCCCTTAGTACCCCCAGAATACCCTGTGCGTGGTTCTTTCCTTTTGACTTCCTGCCATATGGAACGTGGCCCTCTTATTTAACCGCGAAGTGCTTCAAGTCTCCCATCCACACCCGTGCCTTAAGGAAGTTCTGTACCAAAGCACATTTTAACTCGCTCACCCTGCTATATTCGTGAACCTTTCCTTTGTTTGCTTCAGCTGCTCTTTTTCTTTACTGTGAGGACTAGCTAAACAACATTGGTTCCACCTGGGGATGGCACATTCATCCTTAGGCGTGTCGAGAACTTTGCAGACCCCTTTGCATAGTATTCTTTGAGAGTTAGAGCCCCTTCAAAATTTTCAAGCACTCCTATGATGAAACAAACAGTAAAAGTAAATGTGAAAATGAAAAGTATATACATTATATACCACAGGCCTCTGAGACCTTTGTTAATATTGAAAGTATGGTTTGAAGAACTTCCCATTTACGGGCGCTTCGATCAAGTCACCTTCCAGATTTTCCAATACGAAGGTGTTGTTACCTCTCACTTCGGCAATCTTGAATGGCCCAAACCACAAGGGGTCAAACTTTCCATGCTTACCTTTATCTGCCCTTCTGATGTCCCATCTCAGCAGTAGGTCCCCATGTATTTCTTTATCTTTTGCGTGCTGATCAAACAAGCCCTTCATCTTGTCCTGATATTTTGCTAACCTGTTATTCACTTGGTTCCAAGTCTCTTCCAACTCAACCAACTGGTTCATTCTTCTGATGAGATCGTTAGGCTCTTCTTGGATATCCTGGAGGAACCTGGCCACAGGCAGGGTGAGCTGAATTGGAAAAACTGTTGGTTGGCCATAAACTAGTTCATAGGGTGATTTACCTGTTGATCTTTTATTAGTGATTCGGTTTGCCTAAAGTGTGAATTTGAGCTGGCAGTCCTAGTTTTTTGGATTTTTGTTTATGGCCTTATTTAATGCTCTTACCAAAGTTTTATTCGAAGACTCTGCCAACCCGTTTCCCTGGGGATAATAGGCTGTAGAGTGCCCCAGGGTGATATTGTACTGCTGACATAAATTAGTAAATTTGGTAGATTTGAAAGCTTGAGAATTATCTATCACGACCTTAACTGGGTAGCCAAATCGAGATATGATATTCTCCTCCATGAACTTGATCACAACTGTATCAGTAGCATTTCTCTATACTATCGCCTCTAACCATTTGGTGAAGTAGTTAGTGGCAGTGAGAATCCACCTATGCTGACCACTTGATGCTGGGTGAATTTCCTTGATGAAGTCAATACCCCATTGCTGAAAAGGCTCTTCTATATGTATTGGGATCATGGGTAAGGGAGAAAATTTCTGTTTTTCTGCAAACCTCTGACATTTCTCGCATGCCCTAACCCGAGAATGCACGTCTCCAAACAATTGAGGCCAGAAGAAACCCACTTTCAATATCTTGTGGGTTGTGGACCACTAACTTTAGTGACCTTTGCAGATGCCTTCATGGAATTCAACCATGATTTCCTCCACTTCTGACTTTGTTAGACATAAGAGCAAGATTCCTGAAGGATCCTTCCAATATAATCGACTGTTTGCAACAATTTACTTCTGGGATTTCAACCTCAAAGTTCAATATTTAGTCCTATCGAAGTTTAGAGGACACCTGAGAGTTAAAAGGTACTCTACAATATCTTTATACCAAGTTCTGAGTAGGTACTTCATGTGTGTTTTTTGCATAGCGGTTTCTATCCCAGGCTGTTCATCTGTATCTTCAGGTAATTCTCCTCCTTCCATAGATAGATTTATGCCCAACGCCTGACAATTTGACTCAGACAAGATTTTTGCTAGCCCCTGTCCTTTGATAAGCTTCATGGGGCGAATGTCCAACTCATATTCTTGAATCTTGGCAATCCATTTACCTCTCTTGCCTTCACTGTCCCCATGAATCAAGATGTCTTTCACCACGGCCGTTGGCACGAAAGAAATTATGGATGACTGTAGCACATACATTCGAAAAGCTTTCAGGGACTTTACCAGGGCGTATGCCTGTTTCTCCAAGATGTTATATTTTAACTCTGTGTCTCTAAGCACCTGAGTGAAAAGGCGATGGGTTGCTCATACCCATTTTCGTTTTTCTGTAATAATACTACAGCTACAGTACGTGGGGACACAAATGAGAAGATCATGAATGGCTTACCATAGTCAGGCCTCGCCAGTACCGGGGCCTCTGCGAAATCAATTTTTATTCTATTAAATTCTTCTCTTGCTTTTGGCATTCACTTTACTTCGTTGTTTTTTCTAAGCATCTCAGTGATGTGCCGAACTATTTCAGCATAGTTCGGGATAAATTGCCTCAAAAAATTTATGCGTCCCAGGAATACCTGGACCTCCTTCTTTTTTCGAGGTAGTGATATGCTATTGATTACCTCCACTCTCTTTGGATCAATCTTCACTCCTGCTTTCATTACAATATTCCCTAATAATTTTCCTTCTTCTAAAGCAAACATGGAATTTGAGGATTTAGGGACAGACCATACCCGCGACATTTGTCAAAAGTCTGTCACAGATGTTCAATATGTTCAACATCATTCTTTGAAAAAATGGTGATATCATCCAGATATATCACCACAAATTTGTCTTTCTCTCCTACGAAAGCAATGTCCATCGCCCGCTGGAAAGTGGCTCCCGCATTTATCAAGCCGAAAGGCATTTGAGCATACATGAATGTACCCCATGGCATAGTTAATGCCGTTTTCTTTTGGTCCTCGAGAAGGACCGCCACCTGATTATACCCATAGAAACCGTCCATCATAGACATTCGGGAGGATCCCACCACCTTCTGTAGTATGTGATCCATCTTGGGGAGAGGGTAGTTATCTTTAAGGGATGCTCTGTTTAGATTTCGGAAGTCTACACATAGCCTTATTTCTCTGTTCTTCTTTCTTACTGGGACCAGGTTGGCCACCCACTCTGAGTACCTTAAAGGGACTATAATATTATCCTTCAACAACTTTTTGATTTCTCTTTCTATGGAGGGGAGCAGCAAAGGATTGATTTGCATCAAATTTTGTTTATGGGGCTTAGCATCCCCTCTAAGCGAGATCTCATGCTGTATGACGTCAATATCAAACGTTTTCAGATCTTGGTATGACCAAGCGAAAACACCTATGTAGGATTGAAACAATCTAAAGTATTTGTCTTTGTACTCTTCGGGGAATCCTTTAAACAGTTTTACAATTTTAGGATCTCCTTCTGTTCCAATATTTACATCATCTACTTGACCTTCATTGGTCGATTTGTTAGGGCTGAAAGGGACATCAATTTTATCGAAATTTTTTTCCAAAGGCATGAGACCTCTGGGGATCACGTTCCATTTCAATTGCAACACCCTATGCCCAACCACTGTCTCTTCCCATTTGTTTTGGGGCTGCTCTTCGATATCCTCTTCTACGACATCTATGACCAAGTTAGAGAATTTTCCAATAGTCTCCATGAAGTGCTTCACTTGCTCCTCATCTTCAAACACCTGCCAGTGTTTGACATTATCTGGGATAGAGGGACGATATTGCACGTCAACTTCATATCTCAGGAGCAGATTCTGTGGTGGACGGAAATTACTTGCTGTCACAGCAAGGGATTCATCCATCCTGTTCTGATCTCTCGGCATGAATTGTATGTTAAAAGCTAGGAAGAAGTTCTCCACTAGGCCCCATACTTCATTTCTGTAAGCTCTTAACTGAGGATTCTTGGCTTGGCATTGATTCTTAATCTGCCTCACCACCAGCTCCGAATCTCCAAAAAATTTGAGACTCTGAATATTCATGTTTTTGGCAGTTTGCAGCCCCAAGAGTAGTGCCTCATACTCCGCCACATTATTGGTGGCTTCATAATCCAACTTAAAAGAAAAGGGGACCAATGTATGTTAAAAGCTAGGAAGAAGTTCTCCACTAGGCCCCATACTTCATTTCTGTAAGCTCTTAACTGAGGATTCTTGGCTTGGCATTGATTCTTAATCTGCCTCACCACCAGCTCCGAATCTCCAAAAAATTTGAGACTCTGAATATTCATGTTTTTGGCAGTTTGCAGCCCCAAGAGTAGTGCCTCATACTCCGCCACATTATTGGTGGCTTCATAATCCAACTTAAAAGAAAAGGGGACCAATTGCCTGGTAGGGGAGATTAGGAGGACCCCTACTCCGTTTCCTTCCCTTGAATTTTCCCCATCAAAATGCAGAGTCCACATGCCCCTTTCTTCATTGTTTGCACTGTTGCAGTCACAAAATATTGAATGTTGGCTCTTGCAAAAAATCTTGATCCTCCTCGAGCATCAGACATGAAAACTCACCCTCCTTGCTATATACGGGGGAATTTACTGAGCCATTAGCTCTGGTCACCATCTTCACAAATCTAGATTCCCGATACAACCTCCTTTATTTCCCACCAAACACCGAGATAGTAGCATAAATGAGGTCAAGTTTAATTGACCCACCTATTTTAGTGCCCCATTACCTAGACAACAGCATCCCAAACTAGGCTGGGATGTCAGCAACCACTATGTCCATGAATAAAGGTCCTTGTACAGGCGAGTGATCTGTAACCCTAGTTGCTCCATGACTGACAGGGGTAACAGGTTATGTGAAGCCCCTGAGTCCAACATAGAATTGTGCAACAGTAAATCATGAATGACCAGGGATACATAAAAAGGCGGGGTTGCTGAGTCCAACTCTTCAACATGTGGGCCTGTTGATGGGAAAAATTGTACTGCCGACAACGAGGGGGTCTCCCCAGTGAAAGGTCCCAATTAGACCTCACACCGTTTGGGATAGGAGCCCCATCCGATATGTGGGCCCGACTGTCACCATAAGTGTTTCCACTCTTGGTTGTCGGATGAGAAGATGATGGAGTAGAGGCAAAGGTGAAATGACCAATTAGTGAAGAAAAATCAGCCCAAGATTGACGAACCATAAACAAAGATACAAGCAAGTCTAAGAAGAAAAAAATAAAAGGAGGGTATGACATGAATGGGATCAATGAGCCGAAAAACCAGTCAAACATACATGAAAGAAAACATGCCAGAAGTTAACTACAAAGTAGTTCACAATAGATCACCAACGTGGCAAGGAACAAATAAACACTGATTCAAGAGAAAATGTACATGCAACCACTGTGAATTAGTTCATAATCAATTGCATGCATGAAAGCATCCACACAACATAGTGAAATATTAGACAGCTAGTACTATCACCACAAACAAGCACGTGAATCAGTGCCGGAACGAGAATATATTATTAATGTTGCTACAACGTTGAATACATGTTTACAACTCATCAAAACCCAATAGTGGAACATGGGCTATTCATCTCAATGGATGATACAAAAACCCTAGCCTCGCTACCTCTATCTCTACTTAATAAAAAGAGCTAAGTGCCTCTAGCTCTCAAGCACCAATTCCTCTGTCCTACTGGTTTTAATTGCAGAGCTAATAGTCCTTTGTATCCTTTCTCGAAGTTGTACATATAGGCTGAGATGAATCTTGAGTTTCCCTTGACTATTAGTTTTCCGACTGTTGGGTTGGCTTGCGACTTGGGCCATTTGCGACCTGCGACCCAGGGTTATATGCGACCTGCAGCATGAGGTCATCTGCGACATGTAACCTGGGGTTACTTGTGACCTACAACTTTGAGCACTCTACGACCTGCGACCTGAGGTCATTTGCGACTTGCGGCGTGAGGTCATCTGCGACCTGCGACCTGTGACCTGAGGTTATTTGCGACCTGCAGCGTGAGGTCATCTGCGACCTGCGACCTTGAGCAATCTGCAACTTGCGACCTCAAGTTTTGTCCCTCATGCATTATTCTTCGGTGATCTCTGGATTTCACAGCAAGATTCCTTTTCCTGCATATCCATCCTGTGACTAGGTGCATTTGAGCTTAAAGTGAGGTTCTTGGGAATTTTGTAAGGATCCACCTTCCTCGCTGGAGCAAACCCCGGATTTTGTCATGCAAGTCACCAAATTCTACCTGTAAACAAATAACACAGGTCAGATTTACTTAAAATAAGATTGATTTTGGCAACACATGTAATTAGCCAAAAGTGGTTTTAACAAATAGTAAATCTAGACCCCTGTGTGGTCTTGTTTTGCATGTCGAAATGTTGCGTGTACAGCTTGTAAATGGTATCATTAGACCAAATCCTTCTCAGAAGATCTTTGAAGACAAACATTGATGCTCGTTATTTAGGTGCCTTCTTCAGTTTATGACTGCCTCCCACATTACATGATTAACCTTTGATGGACTTCGGGGTGTGCCTAAATCTGCTTGTACCTTCAAAGAACGTGATTCCCTTCCCTACCATCATATGTTTCCTTGTTTCTCGTCAAGACTCCTTCTGGGAATTTATGGAAATTCATGGCCAGTGTCAAGTTCAACCCAACACGGGAACTTGTACTTATCCCAAGAAATAGCCATTCCTTTACATGGTTCTCCCCACCGTAATGCCTCTTTCCACTTTTATTGCATAAAGAGTGGCGATGAGAACAAAATATGCAACACCCTTAAGGGTTTGGCCTCTTTACCCATAAATGGATAAGACATCATGTTGGGGATCACGTTGCATATTTCGTCATGTATATGGCGCATTGCAGCCAAAATGTTCTTCCAGAACCATTCATTACAAGTTGGAGAAATCTTCCAATGTCGTCTTAACTAGAAAGGAACACTCTCAGACAAGGCTCAATGTGTTCTTGAAATAATCCATCCTTTAGGGATGTGTATAATAACACACCCACTTTCCTCACTGATTTTGCATGAGGTCGCATAGTCGGAGAGTCGCGTCGGGTTGGGGATCCTCTCGGATGCGACCCTATGACTTGGCGACTATGGGAGTCACATAGTCGCAGCTCCCAATAGGTTGCATCCTTTGTGCATTCCTTAGACTTGCAACTTAGCGACTGGTGGGAGAAACTGCGACTTACTAGAGATCGCATAGTCAGATAGTCGAGGAGCTGCATCGATCATTTCTCTGAGGTGTTTGCGACTCAGCGACCGGTCGCAATGAGCCAAAGGTCGCACTGCAAACTTGGCTACATTTCTTTTTGCGAGGCACTTTCCCTCCATCCCACGCTTGTATTGGTAAAGGAAATAGGAAGCTTTGGCTTCGAATTGGAAACCTGCATCACTGCTCTACCTCTGGCGTTTGATGAGCCGGTAGCTTTAGCCACTACCCGCACCTTCCGAAGTAATAATCGACAAATAAGGGCCTCCAGATAAATTAGAACATGATAGTTTCATTTGCGAAGATGTAGATGACGTGGCGAAAACTCCATCTCTTGAATGTGCATCGCCGTCAAAGCTAAGACTAACAAGAGCAGGCTTCGTCGAGTTCGAACATTGGACACTGTTGGGCAGTTTGGCACATCGGCCTGTACGCGTAGAAGACCCACATGAGTGCATCTCAATGCTCATTTCTACGGATAACCTTCAATTATTGTCGGGTCGATTGTATTCAACATATTTGTTGTATGGATTAATCCGTCTTACGAACAAGACCGATCTCCCTAGTACTAAAAGTATCTAGCAACAAACAGCCAAATAGACTAATCTTTCTCTAAAAATATATGATCTACGAAAAGTTCTATAGAGGTGTAGAAGACTTACCGTTTGTCCAGTGCTTGTTTGAAATTGTTGTTATCCCTCGCGCGCTTGAGGGAGTTTCGCTTGTAAACCTACAGTCACAAAAAAGAAAAATATTACATAGCACCTGTATAGAAATCATCATAAACCATGCTTATCATAGTGATCAAGGAATCTATGAAATAAAACATTGATTGAAAGCTTATTGAGAAAAATGAGTATATTTGTATTAATTTCAAAAGAAGAAAATCCTTACAACCTGAGCCTTGATGTTGCACAGGACTTTCCGGGGTCCGAAGCAGGAATCTCATTTACTTTGATAAGCTCTGTACTCCTCCAACCAAGACAAATAGAGGTATGCAATCTCTCCTCACAAAAGTCTTAGTTAACTGAGTCTAAATCTCAACAGCACTTAACCTCAAAATATTCTTAAGCTTGAACTCCCTTTAAGGCTACCCAATGCCTCTTTTTATAGTGGAAAAGAGGAGGTTTTCTGTTCCAAGTATGAAGGGATAGAATCCTCCTTCAAAGGGATAAGCTCCTCACATCAAGGGGTTAGCTCCATAAGGTAAGGGATTCATGCACCTCACAAGAGCGGTTTTGCCACCGCAAGATCCATTCTAGAAGCTTCCAGAATTTACTTTAATTGAGCTTTTTGGGATTTACTTGCGCCTTTTTAATCTTACAGGGTCCGCACCTATAACAAAGATAAAGTGCATTTAAGAACGTAGGAAAGTTGAACATTGGGTGGGGGACCGCAGGCAAGATAGCCAGAAAGTGCGACACCAAAGTCTAGGAGACTTTTAGGAAATTTCCCTGATTTTTAAGGCTTGACATGAGGAACTGATATGTTAGACTTGCAAAAGGGAGAAGTATGAGTAATAATGAGCTCATACACATGGCAAAATGTCAGGATGACAATTTTCAGTGTAACAGATTGCCCCCTAAAGTGCAAAGTCTGGAATAGATGATGCTGAAGTCCATCATATATGAAGAGTGCAGTACTTTATCATTTCAAGGATCATCCTGTGGTCACCCCAGTCAGCACCTGTAAAAACATTCAATGCAAAATATATATGTATACATATCATCACTGAGGTAGGCATTCCCATACTCAGATTAAACTAACTAAAAATTGATTCAACTGTTCTGATACAGGAATGATTTTGAGTACATTACAGTATAGACATGTGTGAACACAGTATGGACGCAACCATCTGTTTATAAATAGTCCACTGTATAAATGATAACAAAATTCCTCGCAGCCTGGATGGTAGAAACTAGATCCAGGGTCTTGATTTCCGCATCTTGAACTAGTACAATTCTATCCATGTGAATGAATGTGTCGAAGTCGAACATGATAGAAACCACTTGATTACCAGTCAATGATGTAAACTGTTAACAAGTGTGAGAGTAGCCACCAGTAATGTCAATGGCTTTCAAATTACCCAGTACAATCCATGAAATGTGAATGAATGAGCTGAAGTCGAACATCTCACGAAATCATTCGATCGAAGGTCGATGATGTAACTCGTCGTCGAAAGCGAGAAGCCTGCCATTAAGGCATGTAGATTTCAAGGTACTGACGATTTCTAGATCAACTTCCCAGATAATGAGTTGTCGTCGATAGAAAGCGATCCGTCGTAGGCAAGCCCACAACACGAAATCATAGATCAAGTTTTGAAAATATATTAGCAAGGACTGACTTAGGGATGGTCAAAATGGATGACAGATATTTTGCAGATGAATGGTTTATTTAAACTGTCCTCTTGAACACATAACAACACTGCAGATGGTTTGGTAATAATTGACCCAAAGCTAATACCCAGAAACCGAATGAAGACTTTCAATGAGGTTTGATTAACTGTTAGGCAAAGGATTTCCCAACCCAGGTGAATGAAAGTGTCGTGTTCAAGAGTGGTTGACTGGATTTTCGAAAAATCAAAATGCAACAAACACGCCCATTTTCCTCTCTTTTCCCCCACCATTTCTGGCAAGTACCTCTTTATTTTTGACAAGCTTGAGGAGGATAACATTTGCTTGTTTATAAGCTCATCCTTCGGATGAGTCCAACTTAGTTTAAGATTTGAACCCTAAGAAGGAGTGGTCCGTTCCTGTTTGAAATTAAACAGGTCCTTTATTGTTAAATTTTAATGAGTCCAGTATAGGAGAAACTCGGTGTTTTTCAAATTTAGGGAGTCAGAAAAAAAAACTTAAGAAAAATCCATGGGTGTATTTTTTTCGTAAATTTAGTCTCTCAGGCCTGAAAAAGGATAAAATAATGCGGGAGAGAACTCTATTGACCGTAATTAGTCAACGTATACCTTTTTCGTAAATAGTCCATTTCAGTCCGTAAAAGGGGTAAACTTATACTGAAGGGATGATTATTCATTTACTTTAACGAGTTCGAACAATCAAGTACTCGGCGATCTTTTCATGTTTAGAGAGTCTGAAAAGGGCTTAAAAGAGGACTCCAATGTTTCACTTTTTAGTGAATTTTTGAAAGAGTCCGAAAAAGTGATAAAAGTATGCTCTTTGTTGAAAAATGATCAACTCTCTTGAAAAAATCCAATTTCTGCACAAAAAATTGAAACATTACACATACCTGTTTAAGATGAGTAAAAATTCTTCAAAAATACCCTTTTTAAAGTGGAAAATAAATAAATTAAAAATTCATCTATTCGAAAAAACTTATAAAAAGGACTTTTTCAACTTTATTTTTACCATTCAAGTTCAGAGTGAAAAGTAGAAGATTTTGGGTAAAAAAGTTCCTGTGAAGATTCTGGAAAATCCGTCTGTTGAAATCGAGAACCGTCAGTCCTAGGTAATCCACGACCTCTTAATCTTGCATTTCATCTGTTTACAATTCATTTTTAGGCTTTACATTTTATTTTTAAGGGAAAAATATGGTTCGAAAATCGCCCGCGGGGGTCCACAGGTGACACATATGGTACCTGTGGACCCCGACTTTTTCCTACAAAGAAAAAATTCGTGGGTCCACACTTTCCTTACAGAGCACATGCGTTCCTACACACTGTTTACAAAGGTAAAGTGCGGTCCCCGTGCGTTTAAATTTAAAACTCAAAATTTCCTTTTGCCGCCCAAATTTTTTCAAATTAGATGATTCTAATCTATCTTTTTATGTATTGTAGGATTAACAAGATGTTGATTTGGAGAGAACATGAACACGAGGACGTGGATGACGCTGCAATGCTCCATATGCCCACAATGCAAGCATTAAGAGCGTGCGGTTTATATAAATTCTGGGCCATCCCAGGCATGAGAGCACAAGTAGAGCTCCTGACATGGCTGGTAAACAGGTGGAACGTGCAGGACCAGTGTTTCATTATTGGCGGCCACCGGCTCGAAATTGAGCTGGAGGACATTTATTTTCTGACTGGTTTATACAAGAGGGGCGAACAACTCTCCTTGTTTGGGACTAGGCCAGGTGGCCAAACTGTCGCTAGTCTTCGGCAAGAATTATGTAATGATGAAGCAGACCCCAGGGACAAACGGATTGATATAAAAACTATCGTCCGTCCCGAGCTGAAAGTTATTGCATTTACTGTTACCAGGCTGTGTGGGAGCGCAACATTGCATGTAGCTACCGGTTCTCATATGTGCATTGCTATGGACTGTTTTCGCGGCACCATTTTCAACTGGTGTGACGCTGTGTTGGCTAATATAAAAGGCCAACTAACTAGAGCGAAAAATGGGAAACTGAATAACTTTGGATATGGATCCATCGTCGTCTCCTTTGCTCTAGAGAGGATTCCTATGCTAGCTCCACAGAGTATCCCTGTTGATGCCGGTCGACTTAGAGAACCTAGGATGGTTCGTTGGTCCGCATTGATGGCCCGTCACGGTATTGAGGGCGCTGAGATTGTTCGATTTCCTTCTTCATATGGATCGCCAAATTTTTGTCATAGAGGAATTTCCATACGCCGGGATAGATTTCCGCGGCGACCGAGAGATGACTCTCCCAGCAGGGGAACAATGGGATGACTCAGGTAAAAAATCTTTCTTCAACAGTTTCTAAGTTCTAAATTTTTTTATTTTTAAATCGTCTTGAAAATTAATAACAAAAATTTTGTTGAATACAGATGTGGGCCCACGGCGACCAGCCCATCTCCAACCTTATGAAAGAAGACAACCAGTTGCAGCTGCACCAGCTCCAGCAGGCCAATCAGCAGAAATCTTGACTGATTTAGAGCATCATCTAGAGCATTTGACTCTAGACATTCCGGAGACAGACATAGATGAAATTCCACTCATATTGCAGAGATATGTGATTGGTGTTCCAGGACCTTTTAGGAGGTTCCTGTGCAGGGTGGCTTGGGCAGTGGTTTCTTATCATGATCACCATCAGTGATGGGATGATCGTGTTGCAGACTCATATTTTTGACTTTTTGTGTTATCATTTGCCGATCATAAGGTGTTTCCAACCTATGATCGAAGACGATGTATATTTTTTGAAAACACTTCTATCCTATGATATATCGCTATTTACCGGCTATCTGTATACATGTTATGAATGTTATTTGTTTTACTGTTTTGATCACTGCAAATGTCGATTTATCATACTAGAAGCAACTGCGTCTGCTAATGTATTTAAATGTCTTGGAATATGTTGATATTAAATGTAGTCAAATTCACGTTCCAAGAGATGAAATCTTAAAAATAACCGTAACAACATTGGATTTCTAATGGCATAAACCCTGTTAAGTTGTAATACAACAAGTTCAGAATCCAACCTCACAATCAAACTCCGAATCCCAAATGATATGGACTCAGATAATAACTCAATCACTGCACTATACTCGGCAATGTTATTCGTTGTTTGACCAAGGCTTACCCCATGCATGGAAACTAACTCGTCAGAGGGTGAATAGATAACCCAAGTTGCGGAAGAAATGTTCCGTGTACTACGACAAGCACCATCAGCAAAACCAATGTAGGTTTGAAGAGACGTCGACATCTGCAATATCAAGAGTAAAACTCAAATAAGCAAGAATAGTGATAAAACACACTTCTAAACTAGGCACACCTTTCTAATCTAAGACACACCAGCAGTAAAGAAATCTAACCTAAAAAATAAAAGATCTCCATACCAATTTTAAGCATAATATCGCTTCAGATATAACCCATTTCTGGGCTTATCTAAAGGGATACCATCAAAATCTATCAGCTCATAGGCCCCTTTTGCCAGTTTTCGCTTAACAATGAAAGGAACATGCCACATGGGCACGAATTTCCCAGCTCCTAGCTTATCGTTGGCTTGATCATAAACTAAGACTAAGTCTCCTTTTGAAAAATTTCGAGGGGTAACACTTCTATGATACTGAGCTTTTACTCTTTTGACATGAGCCTCGTTTGCTATTGCAACGTTTCTCCGATTTTCATCTAATTGAGCCAAGTACAAAAAACGTTTCTCCTCTTTAGACGTAGCTGGGAGTAATTCTATGGCTAATTTCAAAGATGGAATTTCGCATTCAATCAGAAACACAGCTTCCAAACCGTAAACGAGTTGAAAGGGAGTGAAACCAGTTGATGTTTTGACTGAGGTTCGATATGCCCAAAGTGCTGAAAATAACATGGAATGCCAATTCGTCTTGTGAATACCAATAATTCGTCTGATCATGGTGACTAAAACTTTATTTATGGCTTCGGCCAGACCATTGGCTTGCAGATAATATGGAGTGGAACTATCGTAGCGCAGGCCAAGCTGTTCTGTCAGTTCAGTCATCATGACATTCCGAAAATGGCTTCCACGATCAGTAATAATGGCTTGAGGAACACCGAACCTAGCAATTATGTGATTAAATACGAAAATTGCAGTAGTCTTGCCGTCAGCCGAAAATGTAGGCATCGCCTCGGCCCACTTAGTAAAATAATCTACTGCTAAGATGATATATGCATGCCCCCCGGCCGAGTGAGGGTTACATGTAATAAAATCGATACCCCATTTTGTGAAAGGACCAATAGCAATTATGGGATGAAGAGGAGCGGGTGGCGCGCGCATCTTACGATCAAAAAGTTGACAATTGTGGCATTTCCGGACTGCATAAATACAATCTTTGAATAACGACGGCCAGAAATAACCAGCGCGCAATATCTTTTGGGCTGTGGCATACCCATACATATGACCGCCACATGCTCCAGAATGGTAGTCATTTAAAACCTTTTCAGCTTCTTCATGAATAAGACAGCGTCAGAAAACAGAATCTGCTCCACGACGATAAAGTGTATCACCAATAATATTATACTGTTGGGATTGGAAACGTATCTTCCATCGCTGAGATCGTGAGATTTTAGGCCGAAAAGATTGGGTTTGGAGATAAACGATAATATCTCCATACCATGGATCAAGAGTACTGATAAGAAATAGAGATTCGTCCGCAATGGGCTGCTCTGCCACAGTTTCAGTATCAGTAGAGGGGAAATCACACATTAGTTCTGCAAAGACCAAGGATTTCTTCGCCTTGGATTTTTCAAATTCCAAGTCGAATTCCTGCAGGATGAATATCCATTTGGAATACTTGCCCCCTAGAAATTGTTTGGTCAAAATGTACATCATAGGGTTGCAATCAGAAATTACCGTAGTTTTGCGTAACAATATGTAATGTCTAAATCGTTGGACAAATTGAACAGCTGCCAAGGCCAATTTCTCCACATGTGTGTATTTGATTTCGGTTGGATGCAGATTCCGACTAAGATAATAAATCACATGTTCAGCGTTAGATTCATCTTCCTGAACTAAAACCATCCCAATAGTGGAATGAGAAGCAGCGAGGTACAAAATGTAATCCTGGTTGTAGTTGGGAGGATGCAATAACGGTGCATGGGTTAACGTGTGTTTAAGTGCATCAGAAGACCGATCAACGATCTCATCCCAAAATAAAGGAATGTTTTGTTTCAGCAACCAGGTAAAACCTTTCGTAAGCTCGGCATAGTTAGGAATAAATCGACGTAAAAAGTTTTCTTTCCCCTGCAAACTTTGGAGTTGGCGTAAAGTCGAAGGAGGAGGTAATTTGACAATAGCTTCGACCTTCGACGGATCGACGTGAATACCTGCTTTTGAGACAACAAATCCCAGTAAACGACCCGACTCGACACAAAAAACACATTTGTGTGGATTCAGCCGAATTCGATAATGTCGACATCTCATAAAGATAGCACGTAAATGTGTAAGATGGTCAGCCCTGCATGATGAATGAGCAGGTAAATCATCGAGATACGGTTGCACAATGTGCTTAATGTCATGAAACGCATAAGACATTTCCCTTTGAAAAGTTGCTCCAGCGTTCTTCAATCCAAAGGGTAGTTTTCAGTAAGCAAATGTCCCCCACGGACAAATAAAAGCTGTTTTTGGCTGATCAGCAGGGAGTATGTTTATTCGATTATACCCTGAAAAGCCATCCATAAAGGAAAACATTTCACTGCCGGCACAATCATCGATTATTTGATCGATATAGGGAGTTGGATAATTGTCTTTAGGATAAGCTCGATTAATATCCCTATAATCGATACATACTCGTATCGTTCCTTGTTTTTTAGTCACAGGAACAATATTAGATACCTAATTCGTTAAGGGAATCAGATAAATGAAACCTGCACGAAGTAATTTTTCAACCTCTGCTTTGATAGCAACAACTTTTCTAGGATGCATCTGACATAGACGTTGACGAACGAGTTTGGCATCCAGGTAAGTCTTGATTTCATGTACGACAATTGACGGATCAATTCTTGGCATTTCTTCATAGGACCAGGTAAACACATCACAGAATTCTTGAAATAGGGCTTTATAAGTTTGAATTTCTTCTTCAGTACAGGAAGCACCTATATGAATGTTTTCAATTATTCCAGATTTTACTGAAATGTCAATTGGAATCGTTCGAGAAATATTTTCCAAATTTAACTCAGAATCAGGATTTTTCAATGGATTCTGTGGTTCCTTGACATATTCAACAGTAAATATTGAAGCGAAATCATCTTCAAAATCATCTAGTTCAGGTAAAAACGAAGATCGATGATGTAGATCTTCCCATGGTAAATCGTCAACAGACAATAATTCACGAATCTGCTCATCAGAATGAACAGGTTCAAGAAATGTCGTTGTTGCTGAACCAGATATTGAAAATGATTCTTCATGGATCCCATTCATTGGATCAATTTCGGTTGAAGAGGGGTCAGAAAATGACTGTACAGCCTGATATGCAAGTTCAAATGGACTAAAAGGCATCATGCTATCAATTGAATCTAACTCGGATTCGGAAGGTACGATCCAAGGATCATTAAACATAACAGAGTCTGACGAAATCATATGAATAGTTGCAACAGAAGGCGATACGTTAGGAGGAGGAATGGAAAAAGTTCCTAGCAAACCAAAATGTTTAATCAAACCTACTCCAACATCCTTTTACGGGATAGCCGCTTTACCAACATGCTGGATTGTTTCTGTAGAGGCTGGGTTGGAAGAAAAATAAGTTAACTGATCGATTGTAACGATCCTTCCTTGATATGGAAATTTTATGAGTCGGAAGACCGAAGAAATAATAGCAGTCATAGCGTAAGACCAACTATGACCCAGAAGAATGTTGTAATCAAGAGGGGCATCAACCACTTCCACATCTAGATTTACAATTTTACCTTCGACCCCTATGGGTAAATCCTGCAAAATACCAAAAGGGTGGAAACCTCGACCATCAAAAGCCTTAAGAATCGTCGGAGATTGGTTCAGTGTAGGAGAACCAAGCGATTTCCAACACTGAATCGACATAATACATGTTGAAGCTCCCTCATCAATCATAGTCCGATAGATCGGTCTGTTTTTTACTGTCACCGGAATCTGGAAAGCCATTTGGTGAGGTAGGCGAGGTGTACTATTTTCTAGATCGAAGATTATAAGATTAGAATCCTGAATATCAACAGATCCTATGGCAGACAAAAGAAATTTACGCTGTGCTGGGCATGATTGCAGCACTTCCAAAGCTGACATCTTTGAAGGAGAAATATCTAAGTCTTCAACAATGTTGTAATTCTGAGCAGCTCTCGCATGTGGATTGAAAGCTGATTTACGAATAACACCTTTAGCAGGCGGTTTGATTATTAAGTCTGGATTTGGTTTCTCGATCTGTAGCGGACCAGAAACAGGAGGAGGTGTAGTTGATGTATTTGCATTAGAAGATTCTGCTTCTTTACCATCAACAGGATTCTTAGTACCATAATCTTGCGATCGCGTCGCAATCCTTATATGAGACATCATCAAAATGAGCTCTTCTGAAGCAGTCGAGGTAGAACCAACCATCTTACTATCTTGAGTCGGAAAGGGATCCTTTAAGACAGCAGGTTGTGAACCTTTGACAAATTTTGCAACCTCGGCCCGATGTGGGCATTCCTTAGTAAAATGATCTTCGTCATAAATGTAACAAGGATAATGTGGTTTACGTTTTTCGTCATTGGATTCATTTTTATCAGTTTTTTCTTTCGAATTCTTTTTTTTTTTATTCTTCCCTTTCTTTTTACTACTGGATTTATATTTAGCTGTAGATGTCTCCACAACATGAATATCGGCAGAAACTTTGGGGGAAGATTCTCCTTTCGGGGAATCAGGTAAAGTTATAATTGGAGAAGATTTCTTTGAAGATTTCTTCTTGCTTTTGGTATTAACCATACCAATCATACCGTCAGCGACATGAGACCCTGAAGGAGCAGCAACTATTTGACCTTGTTTTGGAAGGTTTGGGATTTTTTCATGTAAAGTACCTGACTGCGTGTAAACGAGGTCAAGGTACTAAGCTTGAGCAATTACTTGCTCTTCAGTAACAACACCAGCCTTAGCTACATCTTCAGTAATCTTGGGTAACAATGATTTAACAAACCATTCCGCCAAAATTTGATCCGGAATGTAAACTTTCACCAAACGTCTCCTGCGTCGCCATTCATGAATATGATCAGAAATATACATAGACGTGGATTGTTTCAGCGAAGTTAATAATTCCGTGCCATTGTCGTATCTGACCGGCAAATGAAAATGAGTCAAGAAGGCAGTTGTTAACTGATTGAAGTTATGAAACGAGCCTCGTGGTAACTCAATGTACCATTTGGCTGCAAGACCAATAAGAGCTCTTTGGAAAAGACGTAAGCGAATCGAATCATCAATGATTGAATTAGACGCACACCAAAGGTGATAAGTCATGACGTGATTTGATGGATCCTCTCCTGACTTACCTTCGAATTTTGGTATATCACTGGGCAACTTATGCGGCATTGGCGGCCAATACGGATAATAGAAAATTGGATCATTCGTAAGGCGTGTCAAATCAGGTAAATCCAAAGTTGCAATAAATGGTAACTGATGGTTAGGGTCACGAAAACCTTGAGTAGCCAAAGCAGTTCCAGGAGGTGGATACCCAGGATAACTGGGAATCGGATTAGCATTAGGAATTGTATAACCTCTTAGAAAACCAGGATTAACTGGACCGAACTGGGGTTGTTGAGGCTGTTGATAAGTATAGCCAGGGTACGGTTGATACTGATAGTTTGGATTTTGTGTATAGGAACCGAATTGTGGCTGTCCCTGGTACGGTTGATACGTGAATTGCAGTTGACTTGTGACAACTGTACTCGTACCGGCTTGTCCCGTAGGCATCTGAACCGAAGTCTGAACTGAAGATCCTGACTGGGGTACAAAGACTTGAGGGATTTTCACGGATGCAGGGATAGATGAAATCGGGCTTACAGATGCTCCACAAGTAGGTGTTACAGGTTGAACAGGCGTAGCAGCAGTTGCAGCAGTTTGAGGCAGAGTCTTAGGTGAACTAGGACCAGCTTGCTGAACAGTACTAGGTGCAGAAGGTTGAATAGTAGGTTGGACAGGTTGCTGAGTTGGACCAGAAATTAAAGGTTGTCCAGGCTGATAAGGCAACTGCACATTAGGCTGCATAGGATTTTGATATTGGGACGGATCCCACACCATATTCATTCCGAGGTATTGTCCCGCAGAAGGTTGAACGTAAGGACCATAACCTGGTTGAACGTAGGGTTGATAAGCAAGTGGTACATTTCCGGCTCCTTGAATAGATGGTTGACCAGAAGGCTGTTGGAAACCTTGAATTGGGTACTGACCTTAAGGTTGATAACCTTGAGGCACGTACTGAAGCTGGGGTTGATAAGGACCCTGAGGCGCATATTGAGTTTGGGGTTGACCTTGGGGCATATACTGTCCTGAAGGTTGATACCCTTGAGGTGTGTACTGTCCTTGGGGTTGTCCCCCAAAATAATATGATTCCACAGTTTGTCCTGGGAAAAAGCTACCTTGAGGTTGCCCCCCAGGTGGTAACTGACCTCCTGAAGGTTTCCCCCTAGGCGGTAACTGACTACCTTGAGGTTTCCCCCCAGGCGGTAACAGATTTCCCTGTGTTGGCCCTCCAGGCGGTAACTGATTGCCTTGAAGTTGAGGATTCAGAATATTACTAGACATCATATAGATTTGCGCTGCGTTCGACGTTTCAGTTTTAACACCATTAAAACCAGATGACAAAATTTGTTTGATTGGTTGAGGAGCTGCTCTCGAGAAAGTACCAGACAGAGCCTGATATCCCGAAGGAACATAAGGACCACCGTGTAAAAATGATTCCGGTGTCTGGGAAAATATGGATGACTCTCCGGCCATGATGGATGGCAGATAGTAACCTCTGGGTGTAGGATGAAATGGAACTCGAGGTGGAGAAAAAGCAAGACCCGGATTCTCTAAAAAGTTTGTTAAAGATACATACCAAGCACTAGTTCGAATAGGGCTGTAGAAAATAGATTCACGCTCCCTAAGATTTAAGGATTGAGGGGAGTCGGGAAGAGATATATCTTCTTCTGGATTAGTAAGTTCTTCAATGGAAATAAGACCAGCTGGAAGATCGTCAGTGACAATATTTCTTACCCTAGGTGAACCAAGATCGCTAGAAGTTGGTGAAATAAATCCTGAGGATGTTTCCAAAACAGAAGGTTCAGTTTCAGATTCGTCAGCCAGTTCACTGGAAGCAGGAATACTACCAGTAACTTCAGAAACTGAAATCGGTTCTTGAATGTATTCTATTGTAGGTATTTGATGATCAGGATGAACAACTATAGATGAAATTCCAATTTCTGTTGATCTAATCCTACCACTACTGGATGATACCAGAGCACAAAGCCCTTCAAGCTGACTTGGTGAATATTCAGGGGGTTTCCCTTGTAGTCTCCGGGATTGTCTCGGCAATTCCGCCACGATTAAATATTAACTAATCACACGCAAACAAAGAAAATTTCAATGAAAACACCTAAAGTCTCTAAAAAAACAAACAGCTGAATCACACGCTTAAAAATCTAAGAGTTCAAACCACACACAAACAGTAACTTTCCGTACTAAAAACACTAGTTGGTGATGAAATCCAACTTAGTAGAAATTTAACACAGAAAGGGTGGTTGGAACAGTTACCCTGACAACCTGCTTAATGAAACAGACTAGCACAAGTTTCCTCACAAAACCATCTGATGTGAAGAGAACCCCCCAGAGAGTCCAAGTGAGTCTAGTCGACGTCTGCTCCAGGTACAGTGAGATCTTTCCTTCACCGTCACCTTAGGAAATAATCTTAAGATAATGGACACTAAGGTTACCAACAGTAACAAATATAACTGGGGGAACAGTCTACGATCCAATTTCACGCGCAAGGGTAGAGTAGCAAGCTCAATCCCCTTGAGGGCTCCTCGACATGGTTAATCCGAGGTTTACCGACAAGTGACCCCAGGCTCCTCAACAATGGTTAATCCAAGGTTTACCGTTTGTAATACGCGCAAAATCTTCTATCTTCCCCAATGAAACAAAATTGATTGTCTCAAAGGTTCGAACATGATCTTGTGATTGACTTCTTTAAGAGAAGCTTCCCAAATTATACAAATTACAATTGGATTTATCTCCTACCGCAAGATTTGTCTACTTGTTTGTTTTTACTACCTTGGAGAGTTAACTACTCCCTACTCCAAGATACTAGCCTAAGCTATGTTGGTGATAAGAGCCCTAGAAAATAAAAATATTACTAGATGAATTTTAATTAAGCGTTACTTTTAAGAGTTGTTCCTTAAGTCAATGGGTGCGGAAATGAAACTCTGATGGTGTGAAGACTTGATTTCCAAAAGACACTAAAAATGCACCTAAAAATGATAATCAAATTGTTTTCTTTCAATGAAATTCTAATGAAGGAAAAGTTAGAGAATGCAATTCTTTTAATAAACAATTCCTTCTTTAAACATAAAGAACAATTGAAAGAAACTATTTTCATCTTTTCCAACAAATGATCAAAGCTCACAATAAAAATCCATTTACTTTCCAAAAACTTGAAGCTACAAAACAATTTTCCTTCAAAAGAAATCTAGAAATTTTAAAAGCACTCAAAACTACAAACTAATTTCGAGATCTACAAAGTTTAATAGCACTCAAAACTACAAACTTTAATAATCTAAATGAATAAAAGCTTTAAGATTTTTTTTGAAGAATGTTTTAACTTAGTTGTTCAGCAAACTAAGGATCTATTCATCCAGAATAACAAACAGATCGAAAACACTCAATTATGTTTTTATTAAAAATGAAATTCAAAAACCAATAACAAAGTTTCTTTTCGAAGATTTGCAAAGAAACAGGTAACTCTATTTCTCAATAAAGGATGATTTCACAATCAGGTCAGATCCAGCAAAAAGACCAAAAAGACCAAGGTAATCTGAGGTACTTCGAAGTGTCAAATTCTTCAAATCGCTACAAAGACCAAGTGAAATGCAATCCAAAATGCAAAACTTCTAGAAAATCATCAAAACACCAATACTGTTGAGATTTATTAACAGAAAGCTTTTGACAGAAACAATCATCAATCTGGGCAGAAAACAAAAACTGAAAATCAAAATCAAGATAAACTAAAGAAAGAAATATGAAGTTTTTCAAAACTTTAACAGGGTCTGCAGGCTCCAAGATATCACAGGTGCGGTCCCACACTGTTTACACAGGAAAAGTGCGAAACTGCCCGCACTATGAAAACAAGGCAAAGTGCGGTCCCAGGAAAACTAGAGAAAAACTTAAAGGATTTCAAAATTTTCAAAAACAGAGAAAACCTAAGCTACCCAGGCAGATGTCAATCAATCAAAAACCAAGAAAAATGTTTCCTCAAATCAAAATAAAAGAGAACCAAAAACAACAAGTTCTTTCCCCAGTGGAGTCGCCAATTTGTTGTATGGATTAATCCGTCTTGCGGACAAGACCGATCTCCCTAGTACTAAAAGTATCTAGCAACAAACAGCCAAATATACTAATCTTTCTCTAAGCATATATGATCTATGAAAAGCTCTATATAGGTGTAAAAGACTTACCGTTTGGCCAGTGCTTGCTTGAAGTTGTTGTTATCCCTCGCGCGCTTGAAGGAGTTTCGCTTGTAAACCTGCAATCACAAACAAGCAAAGTATTACATAGCACCTGTATAGAAATCATCATAAACCATGCTTATCATAGTGATCAAGGAATCTATGAAATAAACCATTGATTAAAAGCTTATTGAGAAAAATGAGTATATTTGTATTAATTTCAAAAGAAGAAAATCCTTACAACCTGAGCCTTGATGTTGCACAGGACTTTCCGGGGTCCGAAGCAGGAGTCTCCTTTACTTTGATAAGTTCTGCACTCCTCCAACCAAGACAAGTAGAGGTATGTAATCTCTCCTCAAAAATTCTTAGTTAACTGAGTCTAAATCTCAACAACACTTAACCTCAAAATATTCTTAAGCTTGAACTCCCTTTGAGGCTACCCAATGCCTCTTTTTATAGTGGAAAAGAGGAGGTTTTCTGTTCCAAGTATGAAGGGATAGAATCCTCCTTCAAAGGGACAAGCTCCTCACATCAAGGGGTTAGCTCCATAAGGTAAGGGATTCATGCACCTCACAAGAGCGGTTCTGCCACCGCAAGATCCATTCTAGAAGCTTCCAGAATTTACTTTAATTGAGATTTTTGGGATTTACTTGCGCCTTTTTAATCTTACATGGGTCCGCACCTATAACAAAGATAAATTGCGTTTAAGAATGCAGGAAAGCTGAACATTGGGTGCGGGACCGCAGGGAAGATAGCTAGAAAGTGCGACACCAAAGTTTAGGAGACTTTTAGGAATTTTCCCTGATTTTTAAGGCTTGACATGAGGAACTGATATGTTAGACTTGCAAAAGGGAGAATTATGAGTAATAATGAGCTCATACACATGGTAGAATGTCAGGATGACAATTTTCAGTGTAACAATATTTCTCCAATAGCATAATCTCCATCTCCGTTCCAAAGGATTTTGTATTTACTAAGGAAGGCGGATATCGTTGTGTCTCCTCCCACTCAC
The DNA here is from genome assembly GCA_034641835.2 of Pinus albicaulis. Taxonomy (NCBI): domain Eukaryota; kingdom Viridiplantae; phylum Streptophyta; class Pinopsida; order Pinales; family Pinaceae; genus Pinus; species Pinus albicaulis. Next base: position 16,496,154 of record MU968493.1, read on the forward strand.
AACTTTGAGAAAATGACACCGAGGCTGTAACATATGATTTTGCAGATAGCAGCCTTAGCATCGCATACTCTGGAGCCATGAAATCGTATGTACTAGCAACTCTGGTGTGAACATGAGTCTCATCATTCAGAAAAGGTCTGGCCAATCCAACATCTGCCATCTTCGGATTCAAACCCTCGTTCAGTAGACTGTTATTTACTTTAGCATTCCGATGAATAATGTGCGGTTGTGAATCTTCGTGAAGATAGAGAAGGTCACGCGTTATTCCTACTATGAAGTTATAGCATTTTTTTTCCAACCCAAAACTCTGCACCCTTTCCTGGGTTGAAGAGAAAGGTGTCGAAGCTTTTAGTGGGAAAGTACTCCTGAAAAAGCAACTTTTCGGATCCATCCATGTAATAGCCAAGTATTTGTACTGCACTTTGGCTACAAGTTTTACTTTATTCATAAATTTCCTTATTCATTGGGCAAACTTGGAGGATAGCTTTCTTGTTTCTATTTCTGCGCCCTTGGAATTTATACCTTTGTATACAACATCAAAGCCTCCCTCTCCAATTTTATTATCTTCATGAAGCCCCCCTTGTTGCTTCTATCAATGTGTCCAAGTTAAACACTATTTGGGGATTGAACAACGATCATGATCCAGAGATGCCATCTTGCCTTCTCGAATCCTCAATGTGGTGGTGATATTATCGGGTATATCCTTCATGGGCTAAACCTGTATGAAGTATTATAATATTAATTAGTTCACAGTTACCCTTTTAGAGAATGATTTCCCCACAAAAATAATTTACATGGGACCACGAGCTTGGAGATAGAACGCCTGAATGATCTATGGTGGACGTGCTTCTAATGGACATATGTTATGTACCTAATACACATGAGATCTTTTAATCAAGTACATGCATGATGATACCTCCCACACATGGCGTGATTGCAGCAAATCTATATGGTCATGGTGATGAGAAGGTCTGCGAGGGGCCGGAAGTAGGTCAAGCACATCTGAGGCCGCTTAACATGACCATCTAGGGAAACCTATCTCTCAATCCAATGGGGGGAATTCTCACTGTTCTTTGACACATTAGATCCTGAGCCCCACTGTATTGATGAGACGTCAAGGCTAGAAGGTGCAGTGATAGGTTTTGGCAGGAATAGGTCACGGGGGTGTTATTGACCAAAGGCCGAGTCGAAAAATTAATGGGTTGAGTGAGCAGAGGGGGACCCGAAATTTTGAATATACCCAAAATTTTGGGTGCTGTTGTAGCAGCTACAACAAATGGTGAACCACTGGTAGAATCTAGCATCTTTTTCGAAATCCCAACAATAATCTGAGTCTATATCATGATGCAAGGGAATATTGAATAGGTTCTGTGGGTACCCTTTGTATTACTTTGACCTTTATAGATATGCCCAATACTTGTGCCTCATATAGGTATTGTTAATCAGAAAACATCAAAGTGGGAGTTCACAGATGCCAATAGTTTGATGATGATGTAGAGAGCAAGGCAATGGGCTTATTATATTTATAATTTTAAAATGTTTCCGTGTTGTATTTCCTCGCATGCCTAGACAAGCACTTCGTGAGTCACTTCAAGAAATCAAAACGCCGCTCCGCTACTCGCCGAGCCCGGTGTGGCATTCTAACAAGAGTCATAGGCTTTCAAGTACTCCTCTCTCAAGCGCAGAAGCCTTTTCTCAATCCTTTACCCTTATTTGTTTCATGTGCTTGTGGCACTTATTTTCTACAGTTCACACACTTATTTTTCATGGGTGGATGAGGGATCCCGAATTATTTTACGGGCAAGAGAGGTTGTTTCTTGTTTGACAGAAACTGAAAGATATCCTGATTTGGGTTTTCCCTCATGCTAAGCCTTCACATCCCATCTACCACCCACAGGTGAAACGTGAAAAACATATCATTAAGATGCTCGAGACTATGTTGGGCACAAGGCTCAAGTTATAGGTATAGGTCATTCAAACTCGTTAGGGTTCCCCACAAGCAACCAACTCATATCTCCCTGGCTAATGAATTCAGACTCATAGGCATTATTGTGGAACACGACTTTGATGACTTGTTCTGAGAGAAGTTGCCTCTTGAGGTAACCACCACAACCTCATGCAAACAATGGAGTTAGGGTTTCAGCAATCAGGGAAAAACAATTAATAAATATCATCAGAATTTCGATGCGTGCAAAGAGGTAAAAGCAATCGAAATCGGCTTTAAAACCATGCAAGGGGGAGTAAGAAGGCTAGTTTGGGCACCGAGGGTTTCAAGGCCCTAGGTTTAATGAGGACTCATGCAATGGTATGCAATGTACGGAAACTTTCACAACTATCTCAAAAACCAAGGAAAATGATGCGAGGAAGAAGGTGTACAACACGGTGCAACAGATGAGGCTTATGATGCAATGCAATGCCATGTGCGGGAAAGGTCAACTAATTGCAGTTGGAAAAAAAAGGCATAGCACATGCAGTGATTATTTGAACATTATGCGGTAATAAGCAAACTAAAAGAGAAATGAGTGCAAAATAAATGGAAAATTATAATGCATAGAGCTACTGACCGTAAGAGAAGACAACGAACATAATTTTAAACCATAAAGAAATTTTTTTGCAAGTAAACCTAACTAACAACTTGAACTAACAAACTTTTATTAATAGATCCTAGCTAGCCTAAACCTAAAACCCTAATTTAACCAGAGAGGAGATCGTGTTATGTGAAATCAACTTTCTAGTGCAGCCACCGCATTAGTTCCCGCCCTGCAAGAACAACAACGTTCGCAATCAGATCCAGCATACAAAATTGTGCATCGACAACAAGACTTACCTAAAAAGCATGTGCGACAACAAGAAGGTCATGGCTACTTACCAGGGAATATGCCAGAATGGATTGTTCAATTTGAATTGCACTTTCATCTCGATACACAAAAATATGTACCTGGAACCTAAAATCATTTATAAATGACACACATCCATCCACGCACCATGCTAGGTCCACCAGAAGCGGGGTAGGACATTGCCTATTTGTAAGTATATTCATCGGATAGGATCCGTTAAACCAACCGGGAATCTCACCATGATGTTGAGGATGATCAATTTGATGGAAAGGAAAAAAAAGGCACCTGCCAGGCGAATTTGAGGTGCTTGCGAATGCAAGTGCAGAAACCCTAATTTTGAAAGCCCTAGTTCGAAGTTGTCCTTGGGTTCCGTCGAGGATGTGAGGATCCGAAGCAACCTTTAGTGGAGGCTGAAATTCCTCACCATCCTGGATAAACTCCAAACCTTCGAGCGGGGGGCTTCCAATATTTGATGGTTTCATGAGATCAACTGGTGAATGAATGTGATCATTATTTTTAGTGATTTGACAACCGTCAGTGGGCTCATTATTAATTTGGCCAAATGTTTGCGAACTGACAAATTGACAATCCAATGTATCAGATTCTTTAGATTTCCCAGGATGGGGTGAATTGACCAGAATATTTTCAGGCAGTAGAGAGGTTTGCCAAACATCACACGTTTGTGCCTGAGTGCAACTTGTACTGGCTGGGAAACAACCGAAAATATTAGAGACAATGATCGGTGTTTTCCTTCCAGTGAATAAATTAGGGTATATCGACTGTTGCATATCAGTTGTTAGGGGACATAAATAGGTGCTCAGAGAAACATCACTTGAATGGAAGGCCTACCCAGATGAGCTGACATCCGACGTGGTTATGGTGAGAGGAGTGTGATACGTGGGAAAATTCATTTCAAAAACCCTAATCCGAGAAACCCTAGTTTGACTTGTTTCAAGGATCTCATCAGGATCTTGAGAACTTGAGATAACCGACAACAGAAGTTGAATTGCTTCGAGTTCCTGATAGGTCCCTGAATCATCACAAAACGGATCATCGAAATTCGTGGCTTCATATGGTCTATAGATAGGTACGAATGACAGTCCCCAGAGGCGTGAGTGAATATTTTTTCAGATAAGTGGCGATATTTGGAGCCATCAATTTGATTAGGTTGGGCATATGGTATATCAGAATCCTCTTGGATTAACAATGGGGATGAATCAACGAGAGAAACATCTGTAGGTTGCCAAGATAGGCAGTCACTTTTTTGGCTGCTTAAAGATTTCGGATGAAAAAGATCAGACATAAGAGATTCATAAATTTTGTAATGTGATTGTGAAACACCACTTGCATGTTCGTGATTGTCGTCAACACTATTATAAGACAACTTTGATTGACTTGAAGGAATTACTGGTGTGGCAGACTCATGAAATCAATCAGGGAATAATGGATGAAATGATTGAAATGAGGGGGTGTCAACCATGCAAGGAACTTTATCTCTCACATCAATTTCATCCAGAGAGGACAATGATCTTGCATTCCCATCACGGTCCAAAGATTTTGTAGGGAAATCAACTTTATCCAGGACAAGACTCAATTTATTATTGGTATGTGAATGAGATTTAGAACTGTATCCGGGTAAACGTTTAGTGGACTCGAGATAAGTTTCATTAACAAGGAGATATGTTAGGCCAATATGGTTTTCAAGCTCTGATTTGATAGGGTGCATGAAAGATTCAGGGGTAGTACAATAGGTTTCATTTTCCCGTACACGTCTATAATCACTCAGGAGTTTTACGACCAAAAATCCATTACACGGCAATTCAGGAGGAGGAAAAGGAATGTTACAAATTGTAATACTCTTCTTGGAGGTATGAATGTGTTATGGACTTGGGGAGATAGACAAGGAAAAATTAGGGAGAGAGTCCGAACAACTGGCAACTTGAGGATCATTATAACAATTGACATCCATTTCAGGGAACTCAAAACAAAAATGAACAAATCTGATAGAAAAATATTCTAGAGACTCTTGAGGTTCCATTCTGATCTCATTTAACTTTATTAATACATTTTTAAAATCAAACCTGTGAAAATCTTGTTGTAATTCACCGACGAGCTGCTCGAACGAATGGATGGAAGTTGCCGGCAATGTGTGGCACCATTGCTTAACACGACCTTCAAGATTGAGGGAGAAAAGTACACAAGCCAAATCCTCATCATCAATTTCGTAACACTCATAAAAATCACATAAATCCAAAAGGTGCTCGGTTATGGAAACTCCGTTCTCACCATCGAATTTTAATTGGGACAAGTGATACTAAGGTTCATCGGGGATTGAGCATCGAGAAACAAATAAATCCGATAAAAATCTTGGGAGAATGATTTGGGGACGAGCCATTACAGATATGAGACTAACTGCAGGCTCTAAGGGCTTAGCTTGTCATCTAGCCCTCCTTCTAGCGCCAATTTTGTTGACGGGAAAAATTGTACCGCCGACAACAAGGGGTTCTCCCTGGTGAAAGGTCCCATTAGACCTCACACTCTTTGGGATAGGAGCCCCATCCGGTATGTGGGCTTGGATACTGCCATAAGTGTTTCTAATCTTGGTTTTCGGGTGAGAAGATGATAGAGTAGAGGAAAAGGTGAAATAACCAATCAGTGAAGCAAAATCAACACAAGATTGACGAACCATAAAAAAAGATACAAGAAAGTCTAAGAAGCAAAATAAAAGGGGGGTATGCCATGATTGGGATCAGTGAGCCGAAAAACCAGTCAAACATACATGAAAGAAAACATGCCAGAATTTAACTGCAAAGTAGTTCACAATAGATCACCGACATGGCAAGGAAAAAATAAACATTGATTCAAGAGAAAACATACATGTAACCACTATGAATTAGTTCATAATCAATTGCATGCATGAAAGCATCCGCACAACATAGTGAAATATTAGACAGCTAGTAATACCACCACAAACAAGCACACGAATCAGTGTTGGAAAGAGAATATATTATCAATTCTGGTGCAATGTCAAATACATGTTTACAACTCGTCAAAACCCAATAGTGGAACATGGGCTATTCATCTCAATGCATGATACAAAAAACCCTAGCCTCGCTACCTCTATCTCTACTTGATACCAAGAGCTGAGTGCCTCTAGCTCTCCATCACTGATTCCTCTATCCTACTGGCTTTAATTTCAGAGCTAAAAGTCCTTTATATCCTTTCCTGAAGTTGTACATATAGGCAGAGATGACTCTTGAGTTTCCCTTAACCCTTGGTCTTCCAAGTCACAATGGGGTTTAAGTACTTGGGCCATTTTAGACCTCGTGACCCAGGTTTATATGCTAATTTCAGACCGAGATCATCCGTGACTTGCGACTTGGGGTTACTCTGCGACTCCGCGACCCGAGGTCATCTCCACATAACCCGTAACCCGGAGTTTAGTCCCTCCCCGCATTATTCTTTCCTTTTGCGGATCCGTGATTTCATGAAGAAGATTCCTTCTCGCATATTCGTCCTCATGGATCGGGGTGCCTTTGAGCTTAAAGTGAGGTTCTTGGGAATTTTGTAAGGATCCACCTTCCTCGCCGAAGCAAACCCCAGCTTTTGTCATGCAAGTCACCGACTTCTACCTGTAAACAAATAACATGGGTCACATTTACTTAAATAATATTGATGTTGGAAACACATGTAATTAGCCAAAAGTGGTTTTAACAAATAGTAAATCTAGACCCCTGTGTGGTCTTGTTTTGCACGCTGAAATGTTGCGTGTGCAGCTTGTAAATGGCATCATTAGTCCAAATCCTTCTTAGAATATCTTCGAAGACAAATATTGATGCTTGTTATTTAGGTGCCTTCTTTAGTTTATGACTGCCTCCCGTATCACATGATTAACCTTTGATGGTCTTCGAGGCGTGCCTAAATCTGCTCGTACCTTCGAAGAACATGATTCCCTTCTCTACCATCATATGTTTCCTTGTTTCTAGTCAAGACTCCTTCTGGGAATTTATGGAAATTCATGGCCAGTTTCAAGTTCAACCCAACATGGGAACCTCTACTTATCCCAAGAAATAGCCATTCCTTTACATGGTTTTCCCCACTGTAATGCCTCTTTCCACTTTTATTTGCATAAAGATTGGCAATGAGAAAAAAATATGCAACACCTTTAAGGGGTTGACCTCTTTACCCATAAATGGATAAGACGTCATGTTGGGGATCACGTTGCATATTTTGTCATGTATATAGCCCGTTGCAGCCAAAATGTTCTTCCAGAACCATTCATTACAAGCTGGAGCAATCTTCCAATGTTATCTTAACTAGAAAGGAACGCTCTCAAACAAGGCTCAACGTGTTCTTGAAATAATCCATCCTTTAGGGAAATGTATAATAACACATCCATTTTCTACACTAATTTTGCATGAGGTCACAACCCTAGCATGGGGGTTGCATAGTCGGAGAGTCGCATTGGGTTGGGGATCCTCTCGGATGTGACCCTGTGACTCGGCGACTATGGGAGTTGCATAGTCACAGGTCTCGATAGGTCGCATCCTTTGTGCATGCCTTAGACTTGTGACTTAGTGACTGGTGGGAGAAGCTATGAATTACTAGATGTCACACAGTCGGATAGTCAGGGATTCGAATCAATCATTTCTCTAAGGTGTTTGCGACTCAGTGACCAGTCGCAATGAGCCAGAGATCGCACTACAAACTTGGCTGCATTTCTTCTTGCAAGTCACTTTCCCTCCATCCCAAGCTTCTATTGGTAAAGGACATAGGAAGCTTTGGCTTCGATTTGGCAACCTACATCACTAATCTTCCTCTGGTGTTTGATGAACCGGTAGCTTTAGCCACTACCCGCACCTTCCTAACTAATAATCAATGAAGAAGGGCCTCCACATAAATTGGAACATGATAGCTGCATTTTCGAAGATTTAGATGACGTGGCGACAACTCCATCTCTTGTATGCACATTGCTATCAAAGCTAAGACTAACAAGAGCAGGCTTCATTGGGTTCAAACATTGGACATTGTTAGGCAGTTTGGCACATTAGCCTGTATGCATAGAAGACCCACACGAGTGCATCTCAATGCTCACTTCTGTGGATAACCTTCAATTATTCTCGGGTTGATCGTATTCAACATATTTCTCCCATAGCATAATCTCTGTATCCATTCCAAAGGATTTTGTATTCATGAGGAAGATGGATATCGTTGTGTCTCCTCCCACTCACAACTTTGATAAAATGACATTGAGGCTGTAACATATGATTTTGCAGATAGCAGCCTTAGCATCGCATACCTTGGAGCCATGAAATCATATGTACGAGCAACTCTAGTGTGAACATGAGTCTCATCATTCGAAAAAGGTCTGGCCAGTCCAATGTCTGCCATCTGTGGATTTACTTTAGCATTCCGATGAATAATGTGCGGTTGTGAATCTTCGTGAAGATAGGGAAAGTTGTGCTTTATTCCTACTATTAAGTTATAGCCTTTTTTTTCCAACCCAAAACTTTGCGCCCTTTCTTGGGGTGAAGAGAAAGCTGTCAAAGCTTTTAGAGGAAAATTACTCCCAAACAAGCAAATTTTATGATCCGTCCATGAAATAGCCAAGTAGTTGTACTGCACTTTGACTACAAGTTTTATTCATAAATTTCCTTATTCGTTGGGCAGACTTGGAGGATAGCTTTCCTGCTACTATTTCTATGCCCTTGGAAGTTATACCTTTGTATACAACATCAAAGCCTCCCTCTCCAAGTTTATTATCTTCATGAAGCCCTACTTGTTTCTTTTGTCAATGTGTCCAAGTTAAACACTATTTGGGGATTGAACAACGATCATGATCCAGAGATGCCATCTTGCCTTCTCGAATCCTCAATGTGGTGGTGATATTATCGGGTATATCCTTCATGGGCTAAACCTGTATGAAGTATTATAATATTAATTAGTTCACAGTTACCCTTTTAGAGAATGATTTCCCCACAAAAATAATTTACATGGGACCACGAGCTTGGAGATAGAACGCCTGAATGATCTATGGTGGACGTGCTTCTAATGGACATATGTTATGTACCTAATACACATGAGATCTTTTAATCAAGTACATGCATGATGATACCTCCCACACATGGCGTGATTGCAGCAAATCTATATGGTCATGGTGATGAGAAGGTCTGCGAGGGGCCGGAAGTAGGTCAAGCACATCTGAGGCCGCTTAACATGACCATCTAGGGAAACCTATCTCTCAATCCAATGGGGGGAATTCTCACTGTTCTTTGACACATTAGATCCTGAGCCCCACTGTATTGATGAGACGTCAAGGCTAGAAGGTGCAGTGATAGGTTTTGGCAGGAATAGGTCACGGGGGTGTTATTGACCAAAGGCCGAGTCGAAAAATTAATGGGTTGGGTAAACGGCAGGGATTAAATTTAGATACTACTAAAAATTTGGATATTCCAAAAAGATGAGTTTATATCTTTAGAAAATTATGATCATTTAGAAACTAAATCAATGATTACGGCCCTGGGTATATAGGCAGCTTTAGTGCACATGGAAGCAATATTCTTTAAGGAGCTGAGATATGTTACTTGTCAAACCTATTCATAAAAAGAAAAAGAGGTATAGTCAAACGATCTTCAAAATAATCAGAGAATGGGTAAAGAGCATGTGCAGTCTAGAATCTCAACATCATAGCCATCTATGAGCTCGGCAGAGCAGGAAAGAGAGCCCATAGAAAAGAATAATAAAAGGATCAAAATGATAGAAGAGATATTGTTGTTAAAGAGGTAGATAAAGTCACAACTTTTAATTTTGAAAATGAAATAGCTAAATTGAAAGTGTCGATTCCTTTGACAGAATTAGTAAAGAATATTCATTATAAACATCAAGTGTCTAAAATGTTGCTAGTTGATCCTTTGTATGATATGGTTAATGTTGAAGATGACCACCCTGAGCTCATTTTCGGTCCAACTATAGATGGTCAATTAGAAGAGAGTGAAGTTTCCCCTTTTATTTAAGCCTTAGACTACATGAGTACATACTTCATAATGTTATGCTTGATTTTGGGGCTTCTCACAATTTAATGCCAAAGGCTATTATGGAAAATATGGGCATGGATATTACCCGACCGTATCATGATTTGTATTCATTTGATTCCGGTAGAGTTCACTGCATTGGTCTCATAAAAGATTTAGTGGTTTCCTTAGACCAAATCCCAGCCAAGAATGTTTAAATGGATGTGGTGGTGGCTGATATACCACCTCGATTCGGCATGTTGATGTCTAGATCATGGGGAGCCAAACTCAAAGTTACTTTATAACTTGACTTCTCTTATGCTACTATTCCTGTTTTCGGGCAATTGAGGAAATTGTACCGGAAAATAAAATGAAGTATATGATAACTAGTAAGGAGAAGCCCATAAATCATCCAATACAGGGTATACATACAGATCTAGAATCTTTTATTTTGTATAATGATGGTAGTTTGAATGATGTAAGTAATCAGCTAGTAGTGGTAGAGGATGTACCAGAAGTTTTAGAGAGTTTTAGAGCAGTTCTTGATAAAGAAAAAGAAATGGTGACTTCCTCCGAACAGCCTTTAGAGGAACAGAAAATCATTACAGATCATAAAAATGAGGTGACCAACAAAAGTAAATTAGAACCAATAGTTAAGTTTCAGCATCTAGAAGACGAAGATGGCCTTTGGAGCATGGATTTTGATGGTGCTTTGGGTAAGGAAAGTGCAGGTATTGGTATTTGGATCTGAAGTCCTATTTATAAGTCAAGTTGAATTCCAAGTAATGTTAGATAATAATCTTATAAATTGGATTTTGACTGTTCTAACAACGAAGCAGAGTATGAAGCATTGATTACAGGTCTCAAATTTTTGAATAAACTTGGTGCAAAAATAATTTCTGTTTATGGTGATTATGAGCTTGTCATAAAGCAGGTGAAAGGAGAATATCAAGCAAAGCATCCGTGAATGAGAGCGTATAGGAATTCAGTCTTGGATATCTTAAAAATGTTTCTTGAATATACATTAACAACAGTACAAAGAAGTCAAAATATCATTGTAGATTTGCTTGCTACGGTAGCAAGTAATCTCAAAATTCCGATGAACTCAAGTAATAAATTTGAAATTCATGTCGAACATAGACCTAGTGTTCCTAATAACTTAAGGTACTGGCAAGTTTTTTTGGATGCCAATGAAATTAATAGCTTTTTGCAGAATGAAGGAAAGTTCAAAGATGATTTTATTGATGATTTTTTTGATTTTGATGAAAAAAAAACATAGAGGCCAATTAGATGAATATTTTGTAGCTGAAAGATAATATTATTCCTAGAGGTATCATACCTTTAGAAGAACTTTTTGATCAGGATGATGTGGTAAGAAAACCAACATTGACTCCTACAGAAAACGGTGTGGAAGATGTAAATATCGGAACAACAGATAAGCCCAAGATGGTGAAGTTGTCTAAGAAATTTCTCCCAAGGAAAAAGATAAGTATATCAAATTCTTATCTGAATTTTCTGACATTTTCGCATTGGATTATGAAGATTTGAAGGTCTATGAAAAAAATATTATTCAACACACTATTCCCATCAAGCCGGATCAAAAACATTTCAGAAAGAAGTTGAGAAGGATAAATCCAAGACTGTTGCCATCCATCGAGAAAGAGGTAAATCGATTGTATAAATATAGTATCATTGTTCCAATTAGATTTTCTTATTGGATTTCAAATTTGGTTTTGGTAAGAAAAAATACCGGAGAGATAAGGTTGTGCATTGATTTCCGGAATTTGAATAAAGTGTCTTTACAGGATAATCACCCGCTTCCTAAGATGGACCATGTTCTGCAAAGGGTAGTTGGAGCATCACGGATGTCGTTGCTTGATGGTTATTCAGGTTATAATCAGATTTTGGTACATGAAGAAGACCAAGGTAAAATTTCTTTCACCACACCGTGGGGAACCTTTCAGTATGTCAAAATGCCATTTGGACTAAACAATGTAAGGGCTACTTTTCAGCGGGCAATGGATATAGCCTTTGCTAATGAGAAAGATGTTTTCTTAGTGGTGTATTTAGATGATTTGACAGTGCTTTCTGGTTTTGATGATTAGCATCTATATCATCTAAGAATTGTTTTTTAGAAATGTAGGGAGTTCAGAATTTCTCTGAATCCGAAAAAGAGTATTTTTGCCATGGAGGAAAGCAAAATTCTTGGTCACATAATTTCCAAAGATGGCATTCGCATTGATCCTTCCAGAGTAGAAGCAATTTAGAAAATAGATTTTCTTCATAACGAAAATGAGATACAAGCTTTAAATGGTAAGATGAATTTATTACATATATTTGTTCCTAATTTGGCTGAGAATTTGCGTGAAATGACTAATATGTTGAAAAAGGACAATAGCGTAAAATGGACCACTGATGCTATGAAGTCTTTCAACTTGGTAAAGCTTTCTTTAACTACAACCCCTATTTTGGTTAGTCCGGATTATACTAGTGATTTTATAATATTTTCATTTGCATCTGAGCACACCTTAGCTGTGATTTTGATGCAAAAGAAGGATCAGGTTGAGCAGCCCATTGCTTTATTTAGTCGAGCCATTAGAGATGCTGCTCTTTGCTATAATATTATTGAGAAGCAAGCTTTGGCCTTAATCAAAGCCTTGAAGGATTTCCAGATCTATATTCTACATTCACACACTATAGCTTATGTTCCAAATGTAGCTGTAAAAAAATTTATCACGCAGACCGATCCGAAAGGAAGGAGAGGTAAATGGATAGCAGCAATGATAGAGTATGATCTTGAGATCAAGCCCACCAAGCTGTTCAAGGGACAGGGGTTACTCATGGCTGAATCCAATTTGCATGCTCTAGACATAAACCTTATTGCAACAATGTCAGATGATGAAGAAGAAGGCGCTCTAATACAGGTGTCCGAAATGTTTCTCACTTCACCATGGTATTTAGATATAGTGTATGTTCTTCAGCACCTATTTCCTCCTCTTGGAATGTCAAAAAGTAAGGGTAGGTCTTTGAAATTAAAATCTGCTAAATAATTTGTTCTAAGTAATGCCCTTTATTGGAAAGATCCAAGAGGTGTTCTTTTAAATTGTCTGGTTGAAGATGAAGCTAAACAGGTAATGGATGACTTCCATAGAGGATATTGTGGAGGCCACTTGTTTTGGAAAACAACAGCTAATAAAGTATTGAGAGCAGATTATTATTGGCCAACTCTATTTTCATATTTGTACAAAACAGTCACAAACTGTCATGAATGTCAAGTTTTTCAAGGAAAATGGAAACTCCTTCCTCTTCCGTTGAAGCCTATTGTAGTAAATGCTCCTTTTCAACAGTGGGGACTCGATTTTATTGGGGAAATTAATCCCACATCATTTGCACAACATAGATGGATTCTAACAGTCATCGACTACTTCACCAAGTGGATTGAGGCTATTCCTACAAGGCAAGCTACGAACACGGTAATTATCTAGTTTTTAGAATCCAATATTTGGTCTTGTTTTTGTTTTCCTCACAAGATTATTACAGATAATGCAACGACATTCAAGTCAAAGAAGATGATTGAGTTTTGTCACAATTATAATATCAGGTTGGGCCATTCAACCGCATATTATCCGCAGGGCAATGGATAAACTGAGTCCTCTAATAAATCCTTGGTTAATATCATTAAGAAAATGTTGGAGGAAAATAAGAAAAATTGGCATAGGAAGCTTACCAATGCTTTGTGGGTAGACCGAGTGAGCACCAAGAATTCTATAGGTATGTCACCCTTTGAATTTGTTTATGGTATAGATACAATGTTTCCTACATCACTTGCAGTCCCGGTTATAAGATTATTGTAGGAAGAAGATAGTGAGGAAGATTATATTCAACGTCGAATCAATCAAATGATTCACCTTTAGCAAATAAGGGAGGAAGTTTCTCAGACTACTTCTAAACTTAAGGAGAAAATAAAAAATATTTATGATTGCAAAACCAAGGAAGATAAGTTTCAGCTAGAAGATGTAGTGTTGCGATGGGATGCAAGAAATGAAGAGAAAGGAAAGCAAGGGAAGTTTGAAAATCTATGGAAAGGACCCTACACGATCTTAGCTTATCAAGGACAAAATTCCTATTTGCTGAAAGAGATGAATGGACAAGAATGTTCAGGAGGACCGGTCAATGGTAGGCTCTTGAAACATTACTATTTCTGATGCAAATTCTCAAAGAATGTTTCAATTTCATTGTAAATACCAGTTTATATTTTCTGCAAGGTTTGGAGCGGAAAATCATTTAGGCTTGGGGCCTGAAGTGAAGGCTATAAAGCTTGTTGATTTTCTATTATTTTCAGATTTTTTGAGTCATTTTTTAGTTGGTTTCAAAGTTAGTTTTCGAGTCACTTCTCAGTCACTTTGAATTGTTTTGGAGTCAGTTTTATAGTCTACAGTCTTTTAAAGTGTTTGACCGTATTAGCCCAAAGGTTAGGCACTTGGTCTACGGTGTTCTTAACACCTCCAAGGAGTTGCCATTCCCAATAAAGCCAATGTTAGTGTCAGTATTTGCATACTTCCACCAGGGATCAAAACACATTTTTCATGTGCATCTGAGGTGTCCCACTCTAAATAAGTCTTCAATCATTCCATTAGGTCATGATATAAAATTGTTCCACTGGTGGTTGTCCTTGTCAATAAAACTTCATTCTCCCTCAGAAGATCATATTGGCTGACTCATTCTCATGTATCCTTGAGCATAACAACACCTATGGAAATGCTCTTTTCACCAGGAAGTATTTTAAATCAAATCTCTTTCATGAAAGTCAAGTCTAAAGAAGTCCCATTAGGTCACTAGGTTTTTTTTTATTTCTCAAGTTCACTCCTTCATTTCAGATGAGGTTAGCAAATATATGAGAGAGAATAAATAACAAATTTTGTTTTCCTATGTAGAAGATCATCATGATGTAATTATCATATTTTCAAAATTTGTAATTTTTGAGTTTAATGACTTTTATATCAAAATGTCATTTTGATATAAAATTCAATATGTAATTCATTTATATTTTTCCAAATGTAATTTTATGTTCTCATATGTATTAAATTCATCCCAAGCTGTCAAATGAAATCATTTCCGGCCTAAGTGGAGCAAAGAAATCCAAACTCCATGTCTTGATCAAACTGCAAAATACCAAAAAGTCAGAAAGATAGAGTATCAGTGCCAAAGTCCAAAGGAAAAAGTGAACATAGGAAAAGTGGGTAATTCAAATTAAAAATTCAAAACCACTAAGCTATAAAGCCATTCAAACACCTCAAAGTAAGTCATTACCTCCATTCAGCCATCCAGAGTTTCTAGCAAAGGAGAAATTTCAAGTTTTTCGAGCATTTTGAGTCAAATTTCAAGGTCGTTGCGCGTTTACCCTTGGGCGTTGTGCGTTTTCCTGGATGTTGCGCATTTACCCTCAGGCGTTGTGCGTTTTCCTGATAACTGCTGACCAAATAACATAGGCATTGCGTGTTTACCCTTGGTCGCTGTGTGTTTGCTCAGGCAGGGTTTCAAAGGGTTTCACAACCTCCAGCAAGTTTCATTTCCTCACAAATTTCTTCAAAGGGCTTTAAAACAATAAGTTAACCCTAAGACACCTCTCCTTTAATATATTTGGTGTTTCATAAGAAATTTTAAGTGCTTATTGCTATGAAACCCTAGTTTGTATTTCCTTCCCATTTTCATGCATCATATCCATATTCATGTCCCTAAACATATATCAATCATAAACATTGTTAAACCCTAGGGTTTTCATAGACCTAGGTTTTCATTTACATTCACTCCCTCCATTTGCCTAAGCTATTCATTTCACCTCTCACTCTCTTCATCTCATTCCATTTACACTAGGGTTTCCAAAGCCTTCAAATTCAAAATGTCTGAAGAGGAAGACAGAAGTGTCAGTGAGGAACAAACACCAAAGAAGAAATCATGTAAGAAAGGAGGAAAAATCATCAGATATGAACTAACAACTACAAAAGAGCTCATGGCTTCTCCCCTCAATGTGTCATGTTTTAAGCATGTTCGTTGTTTTGAGTTTTGTGAGAAAGAGCAGCAGATCCAGTATCACCCTATGTTGACAAGGTTGTTCATTACCAATCTTCATGATAGGTAGGTCACTCTTGCTGGGTTTACTTTTACCATGTCTAGTAATGTCATTGTAGCTGCTACAGAGATCCCTAATGTGGGAGAGAAATGGTTTAAACAAGGAAACCTTGATCATAGCTACTATGAACCATATCTTAAACCTAGATACAAGGATGACAAAAAGACCATTTTCCCTTTCTCTTATCTTCTTGACCGATATGTCCCTATGATGAAAATAATCATGAAATACTTCACCTGTGAGGGGATGTTTTCTCGACTCTATTCATATCATGCGAGATACGCATGCACTTCTTTAAGTCAAAATAACTACATACCCTATTATCCTTCCATCATTAGCAAGATATGGCATACATTACCATATGGATTATAATCATCAAATTCAAGTCTTTACCACTCTCATCAGATAGTCATACATCAGCTTGAGCAAAAGAACATTCCATGGGAGACATTCATAGCAAATGAAGTTTTCACTACCCCACTTAATCAGTATGAGTAGAGTATCCCCTCATCATCGCATCCTCCCATATTCACCCCTCCATCTTAGCCTACTGCTCATACATCATCATCAAGTCAGTTTCTTTCACCCCATGTTGATCCTTCTTCTTCACCTTTCTATAGCCCTTCACCATCATCACTTTATGATTCTGAGTCATCAAGTAGTGAGGAGGACATTGAGGCAACTTGGGCTAATGTGACTGATGTTGAGCCATTTCCCAAGGCCTATCAAAGAGGCTACAAGCATGTTTTTTCTTCACTCAGAGTGAAAGGGGCCATGCCTTCTTCATCAAAAAAACATGTGGACAAAGGCAAAGAAAGGGCTAAAGATCCAATCATTAATGAACAAGAGGATAAACATGAAACAGAGCATGAGTTTCAGTTGATTGACCTAGATGAGGAAGATGAGGACAAAATCACCTGTGCAACAATCAAAGGAAAAGAAGAACATATCATTTAACTTCAAGATAATCTTGACAGAGAAAAATATGTGATTGATTTTCTTGAGCAAGAAAATCATCATCTGAAACTAAGCAAATCATCAATGAGGTAAAGACCATTAAAGCACAAAGAGAGGCAGAAAAGGCCAAGGTCTTGTTGGAGGAGATCTTGGAAAGATTTGCTGAGATTGATGATGAGGAGGATCAGCCTCCAAGATAGAAACCAAATACTATAGGGTTGAAGAGAGCCTTAGCTCGGGAAAGACAGAGACAAGCTGACTCTGGCAGAGCAGCTCACACCAAGTGAGTTGCTTGCCCTAGAGATAGCAGGGCGGAAGATCAAGGAACTTGATTGAGCCAATATACATTTGGAGAGGTTTCTAGATAAGGTAACAGGAAAATGACATAGGTACAAAGTCAAACTTCATGCACAGAGAAATTGCATTGGCGAGCTCAAAGAGCCAATGCTAAGATTGAATTTTGACAAAGCGGGATGGCGCAGCAAGAGGTGAAGGTGGAGTCTGAGGAGGTGGTAAACCGTCGTGGTGAACCCTATCTTCTTTTGGTCCACATGGTA